>OU342736.1:8120093-8720093 GCA_910589765.1 Avena atlantica | reverse complement strand
CCTCCTCGTTATCTGACTGGTCCGCCCATGAAGCAAAGCTCTAACCCTTTGGTGGGCCACCCTGGTCAGTGAGTCCTGTGGTTATACCCGGAAAGTATATCCCCCACAGATGGATTAGGGTACAGGGGATTTGTTATTTTCCAATCTTGTATTGAGCCAAAGATGAATAGTAGAAAATTCTCGCAAGTTGTACACCTTTTATGATATTGGGATGGGCTCTAGAAATGCTGAAACTATAAAAGACCGTAAATGTAACGGGACGACCCAGAGGCATGCTTAGTAACAGTAACATGCCATTATAGCGATAGGCCAAAATAGTAACAAGCTGAAATAGTAATAGACCATAAGAGTAATTGGCCGGAATAGTAATAGACAAAATTATACAGGACAAAACAGTAGCAGGCGGAGAAACTTACCAGTCAGAACAGTAACATGCCAGAATTTGAGTAGGCCAATTTTGCGCCTGAAAAGTGCCGGACCCAAAAGCTTATGGACCCCAGCGGGTTACACAAATGGACCCATTTCAAATAGTGCAGGACAATACAGTAACATACCCTAAGGTTTACGGGCCGAAGAGGGCTGGCCAAATGGGTCTGTTTCAAACAGTACAAAGCGAAACAGTAATATGCCCGATGGTTCATGGGTCCTACAAATGGGCCCATTTCAAACAGTGCGGGTCTAAACAGCAATGGGCCGGAATGTTTACAGGCCATAGCGGGCAGCAGGAATGGTTCCAATTCAAACAGTAACGGGCCATGATACTATTGGGCTGCCTTAATGGGCCGGCCCACTTAATAAATATCAGGTATTGGCTAGGCCTGGTTCTACCATGGTTTTAATTTATTGACAGTTAACGGTGCTAACTGGCCGTTAACGGTGTTTCCTATGTGGCAGTTTGCATGATATCAACAATCAACGGGGCTGGCGGACATATCTATGATGGAACGACTTTTCATGGCTGAAGGATGTTATCCTGTTGGGTTTGCAAAATTTTTCCTACGATGGGAACTGTATGTAGGGATTCGTAGCATGGAAAACAAAAATTTTCTATCGCATACAAACAAACAAGCCAAGATCTATCTACTAGATTGTAGCAACGAGTCGATGGAATAACTTACCCTCGAAGATTCCAAAGCGGTTAACGAGAGCAGATTCTCGTGGGTGATGTAGTCGTACTCTTTCCGATCTCAAGATCGCGTAGACGATCCTTCCGGCGCCACGTTCCGGCAGCGCTCCCGCAGTCGGTCACACGTTCGGTACTCGACGAAGACCTTCCTCTCCCTTGTTCCAGCAGGCAGCGGAGGTTGTAGCACTCTCCTCACGATTCCGGCAGCACGACGGCGTGGTACCGGAAGTAGAGGGGAGATCTCGCAGGGCTTCGCCTTAAGCCGGAGCGAGTATGGTGGAGTATGAGAGAGGCTTTAGTGGTCTAGGGATTAGACACACCAATTAGAAGGCTCTAAACCGAAGGCTAGGGCAATTAGAAGCTCTAAACCAAAATGGCTCTAAACCGGAGGCTGTGGCTAGGGTTTAGATTTAGAGGATAGGAACTTGTGTGTCTTGGAGGGGCAGCCCTGCCCCTCCCTTTATAGGTGGGAGGTGCGGCCAAGGGGAGGGGAGTCCCTCCCCAACTCGGCCTGGAGGTGGGCCGCCGGTTGGAGGAGGGAACTCCTCCCCAACTCGGTTTCAATCAAACCTCCTTCTCCTCTTTACCAAAACTAGCCGTTTGACTTTTTCAAACTAGCCGTTTGACTTTTCAAACTAGGATTTCAATAAATCCTCTATTTGGTACAGCGATGACACTTAGTACATGATGCAATCATACCAACTTGATATAACACATTCATGTACCCTTCCCCCCCGGAGTGCCGGACATTCTGGAACCTTCTAGAATGTTCCCGATGAAAATACCGGAATCATTCCCCAATTCCGAAACGGGACTTTCCTTATATGAATCTTATTCTCCCGACTATTCCGGATCTCCTCGTGATATCCAGAATCCCATCCGAGACTCCGAACAACATTCGGTCTCTTTCTCATCATTCCATAACTACTCAAACAACGTCGAATCCTTAAGTGTGTCTCCCTATGGTTCGTGAATTATGCGGACATGATCGAGACATTTCTCCGAACAATAACCAATAAAGGAATCTGGAAATTCATATGGCTCCCACATATTTCTACGATTACTTTGCGATCGAATGAACCACTTACAAACGATACCAATTTCCCTTTGTCTCACGATAGTCTACTTATCCGAGGTTATGATCGTCGGTATCTCTGCATACCTAGTTCAACCTCGTTACTGATAAGTACTCTTTTCTCGTTCCCGTGATATGTGATCCCATGTGAGCCAGTCACATGCTTGCAAGCTAATTGGATGACATTTCACCGAGAGGGCCCAGAGTATATCTATCCGTCATATGGATGGACAAATCCCATTCTTGATCCATGTGTTTCAACCAATACTTTCTGAACACTTAATGCCACCTTTATAGCCACCCTGTTACGGTGTGGTGTTTGATGACATCAAAGCATCCATCCGGAAAAGGTGATATGCATGATCTCATGGTCGAAGGAATTAGGTTACTATGTATCAGAAAGCATATAGCAATTGAACTATTGAAATGACTTGATCTTTATGCTACGCTTATCTATAGGAGTATGTCCATCACATCATTCTCCTAATGATATGATCCTATTGTTAATAACATCTCTATGTTCATGATCAGGAAACCATGATCATATATTAACCAACAAGCTAGTTTAACAAGAGGCTTTACTAGGGACTCTTATTTTAGTTTACAAATCACACAAGTATTAATGTTTCCGGTTAATACAATTATAGCATGGTATGTAAACATTTATCATAAGTGTGAAGATATGATAATAACCACTTTATTATTGCCTCTTGGGCATATCTCCAACAGTCTCCCACTTGACCTAGAGTCAATAATCTAGTTTCAAACCTTTGCGTATTCAACACATATGGCTTTCCGGTGTTGTATGTACACGATTGCTAGTGGTCAACTGATCTCCGGATCTGACACTTCCAGGTCCGTGTGTAATTGCATGTCTTTTCGTCTCTACGCATCACTCATTCTCTAATGAGATGGCTTTGTATAAATTTGGTCTTTCGGTGTGACCTTTAGCTCTTTGGGGTTAAAACATGTTGATAATATTGTCGCACAATATATCTTCATAGTATTATCCCACTGTGAACTACACCTAGTTTGATAACAAACTACTTGACACAAATGCCCTCTTTTGCTGCTAAAATAGCAGTCATATACTTAGCCTTTTGTTGTAGTATCTGTCACAATGTCTTAAATTTGGAACTCATCCAAATCCATTATGGAACTCACTTTCCATTATATTGTGCCACCCTTAGTTTAGATTGCGATAAACTTAATTTGTGCTTTGTGACCAAGCTAGTATCAATGTAGTACTTTTACAATGAACTAACCATCTATTTGTCACTTCTACAAATATTATACTCTTAGTTCTTCCAAAAGATCATAAGAATATCCTTACTATTGTCCAATGATCATCTTACGAATCATTCTGGTATATGCTCACAACATTTAGAGCATAGGACATATCTGGATTTGTACATATCACAGTATGATTGATATAAATACTCTTTGTGATTTCATACATCAAGTATCAATCTATACTTGATTATTTGTTTCACTTTACCAAATGTCAATACACTTGAATATATCATCAACATTGAACTCATTCAATCCTTTCTGTGCGACAAGAACCTCTCTTGTAGTTTCTATGTTGAACTCATTCAATATCTTGTCTATGTACTTCTGGCACAACCATTTTAGCGTCTATTGATGCCAAATATTTGGGTTTTGCCTAAGTCTTTCATCGGGATGAAATTCTTAATATGTGTTAATAAAAGATACATTATTTCCAATCAACAATATGTCTTCCACATAATGTATTAGAAACATGTCTTAGCGCTCCCACCTAATTTCTTGCAAATGCAAGCATCTTCATCGTCTCTAATGAACTTTTAAACTCCTTTAACAGTTTCATCACAGTGAAGATTCCAACTCCGCGATGCTCACTTTAACCATTGAAGTTTGCATATGCTTTTAGCATCCTTTGAATTAACAAAACCCTATGGACCGTGTTATGCACATGTCCTAGGTAACGATTCTATTAGAAGAACTTGTTTTGTTTATTCAACTACCATATAACAAATTATATGTAGTGGTTGCTACATTAATCCGTCTAGACTAAATATCACTATGAAAGATCAAATCTTGTCATAGTCAACCTTTGAACATTGTTGTGAACTCTTTCCCAATATGTCGACTACTTCATAGATGTGAAACATCCATGTTTATTTCTTTATAGATCCAAACACAACTGTAAGGTCCTACACCTTTCTCGAGGGTCCTTCAAGTTCAAAACTTGATTTCTCGTGCATGGAACTATCACGGATTTTATGGCTTCAAGCCATTTGACGGAGTCAGGGCTCATCATCGCTTCTTTGCATGTAGTCGGATCATTATTGTCAAATAATGATTTAACTCTCAAATCTTGGTATTCGATTGTTCATCCGATCTACTTGTTTCAATAGGAACTTAGATCTCCGAGACCACAACCTTTGAGGTATGCGAGCCATGAGCATTGTTGCTAACTCCGGAACACTTTTCGGTGCTGCGCAACTTTGCACATATAGCTAAGGTTCTTTTAACCTTATCAAAGTTCTATTGTCCTCCCACTTAACTTTTCACGAAAAATTCCTTCTCAAAGAAACTTAACGTTCTAAGCAACAAACACTTTTGTCTCCGTTGTTTATGGAGGAATACTTAACAGTTATACAAAGACAGGTTCATCCGACTTTGGTTGCACACATCTTTCTTATGCATAGCATACCAATGTTTTAAGAAAGGACTACTAGGGTTTTATCCGAAACCATAACCTTATATGGTGTCATTTCAACGGATTATGATGAAGCTCTTTTCAGTGGAAAAATGGTAATCTCTAAAGCTTTTAATCTCTAAAATATAATGGCAGTTTTATGAATTATAACTTTGATCTTACCATGTCAAACAAGGTTTAATTACATACCTCGAACGCTCCATACCCTTATGGTGTTTTGGGAAATGCAAATCCACGGAACAATTCCTTAAATCTTAGGTATTATGCTAAACTCTGTAACTCAAATATCTTCCTTTATGATCTTTATCATAAACTATTTATATTCTTGTTACTATGATTTTGCACTTCATCTTGAAAGTCTTTGAACTTTTCAAATGTTTCATACTTCATCCTTATTAAGTAAATATTCATATATTCACTCAAATTTTCGGAGAAAGCAAATGAAGTTGAAATTCATCGCTCTTGACTACACATAATGGACTTCGTACAACAATATGTACAAGTTCAAATAAGCTAGTCATTCGTTCCCTTCTGGCCTATGAACGAAGTTTTAATTATCTCTAGGAAAGTTTCACAAGCGTCATTTGATCAAAAATCAAAAGACTCCAAAATTCCATCCACATGGGGTTTCTTCATGTTTTCTTTCCAATATAATTTATACGGCGATATCACTTCCTAAGTGATATTTCAATCAGTTTGTCTTTCGACATTTTTAGCACTAGTTTTATGGATGTGATTTCTCCAACGAGATTTGTGAATCATCCATCTTTTATGAATTACGGAAATTATTTGAACAACCCTTTTGTTCTCATAATACCTGATAAAACAAATCTTGAAGGCAAACTTTGACGTTTAACGAGCAACACAATAACCTTTTATTTGTTCTCGATGAACATCATCACATATTCTTTTGCTAGTTACTTAGGCCATTGTAGTTCATGAATTGTGTTGTTTCGTATGACGATTCACACCAACAAATTCAGTATCAAATACTTAAGAACCACATTGTTTAATAAGCAAAGAATATATCCATAACATGTATATCATCTATATACTTAAGCTGAACAATTCTAGTCTTTTCCTTTCTGCCATATACTTATGAGATTTTCTTTCAATATTTCGTTTTCTGTTTGAAAGAATCTATCAACATCAATAGTGGAGTCATACATATGACATATAGTCCAAAGCGTGTATAGTTAAATACCAATGTCTTTGGACTTGCACTTTGAAGTAGATTACCATCATCAAATGTTTGGTGTTCTTTCAAATTCCTTTCTTTAGTAATCTCTTGGTGTAGTAAGAATTTTACCTACATCAAATATTCACCCTTATCATGGGATCATCCATGATCAAGCTACTTTTAGCTTATAACGGTGAATCACGAGTATAATGTTGCTATCCAAAACCTTTTGGAGGATTAGGACAACTAGTGTCTCCAACCTTTAAATTCTCATCAAATATGAGAACATGAACTTTGCCATATTATACTCTATCATGTTGTAACCAAAACTTCGTTTCAGATATCACAATATCTTCCACACATCATGGTTTCTGAAACAAATCTTTTAGATCCTAGATAACCTTGATATTAAGACAATCCTTTGAATATCAAGAATTATGGAGACAAACACGATACTCATATACTAACACTTGGAATTGTCACTCTTGATTTAATACCAATTATTAAACTTCATGGAGTAATCAGAACTTACTGAAAGTTAGCAATAGGACTTTTAAACTTTAGATTAACACTTCAAAACAATACGATACCAGTTCGTAAAGTAACTAACCAGAATTCTATAGTTCTATCATCTCAATTTTAACTAAGCGCAAGGTGGTAAACGGATGCCAATGACTACAACAATTATGCAAATTCACTTTGATTTAGTTTATGATAAATTGAGTTCTAATTAATAATTAAATTAATCTTGGTGAACTCCCACTCAAAACAATATCCCTCACATTGTTTTAGTGATCACACGAACCAAATCCACCATATCAAAACCGATCATCACGAGAATTGATATAGTTTCAACGGCGAACAATTGACATGTTCATCATATCTACTATATGATTCATGCTCTACCTTTCGGTATTCCGTGTTCCGAGACCATGTATGTACATGCTAGGCTCGTCAAGATCAAACCTTGGTTTCCGCATGACCAAATCTGGCTTGCTCACGTTGTATACACTTGCAGAATCTAACACACCTGATCATCACGTGGTGCTTCGAAACAACAAGCTTTAGCAACAGTGCTAACTAAGGGTGAACACTTTATGACTTGAAATTCATGTGCATGAGGGATCATCTTATAATTCTACCATCGTCTACTAAGCAATACAAGATGCATAAAGGATTAACATCACATGCAATTCATAATATGTGATATGATATGGCCTTTCTTCTTTGTGCTTCCGATCTCCATCTTCCAGCACAAACATGATCTCCATCATCACTGGCATTGCATCAAGGTCAATGACGCCTCTCCATGGTTGTCGTCCACCGGCTTCAACTATTACAATTACTTTGAATAGACACGCGGGTCTTAACAAAAATTAAAGATAACCATATGGCTCCTGCCGGTTTCCAACTTACAATAAGGAACATTGCATACATCATATATAATCACAATCATGGCCATATCACATCACTGCACACCCCTGCAAAACAAAGTTAGACGCCTCTATTTTCTTTGCATATTTTACGTGGTTTGGGGCTTTCAATAAGTGTCGTTCTAACTTACGAACAAGAACTACAACATTGATACTTGTATTGTTAATCACCCGTTGTAAATTGGATCTTAACTATGCTAGGAGAAACAGGCACCCGCAAAGCCACTTATGCAATACAAGTTGCATGTAAAGCGTGGAGCAAGTCTCATGAACGATGTCATGTAAGGTTAGCCCGGGCCGCTTCATCCCAACATACCGCAAGATGCAAAGTACACAAGAAGCAATCGACAATAAAAGCATCAATGCCCACAATGACCATTGTGTTCTACTCGTGCAACAGATCTACATATAGACACGGCTCTGATACCACTATAGGGATTCGTAAAATGGAAAACAAAAATTTTCTGTCGCATACAAACAAACAAGCCAAGATCTATCTACTAGATTGTAGCAACGAGTCGATGGAATAACTTACCCTCGAAGATTCCAAAGCGGTTAACGAGAGCAGACTCTCGTGGGCGATGTAGTCGTACTCTTTCCGACCTCAAGATCGCGTAGACGATCCTTCCGGCGCCACGTTCTGGCAGCGCTCCCGCAGTCGGTCACACGTTCGGTACTCGACGAAGACCTTCCTCTCCCTTGTTCCAGCAGGCAGCGGAGGTTGTAGCACTCTCCTCGCAATTCCGGCAGCATGACGGCGTGGTACCGGAAGTAGAGGGGAGATCTCGCAGGGCTTCGCCTTAAGCCGGAGCGAGTATGGTGGAGTATGAGAGAGGCTTTAGTGGTCTAGGGATTAGACACACCAATTAGAAGGATCTAAACCGAAGGCTAGGGCAATTAGAAGCTCTAAACCAAAACGGCTCTAAACCGGAGGCTGTGGCTAGGGTTTAGATTTAGAGGATAGGAACTTGTGTGTCTTGGAGGGGCAGCCCTGCCCCTCCCTTTATAGGTGGGAGGTGCGGCCAAGGGGAGGGGAGTCCCTCCCCAACTCGGCTTGGAGGTGGGCCGCCGGTTGGAGGAGGGAACTCCTCCCCAACTCGGTTTCAATCAAACCTCCTTCTCCTCTTTACCAAAACTAGCCGTTTGACTTTTTCAAACTAGCCGTTTGACTTTTCAAACTAGGATTTGAATAAATCCTCTATTTGGTACAGCGATGACACTTAGTACATGATGCAATCATACCAACTTGATATAACACATTCATGTACCCTTCCCCCCCGGAGTGCCGGACATTCTGGAACCTTCTAGAATGTTCTCGATGAAAATACCGGAATCATTCCCCAACTCCGAAACGGGACTTTCCTTATATGAATCTTATTCTCCGGACTATTCCGGATCTCCTCGTGATATCCAGAATCCCATCCGAGACTCCGAACAACATTCGGTCTCTTTCTCATCATTCCATAACTACTCAAACAACGTCAATCCTTAAGTGTGTCTCCCTATGGTTCGTGAATTATGCGGACATGATCGAGACATTTCTCCGAACAATAACCAATAGAGGAATATGGAAATTCATATGTCTCCCACATATTTCTACGATTACTTTGCGATCGAATGAACCACTTACAAACGATACCAATTTCCCTTTGTCTCACGATAGTTTACTTATCCGAGGTTATGATCGTCGGTATCTCTGCATACCTAGTTCAACCTCGTTACTGATAAGTACTCTTTTCTCGTTCCCGTGATATGTGATCCCTTGTGAGCCAGTCACATGCTTGCAAGCTAATTGGATGACATTTCACCGAGAGGGCCCAGAGTATATCTATCCGTCATATGGATGGACAAATCCCACTCTTGATCCATGTGTTTCAACCAATACTTTCTGAACACTCAATGCCACCTTTATAGCCACCCTGTTACGGTGTGGTGTTTGATGACATCAAAGCATCCATCCGTAAAAGGTGATATGCATGATCTCATGGTCGAAGGAATTAGGTTACTATGTATCAGAAAGCATATAGCAATTGAACTATTGAAATGACTTGATCTTTATGCTACGCTTATCTATAGGAGTTTGTCCATCACATCATTCTCCTAATGATATGATCCTATTGTTAATAACATCTCTATGTTCATGATCAGGAAACCATGATCATATATTAACCAACAAGCTAGTTTAACAAGAGGCTTTACTAGGGACTCTTATTTTAGTTTACAAATCACACAAGTATTAATGTTTCCGGTTAATACAATTATAGCATGGTATGTAAACATTTATCATAAGTGTGAAGATATGATAATAACCACTTTATTATTGCCTCTTGGGCATATCTCCAACAGTCTCCCACTTGACCTAGAGTCAATAATCTAGTTTCAAACCTTTGCGTATTCAACACATATGGCTTTCCGGTGTTGTATGTACACGATTGCTAGTGGTCAACTGATCTCCGGATCTGACACTTCCAGGTCCGTGTGTAATTGCATGTCTTTTCGTCTCTACGCATCACTCATTCTCTAATGAGATGGCTTTGTATAAATTTGGTCTTTCGGTGTGACCTTTAGCTCTTTGGGGTTAAAACATGTTGATACTATTGTCGCACAATATATCTTCATAGTATTATCCCACTGTGAACTACACCTAGTTTGATAACAAACTACTTGACACAAATGCCCTCTTTTGCTGCTAAAATAGCAGTCATATACTTAGCCTTTTGTTGTAGTATCTGTCACAATGTCTTAAATTTGGAACTCATCCAAATCCATTATGGAACTCACTATCCATTATATTGTGCCACCCTTAGTTTAGATTGAGATAAACTTAATTTGTACTTTGTGACCAAGCTAGTATCAATGTAGTACTTTTACAATGAACTAACCATCTATTTGTCACTTCTACAAATATTATACTCTTAGTTCTTCCAAAAGATCATAAGAATATCCTTACTATTGTCCAATGATCATCTTACGAATCATTCTGGTATATGCTCACAACATTTAGAGCATAGGACATATCTGGATTTGTACATATCACAGTATGATTGATATAAATACTCTTTGTGATTTCATACATCAAGTATCAATCTATACTTGATTATTTGTTTCACTTTACCAAATGTCAATACACTTGAATATATCATCAACATTGAACTCATTCAATCCTTTCTGTGCGACAAGAACCTCTCTTGTAGTTTCTATGTTGAACTCATTCAATATCTTGTCTATGTACTTCTGGCACAACCATATTAGCGTCTATTGATGCCAAATATTTGGGTTTTGCCTAAGTCTTTTATCGGGATGAAATTCTTAATATGTGTTAATAAAAGATACATTATTTCCAATCAACAATATGTCTTCCACATAATGTATTAGAAACATGTCTTAGCGCTCCCACCTAATTTCTTGCAAATGCAAGCATCTTCATCGTCTCTAATGAACTTTTAAACTCCTTTAACAGTTTCATCACAGTGAAGATTCCAACTCCGCGATGCTCACTTTAACCATTGAAGTTTGCATATGCTTTTAGCATCCTTTGAATTAACAAAACCCTATGGACCGTGTTATGCACATGTCCTAGGTAACGATTCTATTAGAAGAACTTGTTTTGTTTATTCAACTACCATATAACAAATTATATGTAGTGGTTGCTACATTAATCCGTCTAGACTAAATATCACTATGAAAGATCAAATCTTGTCATAGTCAACCTTTGAACATTGTTGTGAACTCTTTCCCAATATGTCGACTACTTCATAGATGTGAAACATCCATGTTTATTTCTTTATAGATCCAAACACAACTGTAAGGTCCTACACCTTTCTCGAGGGTCCTTCAAGTTCAAAACTTGATTTCTCGTGCATGGAACTATCACGGATTTTATGGCTTCAAGCCATTTGACGGAGTCAGGGCTCATCATCGCTTCTTTGCATGTAGTCGGATCATTATTGTCAAATAATGATTTAACTCTCAAATCTTGGTATTCGATTGTTCATCCGATCTACTTGTTTCAATAGGAACTTAGATCTCCGAGACCACAACCTTTGAGGTATGCGAGCCATGAGCATTGTTGCTAACTCCGGAACACTTTTCGGTGCTGCGCAACTTTGCACATATAGCTAAGGTTCTTTTAACCTTATCAAAGTTCTATTGTCCTCCCACTTAACTTTTCACGAAAAATTCCTTCTCAAAGAAACTTAACGTTCTAAGCAACAAACACTTTTGTCTCCGTTGTTTATGGAGGAATACTTAACAGTTATACAAAGACAGGTTCATCCGACTTTGGTTGCACACATCTTTCTTATGCATAGCATACCAATGTTTTAAGAAAGGACTACTAGGGTTTTATCCGAAACCATAACCTTATATGGTGTCATTTCAACGGATTATGATGAAGCTCTTTTCAGTGGAAAAATGGTAATCTCTAAAGCTTTTAATCTCTAAAATATAATGGCAGTTTTATGAATTATAACTTTGATCTTACCATGTCAAACAAGGTTTAATTACATACCTCGAACGCTCCATACCCTTATGGTGTTTTGGGAAATGCAAATCCACGGAACAATTCCTTAAATCTTAGGTATTATGCTAAACTCTGTAACTCAAATATCTTCCTTTATGATCTTTATCATAAACTATTTATATTCTTGTTACTATGATTTTGCACTTCATCTTGAAAGTCTTTGAACTTTTCAAATGTTTCATACTTCATCCTTATTAAGTAAATATTCATATATTCACTCAAATTTTCGGAGAAAGCAAATGAAGTTGAAATTCATCGCTCTTGACTACACATAATGGACTTCGTACAACAATATGTACAAGTTCAAATAAGCTAGTCATTCGTTCCCTTCTGGCCTATGAACGAAGTTTTAATTATCTCTAGGAAAGTTTCACAAGCGTCATTTGATCAAAAATCAAAAGACTCCAAAATTCCATCCACATGGGGTTTCTTCATGTTTTCTTTCCAATATAATTTATACGGCGATATCACTTCCTAAGTGATATTTCAATCAGTTTGTCTTTCGACATTTTTAGCACTAGTTTTATGGATGTGATTTCTCCAACGAGATTTGTGAATCATCCATCTTTTATGAATTACGGAAATTATTTGAACAACCCTTTTGTTCTCATAATACCTGATAAAACAAATCTTGAAGGCAAACTTTGACGTTTAACGAGCAACACAATAACCTTTTATTTGTTCTCGATGAACATCATCACATATTCTTTTGCTAGTTACTTAGGCCATTGTAGTTCATGAATTGTGTTGTTTCGTATGACGATTCACACCAACAAATTCAGTATCAAATACTTAAGAACCACATTGTTTAATAAGCAAAGAATATATCCATAACATGTATATCATCTATATACTTAAGCTGAACAATTCTAGTCTTTTCCTTTCTGCCATATACTTATGAGATTTTCTTTCAATATGTCCTTTTCTGTTTGAAACAATCTATCAACATCAATAGTGGAGTCATACATATGACATATAGTCCAAAGCGTGTATAGTTAAATACCAATGTCTTTGGACTTGCACTTTGAAGTAGATTACCATCATCAAATGTTTGGTGTTCTTTCAAATTCCTTTCTTTAGTAATCTCTTGGTGTAGTAAGCATTTTACCTACATCAAATATTCACCCTTATCATGGGATCATCCATGATCAAGCTACTTTTAGCTTATAACGGTGAATCACGAGTATAATGTTGTTATCCAAAACCTTTTGGAGGATTAGGACAACTAGTGTCTCCAACCTTTAAATTCTCATCAAATATGAGAACATGAACTTTGCCATATTATACTCTATCATGTTGTAACCAAAACTTCGTTTCAGATATCACAATATCTTCCACGCATCATGGTTTCTGAAACAAATCTTTCAGATCCTAGATAACCTTGATATTAAGACAATCCTTTGAATATCAAGAATTATGGAGACAAACACGATACTCATATACTAACACTTGGAATTGTCACTCTTGATTTAATACCAATTATTAAACTTCATGGAGTAATCAGAACTTACTGAAAGTTAGCAATAGGACTTTTAAACTTTAGATTAACACTTCAAAACAATACGATACCAGTTCGTAAAGTAACTAACCAGAATTCTATAGTTCTATCATCTCAATTTTAACTAAGCGCAAGGTGGTAAACGAATGCCAATGACTACAACAATTATGCAAATTCACTTTGATTTAGTTTATGATAAATTGAGTTCTAATTAATAATTAAATTAATCTTGGTGAACTCCCACTCAAAACAATATCCCTCACATTGTTTTAGTGATCACACGAACCAAATCCACCATATCAAAACCGATCATCACGAGAATTGATATAGTTTCAACGGCGAACAATTGACATGTTCATCATATCTACTATATGATTCATGCTCTACCTTTCGGTATTCCGTGTTCCGAGACCATGTCTGTACATGCTAGGCTCGTCAAGATCAAACCTTGGTTTCCGCATGAGCAAATCTGGCTTGCTCACGTTGTATACACTTGCAGAATCTAACACACCCGATCATCACGTGGTGCTTCGAAACAACAAGCTTTAGCAACAGTGCTAACTAAGGGCGAACACTTTATGACTTGAAATTCATGTGCATGAGGGATCATCTTATAATTCTACCATCGTCTACTAAGCAATACAAGATGCATAAAGGATTAACATCACATGCAATTCATAATATGTGATATGATATGGCCTTTCTTCTTTGTGCTTCCGATCTCCATCTTCCAGCACGAACATGATCTCCATCATCACTGGCATTGCATCAAGGTCAATGACGCCTCTCCATGGTTGTCGTCCACCGGCTTCAACTATTACAACTACTTTGAATAGACACACGGGTCTTAACAAAAATTAAAGATAACCATATGGCTCCTGCCGGTTTCCAACTTACAATAAGGAACATTGCATACATCATATATAATCACAATCATGGCCATATCACATCACTGCACACCCCTGCAAAACAAAGTTAGACGCCTCTACTTTCTTTGCATATTTTACGTGGTTTGGGGCTTTCAATAAGTGTCGTTCTAACTTACGAACAAGAACTACAACATTGATACTTGTATTGTTAATCACCCGTTGTAAATTGGATCTTAACTATGCTAGGAGAAACAGGCACCCGCAAAGCCACTTATGCAATACAAGTTACATGTAAAGCGTGGAGCAAGTCTCATGAACGATGTCATGTAAGGTTAGCCCGGGCCGCTTCATCCCAACATACCGCAAGATGCAAAGTACACAAGAAGCAATCGACAATAAAAGCATCAATGCCCACAATGACCATTGTGTTCTACTCGTGCAACAGATCTACATATAGACACGGCTCTGATACCACTGTAGGGATTCGTAGCATGGAAAACAAAAAATTTCTATCGCATACAAACAAACAAGCCAAGATCTATCTACTAGATTGTAGCAACGAGTCGATGGAATAACTTACCCTCGAAGATTCCAAAGCGGTTAACGAGAGCAGACTCTCGTGGGCGATGTAGTCGTACTCTTTCCGATCTCAAGATCGCGTAGACGATCCTTCCGGCGCCACGTTCCGGCAGCGCTCCCGTAGTCGGTCACACGTTCGGTACTCGATGAAGACCTTCCTCTCCCTTGTTCCAGCAGGCAGCGGAGGTTGTAGCACTCTCCTCGCGATTCCGGCAGCACGACGGCGTGGTACCGGAAGTAGAGGGGAGATCTCGCAGGGCTTTGCCTTAAGCCGGAGCGAGTATGGTGGAGTATGAGAGAGGCTTTAGTGGTCTAGGGATTAGACACACCAATTAGAAGGCTCTAAACCGAAGGCTAGGGCAATTAGAAGCTCTAAACCAAAACGGCTCTAAACCGGAGGCTGTGGCTAGGGTTTAGATTTAGAGGATAGGAACTTGTGTGTCTTGGAGGGGTAGCCCTGCCCCTCCCTTTATAGGTGGGAGGTGCGGCCAAGGGGAGGGGAGTCCCTCCCCAACTCGGCTTGGAGGTGGGCCGCCGGTTGGAGGAGGGAACTCCTCCCCAACTCGGTTTCAATCAAACCTCCTTCTCCTCTTTACCAAAACTAGCCGTTTGACTTTTTCAAACTAGCCGTTTGACCTTTCAAACTAGGATTTGAATAAATCCTCTATTTGGTACAGCGATGACACTTAGTACATGATGCAATCATACCAACTTGATATAACACATTCATGTACCCTTCCCCCCCGGAGTGCCGGACATTCTGGAACCTTCTAGAATGTTCCCGATGAAAATACCGGAATCATTCCCCAACTCCGAAACGGGACTTTCCTTATATGAATCTTATTCTCCGGACTATTCCGGATATCCTCGTGATATCCCGAATCCCATCCGATACTCCGAACAACATTCGGTCTCTTTCTCATCATTCCATAACTACTCAAACAACGTCGAATCCTTAAGTGTGTCTCCCTACGGTTCGTGAATTATGCGGACATGATCGAGACATTTCTCCGAACAATAACCAATAGAGGAATCTGGAAATTCATATGGCTCCCACATATTTCTACGATTACTTTGCGATCGAATGAACCACTTACAAACGATACCAATTTCCCTTTGTCTCACGATAGTTTACTTATCCGAGGTTATGATCGTCGGTATCTCTGCATACCTAGTTCAACCTCGTTACTGATAAGTACTCTTTTCTCGTTCCCGTGATATGTGATCCCTTGTGAGCCAGTCACATGCTTGCAAGCTAATTGGATGACATTTCACCGAGAGGGCCCAGAGTATATCTATCCGTCATATGGATGGACAAATCCCACTCTTGATCCATGTGTTTCAACCAATACTTTCTGAACACTCAATGCCACCTTTATAGCCACCCTGTTACGGTGTGGTGTTTGATGACATCAAAGCATCCATCCGTAAAAGGTGATATGCATGATCTCATGGTCGAAGGAATTAGGTTACTATGTATCAGAAAGCATATAGCAATTGAACTATTGAAATGACTTGATCTTTATGCTACGCTTATCTATAGGAGTATGTCCATCACATCATTCTCCTAATGATATGATCCTATTGTTAATAACATCTCTATGTTCATGATCAGGAAACCATGATCATATATTAACCAACAAGCTAGTTTAACAAGAGGCTTTACTAGGGACTCTTATTTTAGTTTACAAATCACACAAGTATTAATGTTTCCGGTTAATACAATTATAGCATGGTATGTAAACATTTATCATAAGTGTGAAGATATGATAATAACCACTTTATTATTGCCTCTTGGGCATATCTCCAACACTGTATACACCATGATCCATCTATTTAGATAAATCAACAAGTGGATATACATCCAGAATACATACCCTTGAAGACCGACAAAACTTTATGAGTAGGGAGTCATTGGTGATGTAGTCGATCTCTTGCCGATCTCAAGATCGTGTGGAAGTCCGATAGAACCGCAACTCAGCGAGCATCCGTGATCGCGCACACGTCCGGAACCCCAACAACCTCCGCGTCCTTGCTCCAGCAATGCAGCAAAAGTAGCAAATCCTTGGTCTAGAAAAAGCCACCGGGAACATGTGTCTCACTAAGCCGAGACCATGGGGGAATAGTACTAGAGGGGGAGAGAGATCCTTCACAAGGAGGTGTTAGAGTGGAGGAGGAGGAGGTGCTCCTTATATATGGGAGGAGGATGCCCAATGGGCATGTCTACCGGCCATGGTGGGTGCCCCACCTCTCCCTCATTCATGTGGGTGGAAGCTCCACTGACATAAACACACCTCCACTCAAAATTCCACTCACATCCATTAAATTTCCACCATATTTAATGCAAGCTCTGATTTAATAAAACTCTTTTATTTATTTTATTCATAATTTTGCTAATTACATTAATTAAAAAATATTCTCATAAAACCCCTTGCAACATTTGAATTTCACATGAAGAACTAATTTCAGCATTTTCATGCGAAACAATTCCGGTTTCCATTGAAATAATTCCAGCGCTTTATTTTTCTTTCTCTGGCATCTTATTTGCTCCAAATGTTATCGGTATCCCTTAAGTATGTCACCCTACGGTTCATGAAAAATGCATACATGATCAGGACACCTCTCTGATTAATGATCAGTAGCGGGACCTAGAGATCCGTACTAACTCCTGCACATTCAACGATGACTTCTTGCGATCATGAGAACCTGAACATTGCAACTAAATTCTTTTGTGTCATGATATTTTACATGTCCGAGATTTGATCATCGGTATCCACGTACCTAGTTTAATCTTATTACCGACATGTATTCTTTTCTTGTTCTCGTGATATAACATGCTAGTGATCCCCATCACTTGCTTGCAAGCTATATCAATGTGATATCACCGAGATGGACCAGAGTATATCTATCCATCATTGGGATGGACAAATATCATTGTTGATCCATGAGCCTATACATAACACTATCAGAGTATCTGAACCCACCTTTATAGTCACCCTATCACGGTGTGACGTTTGATGTTATCAAGTAACTCTTCCTGTGTTAGTGATTGACATGATCTCATAGTCTAAGGACTAAAGTTACTTGTAATGATGTTAAAGAAATTCAAACATAATAACTTTGATCGTATTACTAAACTTCGGATGAATGTTCATCCCATCCAATGCCCATGATCAGGAAACCTTGATCATCTTGTTAATCAACGAGCTAGAATTTATATGAGATACATAACCAGGAACTCTTTATTTTTTTATTAAACACACATGTACTAATGTTTCTGATTAATACAATTATAGCATGCAAATTAAACATTTATCATCAACAATGAATACGATAATAACCACCTTATTATTGCCTCTCGGGCATATTTGTGACACCCTCGGGATCAGAGCTAAACAAATCCCATACCTCCGTCTGACATAAGCTTAACCTTGAGCTCGAGGATATCTAGTGGAGAATCGATTACACATTAGTGACCCAACGACACAAAATTTATTACAGCAAACACATAACTGAGAAAAGAACCAAATTATTACAAGCAGAGGTCACTGACCACAAACATCAAACAACAGAAGGAAAATTATGCTATTAAGTATAGCAAACCTAACAAATGGCCTAAGAGGTCTGAAGCATAACAATGACGTCCCAGCCAATAGATTCCAGGCTGCCGGCCAGGAACCCCAAGCTACTCGTCAATGTCGATGTAGAACCAAACTCATCTTCAAGGGACCACTTACTCTGCCAAAAGTAGCAACGAATCAAGGTTGAGTACAGGGTGTACTCTGCAAGACTTATGGCTGGTGGAGTTGTTTTTCATAAAGCCATCTTTGTTTATAAAACAAGAGAGACAGAGAAGAAGCTCGTATAATTAGAGTATTTTAAAAGGGGATAAGAGAGCGACATATCAGAAATATTGATCATCATCTTTTATGTCCACCAAGTCATCATCATCTGAACCCTAACTAGGAAGCATCCTTAAGCACATGTTGATCTACCAAGTTTTATGATTAGGTTAAAGTTCTCTATGATCTTATAGTTTGGTCACCAAGCGTTCATAACCATGAACATGGATTTTCGAAAACATAATTACCCTGCAGGGGTGTACAACTTTACCCACAAGTACTAACCTTCTCTTAATGCCAAAATGATTAGCCCTCTTCCTTGGAAGGCCGGCAGAGGGTGGTTAGACACGACCTTTACCTTGCTTTCTCCGAGACCATGAGTCATGCCCTAATGATGGTTCCGGCGTAACGGGTCATGTCCTGAATCCGATCCCTAGAGATGTGAGGCGAGTTTGGTTCACCAGGGGCTCCATCGACCCCAAGCAACCCCGACCATGCTTACCTACCTATTATGAATGAACCTCCTTCACCACCTTCGAGAAGAACCAGAATGCATGTCGAATGGAACGCCCGAACTATGTGACTTATGGAATCTACTAGGAAAGTTAGTCAGTCATGAGGTTGTCCAGGCCCCATGTGGTTGTACGCTCATCTCAGTTTCAATGGAAAGAAATCGGGTCCTAGTGGTGCCGAGCATGGGACGAGAAAAACCAAATCCCACTGTGGCCTCTCATACAAGCCTTAGCATGTTCTCATGTCATACTAGATTCTCTGCATCTGATACATCATCTGGATGAACCAGTACTGACAACTATGCATGGCTAAGAAGGACACGGATATAAGCTCTAGCAGTGCACACAAGCCAAACCTAGTTATGCGAGGAGCAGTGGATCAGGTAATATAAGCTCTAAGGGAGTAATGCAATAGATAGGATACTCTATCTATCGATAAAATACCATAGTAGAATCATATGCATCATGGCAGGAAATGAAATGCTTTCGAAAACATAGGATTATATTATGGCGGGGCTATGCTTGCCTTTGCCTGTTGATAACCCGAAAGCAGAGCTTCGGCTTGTACTTGACTTGGTTATAGTTGGTCAAGTATTGATCTTCGATCTTCGGCGGTGTTGAACTCGGGCTTCGATACCGATCTCGATATCATATTCTACCGAGAAGAACAAAATACCGGAAAGAAAGGAAAACAATCAACACATGGCATCGATGAAATTCTCAAGCAAGGATGATGATATGACAAATTTAATAGTATTGAATTGAAACCCTAAAGCATGCTTGGTAGTTTAAACGGGGTTCCGAGGGGTGAAAACCCTAACTCGGGGAAACTCCGGATGTATATGAGAGGGGTTGGTTTGTTCTTCTAATTAAACTTGTCATGTAAGTTGCTAAAAATGCATGCTTATAGATCTAATATATTGATCTCATTTCTCTGAACATTTTGATATATTATTCATATTTTTCTGACTTATAAATCATTAGATATTGAATTTACAAGTTTATATCAAA
This sequence comes from Avena atlantica, assembly GCA_910589765.1. Classification (NCBI taxonomy): domain Eukaryota; kingdom Viridiplantae; phylum Streptophyta; class Magnoliopsida; order Poales; family Poaceae; genus Avena; species Avena atlantica. The sequence goes on along the minus strand of OU342736.1, from coordinate 8,699,742 downwards.
TTCTGGAATTATTTAAAACCTTTTATTAGATTTACTACATCATTATGACGACATCATAGGGGTGGGGTTTGTTTTTACTAAGACAGAACCTAGCCACTGCGACTGACTACTGGGCCCTAGGCAACATCAGCAGCCATGCTGGCGGTCAGCGGTCAAAGGTCCACGGCCACATCACCCTGATGCCACGATCTCGTCATGGTCACCGACGACGGCGAAGGAGGGAGTGCGGGGCTATGAAACTTAGCACGCTAGAAAGAGCTCATCGAGGCGAACCTAATCCTGGCGACGCCGCTTCCTAACGGTCATCAGAGCAGGCAGCACAACGACGAACAGCGATGGTGAGCGGTGGCGCATGACGCTGGGGCGGTACAGACGATGCCAGGAAGCAAGGTTATGGCGGGGAGGCTCATAAGCTCATCGTGAAGCTAACGGTCATGACGGCGAGGCCGAAGGTGGACTAGAATGGCAATAGGGTCAACGATGACGAGTGTCGTTCGTGGGGAAGATGAGGTCGATTCCCGCGACTGAAGGATTCTTGGCTCGATTCCGCTGGCAGGAAATGAGAGGAAGGCGAGGCGGAGCTCCCTATATGCTTGGTTGGTCTCGGGGTGCTACGAAGCGGCGGCGATTCATCGGCGGTCGTCGGCTAGGGTTACGGAGCTCTGCGTGAACAAGCTCCAGAGAGGGAGAGGGAGAGGGAAAAGAGGATAAGCCGAGAGAGAGCAGCGCAGGGGGTCTTATCGTTAGCTCCAGGGCGGCAGCACGCATCGCAGCATGGCAGCGAGGCGGCGGCATCGGCGCTGCCAGGCAGCAGCTTCCCGACGACGAGGAAGACGACAGGGTTGAGATACGAAGAGGTACGGGCCCGGGTGGGCTGCTACTGCGCCGAGATGGGCCACTGCGAGCGCGTGCGCCACAGGTAGGGAGAAAAGGGAGAGTGGGCTGCGACTTGGGTGTGCTCTGACTGCAGTTTTTTTATTCAACACCTCTTTATTTTCTATTTTGTATTTCTGTTTGGTATTTTCATTTCAAATTATGTTTTGAATAAATTCAAGAAAACTAGAGGCTTTTATAAAGTATATAAAATACTTAGGATCCCTTCTTTACAACTTGGGCTCCACACTTTCGTACTTTTCAAAATATTCAAAACCTTTTTAATTGATTTTCAAATAAAGGGCGAAAGATTAGGATTTGCATTTTATTTTCTTGGTTGCATTTTTAGAGGATGATGCTCATGATGCACAAACAAACACTAATACAAGATTAACCAAAACTGGGGTGTTATAGCTCTATCCCCCTTACGAGAATCTCGACTCGAGATTCCTAAGGTAGAAAGAGAGATAGAGAGAGAAAGAAACTTGGTCACTCTAAAGATGAGAGGGAAACACACTAGACAACACACAGGGTATCTCATGGTCAACTAATACGTCAGAAACATATCTATAATTTTTGATGCTCCATGCTTGTTTAGTATCTACTTTCTTTACTTGTCTACACTTTGAGGTTCTTTTTACATGTTTGCTTGTACTAACCTACTAACAAGTTGCAATAGTGCCAGATGCTTATTTTCTGCTGTTTTTGGTTTCGGAAAAGTTATTAAAGAAATATTCTTAGAATTGGACGGGACAAAAGCCAAAGTCAATTAGTTTCCGTGGGGAACAAGAAGTGTAGAGGGGGAGCCCGAGGGCCCAGCTAGGGGGCCAGACCAACCCTAGGCGCAGGTGGGCCCTGCCACGTGCATGGCTAGGGTTTGAGGCCTCTGGCCGCCTCCTCGGCCTCCCCCTTCTCCTATAAGAAGTGTTTGGCCACGCAGAGATAAAACAAAACTTTTCCTCTAACATGGTGATCCCAAGATCTAGCTTAGGTAGAAGGCCACGAGGTTTACCACTAGACGCGCGGTTGCGGATTACTGATGAAGCGTGTCAGTTGATGTAGTGCAGTCCTTTGCGATCCGATCGTCCTGGTGCTGATCGTACAACACCTCTGCTGGTATCCACACGTGCAAGGAGGAGCACCGGCGGCGAACTTCTAGGTTCGTATCGACAGTAGGATTGTTGTGGAGCTAGGGTTTCCAACACATGGAATGACCTAACCGAACAACGATTAACCTTTCTGGGTTACGGTGCTCCACTATATATAGGGAGTGAACGTGGGCTCTGCTCGCGCGACCCATTCACTAAAGCCCATATAACACTAGTCACCGTGAGTCCAACTCACTAACTCAGCCCTAATCTGGTTTAGTTCCAACCCAACCAGATTACAGGTTTAGATCCAATCCGAACATGCTCCCGCTCTTAAGTGTGTGACCCAGCAGGCTCATGGCTACTTGGACACGATTGGAGTCCAACTCTCAATCGATCAGTCGGTAGTGGCTCCTAGCAGAACGTGCCGACTCCCAAGTACCAAAGAGTCATGACGACTTGCCTTTCCAATGCGACTTACGTCCGAGTCCCTTTTGCCTCACGATATACCTTGTCAGACTATAGGCGAATAATTGTCATCCCTTAAATAGTCCGACTCTCTTCTCGATCCGAGATATGTGATTCACCCGACTAACTCTTAGTCGATCTCCTCGGTTAACACTTAACCTGGTCGTGCATGGCCATGATTTCCGAATCATATCTCACGAGAGGGCCCATAGAATATCTCTCCGAGTGGAGGGGCAAAATCCCATCTTGGTTATTCACATCACGCAACTTGATTCTTAGTCGACCCGAACCCTGCCTTTATAACTGCCTAGTTACGGATCAGTGTTTGACAGAACCTAAGTCGGTGATCCTCAACTCTGACTATGCAACAACCTCAGGTCTAAGGATTACATTGATTGAGATATACAAATGACAACTTGTTCGTTGTACCTCAATATGGGTCAATCCGACTCGCTGAACTCTTTAGCCGAATATTTGTAAGTTGGAATAGCATCTCCATGCTCATGACAAGTGGTACCGAGTCATCAAGCCAACTTTCACGTTGGTCTAAGTTGTGTGTCCAGCATAACTTCGATGACCAAGGATATTTAGTACAAACAACATGAATGCATAGTTCCACAACCGAATCACATATTCAATGATACACATCAGATGCTTATACAAGGACTACTTGATGTCTTTATGAATACAATGGGAAATCTCATCATACATGATTGCCTCCAGGGCATATTCCCAACAGTCTCCCACTTGCACTAGAGTAAATCTTCTGACATCACATGTCTAAGCATCTAATGCCCATGGCTCTCAGGTGCGCCTCATGCTTCGGTTGTGGTAACGGCTTTCTCAATGGATCCACAATATTTGCATTCGTGTGTACCTTGCATACCTTGATATCACCCTGATCCACGAACTGGCGAATCAGGTGGTACCGCATGAGTATGTGCTTGTTCTTCTGGTGCTGTCTAGGTTCCTTGGCTTGTGCAATAGCACCATTGTTGTCACAATACACGTCTAACGGATTGGACGAGCCCTGAACCACACCAAGATCCATGAGGAAATTCATCATCCAAACAGCTTCCTTTGCTGCGTCCGAGGCGGCAATATACTCAACCTCTGTTGTAGACGCAGACACATTTTCTTGCCTGGAACTCTTCCAGCTCACAGCACCTCCGTTTATAATAAACACGTATCCGGATTGCGAATGAGAATCATCAGAGTCGGTAAGATAACTCGCATCCGTGTAACCCTTTACACTGAGTTCATCTTCACCACCATGATCCAAGAACATATCCTTAGTCCTTCTCAAGTACTTTAGGATATTTTTAGCCGTTGTTCAGTGGATCTCTCCAGGATCAGCCTGGTATCTTCTCACAACACGTAGAGCATAGGAAACATCCGGCCTAGTACAAATCATGGCATACATGATGGATCCGACTGGAGAAGCATATGGAATCGCATTCATCCGACTTTGCTCATCAGTTGTCGAAGGACACTGAGTCTTGCTAAGTTTTACACCATGGGACATCGGTAAGAACCCCTTCTTAGACAATTCCATGTTGAAATTCTTCAACACTTTGTCCAAATAAGTATTCTGACTCAATCCAATGAGCTTCCTTGATCTATCTCTATAGATCCGGATTCCGAGGATGTATGTTGCCTCACCCAAGTCTTTCACTGAGAAACTCCTTTCCAATGATTCCTTGGTTTCTTGCAACATCTGGACATCATTTCCAATCAGTAATATGTCATCCACATATAAGATTAGAAAATTTACTTTGTTCCCACTAAACTTCTTGTACAAACAAGAATCATGATCACTCTTGATGAAGTCAATCAATTTGACTACCTCATCAAAGCGAATATTCCAACTCCGAGATGCGTGCTTCAACCCATAAATGTATTTCTGAAGTTTGCACACCTTGTCAGCATTAGCCGGATCGACAAAACCCTCGGGCTGTATCATATACACGTCCTCGGTTCAATTTCCGTTAAGGAAAGCCGTTTTGACATCCATCTGCCATATCTCGTAGTCGAAATAGGCCGCTATAGCTAACATGATCCGAACTGATTTAAGCATCGCTACGGGCGAGAAAGTCTCGTTGTAATCAACTCCTTGAACTTGTCGGAACCCCTTCGCGACAAGGCGTGATTTATAGACAGAAACATTTCCATCCATATCAGTTTTCTTCTTAAAGACCCATTTGCACTCGATGGGTCTTGCACCGTCTGGCAGATCAACCATGTTCCAAACTTGATTTTCATCCATGGACTTTAACTCGGATCTCATGGCACCAAGCCATGACTCGGAATCAGATCCCACCATCGATTCCGAATAATTTGCCGGTTCATCACTGTCTAATAGTAACACATCACGAACACTTCGTAATCTTGCCGATCTTCGTAGTACAGGTGCTGCTGCCGGCTCAGCTGCCACGACCGGTTCAACCTCCAAGGTTTTTGCCGACTCGCTACTAGCCGGTTCCTCTCGAATTTCCTCCAGTTGCACCATGCTCCCACTTACTCCCCGACTGAGAAACTCTTTCTCAAGGAAGACACCGTTCCGAGCGACAAACACTTTGCCCTCTTCTCGGTTGTAGAAGTAGTAACCCAAGGTTTCCCTAGGATACCCCACGAAAATACACTTATCCGACTTGGCTGTAAGCTTGTCCGACTAAAGTCGCTTGACAAATGCTTCACAACCCCAAATCTTAAGAAAAGACAAACTTGGCTTTTTGCCTGTCCACATCTCATGCGGTGTCTTCTCAACCGATTTTGATGGTACTCTGTTTAGTGTGAACGCCACTGTTTCTTGACAATAACCCCAAAATGATAAAGGCAGATCTGTCAGACTCATCATTGACCGTACCATGTCCAACAAGGTCCGATTCCGTCTTTCCGAAACACCATTCCTTTGCGGCGTTCCTGGCGGAGTAAGTTGAGGAACTATTCCACAACTTTTCAGATGGTCATCAAACTCATGGCTCATGTACTCACCTCCTCGGTCCGACCGAAGAAACTTTATTTTCTTGCCGAGTTGATTCTGTGCTTCATTCTGGAATTCTTTGAACTTTTTCAAAGGCTTCCGACTTATGTTTCATCAAGTAGATATATCCATACCTTCTCAAATCATCAGTGAAGGTAATGAAGTACTCATAACCACCCCTGGCTGTCATGCTCATTGGTCCACATACATCACTATGTACTAGTCCCAACAAGTCGGACGCCCTTTCGCAACTCTTTGCAAAAGGTGTCTTGGTCATTTTGCCGAGTAGGCAAGATTCACATGTCTCGAACGACTCCAAGTCGAACGAAGTTAGGAGTCCATCATCATGGAGCTTCTTCATGCGTTTCCAACTTATATGACAAAGCCGACAGTGCCAAAAGTAAGTCATATTCAGATCATTTGGTTTCAACCTATTAACACCTATGTTATAAACCGACTCACCATCAAGATTCAAAATAAATAACCCGTCCTGGACGGGTGCAAAGCCATGAAACATATCATTCAAATACAAAGAACACCCATTATTCTTGATATTTGACTCATAGCCTTGCATCATCAAACGTGAAGCAGAAATAATATTTCGACTGAGCACTGGAACATAATAACAATTATTCAGTTCCATAATGAATCCGGAAGGTAAATGAAGTTGCATCGTGCCGACTTCCAACGCAGCAACTCTTGCTTTGTTGCCGACTCGAATATCAACCTCGCCTCTTGCTACGCTCCTAGTTCTTACCAATCCCTGCAACGAGTTGCAGATGTGAATAACTGATCCGGTATCATATACCCAAGAACTATTAGGTGCATGAGCAAGATATATGTCTATAACATTGCAAACAAGTGTACCTGAGTCGGAACTCATACCTCCACTCTTGGCTTTGTCGGCCAAGTACTTGCTACAGTTCCTCTTCAGGTGGCCATCCGCCTTGCAGTAGAAGCAAGTGGATCCGGCTGAAGGAGATGGCTTAGTCCCTGAGGAAGCGCTTGGGACCGGGTCCGGAGCCTGCTTTCCTCCTGACTTAGCCTTCTTCTTAGTCCAAGAACTCTTCTTGAACTTAGCCTTATTCTGCACCATCAACACTTGACTGGCGCCCTTCTTGAGATCCGCCTCTGCCTGCTTGAGCATCCCATGCAATTCAGTGATCTTCGTATCCATACCATGCATGTGGTAGTTCGAAATGGACTGTCCATATGCACTAGGAAGAGAGTTCAGAATTATGTCTGTAGCGAACTCTTCGCTAATGGGGTAGACAAGCCTCACCAAAGACTGCACGTAACCAACCATTTTGATCACATGCGGACTCAGTGGATCACCATCCTTAAGCTTGCAACTCAGCAAAGCTTGAGAGACTTTATACCTCTGAGTCTTCGCCTGAGCCTGGAACATACTTTTGAGGCTTTCGATCATATCGTAGGCCTCAACATGCTCGAACTTCTTTTGTAAGTCCGGTTCCATGTGAGAAAGCATAAGACAGCTAATATTCGTGGACTCATCATTAGCCCGATGGTAGGCATTGGGGGCAGCGACAGTCGCATTCTCATTTGGCTCATCTGGAAGTGGGTTGTCTAGGACATGGTCCTTCTTTTCTTGTTTGAGAACAATTCTCAGATTTCGATACGAGTTGGTAAAATTAGTGTCGTTCAGTTTATCTTTCTCAAGAATGGTTCGCAACACAAAACCGGATATTTGAGAGTGACTGCTACTTGGTGCCATGATCTACAACATAAAATATGCAAAACACTTAAGACATTTATTCATAAAAGAGAAAGCATATTAAACATTTTAATATTTTATGCTCCCACTAGAACCAACACCCCTCCGATGGTTGCTTAGTGATTCAGGATCCTAAATAAGCAAGTCGTCTAGTGAGCTTTAGCATCACCGCTAGCCTCCAAGTCATCTAGGTAGAGAACTCCTTGTCAATCGCATCTCATGCGACTCATGTTGGACGGGTGGCATCACATGCCCCGGCTCCCATCCGACTTTCCCCCGAGTCCCACAACCGTTGAGATAGACCCATCTAGCTTACCGAGTGTTTCTGCAGTAAGAGTCCGACTCGAACCCACCTAGTCGGAAAGAATTGGCAGCACCTCAATTTTATGATCCCACTACCAAAAATGTCCGACTTGTGATGGTGCAAACACTGGCGGGAAAACCGACTAGACCTTCTTTAAGGGATTAAATTTTACCGACTATCTAATAGAGGTAAAACTGAGACATAACAATAACACAAAATAAAGCATTTATAATGTGAAATGGTATGGCTCTCTTCATGGCGATCTCCATCTCCACAAAGCCTGTAATCCGACTCGTGCCAACTCTTGTCACTTGACGTCTTACTCCATGTCGCCGACATGTACAACGCCTTGCATGCCTTCCGGGTTCTCCAAACACCTACACTAGCTTAGTAAAGTAAATTACATGGAGAATCCGACACGCAGGTCGTTATACAATAAAATAACAACACCTAGGCTCCAGCCGGCTGACAAAAACCGTGATTCGCAGATCACGTATGGATTACACACATACATCACATGCACATGAACCATACCATTCACAACTTTCTGCAAAAACAAGTTATTCATAGATACAATATCTACCGGCGTTGTGAAACTCGCAACGACATCTAAGGCGCTACGACAGGGCGAAGCCGGCGGTCCCGCTTTTGGATTTACGTGTCACAGTCTACCCCGATGGCGGAAGCCGGCCGGTAGGGGTATGTCGTTCCACGACCTTAGCAGTATGATCACGGAAATCAGATCTACCATTCCCAGAGTACAGTTGATCCAATCAACTTCGTACAAAACCGATCTATCTCATAGATCGACCACCAAACAGCACATAGATCTCATCTACAGCCAATCGCATATCACATATGCGAGATCTCGAGCCTAAAACCAGAAGCTATCGCTCTGATACCACTGTTGGGCCACGTAGAGATAAAACAAAAAATATTTCCACTAACGTGGTGACCCCAAGATCTAGCTGAGGTAGAAGGCCACGAGGTTTACCACTAGACGCGCGGTTCCGGATTACAGATGAAGCGCGTCAGTTGATGCAGTGCAGTCCTTTGCAATCCGATCGTCCTAGTGCTGATCGTACAACACCTCTGCTGGTATCCACACGTGCAAGGAGGAGCACTAGCGGCGAACTGCTAGGTTCGTATCGACGGTAGGACTGCTGTGGAGCTAGGGTTTCCAACACATGGAATGACCTAACCGAACAACGATTAACCTTTCTGGGTTACGGTGCTCCACTATATATAGGGAGTGAACATGGGCTCTGCTTTCTGGGTTACCCCGCAGGCTCATGGCTACTTGGACAAGATTGGAGTCTGACTCTAAATCGATCAGTCGGTAGTGGCTCCTAGCAGAACGTGCCGACTCCCAAGTACCAAAGAGTCATGACGACTTGCCTTTCCAATGCGACTTACATCCGAGTCCCTTTTGCCTTACGATATACCTTGTCAGACTATAGGCGAATAATTGTCATCCCTTAAATAGTCCGACTCTCTTCTCGATCCGAGATAAGTGATTCACCCGACTAACTCTTAGTCGATCGCCTCGGTTAACACTTAATCGAGTCGTGCATGGCCATGCTTTCCGAATCATATCTCACGAGAGGGCCCAGAGAATATCTCTCCGAGTGGAGGGGCAAAATCCCAACTTGGTTATTCACATCACGTAGCTTGATTCTCAGTCGACCCGAACCCTGCCTTTATAACTGCCCAGTTACGGATCAGCGTTTGACAGAACCGAAGTCGGTGATCCTCAACTCGGACTATGCAACAACCTCAGGTCTAAGGATTACATTGATTGAGATATACAAATGACAACTTGTTTGTTGTACCTCAATATGGGTCAATCTGACTCGCTAAACTCTTTAGCCGAATCTGTGTAAGTTGGAATAGCATCTCCATGCTCATGACAAGTGGAACCGAGTCATCAAGCCAACTTTCACATTGGTCTAAGTTGTGTGTCCAGCATAACTTCGATGACTAAGGATATTTAGTACAAACAACATGAATGCATAGTTCCACAACCGAATCACATATTCAATGATACACATCAGATGCTTATACAAGGACTACTTAATGTCTTTATGAATACAATGGGAAATCTCATCATACATGATTGCCTCTAGGGCATATTCCCAACAAGAATCCCCCGATGCAGAAACCCTGAGTACCCGATCAAATCTCCACGAATCCATCTGGAGCCGCCTCCACCATCGTCCCTAGATCAGGGGGATCTGAAGCTCTTCCATGCACCCTGCCGGAGGGGAGATCATCCCGGAGGCCTTCTCTTCGGATGATGCATGAGTAGTTCCACCTTGGACTATGGATCCATGTAGTATCTAAATGGTTATATCTCCTCCTTTGTGCTTTCATATATAGATCTTGTGAGCTCCGTTCATGATCAAGGTCTAATCTATTTGTAATCATGCATGTTGTGTTTGCGGGGATCCGATGGATATTAAGATTATTATGTTGGTTTGATTAATGGTTTTGTCTCTATGATTCTATCATGTCTGTGTTGTTTGTGATCTTGCATTCTCTCTGTTGCTAATGGTTATCTTGGCAAAGTAGTTGCTAGTGACTCCAAGAGGGAGTATTTATGCTCGATAGTGGTTTCATGCCTCTAGTTTCCAAGGTAAGTGACAAAAATCTCTTTTGTTGTAGATGTGCTGTTGCCACTAGGGAGAAAACAACGGTCTATTGTTCATGGAACATGTGAACTATTTACCTTACACACTTTTCTTAAAGTAGTTGTATGTTCCTTGCAACTTAATACTGGATGGGGTTCGGATGATAACCTGTAGGTGGACTTCTAGTCATAGATGCAGTTGGATGGTGGTCTATGTATCTTGTTGTATTGCCCAATCGAATCTCATAGGATCTTTCTGACTAGTAATTGCATTGTTATGCCTTGCTCAGTTCCTGTCAATTGCCCTTATCTAATTTGTTTACCCTTCATGCCATGTTGTTTATCTAAGGAGAGCACCTCTAGTGAACTATGGACCCCGGTCCGATCGTTACCATCAATACATCTTCCACTGTTACTTGTTTACTTGTTGCAAACCATTTCCTACCACACCATACGTTTAATCCATTGTTACAGGAAACCGGTGAGCTTAACAACCTCACTGATTCATTGGGGAAAAGTCTTGAGTTTTTGTTGTGCAGGTCTCCGCATTGCCTTCAACACCCGTGTGATGTTTCCTTCCTCCTACTGGTTCGATAACCTCCATTTCTTACTGAGGGAAAATTTGCTGCTATGCTGCTTCACACCTTGCTCTTGGGATTTCCAACAAAGCGCTCGTACATCAAGTCAGCGTTGCATCAAGATTTCTCTGGTGCCGTTGCCGGGGAACAAAGCAAGAAGCCCCCACGTCAACGAGGCGCCATCATAAACTCATGGCTAGAATGTTTAGAAACAACTCTAATATGAGGAACATGAAACACGTCAAGGTAACGGAGGAAACAAGAGAAGATGGTTTCAAATTGTTAGATAGCTGGTCTTCATAAGGATTGATACCATGGAGCTTACAGAAGAGTTTAGGCTTCTGAGAAGGAAGCTTTCAACAGAAATAACATAACCACAGACTTCGATAGGGAACCTCTACTGAACCATAGATTGAAGTTTGCATTCCCTTTTAGCATCCTTTGAATTAACAAAACCCTTTGGATCGTGTCATGTACACATCCTACATAACCATTCTATTAGAAGAAATTTTCTTTGTTTTTTCAACTACCATATACAAAAATTATATGTAGTGGTTTCTACATTAATCTATTCAAACTAACTATCGCTGTGAATGATCAAATCTTGTCATAGTCAACTCCTTGAACATTTTTGTAAAATATTTTACGTCATGTCGATTATTTCATAGATGTGAAACATCCATGTCTGCTTCCTTATAGATCCAAATAGGACTGATAGGTTTTACACCTTTCCGCAGGGTCTTCCAAGTTGAAAAACTTGATTTCTCGTGTATGGAACTATCAACGATTTTATGGCTTCGAGCCATTTGACGGAGTCAGGGCCCATCATTGCTTCTTTGCAAGTAGTCAGTTCATCATTGTCAAACAATAATGATTTACTCTCAAATCTTAGTATTTGATTGTTTACCCGACCTACTCGGTTCAATAGGAACATAGACCTCCATGATCAAAACCTTTGAGGCACGTGAGCCATGAGAATTGTGGCTGCCTCTGGGACATTTTCCGGCGCCGCACAACTCAGCACATATAGCTAATGTTCAAAAACCTTATCAAAGTTCTATTATCCTCCCACATAAATTTTCATGAAAAAATCCTTTTCAAGAAACTTGACGTTCTAAGCAACAAATAGTTTTGTCTTTGGTGATATGGAGGAATACCCAACAGTTATTCAAAATATACTTCAAATACATTCTCATCCGACTTTGATTGTAAACATTTTACTTATGCCTTAGCATACCAAAATTTAAGAAAGTACAACTTGGGTTTTATCCCAAACCATAACTTATATGTTGTCATTTGAACGGATCACGATGGAGATCTTTTCAGTGTAAAATCGGTAATCACTAAAGCTTTAATCTTTAAAATACAATTGAAGTTTTATAACTCATATCTTTGATCTCACCATGTCAAATGAGGTTTAATTACATATCCCGAACACTCGATACTTCTATGGTGTTTCGGGAAATGAAAATCTATGGAATGATTCCTCAAATCTTAGGTGTTTTTGCTAAACATGTAAGTCAAATATCTTACATTATGATTAAGTCATAAATTCTTTATTTTCATGTTATAGTTATTTTCCACTTCATCTTGAAAGTCTTTGAACATGTTTCAAATATTTCACACTTCTTCCTCATTAACTAATTATATACATATCTTCACTCAAATTTCCGGAGAAATCATATGAAGTTGAAGTCCATCGCTCACGACTACACACAATGTACTACATACATCAATATGTACAAATTCCAATAAGTTAGTCATTCGTTCTTCTTTGGCCTTTGAACGAAGTTTCAATTATCTCCAGGAAAGTCTCACAAGCGTCATTTGATCAAAATCAAAAGACTCTAAAATTCCATCATCATGGAGTTTCTTCATGTTTTCTTTCCAATATAATTTAAACGGCGATGGCACTTCATAAGTGATCATTCAATCATTTATCTTGAGACATTTTTAGCATTAGTTTTTATGGATGTGATTTATCCAACTATACTTGTAAATCATCCATATTATATGGAATACGGTAATTATTTGAACAACCTTTTGTTCTCGTAATACCTAATCAAAATAACAATTATCAAAGAAAATCTTGAAGGCAAGCTTTTTATGTCAACAAGAAATACAATAACACTTTGTTTGTTTTCGATGAACATCATCACATATTCTATTGCCTGTTACTTAGGCCATTGAAGTTCATGAATTGAGTTGTCTTGTGTGATACTTCACACCAACCAATTTGCTATCCAATACCCGAGAACCACATTGTTTAACAAGAAAAGAATACATCCATAACATGTATATAATCTATATACTTAAGATGGACATTTCTAGTCTTTTCTTTTTATGCCAAATATTTCTGAGATTCTCTTTCAGTATTTCCTTCTCTTTTTAAAAGAATTTGTCAATATCAACAGTGGCGCCATACACATGACACATAGTCCAAAGAGTGTATAATAAAATACTAATACCTTTGGACTTTCACTTTGAAGTAGATCACCATCATCAAATGTTTGGCGTTCTTTCAAAATCCATTATTTAGTAAACATTTTACATACATCTTCTATTCATCCTTATCATGACAAATTTCATGATAAAGCTGATATAGCTTATAAAGGTGAATCGCGAGTATAATCTTACTCTCCAAAAACTTTTTGGAGGATTAGGACATCTAGCATCTCCAACCTTCGAAAATTATAATCCAATATGAGAACATATATTTTTCTAAATTATACTCTATCATATTGCAACCAAAACATTGTTTCAGATATTGCAATATCTTCCACACATGATGGATTCTGAAACAATCCTTTCAGCTCGTAGATAACCTTGATACCAAATCAAGTATGACGGGGGCAAACATGATATTTAGATTGTAACACTGGAATTGTTACTCTTGATTTTATACTAATTATTAAACTTCATGGAGTAAATGGAGTTTGCTAAAAGATTACAATAGGACCTATAAACATTGGATTGAAACTCAAAACAATACGATACCAGTTCGTAAAGTAAATATCCATAATTCGATAGTTATATTATCTCAATTATCTAACCAAATTAGAAATGAACCCCCACTCAAAACCAACATCCCTCTAGTTGTTTTGGTGATTACATGAACGAAATCCAATCATCACGTGAGTCGGTGTAGCTTCAAAGGAGAGAATCTATATGTAACATCCCAAAAATACTAAGCTTGGATCATCAAACTCTAATAATCAAACTTAGGGTTAACAAAAACTTTTCTAAATAAATTTATGAATGCATGCGTATGTGTAGGCATTGATTTTGAATTCCTTTAAAACCACCTTGTTTGTTTGTTTCATTGCTTGTAAAATGTGTTTTAGGTGAAATAAACATCATCTAAAACATTCCCCACACTTTTCCTAAAGACAAGTAAATCAAAACACATATATTAAACGAATGGTCACTTTGACCAATTTAACTCCCATGCCTACTTTGGCTGTCTCAAACTTTCAGAACCTAACAGAAACTTTTCTGGATCTTTGCACCCCTTGAATGTACTCATAACAAAGTATCAAGGCCCACTTTGTGATCATCCAGAAACTTTCAAATTCATAGTTTAAATGACAATTCAAAATTGAATCTTTATCATATGGGAAGATCCCACTTTTTCAAAAACCATTCAAACAAGCTCAACTTTCAAAACCCAAGCATCTGTAGACTCACCAGTACCAATCTAGCAAACCCACCAAAAATCTTTTCAAAATTCAAAACTTGATTTCATGCGGCCATTTCATCAAACAGGTTACAGAAACAAATCAAACAAACATCAAACACTATTGTGAGCAATGATTCTTGCCTAACTTGTTCCCTAGTTAGCTCACAACCATCTCAGTAGATCATCTAGGAAGATTAGCCAAGCACTAGCACCACTGTGAGCTTGCCATTTCCATCAATGGTGAACAGCCGAGCACACCCTTGCCACCCCATAGTAGACAGCAAGCTAGGAGAAGCAGCAAGCCTAGCCAGCATGTCTGGGAGGCAGCCCACCGTCCACCGCCACTCACTGTCCCAGCCGCGAGCGTTGCCAAGCCCTGGACCACGCGCAAGAGCCGCGCCCAGACCGCCAGAGACCATGCCGAGCGTGCGCCAGAGCACCACCCTCGACGAGCGCCCACGGACCGCGCACCGCCCTCACCGCATGCACACACGATCGCCACCGACCCAGGAGACTGCCAGACATCCCCGTTTTCCGCCTCGTGCCGCACAGCCACCACCCACCGTCGGAGACGCCGCCTCTGCCGCGCAAAGCATCTCCCATTCCAGACCAAGCCGCACCGCCCCATGCGTCGAAACCATGTGGTTGAGCATCGCCAGGAGACACCGCACCGTCCCCTACCCTTGCCCATGCCATTAGCCGCCTGTAACATTGCCCCCGACGAGCTCATAGTGCGCCCCGACGGTCCCCTCGCTCGACTATAAATAGAGGCCACCCCCGCTCGATCTCTTCACACCATCTCACTCCCCTCTCCTCACTGATCGTGCCACATAGTTCTCAGAGCAAGGCGAGCACCACCCCGCCGGAATTTCATCGGAGCCTGCTGCCTCTGGAGAAGAAGGGAGCCATCGATTTCGTCCACCCCAGGAGCTGTCGCGACCACCCCTCAGTTCACCGTGGTCGACTTTGTCGTTCGCCCGCCTCGCCGACCCTCGCCCGTACCATGGTGAGCCCCCAACACCCCTCACTGGCCGCGCTAGGTTTCGTTCTCGCCGGCGTTGTCTCGCGTCGACGATGACCCCTAGTCGTTGTATTAGAACTAGATCGAACGATCCACGTTGCCCCATACCGCTTCGCCCAGCCCCGTGTCACTGACGAGTGGGGACACCCACTTAAGCAGCCCGCAGTAGCACTGCGCTTAGCAGGCCGGCCCGTTAACTTTTCCCGCGCAGCCCAGTTATTCAAATTAAACTTTTTTCCATTTCAATTGAAACACACTTCTGTACCCAACTTCAAAAATCAACCCAGATCGATTCAGTGCACCAAATTGAATGAAACCAATTTTGTTGGAAAGGTCTGTGAATGCTGAATCCAAGACCGTTGGATTCAAGTCATTTTGATCTATAGATCACTCATGGTAAAAATAACAAGGCAGAAGCTTTTCTGCATTCAAACATTTTTAAATTTAAACCATAATAGCTTTTGAGTTGATTACAACTCTCAAAAATCACATTTAACCATACCTTGCAGAATATATAAAAATATATAGGTTTACTTGCAGAAATAATATTCAAGTAATAAAAGAATGCCCCATAGGAATTACTAGCCACTTTAATTAATTAAAATAAAAGGGTAAAACCTTATTAAATTGTGACATCACTTTAAATCACATTCCCATGGACTACAATATGTGGTGATGAGATGTGTCAACATGATCCCATGTTTGGTTTGGAGAATATTAAATCTTAAGTAGTTTTTCAATGAGTAGAAATTACTTTTGTAAAAATAAAAGGAATTAAATCAAGCCTTAACCTTGTAATGTTAAAGATGATGCTAGATCATCTATAGGACCCTTGTGTGTGATGATTGCAAGTAGTTAAGTATTGTTTGGTGATTGTGTACCTCGTATTTATTCATAGACGATAGTACCGACCAAGGATACGAGGAGGAATGAGGATATTACGAAGAAGAAGCCGAGGAGAACTTCAACCACTGCTCTGCACAAGGCAAGCTTATATTGACATAGATGCAAGATAACACTTGCAAGATACACTACTGATGCAACAAACCCCTACTTGTTACTATGCCTACTATATGCCTTAAGCATATGTGATCACACCCACTTGATAAACCAATCCTAGTTTTACTTACAAGCTTCTTACTTTATTTCTTTATCAAATATTACTTAGAGTTTACTTAGGTGACTTATAGATACTAGAAAGATGCTGAAGGTTGCATAAAGAGCGTAAAATTTGGCCTAAGTTAGAAACATTGATATCAGCCTAAGATATAAGGTTGGACTTAGTTGAAATCCCACTAGTTTACCATCCCTCATTATTGCTTACCCCCACCTTGGAATGATGGATCATTCTATTGAAATGTTTTGGACATGTGTTTCCGAACACCTGATGATCTTGGTGATGAAAATGTTGAGGCATAAGCCTTAGCCCTTTATAAAACTGATGGTTGTCTGGATGCGATACCATTCCAATTTTATCGTACAACCACAATACCTTAGTATTAGTTCCCTCATGGCCAAGGTCTGAGCTGAGGCTACCTTGTGAAGATTGTCCACCTGTGCAGTACCCAAGATGACAGTTGGTCATGGTTGGGAGGCCAAACTCACAGGAGAGGTGCTTATACTAGGGAGTGTAATTGAAAGGTTAGGATTGATTATCCGCATACTGAGTATGGTGAATTCAGGATTTGTTCGTGACGGATGTATCGAATGTTGTGGTGACGGTGTACAATCTCTGCAGAGTGTCAAATAGCCGCGTCCGTGGTTATGGACAGTTGGAGTGGCCATACTGTTCCCCTGTCAGACTTTTCAAAATGACCTGTGAAATGAATTGAGACTTTGACTTGACCACAACAGAGTTGTGATATGAAATACAAGTTCCCACTTGGGAGTTATAAAATTGTGACTAGCTTTGGAACCTAGTAGAGATAAATCTGGCTTTTGCAAAACAACCCTAGAGCCTAGTGTCCTATTATCCAAAACCCCTTTTTACTTGTTAGTATTAGTTTGCGAGTACTTAAAGAGTACTCATGGCTTTGTCCCTGGCTATTCCCAAGGCCAGACTATGAAGAGGAGTACCTGGAAGATGGACCCCAGGAAGGATACGACAACTAGGATCATCTCCCATCGTCAGCATTGCCTGTGACCCCGAAGATGGAGCTTCGCCTACGCTACCGTTATTATTACGTATTCCTCTGCTTGATGTTATATTAAGAACTGGATCATGAGATCCCTATTTGTGTAAGAACTTATGTATCGTTGTAATGGATGATGTACTATGGTATCCAATTCTGTTATGTCTCACAAAAATGGTAATCCTAGGATTGCGATGTATGGCATAACAGGCATCTAGGATTGAAAAAGCCGGGTGTTGACACTATATGGGCATCATATCAAGAATATGACTCATGCTTAACCTTTCGGTCCGTGTTCCGAGGCCATGTATGTACATGCTAGGATCGCCAAGTAGGAACCTTAGTACCCGCGCGTGTAACACTGTCTTACACCTGTTGTATGTGAATGTAGATTCTATCACACCCGATCATCACGTGGTGTCTCAAAACAACGAACTTTCTTAATGGTGTATACTGAAGGAAGAACACATTTTGGCTTGATATTTTAAATGAGGGATCATCTCATACTTCTACTAAAGCACCAAACAAGCAATATAAGATGCATACAAACATCACATGCTAAAAGTGATATGATATGGTTCTTGCACCTGATCATTATCTTGTGCATCGTGATATGATCTTGATCATTCCTATATGTGTAAATACAAGGTCTATTGAACTTACACTTTGATATATTATAATTTCCAATAGTATCAATCCATACTACAAATTTTAATACTACCATATATCATAGTACTAGCCCTACAATACCAAAAAACTAGACGCCTCTAATTTATCTTTGGCATTTTTTTACGTGGATGAGGGCTTTCGGAGATAGAACCATTTCTTACCTACGAACATGGAACCACAACGATAATAATCATATTGGCAACTGGATGTAAATCAATTGTTGACTATAGTAGGAGAGACAGACACCCGCAAGCCACTTATGCAAAACTAATTGCATTATAAGCGTGGAACAGGTATCATGTGCAAGGACATGTAAAGTTTCTAAGGGCCTCTTCATCCTACTATGCCACCAATATCCAAAATACACATAAGAAGCAACAACGTGACCATCAGCGCCCACATACTCATATGTGTACTACCCGTGCAAAGCATCTATGCATGAACCTGGCTCTGATACCACTGTTGGGTGCGCAAAAAAATTCCTACGATGGGAGCTGTATACCCCACGATCCATCTATCTAGATACAATCAACGGGTGGATATACATCCAGAATACATACCGTTGAAGACCGACAAAGATTTATGAGTATGGACTCGTTTGTGATGTAGTCAATCTCTTACCGATCTCAAGATCGTGTGGAAGTCAGGCAACACCGCAACTCAGCGGAGAATCCATGATCACACACACGTCCGGTACCCCGACAATCTTTGCGTCCTTGCTCCAGCAATTCAGCGGAAGCAGCAAATCCTTGCTCTAGAAAAATCCATCGGGAACATGTATCTTGCTAAGCCGAGACCATTGGGGAATAGTACTAGAGGGGGAGAGAGATCCTTCAGGAGGAGGTTCTCGTTATATAGAGGAGGGGGTCTTCCCAAGGGTAATGGCCGCCGACCATGGTGAGGTCCCCCACCTCTCCCTCATTCATGTGGGTGGAAGCTCCACTCACATAAACATGAAGGGAATATGCCCGAGAGGCAATAATAAAGTGGTTATTATTGGATTCCTTGTTTATGATAAATGTTTATTTTGCATGATATAATTGTATTGATACAGAAACATTAATACATGTGTGTTTAATCAACAAAAAGGAAGTTCCTATTTATGCCTCTCTTATAAACTAGCTCGTTGATTAACAAGATGATCAAAGGTTTCCTGATCATGGACATTGGATGTTGTTAATAACGAGGTCACAACATTGTTGGAATGATGTGATGAACATTCATCCGAAGTATAGCATTACGATCAAGGTCATTGTGTTTATATTGCTATAACATCATACGAAGTAATATTAGTCCTTAGACCATGAGATCATGTCAATCACTAACACCGGAAGAGTATCTTGATAACATCAAACGTCACACCGTAACAGGGTGACTATAAAGATAGGTTCAGTGCTACGAAGGTGTTATGTTGAGGCTCATGGATCAAGAGTGGAATTTGTCCATCTTGATGACAGATAGATATACTCTGGGCCCTCTCGGTGATATCCCACCATGGCTGGGCGCATAGCCCCTTGGGTTCCCCCCCTCTCCCTATAAAAGGCCTCCCTCTCCTCCTGTCAAAGTACACCTCCTCATGAAGGATCTCTCTCCCCCCTTTAGAATTTCCCCATGGTCTCGGATCAGCGAGATACATGTTCCCGGTGGATTTTTCTAGAAGGATTTGTTGCTTCCGCTGCTTCGCTGGAGCGAGGGCACGCAGGTTGTCGGGGTACCCGGACATGTGTGCGATCATGGATGCACCACTGCTTTGCGGTGCTGGACTTGATGGTGCTGGACCGGCTGTACCAGATGGACTTCATCACGATCTTGAGATCGGCAAGCGTTCAACTACATCATCCACAAGTACAACTTTGTTAACGCTATTCGGTCTTCGAGGGTATGTATTCTATGGATGTATATCTACCCATTGCTTGTATCTAATAGATAGATATTGGTACATAGTTGTTCACATCGTAGGAAATTTTTTGTTTTCTATGCTGCGAACTCAAAAGTGGTATCAGAGCCAGATCTATGCATAGATGCTTTGCACGAGTAGTACACATATGATTATGGGGGCGATGATGATCATTTTATTGCTTCTGAGTTGTACTTTGGATATTGGTGGCATAGTGGGATGAAGCGGCCCGGACAAACTTTACATGTCCTCGCACATGAGACCTGTTCCACGCTTGACATGCAACTAGTTTTGCATAAGTGGCTAGCGGGTGTCTGTCTCTCCTACTATAGTCAATATCTAATTTGCAACGAGTTGTCAACAATTTGGTTATCCTTGTTGTGATTCATGTTCGTAGGTAAGAACGGTTCTATCTTTGAAATCCCTAAGCCTCGTAAAACTTGCAATGGATAAATTAGAGGCGTCTAGTTTAGATTTTTCTTGGGCGAGTGTCATGATATGGTGATGTTGTAAGTAGAAGTATAAGTCGATAATCTTACAACACACATAATGTGTAAGTTCCATAGACCTTGGCATTACATAGAGAGGTATGATGGCGATCATACCATGATGCACATGATGGAGATCAAGTGCAAGAACCATATCATTTCACTTATTAACATGTGATGTTTGTTGCATCTTATATTTCTTGTTTGGCGTTTCATTAGAATAATAAGATGATCCCTCATTTAGATTTCAAGATAAAAATGTGTTCTCCCTTAATTATGCATCGATTATGTTTCATCGCTCCAAGACATCACGTGATGATCGGGTGTTCTTGGATCCATGATCATATTTTGTGTGTAAGACAGTTTACACACGTGAATACTAAGGTTCTTACTTGGCGAGCCTAGCATGTACAAACATGGCCTCGCAACACGGACCGAAAGGTTAAGCATGAGTCATATGTTTTTATATGATGACCATATGTATGCTCGACTTTGAAGCTACACGGACTCACGTGATGATCGGACTTGGTGTAGTGGATTTAGTTCATGTAATCACCAAAAAGACACGAGAGATGTCGTTTTTGAGTGGGAGTTCATTTCCAATTTGGATTAGTAGAACTCAATTTATCATAAATTAAATCAAAGTGAATTTGCATAATTTTTTGTAGTCATTGGCATTCGTTCACCACCTTATGCTTAGTTGTAATTGAGATAATAGAATTGTGGATATGTACTTTAAGAACTAGTATCGTATTGTGTTGAGTGTCAATCTAAAGTTTAAAGTCCTATTGCAAACTTTCAGCAAACTCTGTTTACTCCGTGAAATTTAATAATTAGTATTAAATAGAGAGTAAAAATTCCAGTGTTAGTATCTTAAGTATCATGTTTTCCTCCATGATTCTTGATTGTTTTTAAATATCAAGGTTAACTAGGAGCTGAAAGAATTGTTTCAGAAACCATCATATGTGGCAGATATAACGATATCTGAAACAATGTTTTGGTTGCAATATGATAGAGTATAATGTATGTTCTCATATTGGATGAGAATTTATGAAAGGTTGGAGATGCTAGACATCCTAATCATCCAAAAGGGTTTTGGAAAGTAACGCTATACTCACGATTCGCCTTTATAAGCTACATTAGCTTGATCATGAAAGTCGTCATGATAAGGATGAATAGAAGATGTATGTAAAGTGTTTACTACACTAAAAGATTACTAAAGAATGGATTTTGAAAGAATGTCGATCATTTGGTGATGGTGATCTACTTCAAAGTGCATGTCCAAAGGTATTAGTATTTGAATATACACGCTTTGGACTATGTGCCATGTATATGGTGCCAGTGTTGATGTTGATAGATTCTTTTAAAAAGGAAAAGGAAATGCTGAAAGAGAATCTATAAAATATATTTAGCAGAAAAGAAAAGACTAGAAATTTCCAGTTTAGGTATATAGAAGATATACATGTTATGGTTGTATTCTTTGCTTGCTAAACAATGTGGTTCTTGGGTACTGGATACCGAATTGGTTGGTATGAAATTTCATACAGAACGTCGCAATTCATGAACCACAATGGCCTATGTAACTAGCAAGAGAATATGTGATGATGTTCATCAAACAAACAAACCGTTTATTGTATTTCGCGTTGACATCAAAGCTTGCCTTCCACATGAGTGAATATTCACTTAATGAGAAAGAAGTATGAAATATTTGAAAATGTTCAAATACTTTCAAGATGAAGTGGAAAATCATTGTAAAAAGAAAATAAATGATTTATGATTTTATCATAAGGGATTTATTTGAGTTCCAAGTGTAACAACAAATAAATAATTTATGATTTTATCATAAAGGGATTTATTTGAGTTACAAGTTTAGCAAAAACACCTAGATTTGTATCTCCCGAAACACCATAGGAATATGGACTGTTTATGATTTGTAATGAAACCTTGTGTGACATGGTTGGATCAAAGGTGTTATTTATAAAACTGTCATTATATTTTAAAAGATTAAACCTTTAGAGACTACCGCTTTTACACTGAAAATAGCTGCATCTTGATCTGTTCAAATGACATCATATGAGTTATGGTTTGGGGTAAAACCCTGTAGGGGTCCCAATCTTAGATAAGATTGATCCCTCCTGTGTTTTACAATGCTAGTCCCTGGATCAATAGCTAGCATCCACAGTTAGATGTAATATCAAGAAACAAAGGTCATAATATAACTTTATAACCAGGAATAACATAAGTTTATTACATCAAACATAGCTCATATGGCTATTACATTACATTGCAGCGGAATAACTATAATCATGGGTCCTTCATCTTCAAAGTGCCACAGGCAGATGTTGGTTGTAGACTTTGTAATCCTAAACAATCAATCTTCACTAAAATCAATCAAACCTGCAACATACAAGTTACAGCCACAAAGGGTCAATACATTTGAATTGTATTGGCAAGTGATACTATGGTATTATGGTGGATTCTATCATCTATATGCATTTGGCTAAGTGGAGCTGAGGCTTGCATTGCTCAAAATAGATTTTTCCTTAACATTTGAAAATACTAAGTTTTTTCTTGACAAAATCATTTTTCTCAATCAAAGATTTCAAGATCCTTGTACCAAGCCATCACTCCATCAATGATTGAAGAATTCAAACAACCCTTGTTCAAACCACAAGTTTTAATTTAGAAATTGGAATGATGAGATTCTTGATTGTTTCCATGTCTTGATGCTCAAATTGTCCTTTACCAGGGACATGGCTAAGTACTTAGGTTTTACACTCTGCAGAGGTGGTGCACTTTCCCCACAAGACTTGGTTTCCCAAGACAAGATCTTTCAGAATCTTTCCCTTAGACCAAAATGGACACGCTCCAACCTATCAAACACTACCACCCACTGTCCATATGGCTAAGTTCTTGCAACCTATATGATCATGGCAGAGCCCATATTGCCAAGTGGTTGCACTTGAAGCTTCTCAACATTTGACATCTCAAATCCCTTTGTTCCTGGGTGGCCATCCACAAGTGAGATACACAAGGTCAACCATAGACATGGGCCTTGTGAACCACTCAACCATTCTCCACCAAGAAAGCCCATTCCACCCAGGGGATTCATTAACTTAGTTGTTTTATTAAACAAAAACATAAGTCCTCAGACTTAGAATATTTTTCAATAGTGTGAATATATATTCCACCCATGTTTTCTATTAGCTAGGCTAAGCTGGGTAGCAATAGGAAACTTAACTTAGAAAATCCTACTAAGGATTCATCTACTAGGTCTTCCTATAGCAAGATCTATACTTAGCAAAATCCATGCAAGTTTTACTTAGCAAAATCACTAATGCATAGTGAAAGTAATGGGACAAAAAGTATGAAGCATCACTTGCCTTTTTGGAAGGGAATGGTAGTTCACTCCTTGATCTTGTTAGTCTCACACTTCACTACAAGTCAAACAAGCAAACACTAATTCAATTTACATTCCAAACCAATAATCACTCAAACAAATTCACACACACAAGATAATGGAAACCAATTCATGCATGAGAGCATGCACAAGATAGTTTTATTTTTCAAAGGCAAAAACTGTTTATGTGGTGAAAATGTTTTTATTAAGGCAAAAACTCTTAAGTTGTTCACCAAATGAGTTGCTATTGCAAAGCTTGGTGTTTTAGGTCAGTAGGTTTGGTCCAAAACATTTCCTTAAAGTTCTCTTTCCATAAACATTTTTATAACCAAAAACCATTCTTTTTATTTGGCTAGAAAATGTCTAAGTCAAGTAATCCAACCTAAATTTTACAAAAATCATTTTTAATACCAAGGGTTGGTTCCTAGGGTCAGTAAGGTCACAACAAATCAATTTGCAAAGGTTTTACTTCAAAATTTATTTTCAATAAATAAATTACATTTCTATTTGACTAGAAATGGTTTTAACTTAAAGAATCATTTCTAAATTTCTCCAAATACATTTTTGTGTCCAAAAAGTGTTTCTTAGGGTCAGTAGGTTCAAATCAATCCAATTGCCAAAGATTTTACCCCTAAATTCAATTTTAAACATTTTTTACATTCATAATAAGAATACAAATGTTTCTGCAATTTCAAACAAGCTAACATATACTATTTGCTAAAATAAGGGCATGGTTGGATAGGTCTTGTTCTCCTGAATCCATTGATATAAAATTTGTAATTTTTGGACGTGTGGTTTGAAAGTTACAAAGGTTTGAAAATTGCATATCAATCTGATTTCAAATTCAGTTTTAAACCAAATCAATAGACACGTGTCCTATCCTTATTCGCTGATACCGCTTCGGTTGGATCAAGCACTGAGAGGCGTTGGATCAAGCTGAATCGTGTGGCGCAGGTAGAGTACCTCTTCGACGTTAAGTGAAACTATCGTACCCGTTGGATCCAGATCGGACGGTGCTCAACTTGCTTGCCAGGGATGGGCGGCGCTGGCGGCGGCGTCTGGTGGCGGAGCGGCTAGACGGTGGCGAAGTCGATGCTACAGGAAGCGAGGAAGAAGGAGAGGGGCTCACTATGATCGTCGGGGCACGGGGATGCTCAACTGCCACTGGTTGATGAAGGGGCGCACGGGATTGGGCGGAATTCCTCACCGGAGTTAGGGCCGGCGCCAGGAGTTTCTATTTGTCGACGGGGACGGGGCTGTAGTCCACCAGAAAGCGAGAGAGTGGTAGGGTTAGATGCGGGAGAGTGTACTGATCACAGGCGTATCATTGGAAGGACAAGGGGTGGCCAATTACTACCTGGAAGCTTCGTCGGAGGAAGAGGCAGACGGCGGTGCTGTAGGTCGTCGTCGAAGTCGAGGTTACAGGGCACCCACGGATGAATGATTGGCACGGTAAGATGCGCTAGGATGCGGTGAGCGTGCTCGTGTGTTCGGGGAGGCAGGAGGTGGCGTGGCTCGGCCGTATTCGTCGGTGGAAGCTCGTCGGAGACGGAGCTGTTTGAGGACAAATTGCGACGGCCTGGAGGCGTGCTCGGGGAAGAAGTCAGGGGGAAAATGAAGAAGGGACGCTGGCGATTTATCCTGCGTGGTCAAGGGGCAGATTCATTGCGTGATTAAGGCGTATTACGCCGGAGTTAATCCGCCTGCAACGGCCGGCGAGGGGTGGGGAAGAAGGGTCGTGCGGGTGGGGAGGACAAAAAGTAGAGCGGGGTCCATCGTCAGTGGGAAAAGATTTGAGAGGGAGGGTCCACCGGTCACCGTCTTCGTGGGTCAGTTAGTTGGTGTCAACCGTTTTCTTCGGGCGAGGGGGAGCTGGGCTGTATGCTGGGCCTTGTTGGGCTGCCTGGGTTGGGTCGCCCTCTTTATTATTTTTTCCTGTTTCTGATTTCTTTTCTTTTTCTATTTCTATTTTCCTGTTTTGGTTTTCAAACAATCAAACAAGTTTCAATTCAATTCAAACCAACATCAAAACTTTGGAAGTTTGACTTGGTTCTGTTCAGTAGCCTGAACCTAAATCTAAAATCCATAATTTTTAAATAATAAAGTCCATTATTAAATCAAATAGTTGTCCATTGCTAATTAATCAAATTAGGATTTGATTTATTTCAAACTCAATTTAAATCCATATATTTTCCAAAATCAAAATAGTGGGTTGTATTTGAATTAAGGTATATCTAAAAAGTTTGTTTAAAATAAATAACAATTTTATTAAAGGTTCCATTTATAATTTAAATAAAATGGACCATGGTTTATTAATCAAATAGGGTTTGATATTAATAAAATCCCCATTTGAAATCCAAATATTTTCAAAATCAAATCAGTAGGTTTTATTTGAAAATACAATTCATTTGGAAATCTTGTTTTAAAACAAGGTAACATTTTATTTTAGAGTCCAT
This sequence comes from Avena atlantica, assembly GCA_910589765.1. Lineage (NCBI taxonomy): Eukaryota > Viridiplantae > Streptophyta > Magnoliopsida > Poales > Poaceae > Avena > Avena atlantica. Next base: position 8,673,342 of record OU342736.1, on the reverse strand, counting down.
TATTAATTAAATAAAATAGACTTTCATTATTAAATCAAATAAGATTTGTTTTATTGAGATATTTATTTTAAAATCTAAAATAAAACCAAAACACTTTAGTAGGTTTTATTAAAGAATATAAAATACTTGAAAAACCTATTTAAAACAATTTAATAAGTTTTGATGTTTTTATTAAAATGGTAAAAGCTTTTATTTGAATAAAATTTGGATATTAATTCATTATTATTTTATTAAGCAATCCTTTATTATTTTTAAACAAACTTTTGCTATTTTATTTAAAATAAAATGTTTTAATTCCCAAAGCTTGGCCAAGGTTTAATTGAACTCTATAAAATAATATTTATCTATAAAACTTTTATTTCAATTGAGAACCAAATCCTTTTATTTTAAAGATCTAGAATAGTATTTCCAAAATATTTTTATTTTTCTTTTTATTAGATTTAGATCCCTTTAGGTTTTATTTAATTCAAATGGGTTTGAAGTTCCAATTGGATTCAAAAAGTTTCTTCTGGCTCTGAAAATCAAACAAAGTTTTATTTTATTAATTTATTTTCACATTACAAGATTTGGAAAATCTTGGGATGTGACAGGCTACCACCCTTAAAATAAATCTCGTCCCGAGATTTGGGGAGGCTAGGGTTACAAGCAAGTTCAAAACAACTAGGGTACTACCACCCTTAAAATTTTTCAAACAAGAATTACATATTGTCCTTCTTGGGATCCTGGGTAAAATTTCTCTAAGCAATCTTTGCATTGTATCCTTGGTTTGCATTCTTGATTCATGGGCCAAGGTTTAGATCCTTCATAGACTTGTTTAACTTGTTCTTCATCTTTTCTGGACAATTGCTTGCATAGTGGCCTAGTTCCTTGCATTTGAAACACATCACTTGGCTGATATCTTTCTTTTCCTTGGGTAACAATTCTTCTTGTTTGTTTCCTTGGTTCTTCTTCTTCTCTGGGCACTCATTGGCATAGTGTCCCATCTCTTTGCAATTGTAACATTGCACTTGAGTAATATCCTTCTTGTTAGGGTTGGGGCATTTCTTCTTCTTCTTGGGTCTCTCTAAAGCTAGAAGTTCTTCTAGTTCATGTTCTTCATAGGTGGGAGATCTTTCTCTCTTCTTGGGGCATTGATCTTCATGCTCCTTGGATGCATGATCCTTGTATCTAAAAATATTGCTAGCTTGGGTTCCTTCTAGATTAGCTTCTTTGTCATCCTTGTTGTCATTAACTCCTTGGGAAAAGTTTTCTCTCATGTTGATCATTTGAGTAACTAATCCTTGCAACAATTGGGATTGAAGTTTCAAAATCCTTTGTATGGCAGGGTCTAATCCATTGTTGTTGGCTAAAAGCTGAGTTGTCATTTGGCTCAACTGGTTTTGGTTTTCTATCAGTTCTCTCATGTTGTCTTCTTGGTTGTTGTTGTTGTTGTCATCAACCTTGATGTTGGAGTCTCTTGGAGTAGTCATCTGTTTGGGTTGGGTAGGGATTAGAATAGGCAAAATATTTCTAAGGAGTCAATTCTAGTTACACACATCACAATTCACACAAGCAATGTGCATGCAATCACAAACAACTTTTCACTCAAACAACAAGGCTCAAGCACATACTTAGGCAACAAAGTATTTTTGTTACACCACATAAGTTGGTGGTTTTGTCTTAGCTAAAAACTTGGTGGTCCATCTATATGGTTCACTTGTGTTTTTTCCTTCCTTCTTGTTTCTTCTTGTATGAGATCATGGTTTCCTTGAGAAAAACTCCTGGTCACAATACTTCAAAGTTGTTGATGGTTTCTTCTTATTTTGCATTCCCTCAGTCTCTAAGTCTTAAGTAAGATTTCCTTGTCTCACTTGTGGTCCTTAGTGGTATCCAAGTTGGAAGTCCTTGGTGAATATGCTGAAGATGTTGAAGTCATTAGAGTTGAAGATGTTGAAGTCATCAGAGTTGAAGAAGTTGAAAAAGTCCCTTGCACATGGTGTGGTCTTTGGTCATGGGGTAGGCTTTTCCATAAGGTTGAAATAGAAGAGAAGTAGAGTTGAAACCAAAATGGTTGAGGAAAGAGTTTACAAGATTGTTTTGTAAATAAGTTTTTGGATCAAAATATAACTCCTATTTTTATAAGGGTTTTTGTCCAATCCTAGGGTTTACAAATCCTACAGGCAACACAATGCTCTGATACCATCTGTAGGGGTCCCAATCTTAGATAAGATTGATCCCTCCTGTGTTTTACAATGCTAGTCCCTGGATCAATAGCTAGCATCCATAGTTAGATGTAATATCAAGAAACAAAGGTCATAATATAACTTTATAACCAGGAATAACATAAGTTTATTACATCAAACATAGCTCATATGGCTATTACATTACATTGCAGTGGAATAACTATAATCATGGGTCCTTCATCTTCAAAGTGCCACAGGCAGATGTTGGTTGTAGACTTTGTAATCCTAAACAATCAATCTTCACTAAAATCAATCAAACCTGCAACATACAAGTTACAGCCACAAAGGGTCAATACATTTGAATTGTATTGGCAAGTGATACTATGGTATTATAGTGGATTCTATCATCTATATGCATTTGGCTAAGTGGAGCTGAGCCTTGCATTGCTCAAAATAGATTTTTCCTTAACATTTGAAAATACTAAGTTTTTGCTTGACAAAATCATTTTTCTCAATCAAAGATTTCAAGATCCTTGTACCAAGCCATCTCTCCATCAATGATTGAAGAATTCAAACAACCCTTGTTCAAACCACAAGTTTTAATTTAGAAATTGGAATGATGAGATTCTTGATTGTTTCCATGTCTTGATGCTCAAATTGTCCTTTACCAGGGACATGGCTAAGTACTTAGGTTTTACACTCTGCAGAGGTGGTGCACTTTCCCCACAAGACTTGGTTTCCCAAGACAAGATCTTTCAGAAGCTTTCCCTTAGACCAAAATGGACGCGCTCCAACCTATCAAACACTACCACCCACTGTCCATATGGCTAAGTTCTTGCAACCTATATGATCATGGCAGAGCCCATATTGCCAATTGGTTGCACTTGAAGCTTCTCAACATTTGACATCTCAAATCCCTTTGTTCCTGGGTGGCCATCCACAAGTGAGATACACAAGGTCAACCATAGACATGGGCCTTGTGAACCACTCAACCATTCTCCACCAAGCAAGCCCATTCCACCCAGGGGATTCATTAACTTAGTTGTTTTATTAAACAAAACATAAGTCCTCAGACTTAGAATATTTTTCCATAGTGTGAATATATATTCCACCCATGTTTTCTATTAGCTAGGCTAAGCTGGGTAGCAATAGGAAACTTAACTTAGAAAATCCTACTAAGGATTCATCTACTAGGTCTTCCTATAGCAAGATCTATACTTAGCAAAATCCATGCAAGTTTTACTTAGCAAAATCACTAATGCATAGTGAAAGTAATGGGACAAAAAGTATGAAGCATCACTTGCCTTTTTGGAAGGGAATGGTAGTTCACTCCTTGATCTTGTTAGTCTCACACTTCACTACAAGTCAAACAAGCAAACACTAATTCAATTTACATTCCAAACCAATAATCACTCAAACAAATTCACACACACAAGATAATGGAAACCAATTCATGCATGAGAGCATGAACAAGATAGTTTTATTTTGCAAAGGGTCTCTATGGGGTTCCTAAACTTTGTAAGATCCAAATTGGTCATTTACCAAAGTGGCAAAGTCATTAGCAAGAAGGTTTTGTCCAAAAACTACCTTTAAATCCATTCATCATTTTATGTGGTGAAAATGTTTTTATTAAGGCAAAAACTCTTAAGTTGTTCACCAAATGAGTTTCTATTGCAAAGCTTGGTGTTTTAGGTCAGTAGGTTTGGTCCAAAACATTTCCTTAAAGTTTTCTTTCCATAAACATTTTTATAACAAAAAACCATTCTTTTTATTTGGCTAGAAAATGTCTAAGTCAAGTAATCCAACCTAAATTTTACAAAAATCATTTTTAGTACCAAGGGTTGGTTCCTAGGGTCAGTAAGGTCACAACAAATCAATTTGCAAAGGTTTTACTTCAAAATTTATTTTCAATAAATAAATTACATTTCTATTTGACTAGAAATGGTTTTAACTTAAAGAATCATTTCTTAATTTCTCCAAATACATTTTTGTGTCCACAAAGTGTTTCTTAGGGTCAGTAGGTTCAAATCAATCCAATTGCCAAAGATTTTACCCCTAAATTCAATTTTAAACAATTTTTACATTCATAATAAGCATACAAATGTTTCTGCAATTTCAAACAAGCTAACAGATACTATTTGCTAAACTAAGGGCATGGTTGGCTAGGTCTTGTTCTCCTGAATCCATTGATATAAAATTTGTAATTTTTGGACGTGTGGTTTGAAAGTTACAAAGGTTTGAAAATTGCATATCAATCTAATTTCAAATTCAGTTTTAAACCAAATCAACAGACACATGTCCTATCCTCATTCGCTGATACCGCTTCGGTTGGATCAAGCACTGAGAGGCGTTGGATCAATCTGAATCGTGTGGCGCAGGTAGAGTACCTCTTCGACGTTAAGTGAAACTATCGTACCCGTTGGATCCAGATCGGACGGTGCTCAACTTGCTTGCCAGGGATGGGCGGCGCTGGCGGCGGCGTCTGGTGGCGGAGCGGCCAGACGGTGGCGAAGTCGATGCTACAGGAAGCGAGGAAGAAGGAGAGGGGGCTCACTGTGATCGTCGGGGCACGGGTATGCTCAACCTGCCACTGGTTGATGAAGGGGCGCACGGGATTGGGCGGAATTCCTCACCGGAGTTAGGGCCGGCGCCAGGAGTTTTTGTTTGTCGACGGGGACGGGGCTGTAGTCCACCAGAAAGCGAGAGAGTGGTAGGGTTAGATGCGGGCGAGTGTACTGATCACAGGCATATCATTGGAAGGACAAGGGGTGGCCAATTACTACCTGGAAGCTTCGTCGGAGGAAGAGGCAGACGGCGGTGCTGCAGGTCATCGTCGAAGTCGAGGTTACAGGGCACCCATGGATGAATGATTGGCACGGTAAGATGCGCTAGGATGCGGTGAGCGTGCTCGTGTGTTCGGGGAGGCAGGAGGTGGGGTGGCTCGGCCGTATTCGTCGGTGGAAGCTCGTCGGAGACGGAGCTGTTTGAGGACAAATTGCGACGGCCTGGAGGCGTGCTCGGGGAAGAAGTCAAGGGGAAAATGAAGAAGGGACGCTGGCGATTTATCCTGCGTGGTCAAGGGGCAGATTCATTGCGTGATTAAGGCGTATTACGCCGGAGTTAATCCGCCTGCAACGGCCGGCGAGGGGTGGGGAAGAAGGGTCGTGCGGGTGGGGAGGACAAACAGTAGAGCGGGGTCCATCATCAGTGGGAAAAGATTTGAGAGGGAGGGTCCACCGGTCACCGTCTTCGTGGGTCAGTTAGTTGGTGTCAACCGTTTTCTTCGGGTGAGGGGGAGCTGGGCTGTATGCTGGGCCTTGTTGGGCTGCCTGGGTTAGGTCGCCCTCTTTATTATTTTTTTCCTGTTTCTGATTTCTTTTCTTTTTCTATTTCTATTTTCCTGTTTTGGTTTTCAAACAAGCAAACAAGTTTCAATTAAATTCAAACCAACATCAAAACTTTTGTAAGTTTGACTTGGTTCTGTTCAGTAGCCTGAACCTAAATCTAAAATCCATAATTTTTAAATAATAAAGTCCATTATTAAATCAAATAGTTGTCCATTGCTAATTAATCAAATTAGGATTTGATTTATTTCAAACTCAATTTAAATCCATATATTTTCCAAAATCAAAATAGTGGGTTGTATTTGAATTAAGGTATATCTAAAAAGTTTGTTTAAAATAAATAACAATTTTATTAAAGGTTCCATTTATAATTTAAATAAAATGGACCATGGTTTATTAATCAAATAGGGTTTGATATTAATAAAATCCCCATTTGAAATCCAAATAGTTTCAAAATCAAATCAGTAGGTTTTATTTGAAAATACAATTCATTTGGAAATCTTGTTTTAAAACAAGGTAACATTTTATTTTAGAGTCCATTATTAATTAAATAAAATACACTTTCATTATTAAATCAAATAAGATTTGTTTTATTGAGATATTTATTTTAAAATCTAAAATAAAACCAAAACACTTTAGTAGGTTTTATTAGAGAATATAAAATACTTGAAAAACCTATTTAAAACAATTTAATAAGTTTTGATGTTTTAATTAAAATGGTAAAAGCTTTTATTTGAATAAAATTTGGATATTAATTCCTTATTATTTTATTAAGCAATCCTTTATTATTTTTAAACAAACTTTTGCTATTTTATTTAAAATAAAATGTTTTAATTCCCAAAGCTTGGCCAAGGTTTAATTGAACTCTATAAAATAATATTTATCTATAAAACTTTTATTTCAATTGAGAACCAAATCCTTTTATTTAAAGATCTAGAATAGTATTTCCAAAATATTTTATTTTTCTTTTTATTAGATTTAGATCCCTTTAGGTTTTATTTAATTCAAATGGGTTTGAAGTTCCAATTGGATTCAAAAAGTTTCTTCTGGCTCTAAAAATCAAACAAAGTTTTATTTTATTAATTTATTTTCACATTACAAGATTTGGAAAATCTTGGGATGTGACAAACCCAAATTGTCCTTTCTTAATTTTGGTATGCTAAGCATAAGTAAGATGTTCACAACCAAAGTCAGATGAGCATGTCTTTGTAGGTTATTTCGAATAACAATTGGTTATTCCTCCATAACACCGAGGACAAAAGGGTTTGTCGCTTGAAACGTGAAGTTTCTTGAAAAGGGAATTTTTCATAAAAGTTAACTGGGAGGACAATAGAACTTTGATAAGGTTAACAAACCTTAGCTAAATGGGCTAAGTTGCGCAGCGCCGGAAATTGTTCCGGAGGCAGCCATAATGCTCATAGCTTATGTTCCTGCAAGGTTGTGGTCACGGTGATCTAAGTTCCTATTGAACCAAGTAGGTCGGATAAACAATCAAATGCTTAGATTTGAGAGTAGATCATTATTGTTTGACAATGATGAAATGCTTATATGCAAAGAAGCGATGATGGGCCCTGACTCTGTCAAATGGCTTGAAGCCATGAAATCTGTGATAGTTCTATATACGAGAAATCATGTTTTTGAACTTGGAAGACCCTCCAAAAAGGTGTAAAAACCTATCGGTTATATTTGGATCTATAAAGAAACAGACATGGATGTTTCACATCTATGAAATAGTCGACATGTCGGTAAAGTTTTTACGACAATGTTCAAGGAGTTGACTATGACAAGATTTGATCTTTCATAGCGATATTTAGTATGGACGGATTAAAGTAGCAACCACTACATATAATTTGGTATATGGTAGATGAATTAACAAAACAAAGTTCTTCTAATAGAATAGTTACCTAGGACGTGTACATGACACGATCCAAAGGTTTTTTTAATTCAAAGGATGCTAAAAGGGGCATGCAAACTTCAATGGTTGAAGTAAGGATCGCGGAGTTAGAATCTTCGCCATGATGAAATTGTTAAAGGAGTTTTCATCAGGAGACGATGAAGATGCTTGCATTTGCAAGAAATTAAGTGGGAGCACTGAGACATATTTCTAATACATTATGTGGAGGACATCTTGTTGATTAGAAATGATGTAATTTTTATTGACAAAGGATAAAAATTTCATTTTGATGAATGACTTAGGCAAAACCCGGATATTTAGCATGTATGTCTACATGGATAGACTTTGATGCTAATATGATTAGGCCAAACGTACATATATGAGATACTAAAGGAGTTCAATATAGAAACGACGAGAAAAGGATTTTGTCGCATGGAAAAGAATTGAATCAAGATTCAAGTGTATCGACCCTTGATAAGTGAAACAAGATTCAAGTGCTTTGACACTTGATGAGTGAAATTATAAGAATGTTTTGATCAATCATACCATGATATTTACACATCCAGATATGTCATGTGATCTAAGTGTTATGGTGATATACCAGAATGAATCATAAAATGATCATTGGACGATAGTAATGATATTCTTATGATCTTTTGGAAGAGCTAAGAATATATTTGTGTAGAGGTGAAAAACAATTACAAATATTTCATTGTAAAGCGTTACATTGATACTAGTTTTGTCACAAGATACAAATTAAGTTTATCTCAATTTAAACAATGGGTGGAACAATGAAATGGAAATAAAGTTTCCATGATGGATTTCGATGAATTCCAAAGTTAAGATATTGTGACGGATACTACAACAAAAGGCTGAGTATATGACTGCTATAGTAGCAGCAAAGGAGGGCATTTGTGTCAAGTACTTTGTTATCAAACTAAGGTGTGGTTCGCAACGGGCTAATAGTAAAGATATATTGTACGACAATAGTATCGACATGATTTAACCCCAAGGAACTAAAGGTCGCACAAAAAGACCAAAATTATGCAATGCCATCTCATTGGAGAATGAGTGATGCGTGAAGACGCAAAGACATGCAAATACACACGAACCTGAAAGGGTCAGATTCGTCGATTATGTTAACCACTTGCAAGCGCGTATATGGAACACCAGAAAGCCATAGGTTGTTCAATACCCAAAGTTTTGAAACTAGATTATTGTCTCTAGTGCAAGTGGGAGACTGAAGGGAATATGCCCGAGAGGCAATAATAAAGTGGTTATTATCGTATTCCTTGTTTATGATAAATGTTTATTTTGTATGCTATAATTTTATTTATATGGAAACATTAATACATGTGTGTTTAATAAACAAAAAGGAAGTTACTAGTTATGCCTCTCTTATAAACTAGCTCATTGATTAACAAGATGATCAAAGGTTTCCTAATCATGGACATTGGATGTTGTTAATAACGAGGTCAAAACATTGTCGGAATGATGTGATGAACATTCATCCGAAGTATATCATTACGATCAAGGTCATTGTGTTTATATTGCTATAACATCATACAAAGTAATCTTAGTCCTTAGACCATGAGATCATGTCAACCACTAACACCGGAAGAGTATCTTGATAACATCAAACGTCACACTGTAATAGGGTGACTATAAAGATGGGTTCAGTGCTACAAAGCTGTTATTTTGATGCTCATGGATCAAGAGTGGAATTTTTCCATCCCGATGATGGATAGATATACTCTAGGCCCTCTCGGTGATATCACATTAGTTAGCTAGCAAGCAAGTTATTTGATCACTAGAATTTTATATCACGGGAAAGAGAAAAGAGTACATGTCGGTAACGAGATCAAACTAGGTATGGAGATACCGATGATCGAATCTCGGACATGTAATATATCACGAAACAAAGGGATTGAGTTACATGCGTATAAGGTTCACACGATCACAGAAGTCATCGTTGAATATGTGGGAGTCAGTACAGATCTCTAGGTCCCGCTGCTGATTATTGATCGGAGAGGGGTCTCGACATTATTTGCGAACCGTAGGGTGACACACTTAAGGGATACCGAAACCATTTGGAGCAAATAATATGCCAAAGAAACAAAAGGAAAGCGCAGGAATTTATTTCGCTAGACACCAAAACTGTTTCGGGTGAAATCGCTGAAAGTGTTTCTGCATGTGAAATGAAATACTAGCAAGGGGTTATATGTGAATGTTTGTCCATTAAAGGAGTTTTTTTTTTAAATTAGAGCTTGCATTAAATTTGGTGCAAATTTAATGCATGTGAGTGGAATTTTGAATGGAGGCATGTTTATGTGAGTGGAGGCTTTTCATTTTGAGTGGGAGCTCCACCCACATGAATGTGGAAGAGGTGGGGTATCCCACTATGGCTGGGCGCATATCCCCTTGGGTGCCCCCCTCTCCCTATAAAAGTCCTCCCTCTACTCCTCTCAAATTACACCTCCACGTGAAGGATCTCTCTCCCCCTTTTAGAATTTCCCCATGGTCTCGGATCAGCGAGATACAGGTTCCCGGTGGCTTTTTCTGGAAGGATTTTTTTCTTCCGCTGCTTTTCTAGAGCGAGGGAGCGGAGATTTTAGGGGTACCCGGACGTGTGTGCGATCACGGATACACCACTGCTTCATCATGATCTTGATATCGGCAAGCATTCGACTTCATCATGATGTTGATATCGGCAATCATTCGACTACATCATCCACGAGGACAACCTTGTTAACGCTATTCGGTCTTAGAGGGTATGTATTATATGGATGTATATCCACCCGTTTCTTGTATCTAGTAGATAGATCATGGTACATAATTGTTCCCATCGTAGGAATTTTTTTGTTTTCTATGCTACAAACCCAACAAAACACCCCTCCACTCATTAAATTTCCACCAAATTTAATGCAAGCTCTCATTCAATACAAATATTTGATTTATTTTATTCAAAATTTTGTTAATTACATTATAACAAACATTCACATAAAACCCCTTGCAACATTTCAATTTCACATGGAGAACCAATTTCAGCAAATTCACCCGAAATAATTCCGGTTTCCATTGAAATAATTCCAGCGCTCTCTTTTTCGTTACATGGAATCTTATTTGATCCAAATGGTGTTGTTATCCCTTAAGTATATCACCCTACATTTCACGAATAATACAGACATGATCGAAACCCCTCTCCGATCAATAATCAGCAGCGGGACCTCGAGATCCATACTGACTCCTACACATTCAACGATAACTTCTTGCGATCGTGAGAACCTTAACATTGCAACTAAATTATTTTGTGTCGTGATATTTTACATATCTGAGATTCGATCATCGGTATCCCTGTACCTAGTTTAATCTCGTTACATACATGTACTCTTTTCTTGTTCTTGTGATATAACATTCTAGTAATCCCATCACTTGCTTGCAAGCTATATCAACGTGATTGCACCGAGATGGCCAGATTATATCTATACATCATTGGGATGGACAAATCCCACTCTTGATCCATGAGCCTCTACATAACACTATTAGAGTATCTGAACCCACCTTTATAGTCACCCTGTCAAGGTGTGACGTTTGATGTTATCAAGTTACTCTTCCTATGTTAGTTATTGACATGATCTCATAGTCTAAGCACTAAAGTTAATTGTAATGATGTTATAGAAATTTAAACATAATGACTTTGATAGTATTACTAAACTTCGGATGAATGTTCATCACATCATTCCATCAATGATGTGACCTCGTTATTAATAACATCCAATGTCTATGATCTGGAACCTTGATCATCTTGTTAATCAACGAGCTAGTTTATATGAGAGTAATAACCAGGAAATCTTTATTTTTTATTAAACACACATGTACTAATTTTTCTGATAAATACAATTGTAGCATGCAAAATAAACATTTATCATAAACAAGGAATACGATAATAACCACCTTATTATTCCCTCTTGGGCATATTCCCTTCAGATCCGCCACGGTCGAAAAAAATCATGCTAGATTTATTTGTGACAGGGCTTCTACCATGAAGGGAATTTGTGGTAGACGGATTTTCAGCCACGAAAAACTGGCGTTCAACCAAGTCATCCGTTGTAAATTACATTTTTCTTGTAGTGTTTCATGCAAGTTGACATAAGATATCAGTATGATTTTATTTAATTTTTTTGCCGAACATATTACTGATTCGGTTATTTTATTTAGCACCAAAAAAATACGTACATGTTCAGAACATCCTTATTGTTTAATCGCAGGTTGTCTCGGCCTCCATGAACCGTAGATAGCAATGCCATGATGTTGACATGTTTAACATTGCTACTGTGCAGATCCTTTATATAATCCTTAAAAATAGAGTCCACCCTCTTGTGTGAATGCATGAATACACTCATCGATGGGCTCAACAATAGAGACTGGTGTTTGATTTCCTTCACCACGCACGTAGTATCAGCTCTTTCCTTGAACCTCATGAATGCCTTGCACCCAACTCTTTTGCTCAGTTTGTTCCTTTGGCGATCGTTCTCATTAAGTGTGTGTCGTGGTATTGCGGATAGTACGCCATGGAGGGGTCCTCATAGTGCGTGTTTTGGATACGTGGGAGAAGGCGGACGTTTAACAGGTACGAGGTAACACAGCTTACCCAGGTTCAGATCCCACAACGGTGGCGGAATCCTACTCCAGCTATAAATCACTATAATGGTAATACGCCGAGTTACAGGGATTGGTTCGCGGTGCGAGGTGCTTCGTATTCGACACTAGATTGTCTGAGATTGTTCCCTAAAGTCTCCCATAGGCCCGACTTATATAGTCGTCAGGTCCTAGGGTTACAGGTAAAGTCCTTGCCGGACAGGTTACAGAGTCCTACACTGCCTACAACTACTCTAGCGTGTCTTGTACTCCAAGGCTCCGGGTACGTCGGTGACTCCTCCGCAGCCTTCCTTTATCCGGCGTGGGCCTCCATTCTAGATCCATCTAACTGGGCCGCCCAGCAGGCCATGGGCCATGCTACCAACTGTGGGCCACCCGGGTTATCCGGATAGAGGGCATGCTATAAGGATAACCATATAGCATATCCCCAACACTAGCCCCCGGAGAACTCCGAGATCTTGCGCTGTCTTGCCTCTTCACGTCGAATGCTCCCTCTAGATGGATGTCGGCAAATCGTCAAGAAATATCTTGTAGTCCTCCCAAAGAACCCTGCAAGGTTTTATCTGTCTTCAACTTGTAAGTCGGAGAATTGATGAATCTTCCATCGTATTCTTCCGTAGCCGGATTGGATCCGTCCATGCCGTAATCTTCCGATGTGATGGTTCATGTGCCAGTGACAGCTAGGGCGGCGTAGACGTAGTATAGGTCAGCAACGCCTCGTAACTCACACATGCAGAGAACACAATCATGTCCGTTTTTCCCACGCGAGCAATACAAACCGTTCGCGGCGACGGTTGGCAACGTGGCGAAATTTCCGCGCACGCTTCTGCACACGTCGTCCACACGTCAACCATTCGATCGCCTTCCGCGAATCTTGATGCCGGAGGTTATAAATTGCAATAGCGGTGGAAATTTTACTTTTCACCTCATTCTCCTCTGCATCGTCTTCTTCCTCTAGCGAGCGCCTCCTCAAGCTCTCCGCGCCATTGCGAAATCCCCTAGCTTTTCAACCTTTCTTAGTCACTACCATAACCTATCCAATGTCGGGCAGCAGTTCCACCCCTTCCATGGCGGCGTAAGGCGAGGCCGCGGCGAAGCCGGAGAGCACCGTCATTGTTCCCCAGAGGGCCTGGTGATCCCCAAATCCGCAGTGGTCGAAACCACCGGCGGCGACCATAACTCAGCGGCGCTGGAGCTGCTAGAGGAGGAATACAACACCCACAAGGGCAACTGGCGCGGTTCGGATATTATGGTCCGCGACATCAAGGAGCATAATCATCGAGAGCTACCTCCTGCGACGGAGGGCTTGTCTGGCGGGCGGCGCCGACCGGCGAGGTCATTCCTTCTCCCCAAGCCGGAGAAAAGGTGTACCTCAAAGCCCAACTCGTACGCGACGTCTCCCTAACCATCTCAAACTTTTTCCTAGCTGTCCTCAACCATTATCGAGTACAGGCTCAGAACCTCTCCCCCAATAGCATCCTCGCGCTAAGAAACTACGCGGCACTTTGCGAGGGTTACTTAGGGATTAGGCCTAGGCTAGATCTCTTTATATACTTTTTCACCATCAAGCGGGAAGCCGGAGCCGGCAAAGATGAGCTCAGGAACTGTGGCACAATTAGTTTTATGATCCGACCTGGCAGGCGCTTCCACGACATTGTCGGCCATGAGTCCTGCAAGAACTGACAACGGACGTACTTCTACGGCCTAGACATTCCTTTGGCTAGCCGAGAAGTGATGTACCCGCGGACTTCGTCGATGGAGCTACCGCCGAAGCCTCGACATGGAGATCCAGGCCTCCCTTCCCTCCGACATTGACACTTCCCACGCTATAAGGCGGATAGAGTGCTTCATAGAGACAGGTTTGACCGGATTGGACCTGGCCATGTGCTGGTTCATCAGGCGGATCCAGCCTCTGCAGCACCGCTCGAAGTTGATGCACGAGTATACCAACGAGAGGAAGTATAGCCTCCCCATCTCCGAGGACAACTTCTCAAGCGACTCCATCAAGCTCTGCCTCAAGGACATCATCAAGGTGAAGGAAAAGAGCGTGGCTTCACCATCACCTACGACATGTTCGTATAGAGAAAGTGCCCAAAGGTACATGTTTATCTTACGTGTATGACATATACTCCAGTTCTTCCGTCTAGCCATTCGCCACGATCCATCGTCAAGACTGTGTGTTTTCCTTCAAGCCAGCGTCGAATCGACAACACACTCGGGCACTACTGATGGGGGAATACCAATCGGGGTATACCACGAAGCGGAGTTGCCAGCTGGAGCGAGCCGACTGAAACCTAGCCCTGATCGGGTCAACTCACCCAATACGGTGACTGGCGCATGCTGGACCCAGACGAGTGGCGACGACCGGAGGCCCAAGACTTGTAAACCCTAGCTGGCTGCATATATAAAGCCACCAGGGGCACTCCCACGGGGTATGTCATATTGCATCCCCTCTCTCATTAGATCAGATTTAGTCTCTCCCTCCGCCTACGGCGGCTCCATTGTAAACCAATCTATACTCATACTGGATTGATAGCAGGGCGTAGCGATCCTCCATCGAGGGGACGTGAACCCGGGTACATCGTGTGCCAATCTCACTCCTGGATTCTCCTACGTCGCCTTGCTTCCTCTACGTAAGCTACCCCCAGTAGCATCTGCCATGCAATACCATGACAAAATCTATGTTCCAAAGATGAAGGAAGTCACGGTCGTGTCCGTCGACCATGTCCCGTTGGCGTGAAAGCGGAAGAGCTCCACCTCTGACCCTGCCTACGGAGGCAAGAAGAAGAAGACGGAGGGTGGAGCCTCCAAGAAGTCCACTGCCTCCCTGGAGGCGGAGAAAAGAAAGATTACCGGGATCCCCTTTGCCAAAGCAACCCCTGTTGTGTAAGCTTCTTTCTCTCCGACATTGTCCATCGTTCCTATACTTATACTTTTTGCACGTTTCAGGAAGAAGGCCACCACCAGTTTGAATAAGACCTCCAAAACTTGGGGGCTTCTAGAAATATCAAGGATATGTTGCATCGTGATGTCCACCACGCATCTCCCGCCATCGCCCCTGCTACTCCCAGTGTCCAGCCTGCGCCAACTCCGACAAGCTCTCAGGCCAAAGATGCATCTGGCCCTTCCGCTATGGAAGTGGACTTAGGTGCCCCCGAGGAGCCAGCTGTTGTCGGCGAACAGGCAACACAGGAGAGTGCCGCAACCCATATGGCTGAAGCTCCGGCTAAGGATGGCATCGGTAGCGGTAAGGCGGTGATGGAAGGTGGTACTTCTGGTAAAGGCGGCGCCTCTGCACCGAAGACAACCATAGAATTCCCAAAGATAGTCTACCTGACACTTACGCCGAGTAGCTCTTCTTTGGCTCCTGGTGCACCGTCGACATCTCCGACATGCGGTCTTGAGGAGCTTCTCCGATAAGCAGACATCTTGCAAGGAAACAACCTTTCCTTCGGCAAGTTGCTTGCCGAGAGCGGTACAAACCTCAAGATCATCGCACTTGTAAGTTTTATCTTCCTTGTGCATTTCATATGAGTATCCCACTGTAGCCCCAAGGATTTAGACGGAAAACCATAGGCTTTTGCATCTGAATTCTCTAAGAGTGACTAAGCTAAAAAACTTCTCACTGTAGCCCCCAAGCATATAGTTTGAATAAATTATTCTGACTAGATGCTTTAAGAGTAGCATACGCAGTGTTTGTAAATTTCAATATAGTATCCCCCAAGATTCTAGTTGTAGCTGAAATTAGTTCCGACTAGATGCTTAAAGAAAGACTAAGCATATGACTGAGTTAAAACTTTATACTGTAGCCCCGAAGCTTCTAGTTGAAAACCGAATCAGTTTCGACTAGATGCTTAAAGAAAGACCAAGTTAAAAACTCTCACTGTAGCCCCCAAGCTTCTAGGTGATATTTATCCGACTACATGATCCAAGTAGACTAAACAACGTTAAACCTTTCCCTTCCATAGAATGAGAATGCTCGGAGGGGCGTGGCCAACGAGAAGTACCAGAAGATGCGCGCGGACTTGGAAGCTGAAAAGGGTAAAACTGCCTTCTTGAAGGAACAAATCATGAATAACAAGTGTCTGTTTTTACTTTCTTTTTCGTATTCCGACTTGGTATTTGTACCAATCATTCCCCGAGTATTCACTGTGTACTGTTCTTTCTTCGACTTGCAGAAACCATTGCCAAAGCTAAGGATATTGTTGATCAATCCAAGCATATTGAGCAGCTGGACAACGAAAACAAGATCCTTAAGCAGGAGAGGAAGGATATGCTGAATATGCATGAAGTCCTATAGGATTCCGCCAACAAGGAGATGAACCACTTGAAGGTTGAAATCGCGATCCAGAAAGATCAGAAGAAAGCTGTCGATGAGAAAAATCAGTGCCATCTTGAAGCGTATAGGATACTCCGACAAGAACGGGACTCCATGGCGGAAACTCTCCAGCAGGCTGAAATTAGCATCTTCAGTAAGTGATTCTCAGCCTTGTACTTCTGTAAGCTAGATACTCTGAACTTTTGTGTTATTGAACTCATGCGTTCCCTTGTCAGAAATTTGCAGCTCCTATTGGTTTGACCAAGTCGCCTCCTCCACCAAAATAATGCATGGTCCTTACCGGCAACTTTATCAAGACCGCCATCACGCAAGCTAAGGAGATAGCCAAGCACCTCCAGATCAACATCAAGGCGGTGGATTCCGTGGCAAAGTTCTCGAAGACCTTGCCCGAGCCCCCGAGCGTAATGTAAGCTGGAAAGCTTCATGTACCTGGGCTGGTGTGAGGATGGCGCTGTCAATGGTCAAGGCACACTACAAAACTGCCGACATCGACATGGTGACCTCTAGCATCCCAGACGTGGATGACGATGGCCAAAATATTGATCATGAAGCCATCTTGACATCAATCACGGGTTTTGACACCAGAGTCGCCGAGTTGGTCGACCAGAATGTCTTTGTGCCCATGAAAACCATTGATGGTGGCAGCCAAAGCTCCTCCGAGCCCCTCAACATCGCCCACTTCGAGGGAGATGACTCTCCTGCTGCGGATGATGCTACGTCCAAGTCACCTGCTCTAGAGGAATAAAAAAACAATATGTAATATTTTTTTTCCTCTGTAATTGTCATGCGGAAAAAACAATGCGTTAACTTAAGGCGGAAAACAATGGTTGTTATGTCATGCTACTTAAGAACTAGCTTGAGCATGTATATATTTTTTAAGCAAGTGCTGGCTTATACATTACTCTGGTTTTTATGCTTGACTTTTCATGAGTCGGAAGACTCGTTGTCGGAACCATGCGCTCAGGCGATGATGCCCAATTGCACCGTCAATAACCTAAGCACAAAATCGCCGACAACAAGTGCCAAAAGTCACTACTCCAGAATCCACATAAAAACAACAAAGAATGTGTAGGCCAGAAAACTTAAGCTAACGCCTGTAGGCGGAATTTTCACAAGTGAAATTGCAAAGCTTGTGGATAAAGGTTTTATGCGATCCAAAAATGAACACTAGAGGAGGTAAAATCCTCAGAAATATGAGTGAACTAGAGAGCTTTATTTCATTGATCATATAAGAGGTACACAATAGATAAAAAATGCTCAGTGTAGAAAGGACGTAGTTGTTCTATGTTCCATGGGCGATCAAGCTCTGGGTAGTCATCATACGGGTCACGTTGCTTACGTTTATGATCATCGTTGGGTCTATCCTCAAGTTCACGATTGTCAACGAGGTAGTAAGACCCATTAAGTAGCGCCTTGCTTATGATGAACGGTCCTTCACATGGTGGGGATAATTTGTGTGACTTCTTCTGCTTAAGTCGGATCACCAGGTTCCCCTCTTTAAATGAGAGATTCCGAATGTGGCGACTGTGGTAGGTGTTGCTTCTGCTGGTAGATGGCAGATCTTTGGCATGCCAATACGCTCTCCTCCTCGAGAAGGTCCACATCTAGGCGTCTGGATTCTTCAGCGTCATCTTCGTCATAGGCGGCAACTCTTGGTGAATCGTAAAGGATGTCGGAAGGCAGGATGGCTTCTGCTCCATATACCATGAAGTAAGGGGTGTAGCCGGTGGATCTGTTGGGAGTAGTTCGTAAACTCCACATCACAGATGGAAATACTTCCGCCCAGGCTCCAGCTGCTCTATGTAGCGGTGCCTCAATACATGGCTTGATCCCTTGCAGAATTAATCCATTGGCTCGCTCAATCTGACCATTAGACTGGCCATAGATACAAGGTCAAGTCGGATGCCCTTCTCCCAACAATAAGCTTCCACTTCTTCGAGTGATAAGTTGTTGCCGTTGTCGGTGATAATGCTATGTGGGAGACCAAATATCACCACTAGATCTCGAAAAAACCTAACGGAAGTTGCCCCGTCAAGCTTTCTAATGGGTTTAGCTTCTATCCATTTGGTGAATTTATCAACTGCTACTAGTAGATGCGTAAACCCACATGGTGCCGTCTACAACGGACCAACCATGTCCAGCCCCCAGATTGTAAATGGCCAAGTTATTGGTATTGTTCGCAATTCTTCAGCTGGAACATGTGGTTGTCGGGCATAATACTGGCATCCCATGCATGTCTCAACCAGCTTGTCGGTGTCCGCCTTTGCGGTAAGCAAGTAGAATCCTTGACGGAAAACTTTAGCAACCAATGATCGGGGAGCGGCGTGATGCCCGCAATCTCCAAGATGGATTTCACGGAGGATTTCAATACCTTCTTGCTGGGAAACACAATTAAGGTATACACCAGTGGTGCTTCTTTTGTAGAGCTGTCCATTGATTATGGTATAGCCCTTTGCTCGACGTACGATTCGCCGTCTTTCGACTTTTTCGTCGGGCAAAGTTCCATGTACGAGATATTCCATGAACGGTTTTTTCCAAGCCGAAGGGAAATTTGTCACTGTGTGAACGAAAGAGTCAACTCTGTCCGGGTTGTCCATATCTGCTCCCTTCATGGCTGGTGTCCGTAGATGCTCTAGGAAAACTCCAGGCGGAATTTGTTTGCGCCCTGGTCCAAGCTTAGACAGCAGATCAGTCGCCTTGTTTTGCTCCCTAGGTACATACTTGACCTCGTAGCCCAAGAAGCTCTTGGCTTTCGTGTCCACTTCGTCTCGATATGCCGCCTTCATAGGGTTCCGCGCGTTCTAGGTGCTAGCCACCTGCTGTGCAACCAAGTCAAAATCTCCACAGCAAACTATGCGCTTGATGCCAATATCCTTGGCTACACGTAGTCCATGAATGAGTGCTTCATACTCCGCCATGTTATTTGTAGCCTCGAAGTGGATCTGCAGAACGTAGTGTAGCATTTCCCCGGTTGGTGACTGTAACAGCACACCAGCTCCCGAGACATTGAGTAGCTTTGATCCGTCAAAGTGCATCAGCCAGTATTCTGGTTCTGGTATAGGAGTAGCATCAGGCATCTCCGTCCAGTCTGAGATGAAATCCGCCAAGGCTTGTGATTTGATAGCGTCGCGTCTCTTGTAAGTGATCTCGAAGGCGGAAAGTTCAATGCCCCACTTCGCGACCCTTCCTATAGAGTCACTGTTGTTGATGATGTCGGACAGTGGAGCTTTACTCACTACTGTGATGGGGTGCTCCTGGAAGTAATGCCTTATCTTCCGAGAAGCGAGGAAAAATCCATAAGCTAGCTTCTGGTAGTGCGGGTAACGCTGCTTGGACTTCGTCAAGACCTCGCTTACATAGTAAACTGGTCCTTGAACTCCGTACTCATGCCCTGGTTCCTTCTTCTCTACCACGACAACGATGCTGATTACCCGGTTGGTGGCCGCCATGTAAACTAACATAGGCTCCCCAGGCTCGGGCGCTGCAAGGATAGGCACCGGAGTTAGGGCCGGCGCCAGGAGTTTTTGTTTGTTGACGGGGACGGGGCTGTAGTCCACCAGAAAGCGAGAGAGTGGTAGGGTTAGATGCGGGCGAGTGTACTGATCACAGGCATATCATTGGAAGGACAAGGGGTGGCCAATTACTACCTGGAAGCTTCGTCGGAGGAAGAGGCAGACGGCGGTGCTGCAGGTCATCGTCGAAGTCGAGGTTACAGGGCACCCATGGATGAATGATTGGCACGGTAAGATGCGCTAGGATGCGGTGAGCGTGCTCGTGTGTTCGGGGAGGCAGGAGGTGGGGTGGCTCGGCCGTATTCGTCGGTGGAAGCTCGTCGGAGACGGAGCTGTTTGAGGACAAATTGCGACGGCCTGGAGGCGTGCTCGGGGAAGAAGTCAAGGGGAAAATGAAGAAGGGACGCTGGCGATTTATCCTGCGTGGTCAAGGGGCAGATTCATTGCGTGATTAAGGCGTATTACGCCGGAGTTAATCCGCCTGCAACGGCCGGCGAGGGGTGGGGAAGAAGGGTCGTGCGGGTGGGGAGGACAAACAGTAGAGCGGGGTCCATCATCAGTGGGAAAAGATTTGAGAGGGAGGGTCCACCGGTCACCGTCTTCGTGGGTCAGTTAGTTGGTGTCAACCGTTTTCTTCGGGTGAGGGGGAGCTGGGCTGTATGCTGGGCCTTGTTGGGCTGCCTGGGTTAGGTCGCCCTCTTTATTATTTTTTTCCTGTTTCTGATTTCTTTTCTTTTTCTATTTCTATTTTCCTGTTTTGGTTTTCAAACAAGCAAACAAGTTTCAATTAAATTCAAACCAACATCAAAACTTTTGTAAGTTTGACTTGGTTCTGTTCAGTAGCCTGAACCTAAATCTAAAATCCATAATTTTTAAATAATAAAGTCCATTATTAAATCAAATAGTTGTCCATTGCTAATTAATCAAATTAGGATTTGATTTATTTCAAACTCAATTTAAATCCATATATTTTCCAAAATCAAAATAGTGGGTTGTATTTGAATTAAGGTATATCTAAAAAGTTTGTTTAAAATAAATAACAATTTTATTAAAGGTTCCATTTATAATTTAAATAAAATGGACCATGGTTTATTAATCAAATAGGGTTTGATATTAATAAAATCCCCATTTGAAATCCAAATAGTTTCAAAATCAAATCAGTAGGTTTTATTTGAAAATACAATTCATTTGGAAATCTTGTTTTAAAACAAGGTAACATTTTATTTTAGAGTCCATTATTAATTAAATAAAATACACTTTCATTATTAAATCAAATAAGATTTGTTTTATTGAGATATTTATTTTAAAATCTAAAATAAAACCAAAACACTTTAGTAGGTTTTATTAGAGAATATAAAATACTTGAAAAACCTATTTAAAACAATTTAATAAGTTTTGATGTTTTAATTAAAATGGTAAAAGCTTTTATTTGAATAAAATTTGGATATTAATTCCTTATTATTTTATTAAGCAGTCCTTTATTATTTTTAAACAAACTTTTGCTATTTTATTTAAAATAAAATGTTTTAATTCCCAAAGCTTGGCCAAGGTTTAATTGAACTCTATAAAATAATATTTATCTATAAAACTTTTATTTCAATTGAGAACCAAATCCTTTTATTTTAAAGATCTAGAATAGTATTTCCAAAATATTTTTATTTTTCTTTTTATTAGATTTAGATCCCTTTAGGTTTTATTTAATTCAAATGGGTTTGAAGTTCCAATTGGATTCAAAAAGTTTCTTCTGGCTCTAAAAATCAAACAAAGTTTTATTTTATTAATTTATTTTCACATTACAAGATTTGGAAAATCTTGGGATGTGACAAACCCAAATTGTCCTTTCTTAAATTTTGGTATGCTAAGCATAAGTAAGATGTTCACAACCAAAGTCAGATGAGCATGTCTTTGTAGGTTATTTCGAATAACAATTGGTTATTCCTCCATAACACCGAGGACAAAAGGGTTTGTCGCTTGAAACGTGAAGTTTCTTGAAAAGGGAATTTTTCATAAAAGTTAACTGGGAGGACAATAGAACTTTGATAAGGTTAACAAACCTTAGCTAAATGGGCTAAGTTGCGCAGCGCCGGAAATTGTTCCGGAGGCAGCCATAATGCTCATAGCTTATGTTCCTGCAAGGTTGTGGTCACGGTGATCTAAGTTCCTATTGAACCAAGTAGGTCGGATAAACAATCAAATGCTTAGATTTGAGAGTAGATCATTATTGTTTGACAATGATGAAATGCTTATATGCAAAGAAGCGATGATGGGCCCTGACTCTGTCAAATGGCTTGAAGCCATGAAATCTGTGATAGTTCTATATACGAGAAATCATGTTTTTGAACTTGGAAGACCCTCCAAAAAGGTGTAAAAACCTATCGGTTATATTTGGATCTATAAAGAAACAGACATGGATGTTTCACATCTATGAAATAGTCGACATGTCGGTAAAGTTTTTACGACAATGTTCAAGGAGTTGACTATGACAAGATTTGATCTTTCATAGCGATATTTAGTATGGACGGATTAAAGTAGCAACCACTATATATAATTTGGTATATGGTAGATGAATTAACAAAACAAAGTTCTTCTAATAGAATAGTTACCTAGGACGTGTACATGACATGATCCAAAGGTTTTTTTAATTCAAAGGATGCTAAAAGGGGCATGCAAACTTCAATGGTTGAAGTAAGGATCGCGGAGTTAGAATCTTCGCCATGATGAAATTGTTAAAGGAGTTTTCATCAGGAGACGATGAAGATGCTTGCATTTGCAAGAAATTAAGTGGGAGCACTGAGACATATTTCTAATACATTATGTGGAGGACATCTTGTTGATTAGAAATGATGTAATTTTTATTGACAAAGGATAAAAATTTCATTTTGATGAATGACTTAGGCAAAACCCGGATATTTAGCATGTATGTCTACATGGATAGACTTTGACGCTAATATGATTAGGCCAAACGTACATATATGAGATACTAAAGGAGTTCAATATAGAAACGACGAGAAAAGGATTTTGTCGCATGGAAAAGAATTGAATCAAGATTCAAGTGTATCGACCCTTGATAAGTGAAACAAGATTCAAGTGCTTTGACACTTGATGAGTGAAATTATAAGAATGTTTTGATCAATCATACCATGATATTTACACATCCAGATATGTCATGTGATCTAAGTGTTATGGTGATATACCAGAATGAATCATAAAATGATCATTGGACGATAGTAATGATATTCTTATGATCTTTTGGAAGAGCTAAGAATATATTTGTGTAGAGGTGAAAAACAATTACAAATATTTCATTGTAAAGCGTTACATTGATACTAGTTTTGTCACAAGATACAAATTAAGTTTATCTCAATTTAAACAATGGGTGGAACAATGAAATGGAAATAAAGTTTCCATGATGGATTTCGATGAATTCCAAAGTTAAGATATTGTGACGGATACTACAACAAAAGGCTGAGTATATGACTGCTATAGTAGCAGCAAAGGAGGGCATTTGTGTCAAGTACTTTGTTATCAAACTAAGGTGTGGTTCGCAACGGGCTAATAGTAAAGATATATTGTATCGACATGATTTAACCCCAAGGAACTAAAGGTCGCACAAAAAGACCAAAATTATGCAATGCCATCTCATTGGAGAATGAGTGATGCGTGAAGACGCAAAGACATGCAAATACACACGAACCTGAAAGGGTCAGATTCGTCGATTATGTTAACCACTTGCAAGCGCGTATATGGAACACCAGAAAGCCATAGGTTGTTCAATACCCAAAGTTTTGAAACTAGATTATTGTCTCTAGTGCAAGTGGGAGACTGAAGGGAATATGCCCGAGAGGCAATAATAAAGTGGTTATTATCGTATTCCTTGTTTATGATAAATGTTTATTTTGTATGCTATAATTTTATTGATATGGAAACATTAATACATGTGTGTTTAATAAACAAAAAGGAAGTTACTAGTTATGCCTCTCTTATAAACTAGCTCGTTGATTAACAAGATGATCAAAGGTTTCCTAATCATGGACATTGGATGTTGTTAATAATGAGGTCAAAACATTGTCGGAATGATGTGATGAACATTCATCCGAAGTATATCATTACGATCAAGGTCATTGTGTTTATATTGCTATAACATCATACAAAGTAATCTTAGTCCTTAGACCATGAGATCATGTCAACCACTAACACCGGAAGAGTATCTTGATAACATCAAACGTCACACTGTAATAGGGTGACTATAAAGATGGGTTCAGTGCTACAAAGCTGTTATTTTGATGCTCATGGATCAAGAGTGGAATTTTTCCATCCCGATGATGGATAGATATACTCTAGGCCCTCTCGGTGATATCACATTAGTTAGCTAGCAAGCAAGTTATTTGATCACTAGAATTTTATATCACGGGAAAGAGAAAAGAGTACATGTCGGTAACGAGATCAAACTAGGTATGGAGATACCGATGATCGAATCTCGGACATGTAATATATCACGAAACAAAGGGATTGAGTTACATGCGTATAAGGTTCACACGATCACAGAAGTCATCGTTGCATATGTGGGAGTCAGTACAGATCTCTAGGTCCCGCTGCTGATTATTGATCGGAGAGGGGTCTCGACATTATTTGCGAACCGTAGGGTGACACACTTAAGGGATACCGAAACCATTTGGAGCAAATAATATGCCAAAGAAACAAAAGGAAAGCGCAGGAATTTATTTCGCTAGACACCAAAACTGTTTCGGGTGAAATCGCTGAAAGTGTTTCTGCATGTGAAATGAAATACTAGCAAGGGGTTATATGTGAATGTTTGTCCATTAAAGGAGTTTTTTTTTTAAATTAGAGCTTGCATTAAATTTGGTGCAAATTTAATGCATGTGAGTGGAATTTTGAATGGAGGCATGTTTATGTGAGTGGAGGCTTTTCATTTTGAGTGGGAGCTCCACCCACATGAATGTGGAAGAGGTGGGGTATCCCACTATGGCTGGGCGCATATCCCCTTGGGTGCCCCCCTCTCCCTATAAAAGTCCTCCCTCTACTCCTCTCAAATTACACCTCCACGTGAAGGATCTCTCTCCCCCTTTTAGAATTTCCCCATGGTCTCGGATCAGCGAGATACAGGTTCCCGGTGGCTTTTTCTGGAAGGATTTTTTTCTTCCGCTGCTTTGCTGGAGCGAGGGAGCGGAGATTTTAGGGGTACCCGGACGTGTGTGCGATCACGGATACACCACTGCTTCATCATGATCTTGATATCGGCAAGCATTCGACTTCATCATGATCTTGATATCGGCAATCATTCGACTACATCATCCACGAGGACAACCTTGTTAACGCTATTCGGTCTTAGAGGGTATGTATTATATGGATGTATATCCACCCGTTTCTTGTATCTAGTAGATAGATCATGGTACATAATTGTTCCCATCGTAGGAATTTTTTTGTTTTCTATGCTACAAACCCAACAAAACACCCCTCCACTCATTAAATTTCCACCAAATTTAATGCAAGCTCTCATTCAATACAAATATTTGATTTATTTTATTCAAAATTTTGTTAATTACATTATAACAAACATTCACATAAAACCCCTTGCAACATTTCAATTTCACATGGAGAACCAATTTCAGCAAATTCACCCGAAATAATTCCGGTTTCCATTGAAATAATTCCACCGCTCTCTTTTTCGTTACATGGAATCTTATTTGATCCAAATGGTGTTGTTATCCCTTAAGTATATCACCCTACATTTCACGAATAATACAGACATGATCGAAACCCCTCTCCGATCAATAATCAGCAGCGGGACCTCGAGATCCATACTGACTCCTACACATTCAACGATAACTTCTTGCGATCGTGAGAACCTTAACATTGCAACTAAATTATTTTGTGTCGTGATATTTTACATATCTGAGATTCGATCATCGGTATCCCTGTACCTAGTTTAATCTCGTTACATACATGTACTCTTTTCTTGTTCTTGTGATATAACATTCTAGTAATCCCATCACTTGCTTGCAAGCTATATCAACGTGATTGCACCGAGATGGCCAGATTATATCTATACATCATTGGGATGGACAAATCCCACTCTTGATCTATGAGCCTCTACATAACACTATTAGAGTATCTGAACCCACCTTTATAGTCACCCTGTCAAGGTGTGACGTTTGATGTTATCAAGTTACTCTTCCTATGTTAGTTATTGACATGATCTCATAGTCTAAGCACTAAAGTTAATTGTAATGATGTTATAGAAATTTAAACATAATGACTTTGATAGTATTACTAAACTTCGGATGAATGTTCATCACATCATTCCATCAATGATGTGACCTCGTTATTAATAACATCCAATGTCTATGATCTGGAAACCTTGATCATCTTGTTAATCAACGAGCTAGTTTATATGAGAGTAATAACCAGGAAATCTTTATTTTTTATTAAACACACATGTACTAATTTTTCTGATAAATACAATTGTAGCATGCAAAATAAACATTTATCATAAACAAGGAATACGATAATAACCACCTTATTATTCCCTCTTGGGCATATTCCCTTCAGATCCGCCACGGTCGAAAAAAATCATGCTAGATTTATTTGTGACAGGGCTTCTACCATGAAGGGAATTTGTGGTAGACGGATTTTCAGCCACGAAAAACTGGCGTTCAACCAAGTCATCCGTTGTAAATTACATTTTTCTTGTAGTGTTTCATGCAAGTTGACATAAGATATCAGTATGATTTTATTTAATTTTTTTGCCGAACATATTACTGATTCGGTTATTTTATTTAGCACCAAAAAAATACGTACATGTTCAGAACATCCTTATTGTTTAATCGCAGGTTGTCTCGGCCTCCATGAACCGTAGATAGCAATGCCATGATGTTGACATGTTTAACATTGCTACTGTGCAGATCCTTTATATAATCCTTAAAAATAGAGTCCACCCTCTTGTGTGAATGCATGAATACACTCATCGATGGGCTCAACAATAGAGACTGGTGTTTGATTTCCTTCACCACGCACGTAGTATCAGCTCTTTCCTTGAACCTCATGAATGCCTTGCACCCAACTCTTTTGCTCAGTTTGTTCCTTTGGCGATCGTTCTCATTAAGTTTGTGTCGTGGTATTGCGGATAGTACGCCATGGAGGGGTCCTCATAGTGCGTGTTTTGGATACGTGGGAGAAGGCGGACGTTTAACAGGTACGAGGTAACACAGCTTACCCAGGTTCAGATCCCACAACGGTGGCGGAATCCTACTCCAGCTATAAATCACTATAATGGTAATACGCCGAGTTACAGGGATTGGTTCGCGGTGCGAGGTGCTTCGTATTCGACACTAGATTGTCTGAGATTGTTCCCTAAAGTCTCCCATAGGCCCGACTTATATAGTCGTCAGGTCCTAGGGTTACAGGTAAAGTCCTTGCCGGACAGGTTACAGAGTCCTACACCGCCTACAACTACTCTAGCGTGTCTTGTACTCCAAGGCTCCGGGTACGTCGGTGACTCCTCCGCAGCCTTCCTTTATCCGGCGTGGGCCTCCATTCTGGATCCATCTAACTGGGCCGCCCAGCAGGCCATGGGCCATGCTACCAACTGTGGGCCACCCGGGTTATCCGGATAGAGGACATGCTATAAGGATACCCATATAGCATATCCCCAACACTAGCCCCCGGAGAACTCCGAGATCTTGCGCTGTCTTGCCTCTTCACGTCGAATGCTCCCTCTAGATGGATGTCGGCAAATCGTCAAGAAATATCTTGTAGTCCTTCCAAAGAACCCTGCAAGGTTTTATCTGTCTTCAACTTGTAAGTCGGAGAATTGATGAATCTTCCATCGTATTCTTCCGTAGCCGGATTAGATCCGTCCATGCCGTAATCTTCCGATGTGATGGTTCATGTGCCAGTGACAGCTAGGGCGGCGTAGACGTAGTATAGGTCAGCAACGCCTCGTAACTCACACATGCAGAGAACACAATCATGTACGTTTTTCCCACGCGAGCAATACAAACCGTTCGCGGCGACGGTTGGCAACGTGGCGAAATTTCCGCGCACGCTTCTGCACACGTCGTCCACACGTCAACCATTCGATCGCCTTCCGCGAATCTTGATGCCGGAGGTTATAAATTGCAATAGCGGTGGAAATTTTACTTTTCACCTCATTCTCCTCTGCATCGTCTTCTTCCTCTAGCGAGCGCCTCCTCAAGCTCTCCGCGCCATTGCGAAATCCCCTAGCTTTTCAACCTTTCTTAGTCACTACCATAACCTATCCAATGTCGGGCAGCAGTTCCACCCCTTCCATGGCGGCGTAAGGCGAGGCCGCGGCGAAGCCGGAGAGCACCGTCATTGTTCCCCAGAGGGCCTGGTGATCCCCAAATCCGCAGTGGTCGAAACCACCGGCGGCGACCATAACTCAGCGGCGCTGGAGCTGCTAGAGGAGGAATACAACACCCACAAGGGCAACTGGCGCGGTTCGGATATTATGGTCCGCGACATCAAGGAGCTAATCATCGAGAGCTACCTCCCTGCGACGGAGGGGCTTGTCTGGCGGGCGGCGCCGACCGGCGAGGTCATTCCTTCTCCCCAAGCCGGAGAAAAGGTGTACCTCAAAGCCCAACTCGTACGCGACGTCTCCCTAACCATCTCAAACTTTTTCCTAGCTGTCCTCAACCATTATCGAGTACAGGCTCAGAACCTCTCCCCCAATAGCATCCTCGCGCTAAGAAACTACGCGGCACTTTGCGAGGGTTACTTAGGGATTAGGCCTAGGCTAGATCTCTTTATATACTTTTTCACCATCAAGCGGGAAGCCGGAGCCGGCAAAGATGAGCTCAGGAACTGTGGCACAATTAGTTTTATGATCCGACCTGGCAGGCGCTTCCACGACATTGTCGGCCATGAGTCCTGCAAGAACTGACAACGGACGTACTTCTACGGCCTAGACATTCCTTTGGCTAGCCGAGAAGTGATGTACCCGGACTTCGTCGATGGAGCTACCGCCGAAGCCTCGACATGGAGATCCCAGGCCTCCCTTCCCTCCGACATTGACACTTCCCACGCTATAAGGCAGATAGAGTGCTTCATAGAGACAGGTTTGACCGGATTGGACCTGGCCATGTGCTGGTTCATCAGGCGGATCCAGCCTCTGCAGCACCGCTCGAAGTTGATGCACGAGTATACCAACGAGAGGAAGTATAGCCTCCCCATCTCCGAGGACAACTTCTCAAGCGACTCCATCAAGCTCTGCCTCAAGGACATCATCAAGGTGAAGGACAAGAAGCGTGGCTTCACCATCACCTACGACATGTTCGTATAGAGAAAGTGCCCAAAGGTACATGTTTATCTTACGTGTATGACATATACTCCAGTTCTTCCGTCTAGCCATTAACATCTCATCTAACACTGTGTGTTTTCACTTAACAGCTCAGCGATCTAGAGGAGGATAGCATGGCTATCCAAATCTAATGGGGGAATACCAATCGGGGTATACCTACGAAGCGGAGTTGCCAGCTGGACCGAGCCGACTGAAACCTAGCCCTCAGCGGGTCGACTCGCCCAATACGGTGACTGGCGCATGCTGGACCCAGAAGAGTGGCGCCGACTTGAGGCCCAAGACGGCGATTTCAATACAAAGCCCACCAAATACTTGTAAACCCTATCTGGCTGCATATATAAAGCCACCAGGGGCACTCCCACGGGGTATGTCATATTGCATCCTCTCTCACATTAGATTAGATCTAGTCTCTCCCACCGCTTCCAGCGACTCCACTGTAATCTATTCTATGAACATATACTGGATTAACAGCAGGAAGTAGCGATCCTCCACCGAGGAGACGTGAACCTGGGTACATCGTATGGCAATCTCGCTTCCGGGTTCTCCTACATCGCCTTGCTCCCTCTACGTAAGCTACCCCCAGTAGCATCTGTCGTGCAATACCATGACAGTTGGCGCCCACCGTGGGGCAAGCAGCGCTTGGAGGGTAATGATCCGAACGAGATCTATCACCTTCACGGGCTTACAGATTGCATCTGGTGCAATATCCAAGTACCAGCAGCCGAGGACGCGGGCGTTGGAGGCTGATCGATCAGCGACGCCAACACACCCATGTAGATCGAGTTGGAAAGCCGTGGGCGTGTGGACATGCACGATCCGTTCTGCGTGCCCACGAATCTTCTATTTCAATCACGTCTCCTTCATTGATTAATCTATCGATTGATTATTTATTTGATCTAGCCCCTTGCTGCAATTGGCATCTACGTATCACTTTGGAGGACTGGGTCCTAAGAGGAAAATCGAATCAGAATATGCCTCCACGGCACCATCTGATAGCATGGCCACACTGCGACCCAGCGCCTTGATGTCAACTACTTCGGTGCCTCGACGCCAACCTGCGACGCCACAGGCGATAGACAAAGCTGCAACAAATTAATTACCGATGAGTCAATCTCGTTTCTCTCATAATTATTCTGCCAATTTATTATTTAACTTGGTATAATCATGCATGTATACTGTTTGTACGTGTCTTTGGAAGATCTGTTAAACGCATGATTGCATCAGATCGTTCTGCGGGCCGACAATTGCAACGGAGCCATGGGTTTCTGCAGTAGCAGCCTATCTCCTTTTAGTCGCGGTCTACCCAACTCATATTCCGCCCTCGCGAACTTGCTTGTCGGCCACCCTCACGACCTCACCTGCCGCGGGTTCGCCATTGCGGACTCACCACGCTTGGGGACTCACCGTCACGGGTTCCGCCCAGCGCGAACTCGCAGTCGCAGACTTGCCGTGTTAACAACTAAGTTTCTTTACACTCGTACATGCTATGAGTCCAAAACATATATGCATCTTCATTCATTCTCCAAATTCGACCATGCAGTCGCATATGACCCATTTAGGGACCAAAATCATATTTGGGATCGGTTTCAGTTTGTCCGCTATTTATTCGCGTCTGGCGAAGTAGTGAGGCTGGGTACCCAAAGGCCGACCTTGTCTCCGGGTTCAACAGTCTGACATCGCATCCCTGTTTCCCGACAATCGTTTGATGCTGGAGCTCTGCCTACTCATAAAAAGACACGCATAAACCTTACATACTGCCCATCGATCCACATAACAAAAGTGCATTTTCTTTAACATCTACAATTTGCATGTCTTACAAATGTTCAATATATTTCATAAATACACCTTATTGCAGTCATACTTTTTCGTCCTTCTCAGCAAAACGGTGTCTTTCTCGCCACTCGCCACACTCGAAGACTCGGCGCTTGCCGATCGCTCGACCTTGCCACTCGACGCCCTCGGGGACTCGGCGCTCGCCGGTCGCTCGAACTCGCCACTCACCGCGCTCGGGGGCTCGGCGCTCGCTGGTCGCTCGACCTCGCCACTCACCGCACTCGGGGGCTCGACGCTCGCCGGTCGCTCTACCTCGCCACTCACCGCGCTCGGGGGCTCGGCGCTCGCCGGTCGCTCGCCGGTCGCTCGACCTCGCCACTCACCATGCTCGGCAACAACTACTATGTTCAGAATATGCTTCTCTAAAGAACCTCAAGTCGCCTCTACAAGCCAACTCGAGCCTCGAGGACTACTCCTAGGCATGCTGCGTGTACGCTGGTTCCACGACCGTGGATCTCCCTCGTCGACTCGCCACCATGGACTCTCCACTCGCGTACTCTCCACGCTCAGGGACTCGCCGCCGCGGACACTCGCCTTCATGTACTCAACGCCTCGCGTACTCGCCACCACGGACACGCCCACGCACACTCAAAGCGCTCGGGGACTCGCCATCGCGGACTCGCCCTCGTGTACTCAACACGCTCGGGGACTCGCCACTTGCCGCGCTCGGGGACTCGGCGCGCTCCAGATTTGCCACTCTCCCATCTCCGATCCTCACCACTCGGCGCGCCTGGGGACTTGGCACTCGCCGATCGCTCGACCTCGCCACTCACCATGCTCGGGGACTCAGCATGCTCCACGTTCGGGGATTCGTCGCAACTAGCGGCTTCATAGACACCCTGCATCTTTCGCCAACTGGCTATCACCGACTGGCTCACGCCTACCGCCTCCCACTTCACGGTTATTTTCTCTGTTCAGGAGCTCGTCTCCAATTCGCCACGATCCATCGTCAAGACTTTGTGCCCTGCCTCAAGCCCGCGTCGAATCGACAACACACTCGGGCACTACTGATGGGGGAATACCAATCGGGGTATACCCACGAAGCGGAGTTGCCAGCTGGAGCGAGCCGACTGAAACCTAGCCCTGATCGGGTCAACTCACCCAATACGGTGACTGGCGCATGCTGGACCCAGACGAGTGGCGACGACCGGAGGCCCAAGACTTGTAAACCCTAGCTGGCTGCATATATAAAGCCACCAGGGGCACTCCCACGGGGTATGTCATATTGCATCCCCTCTCTCATTAGATCAGATTTAGTCTCTCCCTCCGCCTACGGCGGCTCCATTGTAAACCAATCTATACTCATACTGGATTGATAGCAGGGCGTAGCGATCCTCCATCGAGGGGACGTGAACCCGGGTACATTGTGTGCCAATCTCACTCCTGGATTCTCCTACGTCGCCTTGCTTCCTCTACGTAAGCTACCCCCAGTAGCATCTGCCATGCAATACCATGACAAAATCTATGTTCCAAAGATGAAGGAAGTCACGGTCGTGTCCGTCGACCATGTCCCGTTGGCGTGAAAGCGGAAGAGCTCCACCTCTGACCCTGCCTACGGAGGCAAGAAGAAGAAGACGGAGGGTGGAGCCTCCAAGAAGTCCACTGCCTCCCTGGAGGCGGAGAAAAGAAAGATTACCGGGATCCCCTTTGCCAAAGCAACCCCTGTTGTGTAAGCTTCTTTCTCTCCGACATTGTCCATCGTTCCTATACTTATACTTTTTGCACGTTTCAGGAAGAAGGCCACCACCAGTTTGAATAAGACCTCCAAAACTTTGGGGGCTTCTAGAAATATCAAGGATATGTTGCATCGTGATGTCCACCACGCATCTCCCACCATCGCCCCTGCTACTCCCAGTGTCCAGCCTGCGCCAACTCCGACAAGCTCTCAGGCCAAAGATGCATCTGGCCCTTCCGCTATGGAAGTGGACTTAGGTGCCCCCGAGGAGCCAGCTGTTGTCGGCGAACAGGCAACACAGGAGAGTGCCGCAACCCATATGGCTGAAGCTCCGGCTAAGGATGGCATCGGTAGCGGTAAGGCGGTGATGGAAGGTGGTACTTCTGGTAAAGGCGGCGCCTCTGCACCGAAGACAACCATAGAATTCCCAAAGATAGTCTACCTGACACTTACGCCGAGTAGCTCTTCTTTGGCTCCTGGTGCACCGTCGACATCTCCGACATGCGGTCTTGAGGAGCTTCTCCGATAAGCAGACATCTTGCAAGGAAACAACCTTTCCTTCGGCAAGTTGCTTGCCGAGAGCGGTACAAACCTCAAGATCATCGCACTTGTAAGTTTTATCTTCCTTGTGCATTTCATATGAGTATCCCACTGTAGCCCCCAAGGATTTAGACGGAAAACCATAGGCTTTTGCATCTGAATTCTCTAAGAGTGACTAAGCTAAAAAACTTCTCACTGTAGCCCCCAAGCATATAGTTTGAATAAATTATTCTGACTAGATGCTTTAAGAGTAGCATACGCAGTGTTTGTAAATTTCAATATAGTATCCCCCAAGCTTCTAGTTGTAGCTGAAATTAGTTCCGACTAGATGCTTAAAGAAAGACTAAGCATATGACTGAGTTAAAACTTTATACTGTAGCCCCGAAGCTTCTAGTTGAAAACCGAATCAGTTTCGACTAGATGCTTAAAGAAAGACCAAGTTAAAAACTCTCACTGTAGCCCCCAAGCTTCTAGGTGATATTTATCCGACTACATGATCCAAGTAGACTAAACAACGTTAAACCTTTCCCTTCCACAGAATGAGAATGCTCGGAGGGGCGTGGCCAACGAGAAGTACCAGAAGATGCGCGCGGACTTGGAAGCTGAAAAGGGTAAAACTGCCTTCTTGAAGGAACAAATCATGAATAACAAGTGTCTGTTTTTACTTTCTTTTTCGTATTCCGACTTGGTATTTGTACCAATCATTCCCCGAGTATTCACTGTGTACTGTTCTTTCTTCGACTTGCAGAAACCATTGCCAAAGCTAAGGATATTGTTGATCAATCCAAGCATATTGAGCAGCTGGACAACGAAAACAAGATCCTTAAGCAGGAGAGGAAGGATATGCTGAATATGCATGAAGTCCTATAGGATTCCGCCAACAAGGAGATGAACCACTTGAAGGTTGAAATCGCGATCCAGAAAGATCAGAAGAAAGCTGTCGATGAGAAAAATCAGTGCCATCTTGAAGCATACAGGATACTCCGACAAGAACGGGACTCCATGGCGGAAACTCTCCAGCAGGCTGAAATTAGCATCTTCAGTAAGTGATTCTCAGCCTTGTACTTCTGTAAGCTAGATACTCTGAACTTTTGTGTTATTGAACTCATGCGTTCCCTTGTCAGAAATTTGCAGCTCCTATTGGTTTGACCTAGTCGCCTCCTCCACCAAAATAATGCATGGTCCTTACCGGCAACTTTATCAAGACCGCCATCACGCAAGCTAAGGAGATAGCCAAGCACCTCCAGATCAACATCAAGGCGGTGGATTCCGTGGCAAAGTTCTCGAAGACCTTGCCCGAGCCCCCGAGCGTAATGTAAGCTGGAAAGCTTCATGTACCTGGGCTGGTGTGAGGATGGCGCTGTCAATGGTCAAGGCACACTACAAAACTGCCGACATCGACATGGTGACCTCTAGCATCCCAGACGTGGATGACGATGGCCAAAATATTGATCATGAAGCCATCTTGACATCAATCACGGGTTTTGACACCAGAGTCGCCGAGTTGGTCGACCAAAATGTCTTTGTGCCCATGAAAACCATTGATGGTGGCAGCCAAAGCTCCTCCGAGCCCCTCAACATCGCCCACTTCGAGGGAGATGACTCTCCTGCTGCGGATGATGCTACGTCCAAGTCACCTGCTCTAGAGGAATAAAAAAACAATATGTAATATTTTTTTTCCTCTGTAATTGTCATGCGGAAAAAACAATGCGTTAACTTAAGGCGGAAAACAATGGTTGTTATGTCATGCTACTTAAGAACTAGCTTGAGCATGTATATATTTTTTAAGCAAGTGCTGGCTTATACATTACTCTGGTTTTTATGCTTGACTTTTCATGAGTCGGAAGACTCGTTGTCGGAACCATGCGCTCAGGCGATGATGCCCAATTGCACCGTCAATAACCTAAGCACAAAATCGCCGACAACAAGTGCCAAAAGTCACTACTCCAGAATCCACATAAAAACAACAAAGAATGTGTAGGCCAGAAAACTTAAGCTAACGCCTGTAGGCGGAATTTTCACAAGTGAAATTGCAAAGCTTGTGGATAAAGGTTTTATGCGATCCAAAAATGAACACTAGAGGAGGTAAAATCCTCAGAAATATGAGTGAACTAGAGAGCTTTATTTCATTGATCATATAAGAGGTACACAATAGATAAAAAATGCTAAGTGTAGAAAGGAC
The DNA here is from genome assembly GCA_910589765.1 of Avena atlantica. Lineage (NCBI taxonomy): Eukaryota > Viridiplantae > Streptophyta > Magnoliopsida > Poales > Poaceae > Avena > Avena atlantica. Next base: position 8,637,859 of record OU342736.1, on the reverse strand, counting down.
GTAGTTGTTCTATGTTCCATGGGCGATCAAGCTCTGGGTAGTCATCATACGGGTCACGTTGCTTACGTTTATGATCATCGTTGGGTCTATCCTCAAGTTCACGATTGTCAACGAGGTAGTAAGACCCATTAAGTAGCGCCTTGCTTATGATGAACGGTCCTTCACATGGTGGGGATAATTTGTGTGACTTCTTCTGCTTAAGTCGGATCACCAGGTTCCCCTCTTTAAATGAGAGATTCCGAATGCGGCGACTGTGGTAGGTGTTGCTTCTGCTGGTAGATGGCAGATCTTTGGCATGCCAATACGCTCTCCTCCTCGAGAAGGTCCACATCTAGGCGTCTGGATTCTTCAGCGTCATCTTCGTCATAGGCGGCAACTCTTGGTGAATCGTAAAGGATGTCGGAAGGCAGGATAGCTTCTGCTCCATATACCATGAAGTAAGGGGTGTAGCCGGTGGATCTGTTGGGTGTAGTTCGTAAACTCCACATCACAGATGGAAATACTTCCGCCCAGGCTCCAGCTGCTCTATGTAGCGGTGCCTCAATACATGGCTTGATCCCTTGCAGAATTAATCCATTGGCTCGCTCAATCTGACCATTAGACTGGCCATAGATACAAGGTCAAGTCGGATGCCCTTCTCCCAACAATAAGCTTCCACTTCTTCGAGTGATAAGTTGTTGCCGTTGTCGGTGATAATGCTATGTGGGAGACCAAATATCACCACTAGATCTCGAAAAAACCTAACGGAAGTTGCCCCGTCAAGCTTTCTAATGGGTTTAGCTTCTATCCATTTGGTGAATTTATCAACTGCTACTAGTAGATGCGTAAACCCACATGGTGCCGTCTACAACGGACCAACCATGTCCAGCCCCCAGATTGTAAATGGCCAAGTTATTGGTATTGTTCGCAATTCTTCAGCTGGAACATGTGGTTGTCGGGCATAATACTGGCATCCCATGCATGTCTCAACCAGCTTGTCGGTGTCCGCCTTTGCGGTAAGCAAGTAGAATCCTTGACGGAAAACTTTAGCAACCAATGATCGGGGAGCGGCGTGATGCCTGCAATCTCCAAGATGGATTTCACGGAGGATTTCAATACCTTCTTGCTGGGAAATACAATTAAGGTATACACCAGTGGTGCTTCTTTTGTAGAGCTGTCCATTGATTATGGTATAGCCCTTTGCTCGACGTACGATTCGCCGTCTTTCGACTTTTTCGTCGGGCAAAGTTCCATGTACGAGATATTCCATGAACGGTTTTTTCCAAGCCGAAGGGAAATTTGTCACTGTGTGAACGAAAGAGTCAACTCTGTCCGGGTTGTCCATATCTGCTCCCTTCATGGCTGGTGTCCGTAGATGCTCTAGGAAAACTCCAGGCGGAATTTGTTTGCGCCCTGGTCCAAGCTTAGACAGCAGATCAGTCGCCTTGTTTTGCTCGCTAGGTACATACTTGACCTCGTAGCCCAAGAAGCTCTTGGCTTTCGTGTCCACTTCGTCTCGATATGCCGCCTTCATAGGGTTCCGCGCGTTCTAGGTGCTAGCCACCTGCTGTGCAACCAAGTCGAAATCTCCACAGCAAACTATGCGCTTGATGCCAATATCCTTGGCTACACGTAGTCCATGAATGAGTGCTTCATACTCCGCCATGTTATTTGTAGCCTCGAAGTGGATCTGCAGAACGTAGTGTAGCATTTCCCCGGTTGGTGACTGTAACAGCACACCAGCTCCCGAGACATTGAGTAGCTTTGATCCGTCAAAGTGCATCAGCCAGTATTCTGGTTCTGGTATAGGAGTAGCATCAGGCATCTCCGTCCAGTCTGAGATGAAATCCGCCAAGGCTTGTGATTTGATAGCGTCGCGTCTCTTGTAAGTGATCTCGAAGGCGGAAAGTTCAATGCCCCACTTCGCGACCCTTCCTATAGAGTCACTGTTGTTGATGATGTCGGACAGTGGAGCTTTACTCACTACTGTGATGGGGTGCTCCTGGAAGTAATGCCTTATCTTCCGAGAAGCGAGGAAAAATCCATAAGCTAGCTTCTGGTAGTGCGGGTAAACTGGTCCTTGAACTCCGTACTCATGCCCTGGTTCCTTCTTCTCTACCACGACAACGATGCTGATTACCCGGTTGGTGGCCGCCCTGTAAACTAACATAGGCTCCCCAGGCTCGGGCGCTGCAAGGATAAGCGCTGAGGAAAGTATATCCTTGAGCTTCTTCAATGCTGCACCAGCCTCGTCCATCCACATAAATTTGTATGCCTTGTTCAGCAACTTGTACAGTGGCAGGGCCTTCTCTCCAAGTCGGCTGATGAACCGACTAACTGCTGCAACGCAACCTATTAGCCATTGTATGTACTTTAGGCATGTCAGACGGTTTATATTTAAGATGGCCTTGAATTTCTCCTGGTTGACCTCGATTCCACGCTAGGAAACGATAAAGCCCAACAATTTGCCGGCTGGAACCCCGAAGATGCACTTTTTATGGTTAATCATCATTTTGTATTTCCGGTGATTATCAAAAGTTTCCTTTAAGTCGGACCTTAAGTCGTTTGAATTTTTAGACATCACCGCTATATCTTCCACATAGGCGTGAACTTTCTGACCAATTTGGTCATTTAGGCAACGTTGTATTATCCGCTGGCATGTAGCACCTGAGTTTTCAGCCCAAAGGGCATCGTGACATAGAAAAACGTGGCGTAAGATGTATTGAACGAAGTGGCCAATTGGTCCGACTTCCACATCTTGATCTGGTCGTATCCTGAGTATGCATCAACAAAACACAAAAGCTCCAAGCCAGCTGTCGAGTCAATGACTTGGTCAATGCGATGCAAAGCAAATGGATCTTTGGGACACGCTTTGTTCAAGCCGGTGTAATCAACGCACATTCTTAATTCTTTGGTTCCCTTTTTGGGGACAAGTACAGGATTGGCCACCCATTGGGTGTGAAGGACTTCTCAGATAAATCTAGCCTTAATTAACCTAGCTATCTCTTTGCCAATCGCGCGTCTCTTCTCATCTCCGAAGCGTCGTAGAGGTTGTTTCACTGGTTTACATTTCGGATCAATGTTTAAGATGTGCTCGGCAAATTCCCTAGGTACACCATTTATGTCGGCAGGTTGCCTGGAAAAGATGTCCCTATTCTCATGGAGGAACTCGACGAGTGTGCTTTCCTATTTGGGATCCAGGTTCGTCCCAATGGCGGTGGTCTTGGAGGCATGACCTACCAAAAGTTCCACCGTCTTGGTCTCGATGGCGGCCTTGAATGCTGGGGCGGAGTCAGAAATATGTTTCTTTGAGGCAGGCAACTCTAAGGCATCGACCTTGCTCTGGATCTCCTTGAATTCTTCACTGTAGAGGACAGCTTCCGCGTAGGCTGCTTCTCCAATCTCGTAGTCCCTTGCGTTGGTAAATCTTCCGGATACTGTGATGACACCGTTTGGTCGGTGTAGGGTTTCGTAGCATGGAAAACAAAAATTTTCTATCGCATACAAACAAACAAGCCAAGATCTATCTACTAGATTGTAGCAACGAGTCGATGGAATAACTTACCCTCGAAGATTCCAAAGTGTTTAACGAGAGCGGATTCTCGTGGGTGATGTAGTCGTACTCTTCCCGATCTCAAGATCGTGTAGACGATCCTTCCGGCGCTGCGTTCCGGCAGCGCTCCCGCAGTCGGTCACACGTTCGGTACTCGACGAAGACCTTCCTCTCCCTTGTTCCAGCAGGCAGCGGAGGTTGTAGTACTCTCCTCGCGATTCCGGCAGCACAACGGCGTGGTACCGGAAGTAGAGGGGAGATCTCGCAGGGCTTCGCCTTAAGCCGGAGCGAGTATGGTGGAGTATGAGAGAGCTCCTCGGCGATCTAGGTTTTAGACCCACCAAGGAGGAGAGGCTAGAGCCGGCGGCTAGGGTTCCGGGGACCCCAAGTTGGCGGCTAGGGCAAAACCCTAGGGGGCGGCGGCTATGGTAGTAGGCGCCAAGCTAGGGTTTGAGGAGAGGTACTTGTGTGTGCTAGGAGGGAGCCCTGCCCCTCCTTATATAGGTGGAGGGGCCGGCGGCCAAGGGGAGGCAGTGGAGTCCCTCCCCAACTCGGCTTGGGTGGTGCGCCGGCTTGGGGAGGAGGGACTCCCTCCCCAACTTGGTTTCAACCTCCTCCTCCTCTTTCCAAAACTTGTCGTTTGACTTTTCAATTTAGGATTTGAATAAACCCTTTATTTTGGACAGCGAAGACACTTAGTACATGACGCAATCATTACAACTTGTAATGACACATTCATGTACCCCTTCCCCTCCGGAGTGCCGGACATTCCGGAACCTTCTAGAACATTCCCGATGAAAACACCGGAATCATTCCCCAACTCCGAAACCGGACTTTCCTTATATGAATCTTATTCTCCGGACCATTCCAGATCTCCTCGTGATATCCCGGATCCCATCCGAGACTCCGAACAACATTCGGTCTCTTTCTCATTCATTCCATAACTACTCAAACAACGTCGAATCCTTAAGTGTGTCTCCCTACGGTTCGTGAATTATGCGGACATGATCGAGACACTTCTCCGAACAATAACCAATAGAGGAATCTGGAAATTCATATGGCTCCCACATATTTCTACGATTACTTTGCGATCGAATGAACCACTTACATACGATACCAATTTCCCTTTGTCTCACAATAGTTTACTTTGCGATCGAATGCCACTTACTTTACGATTACTTTGCGATCGAATGCCACCGCCCGCCGTCGAAGACGCCGCCTCTGCCGTGCAGAGCATCGCCCGTTCCAGACCAAGCCGCACCGCCCCAAGCCTCGAAACCATGTCGTTGAGCATCTCCAGGAGACACCGCACCGTCCCCTACCCTTTCCCATGCCATTAGCCACCTGTAACATTGCCCCCGACGAGCTCACAGTGCGCCCCGATGGTCCCCTCGCTCGACTATAAATAGAGGCCACCCCCGCTCGATCTCTTCACACCATCTCACTCCCCTCTCCTCACTGATCGTGCCACACCGTTCTCAGAGCAAGGCGAGCACCACCCCGCCGGAATTTCACCGGAGCCTGCTGCCTCTGGAGAAGAAGGGAGCCATCGATTTCGTCTACCCCAGGAGCTGTCGCGACCACCCCTCAGTTCGCCGTTGTCGACTTCGTCGTTCGCCCGCCTCGCCGACCCTCGCCCGTACCCTGGTGAGCCCCCAACACCCCTCACTGGCCGCGCTAGGTTTCGTTCTCGCCGGCGTTGTCTCGCGTCGACGATGACCCCTAGCCGTTGGATTAGAACTAGATCGAACGATCCACGTTGCCCCATACCGCTTCGCCCAGCCCCGTGTCACTGACGAGTGGGGACACCCACTTAAACAGCCCGCGGTAGCACTGCGCTTAGCAGGCCGGCCCGTTAACTTTTCCCGCACAGCCCAGTTATTCAAATTAAACTTTTTTCCATTTCAATTCAAACACACTTTTGTACCCAACTTCAAAAATCAACCCAGATCGATTCAGTGCATCAAATTGAATGAAACCAATTTTATTGGAAAGGTCTGTGAATGCTGAATCCATGCCCGTTGGATTCAAGTCATTTTGATCTATAGATCACTCATGGTAAAAATAACAAGGCAGAAGCTTTTCTGCATTCAAACATTTTTCAAATTTAAAACATAATAGCTTTTGAGTTGATTACAACTCTCAAAAATCACATTTAACCATACCTTGCAGAATATATAAAAATATATATGTTTACTTGCAGAAATAATATTCAAGTAATAAAAGAATGCCCCATAGGAATTACTAGCCACTTTAATTAATTAAAATAAAAGGGTAAAACCTTATTAAATTGTGACACCACTTTAAATCACATTCCCATGGACTACAATATGTGGTGATGAGATGTGTCAACATGATCCCATGTTTGGTTTGGAGAATATTAAATCTTAAGTAGTTTTTCAATGAGTAGAAATTACTTTTCTAAAAATAAAAGGAATTAAATCAAGCCTTAACCTTGTAATGTTAAAGATGATGCTAGATCATCTATAGGACCCTTGTGTGTGATGATTGCAAGTAGTTAAGTATTGTTTGGTGATTGTGTACCTCGTATTTATTCATAGACGATAGTACCGACCAAGGATACGAGGAGGAACGAGGATACTACAAAGAAGAAGCCGAGGAGAACTTCAACCACTGGTCTGCACAAGGCAAGCTTATATTGACATAGATGCAAGCTAACACTTGCAAGATACACTACTGATGCAACAAACCCCTACTTGTTACTATGCCTACTATATGCCTTAAGCATATGTGATCACACCCACTTGATAAACCAATCCTAGTTTTACTTACAAGCTTCTTACTTTATTTCTTTATCAAAGCTTACTTAGAGTTTACTTAGGTGACTTATAGATACTAGAAAGATGCTGAAGTTTGCATAAAGAGAGTAAAATTTGGCCTAAGTTAGAAACCTTGATATCAGCCTAAGATATAAGGTTAGACTTAGTTGAAATCCCACTAGTTTACCATCCCTCATTATTTCTTACCCCCACCTGTAGATGCTAGTGCTAAGCATAAAACTTGATAAACTTTATATGGGAATACTTGGTGGAAAAATGATTATGAAAACCTTGGAATGATGGATCATTCTATTGAAATGTTTTGGACTTGTGTTTCCGAACACCTGATGATCTTGGTGATGAAAATGTTGAGGCATAAGCCTTAGCCCTTTATAAAACTGATGGTTGTCTGGATGCGATACCATTCCAATTTTATCGTACAACCACAATACCCGAATATTGGGTAGGGCTTAACTCGAAACTTATATACCTTAGTATTAGTTCCCTCACGGCCAAGGTCTGAGCTGAGGCTACCTTGTGAAGATTGTCCACCTGTGCAGTACCCAAGATGACAGTTGGTCATGGTTGGGAGGCCAAACTCACAGGAGAGGTGCTTATACTAGGGAGTGTAATTGAAAGGTTAGGATTGATTATCCGCATACTGAGTATGGTGAATTCAGGATTTGTTCCTGACGGATGTATCGAATGTCGTGGTGACGGTGTACAATCTCTGCAGAGTGTCAAACTATTCGAATAGCCGCGTCTGCGGTTATGGAAAGTTGGAGTGGCCATAGTGTTCCCCTGTCAGACTTTTCAAAATGACCTGTGAAATGAATTGAGACTTTGACTTGACCACAATAGAGTTGTGATATGAAATACAAGTTCCCACTTAGGAGTTATAAAATTGTGACTAGCTTTGGAACCTAGTAGAGATAAATCTGGCTTTTGCAAAACAACCCTAGAGCCTAGTGTCCTATTATCCAAAACCCCTTTTTACTTGTTAGTATTAGTTTGCGAGTACTTAAAGAGTACTCATGGCTTTGTCCCTGGCTATTCCCATGGCCAGACTATGAAGAGGAGTACCTGGAAGATGGACCCCAGGAAGGATACGACAACTAGGATCATCTCCCATCGTCAGCATTGCCTGTGACCCCGAAGATGGAGCTTCACCTACGCTACCGTTATTATTACGTATTCCGCTGCTTGATGTTGTATTAAGAACTGGATCATGAGATCCCTATTTGTGTAAGAACTTATGTATCGTTGTAATGGATGATGTACTATGGTATCCAATTCTGTTATGTCTCACAAAAATGGTAATCCTGGGATTGCGATGTATGGCATAACAGGCATCTAGGATTGAAAAATCCGGGTGTTGACACTATATGGGCATCATATCAAGAATATGACTCATGCTTAACCTTTCGGTCCGTGTTCCGAGGCCATGTATGTACATGCTAGGATCGCCAAGTAGGAACCTTAGTACCCGCGTGTGTAAAACTGTCTTACACCTATTGTATGTGAATGTAGATTCTATCACACCCGATCATCACGTGGTGTCTCAAAACAACGAACTTTCTTAATGGTGTATACTGAAGGAAGAACACATTTTGGCTTGATATTTTAAATAAGGGATCATCTTATAATTCTACTAAAGCACCAAACAAGCAATATAAGATGCATACAAACATCACATGCTAAAAGTGATATGATATGGTTCTTGCACCTGATCATTATCTTGTGCATCGTGATATGATCTTGATCATTCCTATATGTGTAAATACAAGGTCTATTGAACTTACACTTTGATATATTATAATTTCCAATAGTATCAATCCATACTACAAATTTTAATACTACCATATATCATAGTACTAGCCCGACAATACCAAAAAACTAGACGCCTCTAATTTATCTTTGGCATGTTTTTACGTGGCTGAGAACTTTCGGAGATAGAACCATTTCTTACCTACGAACATGGAACCACAACGATAATAATCATATTGGCAACTCGATGTAAATCAATTGTTGACTATAGTAGGAGAGACAGACACCCGCAAGCCACTTATGCAAAACTAATTGCATTATAAGCGTGGAACAGGTATCATGTGCAAGGACATGTAAAGTTTCTAAGGGCCACTTCATCCTACTATGAAACCAATATCCAAAATACACATAAGAAGCAACAACTTGACCATCAGCGCCCACATACTCATATGTGTACTACCCGTGCAAAGCATCTATGCATGAACCTGGCTCTGATACCACAGTTGGGTGCGCAAACAATTTTCTACGATGGGAACTGTATACCCCACGATCCATCTATCTAGATACAATCAACGGGTGGATATACATCCAGAATACATACCGTTGAAGACCGACCAAGATTTACGAGTATGGACTCGTTTGTGATGTAGTCAATCTCTTACCGATCTCAAGATCGTGTGGAAGTCAGGCAACACCGCAACTCAGCGGAGAATCCATGATCACACACACGTCCAGTACCCCGATAATCTTCGCGTCCTTGCTCCAGCAATTAAGCGGAAGTAGCAAATCCTTTCTCTAGAAAAATCCATCGGGAACATGTATCTTGCTAAGCCGAGATCATTGGGGAATAGTACTAGAGGGGGAGAGAGATCCTTCACGAGGAGGTGTAAGAGTGCAGGAGGAGGAGGTGCTCGTTATATAGAGGAGGGGGTCTTCCCAAGGGGAATGGCCGCCGACCATGGTGAGTTCCCCCACCTCTCCCTCATTCATGTGGGTGGAAGCTCCACTCACATAAACATGAAGGGAATATGCCCGAGAGGCAATAATAAAGTGGTTATTATTGGATTCCTTGTTTATGATAAATGTTTATTTTGCATGCTATAATTGTATTGATACGGAAACATTAATACATGTGTGTTTAATCAACAAAAAGGAAGTTCCTATTTATGCCTCTCTTATAAACTAGCTCGTTGATTAACAAGATGATCAAAGGTTTCCTGATCATGGACATTGGATGTTGTTAATAACGAGGTCACAACATTGTTGGAATGATGTGATGAACATTCATCCGAAGTATAGCATTACGATTAAGGTCATTCTGTTTATATTGCTATAACATCATACGAAGTAATATTAGTCCTTAGACCATGAGATCATGTCAATCACTAACACCGGAAGAGTATCTTGATAACATCAAACGTCACACCGTAACAGGGTGACTATAAAGATGGGTTCAGTGCTACGAAGGTGTTATGTTGAGGATCATGGATCAAGAGTGGAATTTGTCCATCTTGATGACGGATATATATACTCTGGGCCCTCTCGGTGATATCCCACCATGGCTGGGCGCATAGCCCCTTGGGTTCCCCCCTCTCCCATTAAAAGGCCTCCCTCTCCTCCTCTCAAAGTACACCTCCTCATGAAGGATCTCTCTCCCCCCTTTATAATTTCCCCATGGTCTCGGATCAGCGAGATACATGTTCCCGGTGGATTTTTCTGGAAGGATTTGTTGCTTCCGCTGCTTCGGTGGAGCGAGGGCACGCAGGTTGTCGGGGAACCCGGACATGTGTGCGATCATGGATGCACCACTGCTTTGCGGTGCTGGACTTGATGGTGCTGCACCGGCTGTACCAGATGGATTTCATCACGATCTTGAGATCGGCAAGCGTTCAACTACATCATCCACAAGTACAAATTTGTTAACGCTATTCGGTCTTCGAGGGTATGTATTCTATGGTTGTATATCCACCCATTGCTTGTATCTAGTAGATAGATATTGGTACATAGTTGTTCACATCGTAGGAAAATTTTTGTTTTCTATGCTGCGAACTCAAAAGTGGTATCAGAGCCAGATCTATGCATAGATGCTTTGCACGAGTAGTACACATATGATTATGGGGGCGATGATGATCATTTTATTGCTTCTGAGTTGTACTTTGGATATTGGTGGCATAGTGGGATGAAGCGGCCCGGACAAACTTTACATGTCCTCGCACATGAGACCTGTTCCACGCTTGACATGCAACTAGTTTTGCATAAGTGGCTAGCGGGTGTCTGTCTCTCCTACTATAGCCAATATCTAATTTGCAATGAGTTGTCAACAATTTGGTTATCCTTGTTGTGATTCATGTTCGTAGGTAAGAACGGTTCTATCTTTGAAATCCCTAAGCCACGTAAAACTTGCAATGGATAAATTAGAGGCGTCTAGTTTAGATTTTTCTTGGGCGAGTGTCATGATATGGTGATGTTGTAAGTACAAGTATAAGTCGATAATCTTACAACACACATAATGTGTAAGTTCCATAGACCTTGGCATTACACAGAGAGGTATGATGGCGATCATACCATGATGCACATGATGGAGATCAAGTGCAAGAACCATATCATTTCACTTATTAACATGTGATGTTTGTTGCATGTTATATTTCTTGTTTGGCGTTTCATTAGAATAATAAGATGATCCCTCATTTAGATTTCAAGATAAAAATGTGTTCTCCCTTAAGTATGCATCGATTATGTTTCCTCGCTCCAAGACATCACGTGATGATCGGGTGTTCTTGGATCCATGATCATATTTCGGGTGTAAGACAGTTTACACACGTGAATACTAAGGTTCTTACTTGCCGAGCCTAGCATGTACAGACATGGCCTCGCAACACGGACCTAAAGGTTAAGCATGAGTCATATGTTTTTATATGATGACCATATGGATGCTCGACTTTGAAGCTACACGGACTCACGTGATGATCGGACTTGGTGTAGTGGATTTAGTTCATGTAATCACCAAAAAGACACGAGAGATGTCGTTTTTGAGTGGGAGTTCATTTCCAATTTGGATTAGTAGAACTCAATTTATCATAAATTAAATCAAAGTGAATTTGCATAATTTTTTGTAGTCATTGGCATTCGTTCACCACCTTATGCTTAGTTGTAATTGAGATAATAGAATTCTGGATATGTACTTTAAGAACTAGTATCGTATTGTGTTGAGTGTCAATCTAAAGTTTAAAGTCCTATTGCAAACTTTCAGCAAACTCTGTTTACTCCGTGAAATTTAATAATTAGTATTAAATAGAGAGTAACAATTCCAGTGTTAGTATCTTAAGTATCATGTTTGCCTCCATGATTCTTGGTTAACTAGGAGCTGAAAGAATTGTTTCAGAAACCATCATATGTGGCAGATATAACGATATCTGAAACAATGTTTTGGTTGCAATATGATAGAGTATAATGTATGTTCTCGTATTGGATGAGAATTTATGAAAGATTGGAGATGCTAGACATCCTAATCATCCAAAAGGGTTTTGGAAAGTAACGCTATACTCACTATTCGCCTTTATAAGCTACATTATCTTGATCATGAAAGTCTTCATGATAAGGATGAATAGAAGATGTATGTAAAGTGTTTACTACACTAAAAGATTACTAAAGAATGGATTTTGAAAGAATGTCGATCATTTGGTGATGGTGATCTACTTCAAAGTGCAAGTCCAAAGATATTAGTATTTGAATATACACGCTTTGGACTATGTGCCATGTATATGGTGCCACTGTTGATGTTGATAGATTCTTTTAAAAAGGAAAAGGAAATGCTGAAAGAGAATCTATAAAATATATTTAGCAGAAAAGAAAAGACTAGAAATTTCCAATTTAGGTATATAGAAGATATACATGGTATGGTTGTATTCTTTGCTTGCTAAACAATGTGGTTCTTGGCTACTGGATACCGAATTGGTTGGTATGAAATTTCATACAGAACGACGCAATTCATGAACCACAATGGCCTATGTAACTAGCAAGAGAATATGTGATGATGTTCATCAAAAACAAACAAACCGTTTATTGTATTTCTCGTTGACATCAAAGCTTGCCTTCCACATGAGTGAATATTCACTTAATGAGAAAGAAGTATGAAATATTTGAAAATGTTCAAATACTTTCAAGATGAAGTGGAAAATCATTGAAAAAGAAAATAAATGATTTATGATTTTATCATAAGGGATTTATTTGAGTTCCAAGTGTAACAACAAATAAATAATTTATGATTTTATCATAAAAGGATTTATTTGAGTTACAAGTTAGGAAAAAACACCTAGATTTGTATCTCCCGAAACACCATAGGAATATGGACTATTTATGATTTGTAATGAAACCTTGTGTGACATGGTTGGATCAAAGGAGTTATTTATAAAACTGTCATTATATTTTAAAACATTAAACCTTTAGAGACTACCGCTTTTACACTGAAAATAGCTCCATCTTGATCTGTTGAAATGACATCATATGAGTTATGGTTTGGGGTAAAACCCAAATTGTCCTTTCTTAAATTTTGGTATGCTAAGAATAAGTAAGATGTTTACAACCAAAGTCAGATGAGCATGTCTTTGTAGGTTATTTCGAATAACAATTGGTTATTCCTCCATAACACCGAGGAGAAAAGGGTTTGTCGCTAGAAGCGTGAAGTTTCTTGAAAAGGGAATTTTTCATAAAAGTTAACTTGGAGGACAATAGAACTTTGATAAGGTTAACAAACCATAGCTAAATGTGCTAAGTTGCGCAGCGCCAGAAATTGTTCCGGAGGCAGCCATAATGCTCATAACTTATGTGCCTCCAAGGTTGTGGTCACGGTGATCTAAGTTCCTATTGAACCAAGTAGGTCGGATAAACAATCAAATGCTTAGATTTGAGAGTAGATCATTATTGTTTGACAATGATGAAATGACTATATGCAAAGAAGCGATGATGGACCCTGACTCTGTCAAATGGCTTGAAGCCATGAAATCCGTGATAGTTCTATATACGAGAAATCACGTTTTTTGAACTTGGAAGACCCTCCGGAAAGGTGTAAAAACCTATCGGTTATATTTGGATCTATAAAGAAACAGACATGGATGTTTCACATCTATGAAATAGTCGACATGTCGGTAAAGTTTTTACGACAATGTTCAAGGAGTTGACTATGACAAGATTTGATCTTTCATAGCGATATTTAGTATGGACGGATTAAAGTAGCAACCACTACATATAATTTGGTACATGGTAGATGAATTAACAAAACAAAGTTCTTCTAATAGAATAGTTACCTAGGACGTGTACATGACACGATCCAAAGGTTTTGTTAATTCAAAGGATGCTAAAAGGGGCATGCAAACTTCAATGGTTGAAGTAAGGATCGCGGAGTTAGAATCTTCGCCATGATGAAATTGTTAAAGCAGTTTTCATCAGGAGACGATGAAGATGCTTGCATTTATAAGAAATTAAGTGGGAGCACTGAGACATATTTCTAATACATTATGTGGAGGACATCTTGTTGATTAGAAATGATGTAATTTTTATTGACAAAGGATAAAAATTTCATTTTGATGAATGACTTAGGCAAAACCCGGATATTTAGCATGAATGTCTACATGGATAGACTTTGACGCTAATATGATTAGGCCAAACGTACATATATGAGATACTAAAGGATTTCAATATAGAAACGACGAGAAAAGGATTTTGTCGCATGGAAAAGAATTGAATCAAGATTCAAGTGTATCGACACTTGATAAGTGAAAAAAGATTCAAGTGCTTTGACACTTGATGAGTGAAATTATAAGAATGTTTTGATCAATCATACCATGATATTTACACATCCAGATATGTCATGTGATCTAAGTGTTATGGTGATATACCAGAATGAATCATAAAATGATCATTGGACGATAGTAATGATATTCTTATGATCTTTTGGAAGAGCTAATAATATATTTGTGTAGAGGTGAAAAACAATTACAAATATTTCATTGTAAAGCGTTACATTGATACTAGTTTTGTCACAAGATACAAATTAAGTTTATCTCAATTTAAACAATGGGTGGCACAATGAAATGGAAATAAAGTTTCCATGATGGATTTCGATGAATTCCAAAGTTAAGATATTGTGACGGATACTACAACAAAAGGCTGAGTATATGACTGCTATAGTAGCAGCAAAGGAGGGCATTTGTGTCAAGTACTTTGTTATCAAACTAAGGTGTGGTTCGCAACGGGCTAATAGAAAAGATATATTGTACGACAATAGTATCGACATGATTTAACCCCAAGGAACTAAAGGTCGCACAAAAAGACCAAAATTATGCAATGCCATCTCATTGGAGAATGAGTGATGCGTGAAGACGCAAAGACATGCAAATACAACCACTTGCAAGCGCGTATATGGAACACCAGAAAGCCATAGGTGTTCAATACCCAAAGTTTTGAAACTAGATTATTGACTCTAGTGCAAGTGGGAGACTGAAGGGAATATGCCCGAGAGGCAATAATAAAGTGGTTATTATCGTATTCCTTTTTTATGATAAATGTTTATTTTGCATGCTATAATTTTATTGATATGGAAACATTAATACATGTGTGTTTAATAAACAAAAAGGAAGTTCCTAGTTATGCCTCTCTTATAAACTAGCTCGTTGATTAACAAGATGATCAAAGGTTTCCTAATCATGGACATTGGATGTTGTTAATAACGAGGTCACAACATTGTTGGAATGATGTGATGAACATTCATCCGAAGTATATCATTACGATCAAGGTCATTGTGTTTATATTGCTATAACATCACACAAAGTAATCTTAGTCCTTAGAACATGAGATCATGTCAACCACTAACACCGGAAGAGTATCTTGACAACATCAAACGTCACACCGTAATAGGGTGACTATAAAGATAGGTTCAGTGCTACAAAGCTGTTATTTTGATGCTCATGGATCAAGAGTGGAATTTTTCCATCCCGATGACGGATAGATATACTCTGGGCCCTCTCGGTGATATCACATTAGTTAGATAGCAAGCAAGTGTTTTGATCACTAGTATTTTATATCACGGGAAAGAGAAAAGAGTACATGTCGGTAACGAGATCAAACTAGGTATGGAGATACCTATGATCGAATATCGGACATGTAATATATCACGAGACAAAGGGATTGAGTTACATGCGTATAAGGTTCACACGATCACAGAAGTCATCGTTGAATATGTGCGAGTCAGTACAGATCTCCAGGTCCCGCTGCTGATTATTGATCGGAGAGGGGTCTCGACATTATTTGCGAACCGTAGGGTGACACATTTAAGGGATACCGACACCATTTGGAGCAAATAATATGCCAAAGAAACAAAAGGAAAGTGCAGGAATTTATTTCACTAGACACCAAAACTGTTTCGGATGAAATCGCTGAAAGTGTTTCTGCATGTGAAATGAAATACTAGCAAGGGGTTATATGTGAATGTTTGTCCATTAAAGGAGTTTTTCTTTTAAATTAGAGCTTGCATTAAATTTGGTGGAAATTTAATGCATGTGAGTGGAATTGTGAATGGAGGCATGTTTATGTGAGTGGAGGCTTTTCATTTTGAGTGGGAGCTCCACCCACATGAATGTGGAAGAGGTGGGGCATCCCACTGTGGCTGGGCGCATATCCCCTTGGGTGCCCCCCTCTCCCTATAAAAGGCCTCCCTCTACTCCTCTCAAATTACACCTCCACGTGAAGGATCTCTCTCCCCCTTTTAGAATTTCCCCATGGTCTCGGATCAGCGAGATACAGGTTCCCGGTGGCTTTTTCTGGAAGGATTTGTTTCTTCCGCTGCTTTGCTGGAGCGAGGGCGCGGAGGTTTTAGGGGTACCCGGACGTGTGTGCGATCACAGATACACCACTGCTTCATCATGATCTTGATATCGGCAAGCATTCGACTTCATCATGATCTTGATATCGGCAAGCATTCGACTACATCATCCACGAGGACAACCTCGTTAACGATATTCGGTCTTAGAGGGTATGTATTCTATGGATGTATATCCACCCGTTTCTTGTATCTAGTAGATAGATCATGGTACATAATTTTTCCCATCGTAGGAAATTTTTTGTTTTCTATGCTACAAACCCAACAAAACACACCTCCACTCATTAAATTTCCACCAAATTTAATGCAAACTCTGATTCAATACAAATATTTGATTTATTTTATTCAAAATTTTGTTAATTACATTATAACAAACATTCACATAAAACCCCTTGCAACATTTCAATTTCACATGGAGAACCAATTTCAGCAAATTCACCCGAAATAATTCCGGTTTCCATTGAAATAATTCCAGCGCTCTCTTTTTCGTTACATGGCATCTTATTTGATCCAAATGGTGTTGTTATCCCTTAAGTATATCACCCTACGTTTCACGAATAATACAGACATGATCGAAACCCCTCTCCGATCAATAATCAGCAGCGGGACCTCGAGATCCATACTGACTCCTAGACATTCAACGATAACTTCTTGCGATCGTCAGAACCTTAACATTGCAACTAAATTATTTTGTGTCGTGATATTTTACATATCTGAGATTCGATCATCGGTATCCCTGTACCTAGTTTAATCTCGTTACAGACATGTACTCTTTTCTTGTTCTTGTGATATAACATTCTAGTAATCCCATCACTTGCTTGCAAGCTATATCAACGTGATTGCACCGAGATGGCCAGATTATATCTATACATCATTGGGATGGACAAATCCCACTCTTGATCCATGAGCCTCTACATAACACTATTAGAGTATCTGAACCCACCTTTATAGTCACTCTGTCAAGGTGTGACGTTTGATGTTATCAAGTTACTCTTCCTATGTTAGTTATTGACATGATCTCATAGTCTAAGCACTAAAGTTACTTGTAATGATGTTATAGAAATTTAAACATAATGACTTTGATAGTATTACTAAACTTCGGATGAATGTTCATCACATCATTCCATCAATGATGTGACCTCGTTATTAATAACATCCAATGTCTATGATCTGGAAACCTTGATCATCTTGTTAATCAACGAGCTAGTTTATATGAGAGTCATAACCAGGAAATCTTTATTTTTTATTAAACACACATGTACTAATTTTTCTGGTAAATACAATTATAGCATGCAAAATAAACATTTATCATAAACAAGGAATACGATAATAACCACCTTATTATTGCCTCTTGGGCATATTCCTTTCAGATCCGCCACGGTCGAAAAAAGTCATGGTAGATTCATTTGTGACAGGGCTTCTACCATGAAGGGAATTTGTGGTAGATGGATTTTCAGCCACGAAAAACTGGCCTTCAACCAAGTCATCCGTTGTAAATTACATTTTTCTTGTAGTGTTTCATGCAAGTTGACAAAAGATATCAGTATGATTTTATTTAATTTTTTTGCAGAACATATTACTGATTCGGTTATTTTATTCAGCACCAAAAAAATACGTACATGTTCAGAACATCCTTATTGTTCAATCGCAGGTTGTCTCCTCCTCCATGAATCGTAGATAGCAATGCCATGGTGTTGACATGTTTAACATTGCTACTGTGCAGATCTTTTATATAATCCTTAAAATTAGAGTCCACCCTCTTGTGTGAATGCATGAATACACTCATCGATGGGCTCAACAATGAGAGTGGTGTTTGATTTCCTTCACCACGCACGTAGTATCAGCTCTTTCCTTGAACCTCATGAATGCCTTGCACCCAACTCTTTTGCTCAGTTTGTTCCTTTGCGATCGTTCTCATTATGTGTGTGTCATGGTATTGCGGACGAGTATGCCATGGAGGGTTCCTCATAGTGCGTGTTTGGAGACGTGGGAGAAGGCAGACGTTTAACGGGTACGAGGTAACACAGCTTACCTAGGTTCAAATACCACAACGGTGGCGGAATCCTACTCCAGCTATAAATCACTATAATGGCAATACGCCGAGTTACAGGGATTGGTTCGCGGTGCGAGGTGCTTCGTAGTCGACACTAGATTGTCTGAGATTGTGCCCTAAAGTCTCCCATAGGCCCGACTTATATAGTCGTTAGGTCCTAGGGTTACAGGTAAATTCCTTGCCGGACAGGTTACAAAGTCCTACACTGCCTACAACTACTGTAGCGTGTCGTGTACTCCAAGGCTCTGGGTACGTCGGTGACTCCTTCACAGCCTTCCTTTATCCGGCGTGGGCCTCCATTCGGGATCCATCTAATTGGGCCGCCCAGCAGGCCATGGGCCATGCTACCAACTGTGGGCCACCCGGGTTATCCGGATAGAGGACATGCTATAAGGATACCCATATAGCATATCCCCAACACTAGCCCCCGAAGAACTCCGAGATCTTGCGCTGTCTTGTGTAACATCCTCAGAATCGGACCTATGCAAGTTATAGCGAAACTCGCCAAACCCGCATAGAAACGATTCAAAGGTGCCCACCAGGCACTTGCGTGCGGGTCGAAAACGAAGTAATAACATTACACAACAGTCCTCGATGGGACCCGCAGAACAGATATATATAACAGCGACTCCATGAGTCAAGAATACAGATATAATATAAAAAGATCCAAATCACCTTGAAATCGATATAGCGTCCGAGTACGGACAAGATGCAAATGGGGCTAAGAGCCCTGAAGAATAACCAATGGCGTCCATAACCCTGCCCAGGCCAAGCCGGAAGGGTAACCCTGCTAACGATGTCGATCTCAAAACCTGCTTAAACAAAAGGGGTGCCGACAAAGGGAAAAGGAAAAAGAGGAGCGTCAGTACTGAGGCCAGTACACGGCGAGACTAGAATTCGGCGGTCCTCGCCTACACAGGTATGGTGAGCTGAAGCGGCAGCGGCAGCATGCACTAAACAACCTATAGAGACTCGATACAACTGGCGGCAATCAGAGAGGGATAAGAAAGAACTGTTCGGAACCAACCTGAGGCTACCATCAAACAAACCCATCCTGGCGTTTCCCCCTCGAGACCAAACGAGGAAGTCAACCGAGGAACTCACACAGTTGGCAGTTTTACTTATTCCGTTATCGTTGCAGCAATTACTAGTCAGGTTTAGATAATCATCCTGATAAAGTAAGCAGTGGGCACTTTTAGTTAACCATTCCGTTATAGTTGCAACACTTACTAATCAGATACAATTAGCATGAGGTAACCCAAAACCCAGCAGTTGTTGGTACTTTTATTTAGCCATTCCGTTGTAGTTGCAATACTTACTAGTCAGATACGATGGTCGCAATCGACACACCAAACAAGCAATTGTGGGCAGTTTTAGTTAGCCATTCCATTATAGTGAAGCTGATTACTAGTCATTATAAAGTCAAATTTAGCACTACTTTAGTTATGCTTGTCTATGATCGAGATACTGTGCTCCAAGTCGTCCATAACCGCGGACACGGCTTTCAGAAAGTTTTAACCCGGCCGGGGTGCACAAATAGCAACACACACACGATCAACCTCGGAAAAACCAAATCAAAACCCAACGAGGCTTTCACGACAAAGCAACCACAGGATTCAGAAATATTTCAGGGGGCCACCCCATTGAGTAGACCCGCAACGAAGTAAGCTAGCTCCGAGACGGAATCAAGGTTTGCGTCAATGGCTGTAAACGACTGGGAACCCCAAACGGGGCTTGTCGATACCGCGAAAACACTCCGCTTACCTAAACAGTACAGTGTGCTCCTCGCACAATCGTAAATAGAGCAGTAAAGCATGGCATAAGTACAGGATCGTAAATAAAACCTCAAACTAGTTTGTGGCCCCAAGAAATAAGACTGAATCAAGCTCTGGCTAAGGGGGGCCCATAATTCCCCGTATTTGGATAGCGCGATAAATCACGGAACAAGTATCAAGCACTCGGGGTCCTACGGGACACAAGTGGGCGGTCGGAAACCAAATATTATCTATCACCCACCGATGCCTCTGCTTACTTACTTCAATTTTAGTTGTTAAACAGTAATTAAAGTGAACGATAGTTAAAGCCATGATCATCTCCAATATCAACATGCGGCAAGGCTCCAACAACTGTGGTACTTGACGGCACGCAATAGCACTTGAGCAAGCGACTACGACGCGCAAGTCCAACTATCTACCAAACATCAGGTAATAGGATGTGTCCAAGGCAATATAAGGCTGCAAGGGATATCACAGGTACGGGACTAGAGCATCGCGACACAGATAGCAATAGATCAACAGGAGGGAATAAATACTATAAAAGTAAGATAGGTAGAAAGGGGGAGATGCTCGCCTGAAAACATTGCCGAAGGTTCAACCGAAGATCGGGTCGACACTCGCATCAACTCAACGGCCTTATCCGCGAAGAAGCAAAACACTAGAATAAACACCGGATGCACTATTTAATACAACGGCAGAAGATCGGCATGATGCATGTATGATGCGTGACATGGCAAAGGTGCGATGCAATTAGGTCATATTAAGTGGAACCGGGGTCCCGACAATTATTTAGGTGGTTCATGTTATTTAGCTACCCTGCATTTTAAATGTTGTTTTAACATGGCAAAATATAATATCGGTTTGATGCACAAATTTAAATGAGGTCAATATGAGACTAGATTTGCCCGCATATGGGCCCCATATTTAATTATAAGGTGAATCGGCATAAGGCCCCCAAACCACACAAATATGCATGAAAGTATGGCAATTAATATGCAACAAGTTGTTATTACTTTTATAAAATAGGGCTCGAGAAAAGGGTTCACACATAAGGGTTCGACGATCTTGGTTCCGGGGTTCGGGGTTCGGTCTCAGGGTTCCGGGTTCGACGGGGTCGTTCTCGGATAGCTGAGGTAGATCTTGTCGCATCTCGGAAGGAGGACTTGGTTCGGTGTCGGGGCGCATCGGACTCGCCCTGGTCGGTGTCGATCTGGTCGTCGCGAAGATCTTGTCGGGTCCGTGTTGTTGGTCTTGTCGTTTCACGGCGGGGATCTTGGTGTTCCGTGTCGGCGTCCTTGGCGTTCGGCAACCTACGAAGTAGACCTTGGAGTTCTGCGATGATCTTGTCGATTCCCTGTCGAAGGCCTTGGCGCTTCGGATCGGTCTTCGGGATCTCGACGCCTTTGAATCCGGGGACTTGGAGTCCGTGAGGGGGAACTTGGCGTGTAGGGTTCAGGAAGTAGTACGTGGGGGTCTCCGGCTTCGATGGTCAGTGAACTCGATTCGCCTCTGGTGGTTCATTAGGTTTGACGGATTCCGTGTTGATCTTGACTGCCAGGATGTTCAGAAGATCTTGTCGCGATGAGCTTAGGGCGAAGACGACGGACATGCTGCTGGAGTTCAAGGACGAGGGAGCCCGGGGTAGCACCGTCGGGAGGCGCAAGAGAGCAGGCTGGCGACGGCAGGGACCCGAGGAGGAGGGCGATGGTCGACAGCGGGGTTGCGCAGAGAGGCCGTGCCGTGCGCAGGCGGAGCTCGCGGGCATAGGCGAGGGCATTCATGGGCGAGCCGCTGGCGAGGTCAGAGGGCGCGACGACCCGGCATCGGGGAATGCCGGCGGTGGCGGACGCACGGGCGGCGGCGGTGAAGAGCTCGCGGGAAGGACTCGCGGAGGGAGAGCCGGGGAGGTTGAGGGCGCGACGGGGAGCGCCGGGGAGCGTCGGCGGCGGGTGTGATCGGAGGAAGGGCAGAGGACGGCGAGGTCGGCGCGACGGGGCCAACGCGGCGGCGCCGGTGAGGAGCTCGGCTCGGCGGCGGTCGAGGTGGGAGGCGGGGCCGGCTCGCGCGGCCAGGAACGCGGCGGGGATGGGAGCGGCTCGGGCCCTGCAGAGGGCGGCGCGACGACGGAGGTTGCTGGCCGCGAGGCGGCGAGGCGCGCGGGAGGGGGCGTGCGGGGCCGCGGTGGCCGCGAGGAGGGCGGTCGCCGGAGGGGAGAAGGGCGGGCGCGGCTCGGCCGGCAACGGGAGGGAGCGGAGGCGGAGGAGAGAGCGGGGGGACGCGGGTGAGGGAGAGGACCAGGGAAGAGAGAGAGAGGAGCGGGGCCCGGGGTGGGGTCACGTGGGTGGGGCCGGGGGTTGGTGGGGCGTTGTGTGTGTGGTGTGGTGTGCTGCGGGTGGGCCTAGGGGACGGGTACACGCGGGGTGTGTGCGTGTTGGTGGGCAGGGGCGCGCGCGCGTGTGTGCTGGCTGAGTGGAGAGTGGGGGCGGGACCCACGGGCAGGGAGAGAGGGGCTGTGTGGGGTGGTGGGAGTGGGTAAGGAAGAGGGAGGGAGTGGGGTGAGGTGGCGGTGTCTGGTTGGGTGGGGATTTGGGGTAGGCTGACGTGGCGCAACGGGATAGGTTGGGGTGAGGTGGAGGGGGTTGGGTAGAATAGGTTTGGGTGAACTTAGGATTTAGAGGGGCTGGTTTAGGTGGACCGATTTAATTCCTGGGGGTGGTCGTTCGGGTCGATTCGGCCCGTTCGACTGCCCCCACTAAAATAATTTAATATTTTATTTATTTTAAAAGCACCGTTTGCAAACCGATAGCAGACAAACAAAATAATCCGGAGACCCGGGGTTTGCGTTTGAATAAAGACGGGGCGTTTAGAAAACACAAACAAGTTTTTCCGCAAATAGTTTTATCCAAGCAAATGCAAGATGATGACGATGCTCAAATGCAATGTGGCATGCTGACATGAGCATGCGGTCATCATGATGCAATGCACAAAAACAACGCGATTTTCTAGTAGTGGTTTTTGCGGGATGCCACAATTCGACACCACTAACAATGGATCTCGCCCTCGAGATCCGCCTCATGGTACCGGAAAGAAGGTCGGCGGTCTGCATCTCCTCGCTTCGTGTAAATCCTCGCGACACCACTAACAAGAGGTCGTTGTCCGTGATCGTCGAGAGAACACTCCGGGAAAACAAAAGGTCGAGGTAGAGGTCTCAACAAATAAAGCCACCTCTAGCTTCGATGGAAAGAGAGATCGATGCATTCTCATCCACTTCAATGTACAAAAGCGAATAGAAGGGGTAGTCGGCATGGGGGCCAATCCATCACGCACCCAAACTATTACTCTGCACAATTAGTGGAAAAGCGTGCAACCATTCTTGGAATCAGACTGAAGATCTCGACAAACGAGGTTAGGAAACAAAGGAGTGATGCAGACTCTGCATCGGATCTGGCATAGAGGATGTCGTCGCGTCGGAAAACACCGGAAGGCACAAACAAGGAACAAAGAATGGTACCACAGCAGACGGATTCCTCAAGCAGCATGAACACCGGATGGTAGAACACTGTTATCAAAGAAGGAAGCGAAACCCTGAAGGTACGACGGAACCCAACCACGAGAATTCCTGGACTCGAAGAAAGGGACGAGAGCGGATTCAAAACACGTAGAGGTAAGAGGAGAGCAGCAGAGGGGTAAGGAGTAAAATCAGACCTAATCAGAACTATCCAACCGATTTTGCAAAATAGTTTTTACACTCTACTTCGGCCGTTAGCTAGGTTATCCTACAGGATGGACTTGTGGGGTATCGTAACTGCTGGGCTCTGATACCACTCTGTAACACCCTCAGAATCGGATCTATGCAAGTTATAGTGAAACTCGCCAAACCCGCATAGAAACGATTCAAAGGTGCCCACCAGGCACTTGCGTGCGGGTGGAAAACGAAGTAATAACATTACACAACATTCCTCGATGGGACCCGCAGAACAGATATATATAACAGCGACTCCATGAGTCAAGAATACAGATATAATATACAAAGATCCAAATCACCTTGAAATCGATATAGCGTCCGAGTACGGACAAGATGCAAATGGGGCTAAGAGCCCTGAAGAATAACCAATGGCGTCCATAACCCTGCCCAGGCCAAGCCGGAAGGGTAACCCTGCTAACGACGTCGATCTCAAAACCTGCTTAAACAAAAGGGGTGCCGACAAAGGGCAAAGGAAAAAGAGGAGCGTCAGTACTGAGGCCAGTACACGGCGAGACTAGAATTCGGCGGTCCTCGCCTACATAGGTATGGTGGGCTGAAGCGGCAGCGGCAGCATGCACTAAACAACCTATAGAGACTCGATACAACTGGCGGCAATCAGAGAGGGATAAGAAAGACCTGTTCGGAACCAACCTGAGGCTACCATCAAACAAACCCATCCTAGCGTTTCCCCCTCGAGACCAAACGAGGAAGTCAACCGAGGAACTCACACAGTTGGCAGTTTTACTTATTCCGTTATCGTTGCAGCAATTACTAGTCAGGTTTAGATAATCATCCTGATAAAGTAAGCAGTGGGCACTTTCAGTTAACCATTCCGTTATAGTTGCAACACTTACTAATCAGATACAATTAGCATGAGGTAACCCAAAACCCAGAAGTTGTTGGTACTTTTATTTAGCCATTCCGTTGTAGTTGCAATACTTACTAGTCAGATACGATGGTCGCAATCGACACACCAAACAAGCAATTGTGGGCAGTTTTAGTTAGCCATTCCATTATAGTGAAGCTGATTACTAGTCATTATAAAGTCAAATTTAGCACTACTTTAGTTATGCTTGTCTATGATCAAGATACTGTGCTCCAAGTCGTCCATAACCGTGGACACGGCTTTCAGAAAGTTTTAACCCGGCCGGGGTGCACAAATAGCAACACACTCACGATCAACCTCGGAAAAACCAAATCAAAACCCAACGAGGCTTTCACGACAAAGCAATCACAGGATTCAGAAATATTTCCGGGGACCACCCCATTGAGTAGACCAGCAACGAAGTAAGCTAGCTCCGAGACGGACTCAAGGTTTGCGTCAATGGCTATAAACGACTGGGAACCCCAAACGGGGCTTGTCGATACCGCGAAAACACTCCGCTTACCTAAACAGTACAGTGTGCTCCTCGCACAATCGTAAATAAAGCAGTAAAGCATGGCATAAGTACATGATCGTAAATAAAACCTCAAACTAGTTTGTGGCCCCAAGAAATAAGACTGAATCAAGCTCTGGCTAAGGGGGGCCCATAATTCCCCGTATGTGGATAGCGCGATAAATCACGGAACAGGTATCAAGCACTCGGGGTCCTACGGGACACAAGTGGGCGGTTGGAAACCAAATATTATCTATCACCCACCGATGCCTCTGCTTACTTACTTCAATTTTAGTTGTTAAACAGTAATTAAAGTGAACGATAGTTAAAGCCATGATCATCTCCAACATCAACATGCGGCAAGGCTCCAACAACTGTGGTACTTGACGGCACGCAACAGCACTTGAGCAAGCGACTACGACGCGCAAGTCCAACTATCTACCAAACATCAGGTAATAGGATGTGTCCAAGGCAATATAAGGCTGCAAGGGATATCACAGGTACGGGACTAGAGCATCGCGACACAGATAGCAATAGATCAACAGGAGGGAATAAATACTATAAAAGTAAGATAGGTAGAAAGGGGGAGATGCTCGCCTGAAAACATTGCCGAAGGTTCAACCGAAGATCGGGTCGACACTCGCATCAACTCAACGGCCTTATCCGCGAAGAAGCAAAACACTAGAATAAACACCGGATGCACTATTTAATACAACGGCAGAAGATCGGCATGATGCATGTATGATGCGTGACATGGCAAAGGTGCGATGCAATTAGGTCATATTAAGTGGAACCGGGGTCCCGACAATTATTTAGGTGGTTCATGTTATTTAGCTACCCTGCATTTTAAATGTTGTTTTAACATGGCAAAATATAATATCGGTTTGATGCACAAATTTAAATGAGGTCAATATGAGACTAGATTTGCCCGCATATGGGCCCCATATTTAATTATAAGGTGAATCGGCATAAGGCCCCCAAACCACACAAATATGCATGAAAGTATGGCAATTAATATGCAACAAGTTGTTATTACTTTTATAAAATAGGGCTCGAGAAAAGGGTTCACACATAAGGGTTCGACGATCTTGGTTCCGGGGTTCGGGGTTCGGTCTCAGGGTTCCGGGTTCGACGGGGTCGTTCTCGGATAGCTGAGGTAGATCTTGTCGCATCTGGGAAGGAGGACTTGGTTCGGTGTCGGGGCGCATCGGACTCGCCCTGGTCGGTGTCGATCTGGTCGTCGCGAAGATCTTGTCGGGTCCGTGTTGTTGGTCTTGTCGTTTCACGGCGGGGATCTTGGTGTTCCGTGTCGGCGTCCTTGGCGTTCGGCAACCTACGAAGTAGACCTTGGAGTTCTGCGATGATCTTGTCGATTCCCTGTCGAAGGCCTTAGCGCTTCGGATCGGTCTTCGGGATCTCGACGCCTTTGAATCCGGGGACTTGGAGTCCGTGAGGGGGAACTTGGCGTGTAGGGTTCAGGAAGTAGTACGTGGGGGTCTCCGGCTTCGATGGTCAGTGAACTCGATTCGCCTCTGGTGGTTCATTAGGTTTGACGGATTCCGTGTTGATCTTGACTGCCAGGATGTTCAGAAGATCTTGTCGCGATGAGCTTAGGGCGAAGACGACGGACATGCTGCTGGAGTTCAAGGACGAGGGAGCCCGGGGTAGCACCGTCGGGAGGCGCACGCGAGCAGGCTGGCGACGGCAGGGACCCGAGGAGGAGGGCGATGGTCGACAGCGGGGTTGCGCAGAGAGGCCGTGCCATGCGCAGGCGGAGCTCGCGGGCATAGGCGAGGGCATTCATGGGCGAGCCGCTGGCGAGGTCGGAGGGCGCGACGACCCGGCATCGGGGAATGCCGGCGGTGGCGGACGCACGGGCGGCGGCGGTGAAGAGCTCGGGGGAAGGAATCGCGGAGGGAGAGCCGGGGAGGTTGAGGGCGCGACGGGGAGCGCCGGGGAGCGTCGGCGGCGGGTGTGATCGGAGGAAGGGCAGAGGACGGCGAGGTCGGCGCGACGGGGCCGACGCGGCGGCGCCGGTGAGGAGCTCGGCTCGGCGGCGGTCGAGGTGGGAGGTGGGGCCGGCTCGCGCGGCCAGGAACGCGGCGGGGATGGGAGCGGCTCGGGCCCTGGATAGGGCGGCGCGACGACGGAGGTTGCTGGCCGCGAGGCGGCGAGGCGCGCGGGAGGGGGCGTGCGGGGCCGCGGTGGCCGCGAGGAGGGCGGTCGCCGGAGGGGAGAAGGGCGGGCGCGGCTCGGCCGGCAACGGGAGGGAGCGGAGGCGGAGGAGAGAGCGGGGGGACGCGGGTGAGGGAGAGGACCAGGGAAGAGAGAGAGAGGAGCGGGGCCCGGGGTGGGGTCACGTGGGTGGGGCCGGGGGTTGGTGGGGCGTTGTGTGTGTGGTGTGGTGTGCTGCGGGTGGGCCTAGGGGACGGGTACACGTGGGGTGTGTGCGTGTTGGTGGGCAGGGGCGCGCGCGCGTGTGTGCTGGCTGAGTGGAGAGTGGGGGCGGGACCCACGGGCAGGGAGAGAGGGGCTGTGTGGGGTGGTGGGAGTGGGTAAGGAAGAGGGAGGGAGTGGGGTGAGGTGGCGGTGTCTGGTTGGGTGGGGATTTGGGGTAGGCTGACGTGGCGCAACGGGATAGGTTGGGGTGAGGTGGAGGGGGTTGGGTAGAATAGGTTTGGGTGAACTTAGGATTTAGAGGGGCTGGTTTAGGTGGACCGATTTAATTCCTGGGGGTGGTCGTTCGGGTCGATTCGGCCCGTTCGACTGCCCCCACTAAAATAATTTAATATTTTATTTATTTTAAAAGCACCGTTTGCAAACCGATAGCAGACAAACAAAATAATCCGGAGACCCGGGGTTTGCGTTTGAATAAAGACGGGGCGTTTAGAAAACACAAACAAGTTTTTCCGCAAATAGTTTTATCCAAGCAAATGCAAGATGATGACGATGCTCAAATGCAATGTGGCATGCTGACATGAGCATGCGGTCATCATGATGCAATGCACAAAAACAACGCGATTTTCTAGTAGTGGTTTTTGCGGGATGCCACAATTCGACACCACTAACAATGGATCTCGCCCTCGAGATCCGCCTCATGGTACCGGAAAGAAGGTCGGCGGTCTGCATCTCCTCGCTTCGTGTAAATCCTCGCGACACCACTAACAAGAGGTCGTTGTCCGTGATCGTCGAGAGAACACTCCGGGAAAACAAAAGGTCGAGGTAGAGGTCTCAACAAATAAAGCCACCTCTAGCTTCGATGGAAAGAGAGATCGATGCATTCTCATCCACTTCAATGTACAAAAGCGAATAGAAGGGGTAGTCGGCATGGGGGCCAATCCATCACGCACCCAAACTATTACTCTGCACAATTAGTGGAAAAGCGTGCAACCATTCTTGGAATCAGACTGAAGATCTCGACAAACGAGGTTAGGAAACAAAGGAGTGATGCAGACTCTGCATCGGATCTGGCATAGAGGATGTCGTCGCGTCGGAAAACACCGGAAGGCACAAACAAGGAACAAAGAATGGTACCACAGCAGACGGATTCCTCAAGCAGCATGAACACCGGATGGTAGAACACTGTTATCAAAGAAGGAAGCGAAACCCTGAAGGTACGACGGAACCCAACCACGAGAATTCCTGGACTCGAAGAAAGGGACGAGAGCGGATTCAAAACACGTAGAGGTAAGAGGAGAGCAGCAGAGGGGTAAGGAGTAAAATCAGACCTAATCAGAACTATCCAACCGATTTTGCAAAATAGTTTTTACACTCTACTTCGGCCGTTAGCTAGGTTATCCTACAGGATGGACTTGTGGGGTATCGTAACTGCTGGGCTCTGATACCACTCTGTAACACCCTCAGAATCGGATCTATGCAAGTTATAGTGAAACTCGCCAAACCCGCATAGAAACGATTCAAAGGTGCCCACCAGGCACTTGCGTGCGGGTGGAAAACGAAGTAATAACATTACACAACATTCCTCGATGGGACCCGCAGAACAGATATATATAACAGCGACTCCATGAGTCAAGAATACAGATATAATATACAAAGATCCAAATCACCTTGAAATCGATATAGCGTCCGAGTACGGACAAGATGCAAATGGGGCTAAGAGCCCTGAAGAATAACCAATGGCGTCCATAACCCTGCCCAGGCCAAGCCGGAAGGGTAACCCTGCTAACGACGTCGATCTCAAAACCTGCTTAAACAAAAGGGGTGCCGACAAAGGGCAAAGGAAAAAGAGGAGCGTCAGTACTGAGGCCAGTACACGGCGAGAATAGAATTCGGCGGTCCTCGCCTACATAGGTATGGTGGGCTGAAGCGGCAGCGGCAGCATGCACTAAACAACCTATAGAGACTCGATACAACTGGCGGCAATCAGAGAGGGATAAGAAAGACCTGTTCGGAACCAACCTGAGGCTACCATCAAACAAACCCATCCTAGCGTTTCCCCCTCGAGACCAAACGAGGAAGTCAACCGAGGAACTCACACAGTTGGCAGTTTTACTTATTCCGTTATCGTTGCAGCAATTACTAGTCAGGTTTAGATAATCATCCTGATAAAGTAAGCAGTGGGCACTTTTAGTTAACCATTCCGTTATAGTTGCAACACTTACTAATCAGATACAATTAGCATGAGGTAACCCAAAACCCAGAAGTTGTTGGTACTTTTATTTAGCCATTCCGTTGTAGTTGCAATACTTACTAGTCAGATACGATGGTCGCAATCGACACACCAAACAAGCAATTGTGGGCAGTTTTAGTTAGCCATTCCATTATAGTGAAGCTGATTACTAGTCATTATAAAGTCAAATTTAGCACTACTTTAGTTATGCTTGTCTATGATCAAGATACTGTGCTCCAAGTCGTCCATAACCGCGGACACGGCTTTCAGAAAGTTTTAACCCGGCCGGGGTGCACAAATAGCAACACACTCACGATCAACCTCGGAAAAACCAAATCAAAACCCAACGAGGCTTTCACGACAAAGCAATCACAGGATTCAGAAATATTTCCGGGGACCACCCCATTGAGTAGACCAGCAACGAAGTAAGCTAGCTCCGAGACGGACTCAAGGTTTGCGTCAATGGCTATAAACGACTGGGAACCCCAAACGGGGCTTGTCGATACCGCGAAAACACTCCGCTTACCTAAACAGTACAGTGTGCTCCTCGCACAATCGTAAATAAAGCAGTAAAGCATGGCATAAGTACAGGATCGTAAATAAAACCTCAAACTAGTTTGTGGCCCCAAGAAATAAGACTGAATCAAGCTCTGGCTAAGGGGGGCCCATAATTCCCCGTATGTGGATAGCGCGATAAATCAAGGAACAGGTATCAAGCACTCGGGGTCCTACGGGACACAAGTGGGCGGTTGGAAACCAAATATTATCTATCACCCACCGATGCCTCTGCTTACTTACTTCAATTTTAGTTGTTAAACAGTAATTAAAGTGAACGATAGTTAAAGCCATGATCATCTCCAACATCAACATGCGGCAAGGCTCCAACAACTGTTGTACTTGACGGCACGCAACAGCACTTGAGCAAGCGACTACGACGCGCAAGTACAACTATCTACCAAACATCAGGTAATAGGATGTGTCCAAGGCAATATAAGGCTGCAAGGGATATCACAGGTACGGGACTAGAGCATCGCGACACAGATAGCAATAGATCAACAGGAGGGAATAAATACTATAAAAGTAAGATAGGTAGAAAGGGGGAGATGCTCGCCTGAAAACATTGCCGAAGGTTCAACCGAAGATCGGGTCGACACTCGCATCAACTCAACGGCCTTATCCGCGAAGAAGCAAAACACTAGAATAAACACCGGATGCACTATTTAATACAACGGCAGAAGATCGGCATGATGCATGTATGATGCGTGACATGGCAAAGGTGCGATGCAATTAGGTCATATTAAGTGGAACCGGGGTCCCGACAATTATTTAGGTGGTTCATGTTATTTAGCTACCCTGCATTTTAAATGTTGTTTTAACATGGCAAAATATAGTATCGGTTTGATGCACAAATTTAAATGAGGTCAATATGAGACTAGATTTGCCCGCATATGGGCCCCATATTTAATTATAAGGTGAATCGGCATAAGGCCCCCAAACCACACAAATATGCATGCAAGTATGGCAATTAATATGCAACAAGTTGTTATTACTTTTATAAAATAGGGCTCGAGAAAAGGGTTCACACATAAGGGTTCGACGATCTTGGTTCCGGGGTTCGGGGTTCGGTCTCAGGGTTCTGGGTTCGACGGGGTCGTTCTCGCATAGCTGAGGTAGATCTTGTCGCATCTGGGAAGGAGGACTTGGTTCGGTGTCGGGGCGCATCGGACTCGCCCTGGTCGATGTCGATCTGGTCGTCGCGAAGATCTTGTCGGGTCCGTGTTGTTGGTCTTGTCGTTTCACGGCGGGGATCTTGGTGTTCCGTGTCGGCGTCCTTGGCGTTCGGCAACCTACGAAGTAGACCTTGGAGTTCTGCGATGATCTTGTCGATTCCCTGTCGAAGACCTTGGCGCTTCGGATCGGTCTTCGGGATCTCGACGCCTTTGAATCCGGGGACTTGGAGTCCGTGAGGGGGAACTTTGCGTGTAGGGTTCAGGAAGTAATACGTGGGGGTCTCCGGCTTCGATGGTCAGTGACTCGATTCGCCTCTGGTGGTTCATTAGGTTTGACGGATTCCGTGTTGATCTTGACTGCCAGGATGTTCAGAAGATCTTGTCGCGATGAGCTTAGGGCGAAGACGACGGACATGCTGCTGGAGTTCAAGGACGAGGGAGCCCGGGGTAGCACCGTCGGGAGGCGCACGCGAGCAGGGTGGCGACGGCAGGGACCCGAGGAGGAGGGCGATGGTCGACAGCGGGGTTGCGCAGCGAGGCCGTGCCGTGCGCAGGCGGAGCTCGCGGGCATAGGCGAGGGCATTCATGGGCGAACCGCTGGTGAGGTCGGAGGGCGCGACGACCCGGCATCGGGGAAGGCCGGCGGTGGCGGACGCACGGGCGGCGGCGGTGAAGAGCTCGGGGGGAGGACTCGCGGAGGGAGAGCCGGGGAGGTTGAGGGCGCGACGGGGAGCGCCGGGGAGCGCCGGGGAGCGTCGGCGGAGGGTGGGATCGGAGGAAGGGCAGAGGACGGCGAGGTCGGCGCGACGGGGCCGACGCGGCGGCGCCGGTGAGGAGCTCGGCTCGGCGGCGGTCGAGGTGGGAGGCGGGGCCGGCTCGCGCGGCCAGGAACGCGGCGGGGATGGGAGCGGCTCGGGCCCTGCAGAGGGCGGCGCGGCGACGGAGGTTGCTGGCCGCGAGGAGGGCGGTCGCCGGAGGGGAGAAGGGCGGGCGCGGCTCGGCCGGCAACGGGAGGGAGCGGAGGCGGGGGAGAGAGCGGGGGGACGCGGGTGAGGGAGAGGACCGGGGAAGAGAGAGAGAGGAGCGGGGCCCGGGGTGGGGTCACGTGGGTGGGGCCAGGGGTTGGTGGGGCGTTGTGTGTGTGCTGTGGTGTGCTGCGGGTGGGCCTGGGGGACGGGTACACGCGGGGTGTGTGCGTGTTGGTGGGCAGGACCCACGGGCAGGGAGAGAGGGGCTGTGTGGGGTGGTGGGAGTGGGTAAGGAAGAGGGAGGGAGTGGGGTGAGGTGGCGGTGTCTGGTTGGGTGGGGATTTGGGGTAGGCTGACGTGGCGCAACGGGATAGGTTGGGGTGAGGTGGAGGGGGTTGGGTAGAATAGGTTTGGGTGAACTTAGGATTTAGAGGGGCTGGTTTAGGTGGACCGATTTAATTCCTGGGGGTGGTCGTTCGGGTCGATTCGGCCCGTTCGACTGCCCCCACTAAAATAATTTAATATTTTATTTATTTTAAAAGCACCGTTTGCAAATCGATAGCAGACAAACAAAATAATCCGGAGACCCGGGGTTTGCGTTTGAATAAAGACGGGGCGTTTAGAAAACACAAACAGTTTTTTCCGCAAATAGTTTTATCCAAGCAAATGCAAGATGATGACGATGCTCAAATGCAATGTGGCATGCTGACATGAGCATGCGGTCATGATGATGCAATGCACAAAAACAACGCGATTTTCTAGTAGTGGTTTTTGCGGGATGCCACATCTTGCCTCTTCACGTCGAATGCTCCCTCTAGATGGATGTCGGCAAATCGTCAAGCAATATCTTGTAGTCCTCCCAAAGAACCCTGCAAGGTTTTATCCGTCTTCAACTTGTAAGTCGGAGAATTGATGAATCTTCCATCGTATTATTCCGTAGCCGGATTGGATCCGTCCATGCCGTAATCTTCCGATGTGATAGTTCATGTGCCAGTGACAGCTAGGGCGACGTAGACGTAGTATAGGTCAGCAACGCCTCGTAACTCACACATGCAGAGAACAGAATCATGTCCGTTTTTCCCACGCGAGAAATACAAACCGTTCGCGGCGACGGTTGGCAACGTGGCGAAATTTCCGCGCACGCTTCTGCACACGTCAACCATTCGATCGCCTTCCGCGAATCTTGATGCCGGAGGTTATAAATTGCAATAGCGGTGGAAATTTTACTTTTCACCTCCTTCTCCTCTGCATCGTCTTCTTCCTCTAGCGAGCGCCTCCTCAAGCTCTCCGCGCCATTGCGAAATCCCCTAGCTTTTCAACCTTTCTTAGTCACCACCATAACCTATCCAATGTCCAGCAGCAGTTCCACCCCTTCCATGGCGGCGTCAGGCGAGGCCGCGGCGAAGCCGGAGAGCACCGTCATTGTTCCCCAGAGGGCCTGGTGATCCCCAAATCCGCAGTGGTCGAAACCACTGGCGGCGACCATAACTCAGCGGCGCTGGAGCTGCTAGAGGAGTAATACAACACCCACAAGGGCAACTGGCACGGTTTGGATATTACGGTCCGCGACATCAAGGAGCTAATCATCGAGGGCTACCTCCCTACGACAGAGGGGCTTGTCTGGCGGGCGGCGCCGACCGGCGAGGTCATTCCTTCTCCCCAAGCCGGAGAAAAGGTGTACCTCAAAGCCCAACTCGTACGCGACGTCTCCCTACCCATCTCAAACTTTTTCCTAGCTGTCCTCAACCATTATCGAGTATAGCCTCAGAACCTCTCCCCCAATAGCATCCTCGCGCTAAGCATCTACGCGGCACTTTGCGAGGGTTACTTAGGGATTAGGCCTAGGCTAGATCTCTTTATATACTTTTCACCATCAAGCGGGAAGCCGGAGCCGGCAAAGATGAGCTCAGGAACTGTGGCACAATTAGTTTTATGATCCGACCTGGCAGGCGCTTCCACGACATTGTCAGCCATGAGTCCTGCAAGAACTGACAACGGACGTACTTCTACGGCCTAGACATTCCTTTGGCTAGCCGAGAAGTGATGTACCCGGACTTCGTCGATGGAGCTGCCGCCGAAGCCTCGACATGCAGATCCCAGGCCTCCCTTCCCTCCTACATTGACACTTCCCACGCTATAAGGCGGATAGAGTGGTTCATAGAGACAGGTTTGACCGGATTGGACCTGGCCATGTGTTGGTTCATCAGGCGGATCCAGCCTCTGCAACACCGCTCGAAGTTGATGCACGAGTATACCAACGAGAGGAAGTATAGCCTCCGCATCTCCGAGGACAACTTCTCGAGCGACTCCATCAAGCTCCGCCTCAAGGACATCATCAAGGTGAAGGACAAGAAGCGTGGCTTCACCATCACCTACGACATGTTCGTATAGAGCAAGTGCCCAAAGGTACATGTTTATCTTCCGTGTATGACATATACTCCAGTTCTTCCGTCTAGCCATTAACATCTCATCTAACACTGTGTGTTTTCACTTGACAGCTCAGCGATCTAGAGGAGGATAGCATGGCTGTCCAAATCTGATGGGGGAATACCAGTCGGGGTATACCCATGAAGCGGAGTTGCCAGCTGGACTGAGCCGACTGAAACCTAGCCCTCAGCGGGTCGACTCGCCCAATACGGTGACTGGCGCATGCTGGACCCAGAAGAGTGGCGCCGACTTGAGGCCCAAGAGGGCGATTTCAATACAAAGCCCACCAAATACTTGTAAACCCTATCTGGCTGCATATATATAGCCACCAGGGGCACTCCCACGGGGTATGTCATATTGCATCCTCTCTCACATTAGATTAGATCTAGTCTCTCCCACCGCTTCCAGCGACTCCACTATAATCTATTCTATGAACATATACTGGATTGACAGCAGGAAGTAGCGATCCTCCACCGAGGAGACGTGAACCTGGGTACATCGTATGGCAATCTCGCTTCCGGGTTCTCCTACATCGCCTTGCTCCCTCTACGTAAGCTACCCCCAGTAGCATTTGTCGTGCAATACCACGACAGTTGGCGCCCACCGTGGGGCAAGCAGCGCTTGGAGGGTAATGATCCGAATGAGATCGATCACCTTCATGGGCTTACAGATTGCATCTGGTGCAATATCCAAGTACCAGCAGCTGAGGACGCGGGCGTTGGAGGCTGATCGATCAGCGACGCCAACACACCCATGTAGATCGAGTTGGAAAGCCGTGGGTGTGTGGACATGCACGATCCGTTCTGCATGCCCACGTATCTTCTATTTCAATCACGTCTCCTTCATTGATTAATCTATCGATTGATTATTTATTTGATCTAGCCC
This sequence comes from Avena atlantica, assembly GCA_910589765.1. Lineage (NCBI taxonomy): Eukaryota > Viridiplantae > Streptophyta > Magnoliopsida > Poales > Poaceae > Avena > Avena atlantica. The sequence goes on along the minus strand of OU342736.1, from coordinate 8,602,318 downwards.
CTTGCTGCAATTGGCATGTACGTATCACTTTGGAGGACTGGGTCCTAAGAGGAAAATCGAATCAGAATATGCCTCCACGGCACCATTTGTTAGCATGGCCACACTGCGACCCAGCGCCTTGATGTCAACTGCTTCGGTGCCTCGACGCCAACCTGCGACGCCACAGGCGATAGACAAAGCTGCAACAAATTAATTACCGATGAGTCAATCTCGTTTCTCTCATAATTATTCTGCCAATTTATTATTTAACTTGGTATAATCATGCATGTATACTGTTTGTACGTGTCTTTGGAAGATCTGTTAAACGCATGATTGCATCAGATCGTTCTGCCGGCTGGCAATTGCAATGGTGCCATGGGTTTCTGCAGTATCAGCCTATCTCCTTTTAGTCGCGGTCTACCCAACTCATATTCGGCCCTCGCGAACTTGCTTGTCGGCCACCCTCACGACCTCACCTGCCGCAGGTTCGCCATTGCGGACTCACCACGTTCGGGGACTCGCCATCAAGGGTTCCGCCCAGCGCGAACTCGCAGTCGCAGACTTGCCGTCTTAACAACTAAGTTTCTTTACACTCATACATGCTATGAGTCTAAAACATATATGCATCTTCATTCATTCTCCAAATTCGACCATGCAGTCGCATATGACCCTTTTAGGGACCAAAATCATACTTGGGATCGGTTTCAGTTTGTCTGCTGTTTATTCGCGTCTGTCGAAGTAGTGAGGCTGGGTACCCAAAGGCCGACCTTGTCTCTGGGTTCAACAGTCTGGCATCGCGTCCCTGTTACCCGACAAGCGTTTGATGCTGGAGCTCTGCCTACTCATAAAAAGACACGCATAAACCTTACATACTGCCCATCGATCCACATAACAAAAGTGCATTTTCTTTAACATCTACAATTTGCACGTCTTACAAATGTTCAATATATTTCATAAATACACCTTATTGCAGTCATACTTTTTCCTCCTTCTCAGCAAAACGGTGTCTTTCTCGCCACTCGCCACGCTCGAAGACTCGGCGCTTGCCGATCGCTCGACCTCGCCACTCACCGCCCTCGGGGACTCGGCACTCGCCGGTCGCTCGAACTCGCCACTCACCGCGCTCGGGGGCTCGGCGCTCGCTGGTCGCTCGACCTCGCCACTCACCGCCCTCGGGGGCTCGACGCTCGCCGGTCGCTCTACCGCGCCACTCACCGCGCTCGGGGGCTCGGCGCTCGCCGGTCGCTCGACCTCGCCACTCACCATGCTCGGCAACAACAACTACTATTTTCAGAATATGCATCTCTAAAGAACCTCAAGTCGCCTCTACAAGCCAACTCGAGCCTCGAGGACTACTCCTAGGCATGCTGCGTGTATGCTGGTTCCACGACCGTGGCTCTCCCTCGTAGACTCGCCACCGTGGACTCTCCACTCGCGTACTCTCCACGCTCAGGGACTCGCCGCCGCGGACACTCGCCTTCATGTACTCAACGCCTCGGGGACTCGCCACCGCGGACTCGCCCACGCATACTCAAAGCGCTCGGGGACTCGCCCTCGTGTACTCAACACGCTCGGGGACTCGCCACTCGCCGCGCTCGGGGACTCGGCGCGCTCCAGATTTGCCACTCTCCCATCTCCCATCCTCACCACTCGGCGCGCCTGGGGACTTGGCACTCGCCGGTCGCTCGACCTCGCCACTCGCCACGCTCGGGGACTCGGCATGCTCCACGTTCGGTGATTCGCCGCAACTGGCGGCTTCATAGACACCCTGCATCTTTCGCCAACTGGCCATCACCGACTGGCTCACGCCTACCGCCTCCCACTTCACGGTTATTTTCTCTGTTCAGGAGCTCGTCTCCAATTCGCCAAGATCCATCGTCAAGACTCTGTGCCCTGCCTCAAGCCCGCGTCGAATCGACAATGCACTCGGGCACTACTGATGGGGGAATACCAATCGGGGTATACCCACGAAGCGGAGTTGCCAGCTGGAGCGAGCCGACTGAAACCTAGCCTTGATCGGGTCAACTCACCCAATACGGTGACTGGCGCATGCTGGACCCAGATGAGTGGCGACGACCGGAGGCCCAAGACGGCGATTTCAATACAAAGCCCACCAAATACTTGTAAACCCTAGCTGGCTGCATATATAAAGCCACCAGGGGCACTCCCACGGGGTATGTCATATTGCATCCCCTCTCTCATTAGATCAGATTTAGTCTCTCCCTCCATCGAGGGGACGTGAACCTGGGTACATCGTGTACCAATCTCGCTCCCGGATTCTCCTACGTCGCCTTGCTTCCTCTACGTAAGCTACCCCCAGTAGCATCTGCCGTGCAATACCACGACAAAATCTATGTTACAAAGATGAAGGAAGTCACGGTCGTGTCCGTCGACGATGTCCCGTTGGCGTGAAAGCGGAAGAGCTCCACCTCTGACCCTGCCTACGGAGGCAAGAAGAAGAAGAGGGAGGGTGGAGCCTCCAAGAAGTCCACTGTCGCCCTGGAGGCGGAGAAAAGAAAGATTACCGGGATCCCCTTTGCCAAAGAAACCCCTGTTGTGTAAGCTTCTTTCTCTCCGACATTGTCCATCGTTTTTCTTGTTCCTATACTTATACTTTTTGCACGTTTCAGGAAGAAGGCCACCACCAGTTTGAATAAGACCTCCAAAACTTTGGGGGCTTCTAGAAATATCAAGGATATGTTGCATCGTGACGTCCACCACGCATATCCCGTTATCGCCCCTGCTACTCCCAGTGTCCAGCCTGCGCCAACTCCGACAAGCTCTCAGGCCAAAGATGCATCTGGCCCTTCCGCTATGGAAGTGGACTCAGGTGCCCCCGAGGAGCCAGCTGTTGTCGGCGAACAGGCAACACAGGAGAGTGCCGCAACCCATATGGCTGAAGCTCCGGTTAAGGATGGCATCGGTAGAGGTAAGGCGGTGATGGAAGGTGGTACTTCTGGTAAAGGCGGCGCCTCTGCACCGAAGACAGCCATAGAATTCCCAAAGATAGTCTACCTGACACTTACGCCGAGTAGCTCTTCTTTGGCTCCTCGTGCACCGTCGACATCTCCGACATGCGGTCTTGAGGAGCTTCTCCGATAAGCAGACATCTTGCAAGGAAACAACCTTTCCTTCAGCAAATTTCTTGCCGAGAGCGCTACAAACCTCAAGATCATCGCACTTGTAAGTTTTATCTGCCTTGTGTATTTCATATGAGTATCCCACTGTAGCCCGCAAGGATTTAGACGGAAAACCCTAGGCTTTTGCATCTGAATTCTCTAAGAGTGACTAAGCTAAAAAACTTCTCACTGTAGCCCCCAAGCATATAGTTTGAATAAACTATTCCGACTAGATGCTTTAAGAGTAGCATACGCAGTGTTTGTAAATTTCAATATAGTATCCCCCAAGCTTCTAGTTTTAGCTGAAATTAGTTCCGACTAGATGCTTAAAGAAAGACTAAGCATATGACTGAGTTAAAACTTTATACTGTAGCCCCGAAGCTTCTAGTTGAAAACCGAATCAGTTTCGACTACATGCTTAAAGAAAGACCAAGCATATTGCTAAGTTAAAAACTCTCACTGTAGCCCCCAAGCTTCTAGGTGGATATTTATCCGACTACATGATCCAAGTAGACTAAACAACGTTAAACCTTTCCCTTCCACAGAATGAGAATGCTCGGAGGGGCGTGGCCAACAAGAAGTACCAGAAGATGCGCGTGGACTTGGAAGCTGAAAAGGGTAAAACTGCCTTCTTGAAGGAACAAATCATGAATAACAACTGTCTGTTTTTACTTTCTTTTTCGTATTCCGACTTGGTATTTGTACCAATCATTCCCCGAGTATTCACTGTGTACTGTTCTTTCTTCGACTTGCAGAAACCATTGCCAAAGCTAAGGATATTGTTGATCAATCCAAGCATATTGAGCAGCTGGACAACGAAAACAAGATCCTTAAGCAGGAGAGGAAGGATATGCTTAATATGCATGAAGACCCCATGAAAGTCCTATAGGATTCCGCCAACAAGGAGATGAACCACTTGAAGGTTGAAATCGCGATCCTGAAAGATCAGAAGAAAGCTGTCGATGAGAAAAATCAGTGCCATCTTGAAGCGTACAGGATACTCCGACAAGAACGGGACTCCATGGCGGAAACTCTCCAGCAGGCTGAACTTAGCATCTTCAGTAAGTGATTCTCAACCCTGTACTTCTATAAGCTAGATACTCTGAACTTTTGTGTTATTGAACTCATGCGTTCCCTTGTCAGAAATTTGCAGCTCCTATTGGTTTGACCCAGTCGCCTCCTCCACCAAAAGAATGCATGGTCCTTGCCGGCAACTTTATCAAGACCGCCATCACGCAAGCTAAGGAGACAGCCAAGCACCTCCAGATCAACATCAAGGCGGTGGATTCCATGGCGACATTCACGAAGACCTTGCCCGAGCCCCCGAGCGTAATGTAAGCTGGAAAGCTTCATGTACCTGGGCTGGTGCGAGGATGGCGCTGTCAATGGTCTAGGCACACTACAAAACTGCCGACATCGACGTGGTGACCTCTAGCATCCCCGACGTGGATGACGATGGCCAAAATATTGATCATGAAGCCATCTTGACATCAATCACGGGTTTTGACACCAGAGTCGCCGATTTGGTCGACCAGAATGTCTTTGTGCCCATGAAAACCATTGATGGTGGCAGCCAAAGCTCCTCCGAGCCCCGCAACATCGCCGACTTCGAGGAAGATGACTCTCCTGCTGCGGATGATGCTACGTCCAAGTCACCTGCGCCAGAGGAATAAAAAAACAATATGTAATATTTTTTTCCTCTGTAATTGTCATGCGGAAAAAACAATGCGTTAACTTAAGGTGGAAAACAATGGTTGTTATGTCATGCTACTTAAGAACTAGCTCCAGCATGTATATATTTTTTAAGCAAGTGCTGGCTTATACATTACTCTGGTTTTTATGCTCGACTTTTCATGAGTCGGAAGACTCGTTGTCGGAACCATGCGCTCAGGCGATGATGCCCAATTGCACCGTCAATAACCTAAGCACAAAATCGTCGACAACAAGTGCCAAAAGTCACTACTCCAGAATCCACATAAAAACAACAAAGAATGTGTAGGCCAGAAAACTTAAGCTAACGCCTGTAGGCGGAATTTTCACAAGTGAAATTGCAAAGCTTGTGGATAAAGGTTTTATGCGATCCAAAAATGAACACTAGAGGAGTTAAAATCCTCAGAAATATGAGTGAACTAGAGAGCTTTATTTCATTGATCATATAAGAGGTACACAATAGATAAAAAATGCTAAGTGTAGAAAGGACGTAGTTGTTCTATGTTCCATGGACGATCAAGCTCTGGGTAGTCATCATCCGGGTCACGTCGCTTACGTTTATGATCATCGTTGGGTCTATCCTCAAGTTCACGATTGTCAACGAGGTAGTAAGACCCATTAAGTAGCGCCTTGCTTATGATGAACGGTCCTTCCCATGGTGGGGATAATTTCTGTGACTTCTTCTACTTAAGTCGGATCACCAGGTTCCCCTCTTTAAATGAGAGATTCCGAATGCGGCGACTGTGGTAGTTGTTGCTTCTGCTGGTAGATGGCAAATCTTTGGCATGCCAATACGCGCTCCTCCTCGAGAAGGTCCACATCTAGGCGTCTGGATTCTTCAGCGTCATCTTCGTCATAGGCGGCAACTCTTGGTGAATCGTAAAGGATGTCGGAAGGCAGGATGGCTTCTGCTCCATATACCATGAAGTAAGGGGTGTAGCCGGTGGATCTGTTGGGTGTAGTTCGTAAACTCCACATCACATATGGCAATACTTCCGCCCAGGCTCCAGCTGCTCTATGTAGCGGTGCCTCAATACATGGCTTGATCCCTTGCAGAATTAATCCATTGGCTCGCTCAATCTGACCATTAGACTGGCCATAGATGCAAGGTCAAGTCGGATGCCCTTCTCCCAACAATAAGCTTCCACTTCTCCGAGTGATAAGTTGTTGCCGTTGTCGGTGATAATGCTATGTGGGAGACCAAATATCACCACTAGATCTCGAAAAAACCTAACGGAAGTTGCCCCGTCAAGCTTTCTAATGGGTTTAGCTTCTATCCATTTGGTGAATTTATCAACTGCTACTAGTAGATGCGTAAACCCACATGGTGCCATCTGCAACGGACCAACCATGTCCAACCCCCAGATTGTAAATGGCCAAGTTATTGGTATTGTTCGCAATTCTTCAGCTGGAACATGTGGTTGTCGGGCATAATACTGGCATCCCATGCATGTCTCAACCAGCTTGTCGGTGTCCGCCTTTGCGGTCAGCAAGTAGAATCCTTTCCGGAAACCTTTAGCAACCAATGATCGGGGAGCGGCGTGATGCCCGCAATCTCCAAGATGGATTTCACGGAGGATTTCAATACCTTCTTGCTGGGAAACACAATTAAGGTATACACCAGTGGTGCTTCTTTTGTAGAGCTGTCCATTGATTATGGTATAGCCCTTTGCTCGACGTACGATTCGCCGTCTTTCGACTTCGTCGTCGGGCAAAGTTCCATGTACGAGATATTACATGAACGGTTTTTTCCAAGCCGAAGGGAAATTTGTCACTGTGTGAACGAAAGAGTAAACTCTGTCTGGGTTGTCCATATCTGCTCCCTTCACGGCTGGTGTCCGTAGATGCTCCAGGAAAACTCCAGGCGGAATTTGTTTGCGCCCTGATCCAATCTTAGACAGCAGATCAGTCGCCTTGTTTTTCTCCCTAGGTACATACTTGACCTCGTAGCCCAAGAAGCTCTTGGCTTTCGTGTCCACTTCGTCTCGATATGCCGCCTTCATAGGGTTCCGCGCGTTCTAGGTGCTAGCCACCTGCTGGGCAACCAAGTCGGAATCTCCAAAGCAAACTATGCGCTTGATGCCAATATCCTTGGCTACACGTAGTCCATGAATGAGTGCTTCATACTCCGCCATGTTATTTGTAGCCTCGAAGTGGATCTGCAGAACATAGTGTAGCATTTCCCCGGTTGGTGACTGTAACAGCACACCAGCCCCCGAGACATTGAGTAGCTTTGATCCGTCAAAGTGCATCACCCAGTATTCTGGTTCTGGTATAGGAGTAGCATCAGGCATCTCCATCCAGTCTGAGATGAAATCCGCCAAGGCTTGTGATTTGATAGCGTCGTGTCTCTTGTAAGTGATCTCGAAGGCGGAAAGTTCAATGCCCCACTTCGCGACCCTTCCTGTAGCGTCACTGTTGTTGATGATGTCGGACAGTGGAGCTTTACTCACTACTGTGATGGGGTGCTCCTGGAAGTAATGCCTTATCTTCCGAGAAGCGAGGAAATATCCATAAGCTAGCTTCTGGTAGTGCGGGTAACGCTGCTTGGACTTCGTCAAGACCTCGCTTACATAGTAAACTGGTCATTGAACTCCGTACTCATTCCCTGGTTCCTTCTGCTCTACCACGACAACGATGTTGATTACCCGGTTGGTGGCCGCCATGTAAACTAACATAGGCTCCCCAGGCTCGGGCGCTGCAAGGATAGGCGCTGAGGAAAGTATATCCTTGAGCTTCTTCAATGCTGCACCAGCCTCGTCCATCCACATAAATTTGTATGCCTTGTTCAGCAACTTGTACAGTGGCAGGGCCTTCTCTCCAAGTCAGCTGATGAACCGACTAACTACTGCAACGCAACCTATTAGCCATTGTATGTACTTTAGGCATGTCAGACGGTTTATATTTAAGATGGCCTTGAATTTCTCCTGGTTGACCTCGATTCCACGCTAGGAAACGATAAAGCCCAACAATTTGCCGGCTGGAACCCCGAAGATGCACTTTATATGGTTAATCATCATTTTGTATTTCCGGAGATTATCAAAAGTTTCCTTTAAGTCGGACATTAAGTCGTTTGAATTTTTAGACATCACCGCTATATCCTCCACATAGGCGTGAACTTTCTGACCAATTTGGTCATGTAGGCAACGTTGTATTGTCTGCTGGCATGTAGCACCTGAGTTTTTCAGCCCAAAGGGCATCGTGACATAACAAAACGTGCCGTAAGATGTATTGAACGAAGTGGCCAATTGGTCCGACTTCCTCATCTTGATCTGGTCGTATCCTGAGTATGCATCAACAAAACACAAAAGCTCCGAGCCAGCTGTCGAGTCAATGACTTGGTCAATGCGAGGCAAAGCAAATGGATCTTTGGGACACGCTTTGTTCAAGCCGGTGTAATCAACGCACATTCTTAATTCTTTGGTTCCCTTTTTGGGGACAAGTACAGTATTGGCCACCCATTGGGTGTGAAGGACTTCTCAGATAAATCTAGCCTTAATTAACCTAGCTATCTCTTTGCCAATGGCGCGTCTCTTCTCATCTCCGAAGCGTCGTAGAGGTTGTTTCACTGGTTTACATTTCAGATCAATGTTTAAGATGTGCTCGGCAAATTCCCTAGGTACACCTTTTATGTCGGCAGGTTGCCTGGCAAAGATGTCCCTATTCTCATGGAGGAACTCGACGAGTGCGCTTTCCTATTTGGGATCCAGGTTCGTCCCAATGGCGGTGGTCTTGGAGGCATCACCTACCAAAAGTTCCACCGGCTTGGTCTCGATGGCGGCCTTGAATGCTGGGGCGGAGTCAGACATATATTTCTTTGAGGCAGGCATCTCTGAGGCATTGACCTTGCTCTGGATCTCCTTGAATTCTTCACTGTAGAGGACAGCTTCCGCGTAGGCTGCTTATCCAATCTCGCAGTCCCTTGCGTTGGTAAATATTCCGGATACTGTGATGACACCGTTTGGTCTGGGTATCTTGAGTTTGTTGTAGGCGAAGCATGTCTTGGCCATGAAGGTGTGGAATATGTCGCGGCCGAATATGTTGTGGTACACGCTCTTGAAGGGGACCACCTCAAAAGTCATGCGTTCTTGGCGGTAATTATTGACATCACCAAAAGCGACCTGAAGTGTGATGCACCCAAGAGACCGAGCCTCCCGACCAGGAACTACGCCGTGGAAGATGGTGTTGGTCTTCATGATCTTGATGATTCTTCCACTATCCACCATACATTTGGTGAACTCGTAGCCGTCAATCTTCTGCAGTGTATCCAGGTACATGATGTTGATGATTCTTCCACTATCCACCATACATTTGGTAAACTCGTAGCCGTCAATCAAGGGGTTGATTACCATGGCGTATTGGTTCTCCATAGGGATGAGGTCTGGGTGGTCCTTCCGGTCCCAAGTAATTGGAATCTCCGACCAGCACAGGAACTGGGGACCTAGGGGTAGAGTAGCCATCAGTATCCTCATAGAGGTCTTATGTTGTCGGACGGTGGGGGTGCCAAGGAAAGTGTGGAAAACTGCCACCTTCTTATCAAAGGGGTTCTTGCCCTTGCCGTCGCTCTTGGTGGCGTGCTTGGGGTCAACATCCTCGTCCATGTCACTTGAATCCTTGGAATCATCCTCCTTCTTCTTCCCCTTGCCCTTGCCTCATAGTCTGTTCTTCCGACTTCACATGTAGCCGGACTCCGGCTCCTCCTTGATATCGTTGACTAACTTGCAATGGCGATTGGTGTGTGTGGCTTTGCCATTGGCGTCGAGGTGTACGAGGAACGGCATATCGCGGTACTCCTTGTAGGTCTGGGGAACGCAGAGTGCTATTGAGGTAGTTTCACTTCCTCGTTGCTGCCCACGACCAGCTCCCCGTCCTCAGCCACCCTGTCCGCCATCACCTCATCCTGCAAAAGTCTGGCGACCATGTCGGAGGCTTGCTTTTCTTCTGGCGGTTTCTTCCGCTTTGTGCTGTTTTTCCTCTTAGCTTGGGTTGGAATTGCTATTGCCGGCAACGATCCGCGTGCATCATCGTCGGCAGCCGCGAACTCACTAGCCAGCTGGATCATCTAATTGAGGTCGAGCTGGTGGTTGTCCTGCAGGCTCTTCAGCCTATGTCGGAGCAACGTACCTCTTTCCAACCCGTCTATGAAGGTGCACACCTACGCAGGAATTCTTCATGTCCAGCCAGCGGGAGAGGTAGGCGCGAGATGACTCGTCTTTCTCCTGCATGCACCGCTCCAAGTCGCCAACACTACAAGGACGTTTGTACGTACCCTCGAAGTTCTTGGTGAACGCTTCTTGGATGTCCAACCAATTGCAGACAGATTTCTCCGGCAAGTCATCAATCCATTGTCGGGCCGTGCCAGCCCGCATCAACGGGAGGTACTTGACGGTGACGTTGGGGTTTCCCCTGGCGATCTCCATCGCGTTGCCATATTCCTGCAGCCATGTAGCTGGCTTGGCGGTGTCGTCATAGGGCTTGATGGTCTTGTCAATCTGGAAACCCTTGGGGTAAGCTGCGGTCCATATCACAGGTCCAAAGCAGCGTGGTCCTAGGTATGCTCCATCCCGGGCCTCGTGGATTTTGTCCAGACGCGAGCGTGTGTCATATGGCTTCGGGCTTCTTTTCTTCTTCTTGCCATCAAGGGATGGGCTGCGTGAATGACGCGGGCCTCCTCCGCCATGGTGGCTTCTAGGTGGCGACAGAGGCGGAGGTGGCGGTGGGTTAGCTTTCTTGCTGTTACACTCCTGCGACGCATCACGCTCGTTGCGGTTGCTCATCGGACGCGGAGGGTCTGACGCGACCTGCTCTTGTGTCCTTGGCCGCCCTCTCCATCATGACGGGCCTGCTCCGCGTTGTCGCGGATGAAGATGCCGCATTGCTTTGGCGGAGGCATGCCCGTGCGATGGTGATCCTTGGGGTCTTCTTGATGTCAGGGAGATCAGGGCGGTTGAGATGGGCGATGAGGGTGAGCTTTACCTCCATGGTCGGGGCATATGGGGATAGCGTCCTTCTTATTGCACGCATACCTCCGTCTTCGTTCTGATGAACCCGTCTGGGACCCAACGTCCTGGGGAGATCTATCCCTTGGCGGATTATGGTGGCTAGACTGGCAGAACGCTGGATCAGACTCAAGCCTCTGAGAGGTGGCCTTTTCCCGCTGTTTCACCGCCTTGGCCATGAGGTTGTAGACCTGCTCCACTACCTCGGGTGATCTATCGTGCTCCAGAAGGGTCTTGGCAACGACGAGATTAAGAAGAGGAGTGGGCATCACCTGCCTGCCTTTGCTGTCGATGTATGGCTTTGCTTGTGGCGACTTCGAGGGGGCCCATCCTAGGTTTCTCCGTACACCAGGATCGTTGATGACGCGAGCCAGAGCTTTTTTAGCCTTCTGCTGCTGAAGCAGAGTCTTGTATTCAGCCTCAATGGCTCTAGCTTTCTCTATTGACTTCTGCGCATTGGCCAGATCTCGATCTAGCTTTGCGCCTTGCTCCGCGATGGCCTGCGCTTCCTCTAGCAGCTGCTAGCGCTTCTCATCAAGCTAGGTTACATTCCGGATATGATCTACGGTCAAGGGCTCGACGAGGATATTGCCGTACATTACTCTATCAGCCGGAGTAACTTGGGCAGCAGCAGATGTAGATGCTAGAGGCGGCGGGTTTGTGGTGTTGTTGTTGCTCGGGCCGGTGCCGAGTTCTTACGGCTGTTGCGCTGGGTTAGGCGGAGGGGGCATGTCCTTTGCGCGATCAATGTCGGAAGCAATAGGTGGTCTGTTCCCTTTGTCTAGCGTTGTAGGAGGAGCTCGTCCGGGCTGATCTTCATCCATCGATGTCCCAATGGCGACGAAGACCTCTCGGTACTTGACGGCATTGTTGGCTTGCTTGTCGCGCTGAAAATCCTCCTCCAGCTCCTTCATAGTTGAGTCTAGCTCGTCCGGGCTGAAGTCTATCTCCTCCGAGTAGGCGCTTATGTCGGTGTAGAGCGCGTCGAGCATAGAGTCGGAGGGTGTCGGGGCTTCGTTAACAATGGGTGATGGCGGGGCGGCGACGATGATGACTGGGGATGGTGGTGCTTCCGTAGCGATAACGACTGGAGGTGGTGGCGGTGGCGCGGCGACGACCGCTGGAGGTGGTGAAGGTTGCTAAGGAGGGGGTGCGCCGCCAATGAGCGCGGGCACTGCATGGGGTGCCACCTCGGCCTCTGTGTAGGTATTGACGGTGTTCACCATGCTCTCGAAGGTGAGGCAGTCCGCAGCCTGATGCCTCCTTAGCGTATGTCGGAGAAGCGTAACTTGGTTCAGTCCTTCCACATAGTGATACATGGCATCATCATTGGGGTAATGCGCCAGATCGGCCCGTATACGGAGCCACCTGGCAAGGTAATCGCGAGGGGTTTCGCCCTCTCTCTGAACGCCATGCGCTTAATCGAAGATGGTTACCACTAGGACGAACTTGGATCCGTGCTGTCCAGACGCACAGACGAAGACGGTGGACTTGCAGTGATCATCCACCGTTATATCCAGCACAGGGGAGGTTTGGATGGGCCTTGAATTTTAACGATCTTTGCCGGCGAACTCCGAGGAGAAATCCGACATCGATCTTTCTGCGAACGTATCCTTCCCTTAGGCGGTTCGTGCGGGTCTTGACGCTCCTCCGACTCCCAGGGAACTAGTGCCCGAGTCGGTTTCTCCGATGAAGAGGTGGATATCTCCGATAGGAACGATCGAGCACCGCGTAGGTTTCGTCTTCGCCGGGATCCAGAACTCGTCGGGAGGGACGATAAGAACATTGCTGGAGAAGAGAACACGACCGATGGCTATGGTTTTGCCAATTCCCGTGAAGATCTTAGTCCTCGTCCGCTTTAGAGCCTGAAGCGCCTCTTGCCCCATGGTGGGAGCCAACTATCGTGGTATTGGCGACGAGTACACCATGGAGGGGTCCTCATAGTGCGTATTTAGAGACGTGGGGGAAGGCGGACGGTTGACGGGTACGAGGTAACACAGCTTACCCAGGTTCAGATCCCACAACGGTGGTGGAATCCTACTCCTGCTATAAATCACTATAATGGCAATACGCCGAGTTATAGGGATTGGTTCAGTGTGTGAGGTGCGTCGTAGTCGACACTAGATTGTCTGAGATTGTTGCCTAAAGGATCCCATAGGCCCGACTTATATAGTCGTCAGGTCCTAGGGTTACAGGTAAAGTCCTTGCCGTACAGGTTACAGAGTCCTACACTGCCTACAACTAGTCTAGCGTATCTTGTACTCCAAGGCTCCGGGTACGTCGGTGACTCCTCCGTAGCCTTCGTTTATCCGGCATGGGCCTCCCTTCTGAATCCATCTAACTGGGCCGCCCAGCAGGCCATGGGCCATGCTACCAATAGTGCGCCACTCGGGTTATCCGGATAGAGGACATTCTATGAGGATACCCATATAGCATATCCCCAACAGTGTGATATGATGCTTCCCCTCTTGCACAAATTGAAGAAACCTGATTGTCTTGTTGCGCTATCTTTTCTTGATGCCAAACCATGTGTGCTTGGCATACATGTTGTAAAATTAGGAAGCTTCATTATATGTGGAAAATTCTCGACCTTGCTGGTATCAGATTCCTTGGAAGCTCGGGCTACTGCAATTTTTCAATACAAAACATATTTATTTATATTTTCAGATAAGTTCCCGCAATTTGCAGTTCTTAAAGTAGAGAAACTTACGTGTGTGTACGATTGTTGCTCTGAAGGTGTCTACTGATGTTCTGTATTTATCGGGCCAGGAGGAGTGACAATCAGTACATGAGACATAGGATCTCGAGGAGGGATGTGATTCGAAGCAGTGTTTCCCCTTGCTTTGTTCCCATCTTGTCTCTCTGTGCTCCTTTCGTTGCTAGACTAAGCTTCAGTATGTATTATCTTCTCTAGAAGATTCTTTCCTTGAGGATGTATACCAGAGTGAACTTCACCTTCAGAATCAGTGTACTTCTTGTTGTTTTGAGCATCTCATGCTTCTGCTTTGATCCTTTTCTTACTCATCATCCTTGCACACTATGCATTGTCTCTAGTTGTCAAGTTTGTAGGTACGTACTCTTTATCTCGATGTGTGTGCCTTGATCATTCTGATACACGATAGATAGGTTCTATAACAACGATTGGCTCAGTGTAACTTATTAGTGAGCGCGGTTTCTTCGGCGGGCCTTTCCAACACTCTATTTCTTCTTCCTCTTCCTCTTTTGAACGTGGCACCATCCGTATAGGTTCTGCATCAATGTAGGTACTGTACTTCTCGCTGTCCTGCACTTTGCTAGTATGTTTCAAAGCACTGTGTATATTTGCAGAAAACATCTACAGTCTTTTTGGTTCCCAACTCATAAGAATTTGAACCTATAGCTCTAAGTGAATTTATTGCAACTACTTCTATAGTGGACTTCTGTCTTCTTTCACCTAGAGGCATCCGTTTTGGGAGTCGCATCACTGGTTCAATCATAATTATCGGCTGATCACACATCTAGGAGAATGTTTTCATTTCGTCATTCCTGACCAGCACAGTATGTCATCTTCCATGCCTACTGGGTCTATAGGATCATGGGTACTATCTGTAAGATCCCTCCTTTATAAAGGAAAAGGATCCCTATGATTGCAATGCTAGTCCCTGGATCAATGCTAGCATCCACAGTTTAAGATGAAGTACACAGAAACAAAGGTCATTAGTACAGTCATTCCAGAGATAACATAGTCTTTACAACTCCAAGGCCACAGGCCTAGTACAAGAGTTTAAATAAGTAAATAGATAAAAGTCTTCATCTTCATGTGCCACAGGCAAACATGTTGAGTGTAGACTCATGACTCCTAATCCTCATCTGAGTAACCTGCAACATCACAAGTTACAGCCACAGTGGGTCAATACATTGGAATATTATTGGCAAGTGATACCTTAGTATAATTTTGGTGGACTAGATACTATATGAAATTTGGTTAAGTGTAGCTTGGCTTGCTTTGCTCAAAATAGGTTTTGCCTATTAGTTGAAAACACTAAGTTTTTCTTTGTCAAAACTTTTCCCAAGGAACCACCAATAGACATTGAGGTCCTTCACCCTTGTTCACCCACAAGTTTTACTTAGAAATTGGGATGAGGATATTCTTGATAGCTTCCATTTCTTGATGCTCAAGTTGTCCTTTTCCAGGTACATGGCTAAGTACTTAGATTCTTCCATCTGCAGAGGTTGTGCACTTTCCCCACAAGCCTTGATTTTCACCAAGACAAGACCTTTCAGAAGCCTTCCCTTAGACCAAATGGACGCGCTCCAACCTATCATCCCACTACCACCAACTGTCCAAATGTCTAAGTTATTGCAACCTATATGATCCTGGCAGAGCTCATATTGCCAAGTGGCTACACTAGAAGCTTCTTAACATTTGGCGTCTCAAACCCCTTTGTTCCTGGGTGGCTTTCCACAAGTGAGATACACAAGCTAAACCATAGAAATGGGCCTTGTGTAACCACTCAACATAAACCATTCCTTCCATTCCATCCAGGTGTTTCATTTACTTAGTTTTTTTAGTAGGAAAAACACAAGTGCAAAGACTTAGAAATATTTTTATCATAGCATGTATATTTCACCACCCTTTGGTTGCTACTAGCTAGGCTAAGCATGGCATAGAGAAGCATCTTGACTTAGAAATTTCTAGCAATTCTACAACTACTAGGATTTCCCAAGCATAGCATATAAGCAAAATATAACATGCAAGACTAGCAAAATATTTCTAATGCTTAGTAGAAAACATAGGGATAAAAATATCATGAAGTACCACTTGCCTTGGTAGTTTGGAGAGTAGCTACACTCCTCACAATCACAATCACTATTGGCACCAAAATCTACACATAGAATCATAGCAACAAATCACATACAAATAAATACAAGCAAAAATATATGGGTGCATGCAACATGATATGTGATGATTTTCTAAACTCAACAAAACAAGTGTACAGTACTGGTTCATAAACAAGTTTAAAACATGCCAAACAACATTTATTTAAACACTAAAATATTTCTCAAATAATTAATATACACAAAATAGGCCTACACATGTTTCTGTAAATAAAACCATTTTAACAGAAGCAAAACATTAAACACATTGCATATTTAGAAAGGGCTTGTTCTCCTGATTCCATTGATATAAAATTTATCAAATTTGAACGTGGGAATCAAAAGTTATGGCTAAAACAAAATCAAACAACTAATAGATCTAATTCAAATTTCTAAAACAAACTCTGTGCCACGCGTCATGTTCTGATTGGCGCGTACTGGTCCGCACAGGATCACGCGCACAGGCCGTTAGATCTACTTAATCTGCACGGCCCAGATCTACTCATACCGTCTCGTTAAGTGATCTGTTTATACGCGCTGGATCTAGATCCTACGGTCCTCGATCAAGCGACCACAGATGGGCGGCGCTGGCGGTGGCATCTGGCGGCGGCGGCTCTGTCTACGGAGGTGCGGCGGCTACAGGGGGTTCTAGGGTCGTCGGAGGTGCTTACCGGGCTCGTAGCGATGAACTGATGCTCAACCTGGCGACGGGTTGGCAAGGGGCGCGCGGACACGGCTGCACGGGCTCGTCGGAGTTGCTGACAGCGTCGGGCTCGGGTGGACGACGACGTTGCCGACGCTCCTGGTCACCCTAGCATGAATAAAAGGCACCCGGAGATGCGCGAGGCCACGGTGAACATGTTCGTGTGAAACAGAGGCGAAGGGGAACAAGGGGCTCACCGAATTTAGTCGTCGGAGTTGGAGACGTCGTCGGGGACTTGCTGCGCTTGACGGAGTCGATGACCTGGGGCGGTATAGGATGAACCCGTGGTGTCAGAAGAAGCGCAAGGACGTTGCAAAGCAGCTCGTGTGAAGCAGAGAGGAAGGGGCGCACGGAGCTCACCGGGATTGGTCGCTGGAGTGGCTCTGTCTGCGGCGGTGCAAGAGCGATTGTGGGCATCCTGGGGGCGTTTCTGTCTGGCTTTGTTGGCGGAAATGGCCGCGAGGGTGAGGTGGTCTTATAGCCAGAGAGGGGGCAAGGATCGCGCGCGGTATCAATGGCAATTAAGCCCGCAGTGACTGCGGAGAGGTAACGGCGGAGCGAGCGTCGCGGCCGCGCGTGATTGACGACGACGACGTGGTCGCAGGGTCCACTTGTAAGCGAGTGAAACAGAGAGGAGGTGGGGTCGGGTGGTCAGTGACTTAGTGGGTTCGTCTGCGAGTGAGAGAGAGAGGGGGAACCCGGGTGGGCTTAGTGGGCTGAATCCGTCGTTGGGCTAGATAGGTGGCGCCGGCCCTTTTCTATTTCTTTTCTCTTTTTCTTTTTCTGTTTTCAATTTCAGGAATCAATTCAAATGATTTCAAAATCTATTTGAATTCAAATCTTTTCAAGATTTTTGCAGTGTGCAACAATCACATTTATGGGCATAAAACCAAGTGGTCACTTTGAATTGTCCTGGTCACATGAAATAAAATAAAATAATCAGTGACATAGCACTAGTTTGAATAAGTTTTGAAATTGGTTTTCAAATCATATTTGTTTTGAAACTTTGGTTTAAATCTTGGCAATCTAGCAATACAACCTGAGAGTAATAAGACAACAAAGTTTGGTTCAATGAACAACAATCTCTCATTGGAGAGTAGCATTTGTTTCAAATGCAGATCACATAAAATAATGAGCTCATATGCTCCTGTTTTTGAATTGATTTGTTTGAAATGAACTCTATATGACCATGGATGCATGGATGATATGCATGAGTTTGAAATATGATTTTAGGGATGTTACAAATCTAACCCCCTTAAGGTGAATCTCGCCCTCGAGATTCGGATTGGCTAGCAAATAGGTGAGGGTGGTCTTTCCGAAGATCATCTTCTCTTTCCCATGTTGCTTCTTCTTCGGAATGATGGTTCCATTGAACTTTGAAAAACTTGATAGTTTTAGTTCGAGTAACTCTTTCTGTAGTCTCAAGAATCTTGATAGGCTTCTCTTCATAAGTGAGGTCACTCTCCAACTGAACCTCTTCCAAAGGTATAGTATCCTTCAAAGAAGTTTCTTCCATTTCGGGATGACATTTCTTAAGCTGACTCACATGAAACACATTATGAACAGCTGACAAAGATTCTGGCAATTCAATTTCATAAGCAACTTCTCCTTTACGACTCAGAATCTTGAATGGTCCAACATATCTTGGGGCCAACTTCCCTTTGACACCAAATCTCTTCACTCCACGAAGTGGTGACACTCTAAGATAAGCCCTATCACCAACTTCATAGATGACTTCTCTATGCTTAGGATCCGCGTAGCTCTTCTGTCGAGACTGTGCTATCTTCAATCTGTCCTTACCTAGCTTGACTTTCTCTTTGGCTTCTTTGATAAGTTCTGGTCCGAACAAACTTCTTTCTCCCACACCATTCCATAGCAATGGGGTGGTACACTTTCTCCCATAGAGAAACTCAAATGGTGCCATCTCAATGCTGGCTTGATAGCTATTATTATAAGAGAATTCTGCGTAAGGAAGACTTTCATCCCAACTGGCTCCATAGTCTAGGGCACATGCCCTCAACATATCTTCAAGAATCTGATTAGTCCTCTCAGTTTGTCCATCAGTTTGAGGATGAAAAGCAGTGCTGAATTCCAACCTCGTTCCCAATGACTCCTGCAATTGCCTCCAAAAATGAGAAGTGAATTGGGTTCTTCTATCAGACACAATACTCTTGGGTACTCCATGTGGACATACAATTCTACTCATGTAGATCTTGGCCAACTTAGCACTTGTATAGGTTGTCTTCACGGGTATGAAATGAGACACTTTAGTTAGGCGATACACTACTACCCAAATAGAATCATATCCTGACCGGGTTCTTGGCAATCCAGTAATGAAATCCATACCAATCTTGTCCCACTTCCAATCAGGAATAGGTAGTGGTTGAAGCAAACCTGCTGGTTTTTGATGTTCCGCTTTCACTCTACTACACACATCACACAAAGCAATATGTTCGGCGATGTCCTTCTTGAGATTATTCCACCAAAATCTTTCCTTCATATCCATGTACATTTTGGTGTTACCCGGATGAATGGAATACGGTGAGTTGTGTGCTTCTTGCAAAATCAGTTTCCGAAGCTCCGGATCTTGTGGAACACAGATACGTTTTCCATGCCATAAAGTACCCTGTTCGTCTTCATGGAATCCTTTGGATTTTCCTTTGCCAATCTTTTCCTTAATTTCTTCAATTTCCTTATCAGTCTTCTGGGCTTCTTTGATCTTGTCCAACAAAGTGGGTTGAACATCCAAAGACATGAGATGTCCTTCAGGCACAATCTCCAATCTGAGATCTCTAAATTGGGCATCATCTGGCAATTCTCCCTTAGTAAGGCCATTTACAAAAACTTTATGGCTTAGAGCATCTGCTACGACATTTGCTTGACCGGGATGGTATTGCAAAATCAAGTCATAGTCTTTGATGAGTTCTAGCCCTTCTTTGTCTCATATTAATTTCTTTCTGGGTCAAGATATACTTCAAACTCTTGTGATCTGTGAACACTTTACAACGCTTTCCCAAAAGATAATGTCTCCATGTTTTGAGTGCATGGATGTCACATCCCAAGATTTTCCAAATCTTGTAATGTGAAAATAAATTAATAAAATAAAACTTTGTTTGATTTTCAGAGCCAGAAGAAACTTTTTGAATGCAATTGGAACTTCAAACCCATTTGAAATTAATAAAAAAAAACTAAAGGGATTTAAAAAGATAAACATTTAATAAAAGGAAAATAAAAACATTTGGAAATACTATTTTGAAACAATTAAAAGAAAAGATTTGTTTTCAAATGAAATAGAAGTTTTACAAATAAGGATTGTTTTATAAGACCAAATTAAACATTGGCCAAGCTTTGGGAATTAAAACATTTTATTTTAAATAAAATAGCAAGAGTTTGTTTAAAAATAATAAAGGATTGCTTAAATAAAATAATAAGGAATTAATATCCAAACTCTTTTAAAATAAAAGGTTTTACCAATTTAATTAAAACTTTAAAACCTATTAATTTATTTTAAATAAGTTTACCAAATATTTTATATTCTCAAATAAAACTACTGAAATGTTTTGGTTTATTTTACGTTTCAAAATAAATATCTAAATAAAATAAAACCTGTTTAAATTAATAATGAAAGTCTATATTATTTAAATTAATAATGAGCCTAAAATAAAATGATTATTTTGTTTTAAATAAATATTCTTTATTTCCAAATAAAACCTACTGATTGGGTTTTGAAAGCATTTGGATTTCAAATGAAGATTTTATTAAATAAACCAAACCCTTTATATTAATAAATCATGGACCATTTTATTTAATAAATGGAACTTAGAAAGATTTAAAATATTATTTTGTTTTATAATTTTGGATATTGGTTCATGTTACTAAACAGAACATAGTTCAATATTACAAAGTATGAGTGTTGTTTGAATTTATTTGAACCATGTTTGTTGATAGAGAAATTTAAAACAGAAATTCAGAAATAGAAAAGAAAAAGACACAGAATAAAAAAATAGGAAATGGCCAACCCAGCCCAGGCAGCCCAACAAGCCCAGGAAACAGCCCAGCCCTCATCCCCGCGAGAAAACGATTCGCACCCTGTTCCTGAACCCGCTGAGCAGCTGACAGGTGGACCCTCCCTCTCCCTCCTTTTCCCCACTGACGATGGACCCCGCTCTACTGTTTATCCTCCTCACCCGCGCGACCAATTCTTTCCCCTCACTCCGGCCGTTCCCAGCGACGATTGCTCGTGTTCAATTCGCTTCAATGTCGCGTGATCAACGCCCCCTGACCACGCACCTTAAATCACTCGCCCCTCCTCTCTGTTTCCCCTCTGTCACCCCGCAGTATCACGCCACCAGGCCGCCCCAATTCCTCCCCGAGCTCCTCTAACTCCGACGAACCTCCCTGTCGATTCCGGCCACACACTGACTCCCCTTGCTTCATCGACCAAGCACACACGCTCCCCATCCCCTGGCGCTACTGTTCGTATCCTCTGTTCAAACGCGGGCGTCCCTGAACGTCGCCTTCGTTTTCGTCTGAGCGCCACCGACGGCAAGGTCAACTCCGACGAGCTCCTCTGGTAATCCCTGACCGTCCCCTCCTCTCTAGTTGACACTACCGTGCTCCCCTTCCTCGTACGCGTCTAACGCTCCCTCTGTTATGCACCGGCATGTCTTGTAGCCTCGTTCCCGATCACAACCGAGCGAGCTAGATGGAAGCAGGAACTCCGGCGAGCGATTAGTACCGTCCCAGTGCGCCCCTTGCCACGACGACCACACGAACAACATCGCCTCATCCTCGCGACCTCGGTGAGCTTGCTTCCTTACTGTTACGCTTCCTGTTTCGCTAGCGCCGCCGCCAACTGGCCGCTCCGCCGCTCGCTGTTGTTATCGCGCCGCCAGTTCGTAACTGTTAGATAGGAGCCGTCCGATATCAATCGAGTGGATGAGAAAGAATGACTTAAACGCGAAGGGGTACTCAATCTGGGCCACTCGATCTAACTAGATCTAACGTTCCTCAGAGCCGATCCGGCCGAACCGGTATCGACCAGTAAGAACACGCCGCGTGTCGCCTATTAGGTTTAAAAACAGTTTTGAAAACAGAAATTTTTGCAAACTTCAAACCCTTGTATCTTTGGATCCACACGTCCAAAAATTACAAATTTGATGTCGTTGCAATCAGCAAGACAAGACCTAGCCAACCCTACCCTTAGTTTAGAAAATAGTATCTGATAACTTGTTTGAAATTACAGATCCTTTTGTATGCTTATTTAGAGCATAAAAATTGTTTAAAATTGATTTTAGGATTAAATCTTTTGCAAAATGGATTTGTGTGACCTTGCTGACCCTAGGAACCAACCCTTGGTGTTAGAAATGATTTTTGAAAGATTTAGGTTGGATTACTTGACTTAGCCATTTTCTAGCCAAATAAAAAGAATGGTTTTTTTTATTATAACAAAATATTTATGGAAAAGGAAACTTTGAGAAAATGGTTTGGACCAAACTTACTGACCCAAAACACCAAGCTTTGCCAAGAGCAACTCACTTGGTGAAAAACATAAAATTATGCTTTGATAAAAATAATTTTCACCACATAAAATGATGAATGGATTTTAAAATGGTCTTGAGATAAAAACCCATTTGCTAATGACTTTGCCATTTTGGTAAATGACCAAATTGGAACCTTACAAAGTTATAAACCTAGTGGAGACCAACCTTGCAATAAAACCATCTTAAGCATGTTCCCATGCATGACTTAGAATCCATTGCTTTGTGTGTGTGAAATGTTGTTTGAATAATGGTTTGGAATGCTACTTGATACTATGCTTGTTTGATTGATTGTAGTGAAATTAGCAAAGTGTGAGACTAGCAAGATCAAGGAGTGAACCACCATTCCCTACCAAAAAGGCAAGTGACACTATCATACAAAAGCCCTACTATTTTCATTATACTTAGTGGATTTTGAAAACATGCATGAAAAGATATTTCTGTACTTATGCTATGCTAAATCCTAATAGGATTCCCTATACACTCCTTAGTGAAAATATTGAAGTTGTACATGCTTAGCCATACTTTGTTTTGAAAAGAGATACATGCTGAGATTTTACAAAGGATGAGAAAAGGACTTGTGTTTTACATAATAAAACAAGGACTCAATGAACCACCTAGGTGGAGGATACTTGAAGTTTTGGAGAAGGTGGCAACAAAAGGAACCATATCTATGGCAATCACTTTGTGTTGTGCTCCAAATGAAAACCACCTAGGAAACTTAGAGATTGAACATGTTTCTCCAATTGTGGCTTTCGTGTGCAACCACATGCTATTATGGCTCTGGCTTAGTCAACTACATTAGGAAGACCCATACATTGTCTTTAGTTACCGGACATGGGGATCTGGAATGCTTCATGGGGGCTGAAGACAAGCTAGCAATGATGTATGGGAGGACCTTTTGGAAAGACTTCGTCACATTCTCAGTCTGCCAGTACTCCATCTTGGTGAGCACTAATCCAGTAGGCCACTGGTGGCAACAAGATGGGATTGTGTCATGTGGGTAAAGTGTACTCTTTCTGCAGAAGTTAATAAAATCTAAGTACTTAGCCGTGTCCCCGGTTATGGACAATACTGAGCAACTAAAGTTTGAACTATGGGAGATCTCGACATTCCAACTTCTAATATAAAAACTTGATGCCCTTGTGTGTCTACCAAGGAATTCAAAGATATTTTGTTAAGCTTGTTGCACTTGGGGTTACCAAGGTGCTCAAGAGCATGATGTACTTGGGGATTACCAAGGAACTCATGAGGTTTTGATAAAACTTGTTGCACTTGGGGTTACCAATGTGCTCAAGGTGTTTTGACAAGGAACTTGGAAAAGAAATTTGACAAAGGACCTAAAACTTTTTTTGAAAAGATAGGATAAAACATTGCTTTATGCAAATAAGCCTTAAACTCTACCTAGCCAAATATGCATATAAAGATAGGATCCACTCTTATTATACATAAAAGTGAAGCTTGCCAATACAATTCAAAATGTATTGACCCTTGTGGCTGTAACTTGTAATGTTGCAGGTTGATTGTTTTTAAATGAAGATTGTTTGATTGACTAGGACTACAAAGTCTACAACCAACATCTGCCTGTGGCACTTTGAAGATGAAGGACCCAATACTTATAGTTATTCCGCTGCAATGTAATGTAATAGCCAAATGAGCTATGTTTGATGTAATAAACTTATGTTATTCCTGGTTATAAAGTTATATTATGACCTTTGTTTCTTGATATTACATCTAAACTGTGGATGCTAGCTATTGATCCAGGGACTAGCATTGTAAAACACAGGAGGAATCTACCTTATTAGGTTGAGACCTCTACAGATGGTATCAGAGCATTGTGTTGCCTGTAGGATTGTAAACCTAGGATTGGACAAAAACCCTTAGAAAAATAGGAGTTGTTTTTGTTCCAAAACTTATTTACAAAAACACTTGTAAACTCTTTCCTCAACCATTTTGGTTTCAACTCTACATCTCTTCTACTTCAACTTGATGGAAAATCCTACCGCATGGCCCAAGACTACACCATGTGCAAAGGACTTCTTCAACATCTTCAGCTCTAATGACTTCAACATCTTCAGCATGTTCACCAAGGACTTCCAACATGGATACCACTAAGGACCACAAGTTAGACAAGGAAATCTTACTTAAGATTTAGAGACTGAGGGAATGCAAAATAAGAAGAAACCATCAACAACTTTGAAGAATTGTGACCAAGAGTTTTTCTCAAGGAAACTATGATCTCATACAAAGAGAATCATGAAGGAGGGAAAGACCACAAGTGAACCCTATAGATGGACCACCAAAATTTTAGCTATGACAAAACTCCAACTTATGTGGTGCAACAAAAATATTTTGTTGCCTAGGTATATGCTTGAACCTTGTTTGAGTGAAATGTTTGTTTGTAATTGCATGTACATTGCTTGTGTGAATTGTGATGTGTATGGTTAGAAATGATTCCTTAGCAATAACTTGCCTATTCTAACCTCCTTCAACCCAAACAGATGACTACTCCAAAGGACTCCAAGGTTGATGACACCAACCCCAACCAAGCGGACAGCATGAAAGAGCTCATAGCAACCCAACACCAGTTGAACCAACTGACAGCTCAGTTCATAGTCAACAATAGTGATAAGGATCCAGCACTACAAAGGTTTTTGGAAGAGCAGTCTCAACTGATGCTTAAGGTGACTAACCAAATGATCAGCATGGAGGAAAACTACCCCAAAGAAGTTTATGATAACAAGGCTGACAAGAATGTTATTCTAGATGGAGCCCCAACTTGCATTATTTGTGGAGATAAAGATCATACTTCCAAGGAGCATGAAGGACAATGCCCCAATTGTGAAGTAGATCATCCTGTTGGACAATGCCCCACCTCTCAAGCTACTTGTTACCTTTGTGAAGGAAGTTATCATACTCCTGACCAATGTCCCATCTATGCCATGGTGGAACAAAGGAAACAAGAAGGATCCAAATCTACCAAAGGAAAAGGACCACTCATACCTCCAAACAAGACAACCCAATTCAAAGGATCAAAGAAGATCAAGAAGCCCAAGAAGGACATGAGCCTTGCACAATGTCGAAAATGTAAGGAAATGGGACACTACTCCAGTGGATGCCCAGAGAACAAGAAGAATAAAGAGATTGACCAAGTGTGGTGCAACAACTGCAAAGATCCAGGCCACTATGTAGCAACTTGCCCACAAGAGCCACGTAAAGAACTCCAAGATATCCATTGCTTCAACTGCAAGAATCCAGGACATTATGCAAGCAACTGTCCAGAAAGGATGAAGAACAAGTTGAACAAGCCTATGGAAAAGCTCAACCTTGGCCCATGAGTCAAGTATAGAAATAAAGGAAAAGTTTGCTTAGAGAAGTTTTTCAGGATCCCAAGAAGGACAATATGTAATTTTTGTTTGAAAATATTTTAAGGGTGGTAGTACCCTAGTTGTTTGAACTTTCTTGTAACCCTAACCTCCCCAAATCTCGGGACGAGATTTATTTTAAGGGTGGTAGCCTATCACATCCCAAGATTTTCCAAATCTTGTAATGTGAAAATAAATTAATAAAATAAAACTTTGTTTGATTTTCAGAGCCAGAAGAAACTTTTTGAATGCAATTGGAACTTCAAACCCATTTGAAATTAATAAAAAAAAAACTAAAGGGATTTAAAAAGATAAACATTTAATAAAAGGAAAATAAAAACATTTGGAAATACTATTTTGAAACAATTAAAAGAAAAGATTTGTTTTCAAATGAAATAGAAGTTTTACAAATAAGGATTGTTTTATAAGACCAAATTAAACCTTGGCCAAGCTTTGGGAATTAAAACATTTTATTTTAAATAAAATAGCAAAAGTTTGTTTAAAAATAATAAATGATTGCTTAAATAAAATAATAAGGAATTAATATCCAAACTCTTTTAAAATAAAAGGTTTTACCAATTTAATTAAAACTTCAAAACCTATTAATTTATTTTAAATAAGTTTACCAAATATTTTATATTCTCAAATAAAACTACTGAAATGTTTTGGTTTATTTTAGGTTTCAAAATAAATATCTAAATAAAATAAAACC
Organism: Avena atlantica; assembly: GCA_910589765.1. Taxonomy (NCBI): domain Eukaryota; kingdom Viridiplantae; phylum Streptophyta; class Magnoliopsida; order Poales; family Poaceae; genus Avena; species Avena atlantica. Next base: position 8,576,334 of record OU342736.1, on the reverse strand, counting down.
TGTTTAAATTAATAATGAAAGTCTATATTATTTAAATTAATAATGAGCCTAAAATAAAATGATTATTTTGTTTTAAATAAATATTCTTTATTTCCAAATAAAACCTACTGATTGGGTTTTGAAAGCATTTGGATTTCAAATGAAGATTTTATTAAATAAACCAAACCCTTTATATTAATAAATCATGGACCATTTTATTTAATAAATGGAACTTAGAAAGATTTAAAATATTATTTTGTTTTATAATTTTGGATATTGGTTCATGTTACTAAACATAACTAATTTCAATATTACAAAGTATGAGTGTTGTTTGAATTTATTTGAACCATGTTTGTTGATAGAGAAATTTAGAACAGAAATTCAGAAATAGAAAAGAAAAAGACACAGAATAAAAAAATAGGAAATGGCCAACCCAGCCCAGGCAGCCCAACAAGCCCAGGAAACAGCCCAGCCCTCATCCCCGCGAGAAAACGATTCGCACCCTGTTCCTGAACCCGCTGAGCAGCTGACAGGTGGACCCTCCCTCTCCCTCCTTTTCCCCACTGACGATGGACCCCGCTCTACTGTTTATCCTCCTCACCCGCGCGGCCAATTCTTTCCCCTCACTCCGGCCGTTTCCAGCGACGATTGCTCGTGTTCAATTCGCTTCAATGTCGCGTGATCAACGCCCCCTGACCACGCACCTTAAATCACTCGCCCCTCCTCTCTGTTTCCCCTCTGTCACCCCGCAGTATCACGCCACCAGGCCGCCCCAATTCCTCTCGGAGCTCCTCTGTCTCCGACGAACCTCCCTGTCGATTCCGGCCACACACTGCCTCCCCTTGCTTCATCGACCAAGCACACACGCTCCCCATCCCCTGGCGCTACTGTTCGTATCCTCCGTTCAAACGCGGGCGTCCCTGAACGTCGCCTTCGTTTTCGTCTGAGCGCCACCGACGGCTAGGTCAACTCCGACGAGCTCCTCTGGTAATCCCTGACCTCCCCCTCCTCTCTAGTTGACACTACCGTGCTCCCCTTCCTCGTACGCGTCTAACGCTCCCTCTGTTATGCACCGGCATGTCTTGTAGCCTCGTTCCCGATCACAACCGAGCGAGCTAGATGGAAGCAGGAACTCCGGCGAGCGATTAGTACCGTCCCAGTGCGCCCCTTGCCACGACGACCACACGAACAACATCGCCTCATCCTCGCGACCTCGGTGAGCTTGCTTCCTTACTGTTACGCTTCCTGTTTCGCTAGCGCCGCCGCCAACTGGCCGCTCCGCCGCTCGCCGTTGTTATCGTGCCGCCAGTTCGTAACTGTTAGATAGGAGTCGTCCGATATCAATCGAGTGGATGAGAAAGAATGACTTAAACGCGAAGGGGTACTCAATCTGGGCCACTCGATCTAACTAGATCTAACGTTCCTCAGAGCCGATCCGGCCGAACCGGTATCGACCAGTAAGAACACGCCGCGTGTCGCCTATTAGGTTTAAAAACAGTTTTGAAAACAGAAATTTTTGCAAACTTCAAACCCTTGTATCTTTGGATCCACACGTCCAAAAATTACAAATTTGATGTCGTTGAAATCAGCAAGACAAGACCTAGCCAACCCTACCCTTAGTTTAGAAAATAGTATCTGATAACTTGTTTGAAATTACAGATCCTTTTGTATGCTTATTTAGAGCATAAAAATTGTTTAAAATTGATTTTAGGATTAAATCTTTTGCAAAATGGATTCGTGTGACCTTGCTGACCCTAGGAACCAACCCTTGGTGTTAGAAATGATTTTTGAAAGATTTAGGTTGGATTACTTGACTTAGCCATTTTCTAGCCAAATAAAAAGAATGGTTTTTTTATTATAACAAAATATTTATGGAAAAGGAAACTTTGAGAAAATGGTTTGGACCAAACTTACTGACCCAAAAGACCAAGCTTTGCCAAGAGCAACTCACTTGGTGAAAAACATAAAATTATGCTTTGATAAAAATAATTTTCACCACATAAAATGATGAATGGATTTTAAAATGGTCTTGAGATAAAAACCCATTTGCTAATGACTTTGCCATTTTGGTAAATGACCAAATTGGAACCTTACAAAGTTATAAACCTAGTGGAGACCAACCTTGCAATAAAACCATCTTAAGCATGTTCCCATGCATGACTTAGAATCCATTGCTTTGTGTGTGTGAAATGTTGTTTGAATAATGGTTTGGAATGCTACTTGATACTATGCTTGTTTGATTGATTGTAGTGAAATTAGCAAAGTGTGAGACTAGCAAGATCAAGGAGTGAACCACCATTCCCTACCAAAAAGGCAAGTGACACTATCATACAAAAGCCCTACTATTTTCATTATACTTAGTGGATTTTGAAAACATGCATGAAAAGATATTTCTGTACTTATGCTATGCTAAATCCTAATAGGATTCCCTATACACTCCTTAGTGAAAATATTGAAGTTGTACATGCTTAGCCATACTTTGTTTTGAAAAGAGATACATGCTGAGATTTTACAAAGGATGAGAAAAGGACTTGTGTTTTACATAATAAAACAAGGACTCAATGAAGCACCTAGGTGGAGGATACTTGAAGTTTTGGAGAAGGTGGCAACAAAAGGAACCATGTCTATGGCATTCACTTTGTGTTGTGCTAAGATTGAACATGTTTCTCCAATTGTGGCTTTCGTGTGCAACCACATGCTATTATGGCTCTGGCTTAGTCAACTACATTAGGAAGACCCATACATTGTCTTTAGTTACCGGACATGGGGATCTGGAATGCTTCATGGGGGCTGAAGACAAGCTAGCAATGATGTATGGGAGGACCTTTTGGAAAGACTTTGTCACATTCTCAGTCTGCCAGTACTCCATCTTGGTGAGCACTAATCCAGTAGGCCACTGGTGGCAACAAGATGGGATTGTGTCATGTGGGTAAAGTGTACTCCTTCTGCAGAAGTTAATAAAATCTAAGTACTTAGCCGTGTCCCCGGTTATGGACAATACTGAGCAACTAAAGTTTGAACTATGGGAGATCTCGACATTCCAACTTCTAATATAAAAACTTGATGCCCTTGTGTGTCTACCAAGGAATTCAAAGATATTTTGTTAAGCTTGTTGCACTTGGGGTTACCAAGGTGCTCAAGAGCATGATGTACTTGGGGATTACCAAGGAACTCATGAGGTTTTGATAAAACTTGTTGCACTTGGGGTTACCAAGGTGCTCAAGGAGTTTTGACAAGGAACTTGGAAAAGAAATTTGACAAAGGACCTAATACTTTTTTTGAAAAGATAGGATAAAACATTGCTTTATGCAAATAAGCCTTAAACTCTACCTAGCCAAATATGCATATAAAGATAGGATCCACTCTTATTATACATAAAAGTGAAGCTTGCCAATACAATTCAAAATGTATTGACCCTTGTGGCTGTAACTTGTAATGTTGCAGGTTGATTGTTTTTAAATGAAGATTGTTTGATTGACTAGGACTACAAAGTCTACAACCAACATCTGCCTGTGGCACTTTGAAGATGAAGGACCCCTACTTATAGTTATTCCGCTGCAATGTAATGTAATAGCCAAATGAGCTATGTTTGATGTAATAAACTTATGTTATTCCTGGTTATAAAGTTATATTATGACCTTTGTTTCTTGATATTACATCTAAACTGTGGATGCTAGCTATTGATCCAGGGACTAGCATTGTAAAACACAGGAGGAATCTACCTTATTAGGTTGAGACCTCTACAATGGACAACAGAGGCTAACTCTAAGTCATGAGTAGGGTAGTTTACTTCATGAGTTTTGAGTTGTCTCGAGGCACAAGCCACAACTTTCCCTTCTTGCATAAGTACTGCACCCAAACCATGATGAGATGCATCACAATATACTTGGAAATCCTTCTCCAAGTCTGGCAAACATAAGACTGGTGTTGTCACTAGTCTCTTCTTCAATTCTTGAAAGCTGAGTTCACAACCTTCAGACCAAGCAAATTTCTTGTCCTTCTTTAGCAATTCTGTCATAGGCTTAGCTACCTTGGAGAATTTCTCAATGAATCTTCGGTAGTAACCTGCTAAGCCAAGGAAACTACGAACTTCTTTCACTGACTTGGGAGATTCCCATTCAGTTACAGCCGAAACTTTAGCAGGATCAACTGCAACACCATCTCCTGACACAACGTGTCCATGAAATCCAACTTCATTCAACCAGAATTCACACTTGCTGAATTTGGCATAGATTTTATGCTCTCTAAGCTTCTCAAGTATCAAGCGCAAATGTCCTTCATCTTCTTCTTTGCTCTTGGAGTAGATCAAAATGTCATCGATGAAAACGACAAAAAACTTATCAAGAAATTCTATGAACACCTTGTTCATCATATTCATGAAGTATGCTGGTGCATTGGTTAAACCAAATGGCATCACGTTATACTCATACAATCCATACCTTGTGGTGAAAGCTGTCTTAGGTATGTCTTATTCTCTTATCTTGAGTTGGAAATAACCTGACCGAAGGTCAATCTTTGAGAACACACAAGCTCCTTCTAGCTGATCAAACAAGTCATTGATTCTTGGCAAAGGATATTTGTTCTTGATAGTCACCTCATTGAGTGAACGGTAATCTATGCATAACCTTTGACTTCTATCCTTCTTTTCCACAAACAAGACTGGGGCTCCCCAAGATGAAGAACTTGGTTGAATAAATCCTTTCTACAACTGTTCTCCAAGTTGTTTCTTGAGTTCTTTCAGTTCATCAACTGACATCTTGTACGGTCTCTTTGCTGTGGGTCCAGATCCTGGTAGCAAATCAATAAGAAACTCCACATCTCTATCTGGTGGCATTCCCGGCAATTCTTCCGGAAACACATCCGGATATTCACTCACAATTGGCACACTGTCTATGCTAACCCCCTCAAGAGAATTTAGCTTACTCCCTTTTGATTCAAAGTTAGACTTGAATTTAATCCGTTTTCTTTCCGGGGTTGTGAGTGCAACAGTATGATTAGCACAATCTAGTACTCCTTCATATTTAGCCATCCAATCCATTCCCAAAATTACATCCAGTCCTTGGGAATCTAGGATTATTAGACTCACTGGAAACTTATGCTTTCCAAACTCTATTACTAGATCCCGACATCCAAGACTTACTATCATATCTCCACCTGGAGAACTAACTTTTATTGGACACCTAATGTTTTCAGTTGGAAACCCATTTCTATCAACAAATGCTTTTGATATGAGTGAATGCGATGCTCCAGTATAAAAAAGAACATGTGCTGGAATAGAATTGAGTTTGAACTTACCAGCCACAGCATCTGGCTCTTCATAGATTTCCTCCACATTGATGTGGTTCACTTGTCCCTTCTGAAAAGGGTTGGGCTTGTTGGGTCCTTCAACTTTCTTTTCCGGGCATTCATTTACATAATGCCCCATCTTCTTGCACTTGAAACACTCACCCTGACTAATATCCTTATTGACAGGCTGGCTTCCACTGCCACTTCCACTATGGTGGCTCTTATATCCACCCTTGTGGTTCTTGTACTTGTCATTGTCATGACTACGGTGATGTTTGTTGTCATGATGACGGTTGTGGTTGTGGTGCTTGTTGAATTTCCCATGCTTGTGGGATCCTGAGATTCCACTATCATCATAATGGGAACGCTTGTGAGACGATCCCGAGCTGTGCTTATCAGAGTGCTTTCTCTTCCTGCTTTCAACTTGCTTCATTTTGCTCTCCAAAACAGCAGCCTTATCACAGAGAGACTGATAAGTGGGAACGTAGGCTACTGATAGCTGCAAGTTTATTTCATCATTCAGCCCTTCAAGAAACTTTTCCTTCCTCTTAGCATCAGTGTCAACTTCATCCGCTGCATAACGCGCCAGATTGTTGAACTCCTCAATATATTCAGCCACGCTGCGGTGGCGCTGCTTCAAGTTATGGAACTCTTTCTTCTTCAAACTCATCACTCCGGATGAGATGTGAGCAGTACGAAAACCATCTTCAAAGATAGCCTATGTCACATCTTCAATGGGAGTGGTGATCTGGAAGTTATCCCACCAAGTGGCTGCTGGTCTTTCCAACAAATGTGCTGCAAATCTGACATTTTCTGCATCAGTACAGCCAACTGTTACCAAGTCCTTGTTCACAGAGCGTAGCCAATCATTGTCTACCATGGGATCAGTTGTTCCTGAGAACTTTGCTGGCCTTATTCTCAAGAACCTGGTAAGCATGTCAAAACCCGGTGGGTTGTTGTTGTTATTATTGTTGTTATTGTTGTTGTTGTTGTTGTTGTTCTGGTTCTAGATGAACATAGTCATCATTTGCATCAGCTGAGTCTGACCTGTCATCATTTGCTGCATCTTAGGAGTGATGTTGTTGTTATTGGGGTCGGGGTTAGCACGACGGGGAGGCATCTGTGGTTTGTTCAATAGAGATAAGATTGAGATACCACTAGATGCTTTCATGCACAATACATCACATAAACAATCACCAAGCATGCATCATAACAATAATAGTTCAACAACAAAAAGACAAGTTCGCAAAGTAAACACACAAATAACAAGCCATCCACATGTTGGATGGTCATTGCGACACAAATAAAGTATGATAAATAAATGTAAATGAGTAGTCAACTCTACTCCTCGGCATCAACCTCCTCCTCAACAAAGGTAAGACCTGCATTCTCCATAGCGGTCTTGTATTCCTCCACATTGGTGGTCAAGGTCTCTACTTTGGCTTTGAGAGCCCTCTTCTGAGAACGAAGCCTCTCAATCACCGTCTGCTGATGCTCGAGCTCGAAGTCCTTGGCCTGCAGTTCTTCAGTCATGTCCCGAATCCTCTTGTTCCTATCTTGGACTCGCTTCTCCCGACTCTTGAACTTTCTGTCCTGGCTCTCGAACTTTGCCTCCATCTCCTTGACTATCTCATCTTGCTCTGCGAAGAGCTTTTCCTTCTCACGAAGCTGCACCTAGAGTTCGTCATTGCTAAGCATGACGTTGGTCCTATCAGTGTCCATGTGCCTAAGACACTACTAGGAAAATGGTCGTTTGTGGCGCACCTGAAAGGCCCATCCGTGGCGCACCTGTAGTGCGCCACGGGCCTTGCGCTACGGCTATCTCTCAGCCGTGGCGCACTGCCTAGTGCTCCACGGTTGTGTAGAGATAGGCGTAGCGCACCACCTAGTGCGCCACAGAAGTTTGGCATGGTGCGCTACCCCTTGGATCTTCTGTGGCGCACTACCCAGTGCGCCACTAAACATCCATGGTGCGCGTTAGGTGTAGTGCGCCACAGAAGGTAGAACATGTGCGCCACAGATGTATTTTTTGTTTTTTTTTTAATTTCCAAGCCAGATTATATGCAATACAGATTATATACAATATTACAGCAGATATACACACACAGATACAAGATATACAATTATATATATAAATACTCGATATGAAAAACAAGATTGAAACAAATACATATAGATAAGTCTCATACATGAATACATAGTCCAAGTTACATTGTTTTGATCATGTTACAAAGTAGTAGTTGGTGACATGCGAATACATGTGTCGATCGAACAAGTTAGAGCTCGGAAGCTCGCCTAGACATCTAAACTAGCTAGCTGGACACAAACGCGGGATAAATAACCAAAGAAGATAAGCATGATCACCGCCGCGACGAAGGTGTAGGTCTTCATCCGGTTCCTTGTCCTAACTCCCGCTAGATAGCGCGTGTATCTATCTTCCGCCTCCGCCATAGTGTTGTACCCTTTGTAGCTATTGCCGCTGAAACGGTGCACCTGTCTCCGGCAGTCTTCCCAATCATCGTAGACTCCGGGAACCCGTCCCTTGTACACGACGTACCACGTCATCTACAAGTTGACAATAATAACTAACCGGTGATTGAAAAAACATGTATAATTAAAGTCGCATATTAAGATACACTTATAGAAAGTACTCTTAAATCAAAAAGAGCAAACTCAAAAAGCATGCCTCATATATAACTAGCTAGGTCGTTGGACACAGGAATTGCTTATGACAGGACTGTTAGACAAGTAGGATGCACAATTCCTTGACTTGTGCATATCACAAGGCTAACAATCCCGTCATAGCACATTCACATATATATTGTGCCACGACATTTCAATCATCGGCATATTCTCGAAAAAGACAAAAATAACTCGAAAAGCATGCCTCATATATATCTAGCTAGGTCGTTGGACACAGGAATTGCTTATGACGGGACTGCTGGCCAAGTAGGATGCACAATTCCTGGACTTGTGCATATCACAAGGCTAACAATCCCGTCATAGCACATTCACATATATATTGTGCCACGACATTTCAATCATCGGCATATTCTCGAAAAAGACAAAAATAACTCGAAAAGCATGCCTCATATATAACTAGCTAGGTCGTTGGACACAGGAATTGCTTATGACGGGACTGCTAGCCAAGTAGGATGCACAATTCCTTGACTTGTGCATATCACAAGGCTAACAATCCCGTCATAGCACATTCACATATATATTGTGCCACGACATTTCAATCATCGGCATATTCTCGAAAAAGACAAAAATAACTCGAAAAGCATGCCTCATATATAACTAGCTAGGTCGTTGGACACAGGAATTGCTTATGACGGGACTGTCAGCCAAGTAGGATGCACAATTCCTGGACTTGTGCATATCACAAGGCTAACAATCCCGTCATAGCACATTCACATATATATTGTGCCACGACATTTCAATCATCGGCATATTCTCGAAAAAGACAAAAATAACTCGAAAAGCATGCCTCATATATAACTAGCTAGGTCGTTGGACACAGGAATTGCTTATGACGGGACTGTCAGCCAAGTAGGATGCACAATTCCTGGACTTCTGCATATCACAAGGCTGACAATCCCGTCATAGCACATTCACATATATATTGTGCCACGACATTTCAATCATCGGCATATTCTCGAAAAAGACAAAAATAACTCGAAAAGCATGCCTCATATATAACTAGCTAGGTCGTTGGACACAGGAATTGCTTATGACGGGACTGTCAGCCAAGTAGGATGCACAATTCCTGGACTTGTGCATATCACAAGGCTGACAATCCCGTCATAGCACATTCACATATATATTGTGCCACGACATTTCAATCATCGGCATATTCTCGAAAAAGACAAAAATAACTCGAAAAGCATGCCTCATATATAACTAGCTAGGTCGTTGGACACATGAATTGCTTATGACGGGACTGTCAGCCAAGTAGGATGCACAATTCCTGGACTTGTGCATATCACAAGGCTGACAATCCCGTCATAGCACATTCACATATATATTGTGCCACGACATTTCAATCATCGGCATATTCTCGAAAAAAAACAAAAATAACTCACACTTGTCGTCCGAGAACCAAAGAGTAAGCAAAAAAACCAAAGAGTAAGCAAAAAAACCAAGCATTGATTGATATATAATAATAATAAGCAAAATAAGTAAGCGGTGATTCATAAACCTAATAAGATAAGTACACTTGTCGTCCACACACACACAAAGGTCATCTATAGTTTGCAACTACAACTAGGCCAACATCAAGCCTTCTGGCTCGGCTTAGGGAACGGGAGGACGCCCTGCCTCGTCATGAACTTCCTATAGTCACCCTGCATCTCTATGCGATCTTCTATGTCACGGTTATTCGGGATATTTCCTCCGTAGAAGATCCCCCCCGAAGTCATGACATCACGAAAGATGATTGCCCCAAACTGCTGCTGGATGCGATACATCTCTTGTCTAATATCTGAATCATTGATCTTGGCCTTTGCTTCGGCCCACTGTTTGAGATGATCTGGCAGCGTAGAATTCTGCTGGTCAAGTAGGAACGCCCTCATGTGATGGAGTGCGTAGTAGGCTTCCTTCTTACTGTTTTCCGGCTGCTTCACGCAGGGGAACTCTGTTACGTGGTTGAAGACGTGCCTGCCGAACTTGACCTTCTTACGCACGAAGCTGGTGCCTTCCGTCGAGGCAAAGCCAGTGAGAGCATCATCCAGAACTTCCTTGATCTTGTCGTAGTTTTTCTTCTTTTCTAGACTCCCCGAGTCGAAATACGTGGCGTGGGAATGCTTCGGCGATAAGGAGATGAGCGTGCAGTGTTCATCTCTGCGCAAAAAATTCAAATGGAATGTGTTGAAAAAAGAATGATGATGATCTAATAAAGACAATCGACGGTGGCGACTGAATAACGACTTACTCGGGAAAGTAAGGCACGAGAATGTATTCCTTTGTCTTGTTCGCCACGAGGATTCTTTTTAGGTACGAGGCCACGATACGTCGTTCGGCGGGGGAACCCAAGCAGCCGTCACGCATGTAGTAGGGGTCCACTATAGCGATGCCCGGTGTGTTCTCTCTAATGATCTGCGTGGCCAGGCTGAGAGAAAAGAGACGGACCATGGTATAGTGCAGCGGGTATAGGTGGAACATATTGAAGATGTCCTCGAACCGCAGGAAGAACAGATCCGCGGGGGCAGTGTCGACGAAGCCCAAGCCTGGTGGCACCTTAACCACGAATACCGGGTGCGAGGGATCTTTCTCCGATAGAAGGCGTCTCTCTATCGTCAGCACGCCGTCATGCACACTCTGCAGTTCCGAACTGGCGAGCTTCCGCAAATTCTTAGGTAGCATGGGCTCACCCGCCACATGAATCCTCCACATAATACCCTCGGGTCTTGGTGGCCCGTCCCGAAACCTGATCGGATTCGTAGTTGTTGACGCCACCGGCTGCCTCGAGCTACTAGATTTTCTTTTCCTGCCCTTTTTTCCTTTTGGAGAGCGGGCAGGCACCGCAATCTGAGCACCGGCCGCCCTATGTAGTGTGTCAGGGCTTAGAATAAAGGGCCGGTTGGTTGTATCAGCTGGCTCTGTAAAGGCGCAAGCTGGAGGCGTCTCCTGAGAACCAAACAGACGCTTGGTGATAGTGGCTTTCTCTGTGGGGCCACCAGCTAGGTCTTCTTCGTTGCCAAACTGAGTGCTGAAGAAGTGATCATTCCAGTCTTCGAAGTCCTCGGCCGGATCCTGCGCCATGTGCATATCATCAACATGATCATCCGACCCACCGCGTGGAGGTGACGGCGAGGGCGGTAAGGGGGCCTTGCCACCGCTTGTCGCTGGCACGACAGGCGGTGCTGTTGTCTGTGGCGTGATGGCCCCCGCCGTCCCCAAACGGATCATGCTCTTTGGCCATAGCATGAACAAGCCGAAGCAACTTCTGAGGACAGACGACTCTTCTTCATCCGTTCCTGGGGGTTGAATGGGAGGTTCCAGGTCGTCGCAGCCCCTTAGCACCCGACTAATTTTAACCCTGTGCACGCTATCTGGCATCGGCTTTGAGTGGAACGTGCGCTGCAAGGGTTGAACGATGGTACCCTTGGCAACATCCCTCAGCTCGTTGTTCACGTAGCATAAGAGAGTGCAAGGAACATCCGTATGCGGAAAACATGTACGGCGTCGTCAGAGCGAGATGCCACAAGAGACGGAAGGGCTGCTTGATGGAGCGGTAATTAAAGCAATTTGTTTACCTTGATGGCGTCGAGATTGGCTAATGTCGACGCACCGCATAGGGCGACGGGCGTGCAAGAGACGGAAGGGCTGCTTGATGGCGCGGTGCTGGCCGCCGGTGTATTCTCCCTACCGACGGGTGCTTGGAGCTCCGGTGCCGCCGCGACGATGGCAGGGGGGGCACCAACATGTACTCCGGCGCCGCGGTGATGGCAGGGGGAGTCACCAACACTTGCGGCGCCGCGGTGCTAGCGGGCGGAGTCACGAACACGTAGTTCGCCTGATTCGTCGGCGCCGCGTTGTTCGAGTGGCTGCTGACCATGCTTGGAATCGGGCACGGCCCTACTCGACCACCCGCACTCCAGTTCGCTATTGACTCCACCAAGGTAGGCAGGAAGGACGTAAGGGTGATTGCCAGGTTGTCTTGGACGATCTGCGGGATCCGCGCCACTTGTGCCTTAAGTTCTTGAACCTCTCTGTTTTCCTCCTCGCTCCTTCCCGACGGCGCCACATGCGTCCTCGGCGGTGGACCAAAATGATCCACCCAATTCTTACCCCCGAGGCCGGCCAGACGGCCAGCCGACGACGGCTTCTTTGTAACCGGCTCTATTTTCTTGGCCCGGTTCATCGCCCTGTTAAAAGGGTTATCCCACCGGGTGGCCGCCGTCGACCCCTGGGATGAGGAACCCTGGGATCCATGACTAGCAACAATTTCCTCCTCCTGCAGAAGAAGTAACAGTGAATCATTTAGATCATCGATTAGATTGCAATCGTGTTGATCACCGGTAATTAGATTATACTTACCACAATTTCCTCGAATTCCTTCACCGCAGGATCCGCGGTGAGTTGTTTGGTTTTTGGGTCCACATGGTAACGGGCCCTGATGAAGTTTCGAACCTGCCCGGGTTCGAATTTAGCAAAGGGGTTTTCTATCCCCTTGGATCTATACTCTTCGTCCTCCTTATTCCATTTGGCCTCCGCGGTTCTGTATCCACCAGATCCGAGATGGTGATGACCTATATTCATCGCCTGCAGCACCTTTCCCCGATTACTATTGGCCAGGGCTCTTTCGGATTCACACCTCTCCTTGAACTCCCGGAACTGATCTTCGGTGATCTGCGGGTCAATCTTCTGGATCTCCTCGAGACTTTTGCCTTCTTTATAGATCTTCTTCTTTATCCGGGTTCTCCAGCTGGCCAGGGCGGTGCTCATCTTTGTGAGGGCGGATTTGTTTACTTCGTTCCCATGATAATTTGTGTTCTGATGCTTAGCGGGGAACTTGTATCTGGCGTGCAGCTTCTCGAAGAGGAGTGTGCGCAAGTGGCCATTATCTTTATGCCGGAGATTCTCGGTGTTGATCGAGATGGTTGTCCGGGTGATCGCCGCCACTTGCCCACCGTACCCTTTGACGACAAGGGCGGGCTCCAAAGGAACCCCTGATGGGCTCACTTCGGTAATTTCCTCCCTGACCGTGCCGACCGTGTTCGGGCGCCGGTCCTTCGGCTTCTTCTTCTTAGGAGGGTTGCTACCACTCCCTGTGCCCTCGCCGCCATCAGTGGTTTCATCGTCCGCCGTTCCTTCGGCTTCTTCCTCCGCGTCTTCCATCTCATCATCCTCGCTCTCCGAAGGATGGTATTCTTCATCGTCTTCTAGACGCTGGGCCGCCTCCCAGAATGTCAATTGTTTATTCGGAGGTCTGAGTTCTCCTTCAGCGCTGATGCGCTTAGAACATCCAGCCTCGTCGTTGTCACACATCTTTGCACTAATAAAAAACAAATAATTGGTTAAATGCACGGAAAAATCCGGCATGACCTTTGCTAATTTTCTTAAACTAGGAGTGCCCGATTTCTGCCAAAACGGAAGTTAATCAACATTCCGGCAAAAATCAGGACTCGTTTCATACAAGAACCTGCATACACACATAATAAAGTGCTTCATATACAAGCACAAGAACAATTTCAAGGTGCTATTGTCCCAGCACAGATAGTAGCAAAACCAACACTACTCTATTTTTCCTTCCAAACCATTTCACAACCACATCCATCCAGTCCCAGCACAGTGCCACAACCATATAAACTTTTGTTATCAATTTAAGCATAGCCATATGACAGAAGCTATCTCTTTAAGCAACAATGACAACCCAATTAAAATAAATCTTGTGAATAAGTAAAGGATCAGGATATTTCACTTCCATAATATCAACTGAATCAGTTACCACACCATTGAATGGCCTGGAACTCTGAAAGTGGATTTGTGCATTGGTGTGAAGTGCGCAAACTCAACTAGATGGCCTGAAACTTTGAAAGTGGATTGAACTATGCAGCCTCTAACCTTGCTACTCTGAACCCTAAGCTTACCCTGAACCCTTGCTACTCTGAACCCTAAGCTATCTACAAGCTACATTTATCGTCCCAGTTCAAATCATCATCTGCATCAAAGGAACAAATGGTTCTTGTGCCTTGGTAATTTAACTAATCATGCATCAAAGGAACAAATGGTTCTTGTGCCTTGGTAATTTAACGATTTCTGGTTTTCCATAAGGACCAAATAAGGACCTGTGTAACAGTTGTCCATATGCACAAAAGGAAATGCACTTTCTTATACAACAGTAAAAAAAGGGAACTTGGTTTCATGAAACCTTCAGGTTACACAGGTTCATAGTTAGTGAGTGCAATGTAAACTACTGCATATCTTTGTTCTACTACTGCAATGTAAACATAGGAGACATGCATTAAAAAACACAAGTTTTACTACTGCATATCTTTGTTCTACTATTGCATTTTCATCTACTCTGAACCTAACCTAAACCTAACCTGAATCTTGCTACTCTGAACCTAACCTGAACCTAACCTGAAGCTTGCTACACAGAATGTCATTCGGTCCTCTCACTCGAAAATAGTGTTCCTCCCCCTCTTCTTCCCAACTCTTCAGATTGACTTGCAGAACAACAACTAGTACTGATCTGCCGGGACCAAGCTAGGTGTTTAGTGTTCAGCCAAGAATGGATCCATGGATCGGCAGCCAGCCTTCTCTGTACATGTTTATGAACAGCAAGTACTGAACAACACGCATCAAGAACCAACAACACCATGGTTCTTCTTGTTCTGCCTGCTCTGTACATGTTTATGAGCTAGGACTGAACATTTCTGTTCTCTGTTTATATAGGTTGCGGTTCTTGAATCGGAGCTGCAGCGGGTGAGCGAGGAGAACCGGCGGCTGGGCGAGATGCTCAGGGAGGTGGCTACAAAGTACGAGGCCCTGCAGGGCCAGTTCACGGACTTGGTCATGGCCCATCAATCCAAAGCCGGCGAGAGAGGGAGAGAGGGAGAGAGGAAGATAGGGAGAGAGAGAGAGGGGAGGTCGGCAGGAGACTCACCAGGAGGGAGCGCGGAGCTGGACGACGGCGGGCGGGCGGGCGGGCTGGCGGACGACGGCGCGTTCCTCCACGGACTCCTCCTCCTCGGACGCGCAAGACTCGGGCTCCTCCTCCTCCACGCGCAGCTGGCAGGGCTCCTCCTCCTCCTCCACGTGCAGCTGGCAGGGCTCGGACGACGACGGGCAAACGACGGAGTGCGACGACGGCGGCCTCCACCTCCTGAGACGCGGCGGCTGCCCCTCCTCGGACACGGGCCTCCTCCTGAGACGCGGGCCTCCTCCTGAGACGCGGGGAGCCCTCCTCCTCCTCAGACGCGGCGGCGGATCGAGAGCGGCGGCGGCAGATCGTGCTCGATTGGGCTGAGAGATGGAGAGATGGGGATGAGAAGTGAGCGGGGACGGTAAGAAGAAGAGGAGGCACGCGCTGTTATAACTAAACGACCTTTAGTCCCGGTTCGTGGCTCCAACCGGGACTAAAGGTGCATTCGTCCCGGTTGGAGCCACCAACCGGGACCTATAGTCCAATTTTCAGCAACTGAAGGGGCGCGCATGCAGGGGCCTCTTTCGTCCCGGTTGGTGGCTCCAACCGGGACGTATTCCCCTGTTTTCAAAAATTTTCAGTTATTTTCTCTCTGTTCCCGCCTTATTTTTTATTTTGGGGTTTAAATTTGTAATGTTTTTTAAATGATAATTACTTTGGAATTTAGAAAAACTTTAAACATAAAAAGTGTTTGGATTTGAATAACTAATTCGAAACCATTTTCTGTTTTGAAAAATAATTAATGTAACCATTTAAACTACGAACCATTTAAAATTAATAATGAAATAACTTATATTTTTTAAATATTAATTTGGAATTTAGAAAAACTTTAAACATAAGAAGTGTATGGATTTGAATAAATAATCCAAAACCAATTTATATTTTTAAAAAATAATTAATGTAACCATTTAAAATTAATTAACTTATATTTTTGCATATTAATTTGGAATTTAGAAAAACTTTAAACATAAAAAGTGTTTGGATTTGAATAAATAATTCAAAACCATTTTCTGTTTTGAAAAACAATTAATGTAACCATTTAAAATATGAACCATTTACAATTAAAAATGAATTAACTTATATTTTTTTAATATCAATTTGGAATTTAGAAAAACTTTAAACATAAGAAGTGTATGGATTTGAATAAATAATCCAAAACCATTTTCTATTTCTAAAAAATAATTAATGTAACCTTTTAAAATGAATTAACTTATATTTTTGAATATTAATTTGGAATTTAGAAAAACTTTAAACATAAGAAATGTATTGATTTTTGAATATTTTTGAGATGAACCGGTTGGGCTAGCGTTTACAATATTACAATCTTTTTTGACCACGCGTTTACAAAATTTTAAACAAAATAATTTGTCCATAAATATTACAATCTTTTTCGACCACGCATTTTACAATATTTTTTGAGCTAGCGTTTTACAATTTTTTTTCCCTTCTTTGTCGCGGTTGAATAATTTAGCCCCGGCACTTTAATGTTTCTTCTTTCGAACGGGCTACCTTTTTTGGGTAGGGTTGTCCTTTTTCTTCTTGTGATGTATGTTGCTGCATCGTAGTCGTCGTCATCTTCAATCTTTGGATCGCCGTACTGGTCGAAGTCTTGCTCATTGGCGACTCCATCCATTCCGATGATGTTCCTTTTTCCTCTCCTCACGACAACACGGCTAGGCTTTGTCGGGTCGGTAATGAAAAAACATTGGTCCACTTTGGTAGCCAGTACCCACGGTTCATTTTTCGCGGCCACGTTTGCACCGGCGGCCTTGAATTTGGCTGCTTCGGGTATAACCATGGTTGTGAAATACCAGTCTTCTCTTTCGACGCTCTTTGCCCATCTGACACGGAACATCGGCACCTTTTCTCCACAGTAGTCGAGCTCCCAGATCTCCTCGATTCTTCCGTAGAATCTTTCCTTCACGTTGTCATCGGTGTAGAATTCCGACGTTACGCCTGAGTTCTGATAATCACACTTGTTGTCCTTTTCCTCCGTGTAGAATGTGTAGCCGTTGATATCATACGCCTGATAGGTCACCAGGTTTTGCATCGGTCCCTGCGACAAGGTGAATATGATCTTTTCCGTGTCAGAAGAATGCGAGCGCGGGGGATTATCAAGGAGCGTCTTCCTAAACCAACGCATGAAATCTGAGTTGTGCTCTTTGATTATTTCTCCCTGCGTCCTCTGTATGCCCCGGTCACTGTACTTCTTCTCGATTAACCTTTTGTGCTTCTGTACCCAAGGATCGACCAGTTCTAAATGCTGTAGCGCGACGAGGTTTGCTCGATCAAAGTCTGCGCGTCGAAAATCGAAGTCTGCATGCAGTATGCGACGACCCTCTCGGTGACCAGATCCGTCGAGCTTGCCAAGGTGTCTGTTGACGGGAAGACCGACAGGGTTCTCGATGTCTAGATAATTCGTGCAGAAAGAGATGCACTCTTCGGCCAGAAAGCCCTTGGCTATGCTTCCATCTGGATGGGACCTGTTGCGAACGTATCCTTTGATGTGTCCGTTCATCCTTCCGAACGCCATCATGCTGCGGAGGAACATCGGCCCGAGTTGTACGATGTCCTCCACGACATGGACCAGCAGATGCACCATAATGTCGAAGAATGCGGGTGGGAAGTAGACCTCAAGCTCACATAGTATCACCACGATCTCCTCCTGTAGCCTTCCGAGCTGATTCAAGCCAATCGACTTCCTAGAGATGACGTCGAAAAACTTGCATAGGCCAAATAACGTTTCACGGACGTGCTCGTCCATTATCCCTCTTAGTGCGACCAGAAGTACCTGCGTCATTAGCACGGCACAGTCGTGAGACTTCATGCCACTGAACCTCTGCTTCGCCTCGTCTAGGTATCTGCTTATCTTGCCCGCGTAGCCGTAAGGAAATTTGACTCCTAGAAGGCACTTGAAAAACTGTTTGATCTCATCCTGGCTTAGAGTGAAGCAAGAAGGAGGGCAGTAATATTCGTTCTTCTTGAACTTTTTACACTTCCGACGACCTTGTGTCGTCTCCGACTCATGATCATCGTCATCTTCCTGATCATCAGGAGTAGTGCATCCTCCGTGAAGCTCCTTCCGGATACCCAAGCATATCAGGTCGTGCCTTGCTTTCGGACCATCTTTCGTCCTATCTGGCATGTTGATTATGGTGGCGACCAGACTCTCGCACACGTTTTTCGTGATAGGCATGATGTCGAGGCTATGAGGCGTGCGGAGAAACTTCCAGTATGGCAACTCCCAGAAAACAGACCTTGTTTTCCATACCTTCATCAGCGGCTTGTCTTGTTGCTGCCTCTTTCGCTTCTTTCCAGGCTTAGGACAATCTTTCCAGTTTTTTAGCAACTCTTCCACTTCTTCGCTGCTCCTACGCTCTGGGATTCCTCGGGTCTCTGATTTGCCATCGAACAGGTCTCCACGTTTTCTCCATGGATCATTCTTGCCGAGCCACCTCCGGTGCGCCATGAACACGGTTTTCGATGACCCTGGATCTTTCTCTAGTTGGAGATAGCTTGTGTTATCCATGCACCTAACGCATGCGTAGAATCCTTGGATAACCTGCCCCGAGATATACTCGCAACCTGGATAGTCTTGCACCGTAGTGACCAACGCGGCTCTCATAGTGAAATAATCTTGTGCGACGGCGTCGTAAGTATTGGCTCCAGATTCCCATAACGTGGCTAGCTCCTCTTTCAACAGCCCGAGATACAGATTGATGTCGGTACCAGGTTGTTTCGGCCCTTGAATTAGCATACTCATTTTTATGTACTTCTTCTTCATGCACAACCATGGAGGGAGGTTGTACATCCATACAAACACAGGCCAAGTGTTGTGCGTGCTTCTCTGGCTACCGAACGGATTGAGTCCATCGGTGCTCGCACCAAGCCTGATGTTCCTCGAATCTCCACCGAATTCTGGGAATTCGAGGTCCAATGCTTTCCACTGGCTAGCATCTGAAGGGTGCGTCAGCAGCTCATCCTTTTCGGGGTCATCATCATCTCCTGGCTTCTTCCTTTCCGCATGCCATCGCATGAGCTTCGCTTCCTTAGGGTCCGCGAAATAGCGCTGCAGACGAGGGGTGATAGGAAAGTACCATACCACTTTTAGAGGTGCTTTCTTCCCTTTCTTGTATCGACTCACGCCGCACACCGGACATGTGGTTTTCTCCGCGTCCTCGCCCCGATAAATGATGCAATCGTTGATGCATACGTGATATCTAACGTGCGGTAGATCGAGAGGACAGACGATTTTCTTGGCATCCTCGATACTAGTTGGACATGTGTTCCCCTCCGGGAGACGATCGTGCCAGAATGCCATCATATCGTCGAAGCTTGCGTCGCTCAATTTGTGCTTTGCCTTCATCTCCATAGCCTTGAGCGTTACATTCAACCGGGTATCATCGGGCCTGCATCCTTCATACAATGTAGTAACCGCGTCTTTCTCAAGTTGCGCAAGCTTGGCTTTCTCTCTAGCGGCAGCCCTGGCGTTACTCGTCTGCTTGAGAAGCAGCTCTTGCACATAAGGGTCCCGCACCCAGCCTGACGTTGTTCCATCGTCGTCTGCTCCTCCGGCATCTAGATCATCATCATCCCGGTCTGCTTCCGTACCTTCACCATCTCCAGGAGCCTCTTCATCATCTCGCCCGTTCTCGCCGTGATGATGATCATCGTCATGTTGGCCACCTTCTTCACCGTCTCCATCATCTACGCCATCGCTTATCCAACGAGTGTATCCATCCATGAAACCATGGCGGAGCAGGTGCGCCTGCAGATTCCCGGAATCTGGGTCGATCACCCAGTTGAGTTTGCATCTTCTGCACGGACATCTTATATATGTCTTGTTATTTCGTATCATGTCGGCCGTCGCACATTTCAAAAATCTAGCCACAATGCCTTCGCTCATTATGCGGACCATTTTGCCTGCACGATGTACACGGTACAATTTTGAAGTCTATTAGAACCACATAATGAATGCATGCATGCAATGGTCGATAGAAAATTTCGGCATGACCTATCCTAAAATTAGGACCTTTGCAAAATGCCAAAGTCTTGCCAAAATGGAAATGAATCAACATTTTGGCAAAACAAATGGCAACTTGTTCACATACAAACACAAGAGAGAGAGAGACCGATCCATACACACATGAACATATCATTATCCTCTCCATACACACATGCATGAGCATCATCGATACTCTCCATATACACACACATATGACCATCGATCCTCTCCACACATACACACATCATGAGCATCGATCATCTACATACATATACACATGAACACATCCTTACATGGACAACTTACCGAGATGAGAGACCGATCGCGAGAAAGATGGAAAGGAGAGGTGCGCGCGTCGACCGGAGACGGATAGATGAGAGACCGGAGACCTCCTCTATTACTTATGTAACATCCAAAGGAAGTTTTACATGCTAAAAATGGTGAATGTATGGAGAAATTGAGGTGGGAATGAGAAGATCCCGACTAGATCTAAGGAGTAAGAAGAAGGGGAAAGTGAAGTGTGGGTGGTGGATGTGTGGGCACACATGTGCACATAAAGTGCTGCCCTAAAAGAATCGAAACATCCGTGGCGCACACGGCGCCAGTGCGCCACAGGGAGTACAAACTTCTGTGGCGCACTAGGCCGAGTGCGCCACAGATGCTCCTAGTCCCTGTGGCGCACTAGGAGGAGTGCGCCACAGAAGTTTGTGGCCGTTTCAGAGCAGAGGTGGGCATGCGCTTAGTCGTAGCGCACCAAGCTCACGTGCGCCACAGATGACCCTAACAACCGTGGCGCACATGACTGTAGTGCGCTACAGAAGTTTGGCGTGTGGCCAACAGGGCCCTGGCCCACACACATCTGTGGCGCACTATGGTCATGTGCGCCACGGTTGTTCTAGTTATTAGTAGGGCACTGCCCACAGGTGAGCCACGCCTGTTTTAGCCGTGGGGCACTTCAACCATGTGAGCCACGGATGTGCTGATTACCTATAGCCGTTTTCCTAGTAGTGAGAAGAACCTCTAAGTCCTGGAGGTATAGGCGAATCGGCTCTGCTGTCTCCCTCGAAGTGTCCTTGAAGTCAATGGCCTCTCCATCCTCATCACGTCTACCGAAGACATGGAAGTGAGAACCTCTAACCTGTCGAGAGTGTCTCACTAACAGTCGTCCAATCAAGTCCTGCATGACTACCTCTAGGCCTCTCTCCTTGTCATCGTGCATGAGCTTGAAGATGATAGCCTCCGTGGTAGGCTCAGTCTGGCATCCGGGCTGATTGACCTTGAAACCCCAAAGGTATTTCCTCTCAAACTTGGTGAGGGGAAGCACCATGATGGTAGGAAGAGGGAGATTGAGCAAACTAGTGAGCTCAATAATACGAGGACCAAAGCGAGTTCCCTGGAACTCCTCAACAGTGCTGATGGTAACATTAGGCATCTATTTATAGGATAGAAGAAGTTAGAAACAACCCAATTTAAGATAAACACAAGGCAAAGCATCACATGCATATCTTTGGAAATCAAAACCACAAGTCATGGCATACATGGATCCATTACAACAACCAAGGTTCAACTTATTTTAAACAACTTTTGGAAAATAAGGTGATAAGTGGTGGTCCAACTAACGAAGTAAGTTACAATCCCAACTCACTAGATATGTTGGCTAACACAATATTTCTAGAAGCAATCACTCTATCTTGAGCACATGACTCCATTACTAAGTCTATAATGTCTCCTCTTAAGGTTTGGTTGGTAGCCTCCAACTCTTGGGTATGTTTCTTCTCTTCATTTAGGTCATTTTGGATGTGGAGCGTTCTGCACTTGACTCTATCACCAAGTTCTTTGATGGTCTTCCAAGCTGCATCCCTTGCTGAATCAAAGAATGTAGTGTGCACCACTGAATTGGTGAACATGCAGAATCCTGATTCTTTGTGGTTGTCTCACTTGTTTTTATACAAGTGAAGTTGCACCCACTAGTACTCAACTCCTTCATCCATCACAGGAAACCTTTGTACACGGTTGCACCATGTATTTCCATTGCAACCATGAGGTCCTTGAGAGCCTTGGGGAATTCTGTCTCACTCCAAAGTCATCGTCATGAGTGGTCCCTTTCTTACGGCTTCGTTGATGGAGTTCATCTACAAATAGAGATGAGAAAGAAGATTAGAAAAGTTTACGAGAAGAATAGACAAGTGTAGAAGTTGTTGAAAATTTTCCTTAGTGGTTTCCAATCCTAGGGTCATAATCCTACAGGCAACTTGGCTCTGATACCATCTGTAAGATCCCTCCTTTATAAAGGAAAAGGATCCCTGTGATTGCAATGCTAGTCCCTGGATCAATGCTAGCATCCACCGTTTAAGATGAAGTACACAGAAACAAAGGTCATTATTACAGTCATTCCAGAGACAACATAGTCTTTACAACTCCAAGCCCACAGGCCTAGTACAAGAGTTTAAATAAGTAAATAGATAAAAGTCTTCATCTTCATGTGCCACAGGCAAACATGTTGAGTGTAGACTCATGACTCCTAATCCTCATCAGAGTAACCTGCAACATCACAAGTTATAGCTACAGTGGGTCAATACATTGGAATAGTATTGGAAAGTGATACCTTAGTATAATTTTGGTGGACTAGATACTATATGCAATTTGGTTAAGTGTAGCTTGGCTTGCTTTGCTCAAAATAGGTTTTGCCTATTAGTTGAAAACACTAAGTTTTTCTTTGTCAAAACTTTTCCCAAGGGACCACCAATAGACATTGAGGTTCTTCACCCTTGTTCACCCACAAGTTTTACTTAGAAATTGGGATGAGGAGATTCTTGATAGCTTACATGTCTTGATGCTCAAGTTGTCCTTTTCCAGGGACATGGCTAAGTACTTAGATTCTTCCATCTGCAGAGGCTGTGCACTTTCCCCACAAGCCTTGATTTGCACCAAGACAGGACCTTTCAGAAGTCTTCCCTTACACCAAATGGACGCGCTCCAACCTATCATCCCACTACCACCAACTGTCCAAATGGCTAAGTTATTGCAACCTATATGATCCTGGCAGAGCCCATATTGCCAAGTGGCTGCACTAGAAGCTTCTTAACATTTGGCCTCTCAAATCCCTTTGTTCCTGGGTGGCTTTCCACAAGTGAGATACACAAGGTAAACCATAGAAATGGGCCTTGTGTAACCACTCATCATAAACCATTCCTTCCATTCCACCCAGGCGTTTCATTTACTTAGTTGTTTTATTAGGCAAAACACAAGTCCAAAGACTTAGAAATATTTTTATCATAGCATGTATATTTCACCACCCTTTGGTTGCTAATAGCTAGGCTAAGCATGGCATAGATAAGCATCTTGACTTAGAAATTTCTAGCAATTCTACAACTACTAGGATGTCCCAAGCATAGCATATAAGCAAAATATAACATGCAACACTAGCAAAATATTTCTAATGCTTAGTAGAAAACTGTGGGATAAAAATATCATGAAGTACCACTTGCCTTGGTAGTTTGGAGAGTAGCTACACTCCTCACAATCGCAATCACTATTGGCACCAAAATCTACACATAGAATCATAGCAACAAATCACATACAAATAAATACAAGCAAAAATATATGGATGCATGCAACATGATACGTGATGATTTTCTAAACTCAACAAAACAAGTGTATAGTATTGGTTCTTAAACAAGTTGAAAACTTTCCAAACAACATTTATTTAAACACTAAAACATTTCTCAAATAATTAATATACACAAAATAGGCCTACACATGTTTCTGAAAATAAAACCATTTTAA
This sequence comes from Avena atlantica, assembly GCA_910589765.1. NCBI lineage: Eukaryota > Viridiplantae > Streptophyta > Magnoliopsida > Poales > Poaceae > Avena > Avena atlantica. The sequence continues at coordinate 8,552,626 of OU342736.1, read as the reverse complement.
CAAAAGAAAAACATTAAACACATTGCATATTTAGAAAGGGCTTATTCTCCTGATTCCATTGCTATAAAATTTATCAAATTTGAACGTGGGAATCAAAAGTTATGGCTAAAACAAAATCAAACAACTAATAGATCTAATTCAAAACGAACTCTATGCCACGCGTCATGTTCTGATTGGCGCGTACCGGTTCGCACAGGATCACGCGCATAGGCCGTTAGATCTACTTAATCTGCACGGCCCAGTTCTACTCATATAGTTTCGTTAAGTGATCTGTTTATACGCGCTGGATCTAGATCCTATGGTCCTCGATCAAGCGACCACAGATGGGCGGCGCTGGCGGTAGCATCCGGCGGCGGCGGCACTGTCTACGGTGGCGTGGCGGCTACAGGGGATTCAGACACTGATGTCGGAGGTGCTTACCGGGCTCGTAGCGATGCACTGATGCTCAACCTGGCGACGGCTTGGCAAGGGGCGCACGGACACGGCTGCACGGGCTCATCGGAGTTGCTGACAGCGTCGGGCTCGGGTGGACGACGACGTTGGCGACGCTCCTGGTCACCCTAGCATGAATAAAAGGCATAAGGAGATGCGCGAGGCCACGGCGAACACGTTCGTGTGAAACAGAGGCGAAGGGGAACAAGGGGCTCACTGAATTTAGTCGCCGGAGTTGGAGACGTCGTCGGGGACTTGCTGCGCTTGATGGAGTCGACAACCTGGGGCGATATAGGATGAACCAGTGGTGTCAGAAGAAGCGCAAGGACGTTGCAAAGCATCTCGTGTGAAGCAGAGAGGAAGGGGCGCACGGAGCTCACCGGGATTGGTCGCCGGAGTGGCTCTGTCTGCGGCGGTGAAAGAGCGATTGTGGGCAGCCTGGGGGCGTTTCTGTCTGGCTTTGTTGGGGGAAATGGCCGCGAGGGGGAGGTGGTCTTATATCCAGAGCGGGGGCGAGGATCGCGCGCGGTATCAATGGCAATTAAGCCCGCAGTGACTGCGACGAGGTAACGGCAGAGCCGACCCTCGCGGTTACATGGGTGTGTGCGGGTTAGTGGCGGACATGTGTAGCATGGCGCGTGTGTCCCGAAGAGGACACGGCATGGCAATGTGCCGGCGCTAGACGCACAGATGTGTGCCAAGAGGGGACGTTCTTGGCTTGTTGTTGATCGACGAGGACGTCGATCTTCTAAGGGTGAGTGTATGTGAGACCCTGGCGCATGTCTCAATAGGATTGATAGGAAACTCATACCAACAAGTTGCAACTTCTTTTCCGGAAGCTCATTCGAAAAGAACTCTATGGTTAAGCGTGCTTGGCCGAGAGCAATTCTAGGATCGGTGACCGACTGGGAAGTGGGTACCGGGTGCACACGAGTGAGGACAAAGTGCGCAAAAAAGACTAGTCTTGGTCTGTGGGGTTAGTCTAGAGATCCTATTGAGCTGTCAGAAGTGACAGCCGTCGGTCCGGAGTGACCGGGGGTGTTACACCATCAGTGTGGACCTCTCTACCAGCTGTAGTGGACTCTCTGGTCATAGTCTGTGGATGTCATTCTTTTGTGCGCTCTCTAACACTTGTTATTTCACAATGTGTCGTGGTGGTGGCACGGCAGATGCCATGGGTAGGCAAAAGTTTGGGGCCAATGGATGCTAGAGGGATCTGGGGAGGGAAGATGTCGTTGATTCTACACACAGAAGACTAAGGCAAAGATCTTTATTTCTCCTTCCTTGGGCTACAAGTGCTCCTTGAGCTGTTTACAAGGAGAAAGGGAGAACTTTACCAGCCTAACGGTACCAAGAAAGATCCGATCCCCCCTTCAGAGTCCAAGCCTCTCCTTTTAAAGGAGAGCCTTGGGTTCCTCTAGGGCTGACGTGGCAAGCATATTCGAGGAATATGCTTGTCCCAATATAGTAGTTCGGCTCCCCCCTTTCCCTGTCGCTCCCCTAACAACGGCAAGGTTGCAGAGGGCCCCTCCTGCATGCCTCGGGCTTCAGGACTGTCACCTCCGTGACCTCCTTCTGCCTCTCTGTCTCTCTGCGTCTTTGTCTGTAGCGCTTGGCCTTGCTCAGATTCTCCCTAGCCTACAGCTAGGGTTTGACTTCAGCTTCTCCTTCTCCTGCAAGATTTGTGCCATTCGGTCCTTCCTCGCATAACTCGGATTGTCCTTCACCTGCATCCAGTATTATTCGGACTAACCCGGCCGACTCATGAAGTATCTCGGCCGGGTAATGCCTTGGCATAAATATAAAGGTCTCCCCCTTTCCTATCTCGGCCGAAGTCTACAGAATACGACCGACTTAGGTTGTAACTCAGAAACTAGACGGGGGATGTCCTTTCGTCTTTCCCCGTCTTTACCCTATCCGGGGTTACCTCCCCAACATTAGTCCCCGAAGCTGATATGGCCCCGCCGACAACCTCGGCCTGGTCGTATCAGTTTCACGACACACGCTCTGTATCGTTTCCGAGTTGTTCCTTGCTCATTCGAGGTATCGTTATATCTTCTCGGGCAAGCCTCGTCCTACGTGTCATCCCCATCATTGCTTCTCTAGTTTTTTGTTCCTCTACAGTTTTTACTGACAGGCTACAGTTACTACTGTGCCTGTCGCGCCGGCGATGCGTTGCCTCGTTCTCTGTTTCCATCGGGGATCGTGATCCTCTCTTCTACCGTGTGGCCCTAGGTGTGGTTCCGCTCAACGACGTGCAGTCGTGCCGCGCACATGATCCACGCTGCCAATCGCCACACGCACGATCCCACTTCCTTGCTTGCGGCTAGGTTATAAAGTGGGGCGCGGCGCTGGAAGAGTCACTTTCCCCTTTTCGTTCGCCTGCGCCCTTCTTCTTCCTCTCGCTTCCGCGCACGCTCGCAGCTCCTCCGCCGCGCGTTCATCAGAACCGCTGACGGCGAGGACTCCACCGCGTCGCCCCGTCTGCCTCGTTCGCGTTCGCTAGCTTCGGCGTCGTCGCCGGTTAGTTCTTTCCGGCCGTATCGCCTAGGCTTTATCCTAGATTTCTCTGTCTCGATTTGGTATTCGCGCGACGGTTCTTCTGCTCCTCCGCCGCCGCTCCTGTGCAAAATCACGACGGGGCCTCGCAGCTCTAAACTTTCCTCCGCCGCTAGTTCTTCCTCCGTCGATCTCTCCGGCGAACCCATGTCTAGCTCCTTTAGTGGTGCCCTGGTAGACGATGAGGATGCTGGCTCTGGGCCTGAGCGAGGCTCGTGGCAGGGTTCCTCCGTTACACGCCGCGAGATCGAGTGGCTTATCCGAACTCGAAGGATCCCCGCCGAGGTCTCCAGTCGTTTACCCGGCAGCGAGTCCTCTCCGGATATTAGGGAGGGCGAGTATGTAGTTTTTATGTCACATTTCTCGCGTGGCTTTGGTCTCCCTCTTAGAGACTTTGCTAGAGAGTTTCTCGACTACTTCGGCCTTCAGTCGCATCACCTTCCTGCAAATGCCATCGCTTCTCTTTCTGCTTTTATCTCCGCCTCGGAGGGATACTTCGGCCTATGGCCGTCTGTGCACGTCTGGTCGAAGTTCTTCCAGATTCGTTCCAACGTAGTCCCTGACAAGTCTCTGCACCCTTCCGAGAAACTGCTTACTCCATGTGGGGCAGCGTCCATTACACCACGGAGGAAGTCCGTATTTCCTCGTGTCACCGGGTTAGAGTCGTGCAAGAAGTGGCACAAATCCTTTTTTTACGTCAAGAACAGAGGGACGGAGGACAAGATTCGGCTCCCTGCCTTCTCCATTGGTCCGCCTTCTAAGGTGAATTGGACTTATAATCCGAGGAAGAGTCATGCCTTGGCCGAGGCCTTTGAGATTCGGCTCAAAGAGCTGATCCACGTCGTGTTATGCGGCGAAGACCTGATGGCTACCTTTATCAGTAGCCGAATCTGCCCATTCCAGCAACGGACTCATAAACTGTGCTACATGAGCGGTCCTCTTGACCCTAACCGAGTCTCGACCGTGGAGCTGGACAACTATCTTATCTACAAGCGTGTCCGAGCTATCTTCAAGACAGAGATGCCTGATGATTGGGCTTGGGGATTGAAACCGTTCACTCGCGATCGTCCGCCTCCCGAGGTGAGCTTAATCACTAACTCTTCACTTTCCAACTGTTTTCGCAACTGTTTTCGCTTATTTTCCTCTTTCTTGTATTACAGAGGTTCACATAACAGAAGGGCGAAGATGCCGAGGTTCTGTCACTCCCGTGGCCTGCGAACCGGGATACCCCAGACGTTGGGGAACCGGACTCGGAAGAATTCGTTCCCAAATCTGACCTCGCCCCTGCTCGCGCTCGTGGCAGGACTTTGGCCCACGAGGAGGAAGGTGATTCGGATGAGGTCCAAGTTCTAGAGGTAGTTGCCGCAATGCCCATTTCTTATGTATTTCCGGCTTCTACTTTCCCAGCAAATCCGGCCGGTCAGGTTCACGACGCCGAGCCTATTGCTTCCCGGCCCCCTGTTACCTCGGGGAAACGTGGGGCTCCTGCTGGTTCCTTAGAGGCGGCCCCCAAGAAACGAATGAAGAAATCCGCTCCGAATCCTCCCAGGCGCAAGACCATGCCTGGAGTCGCAGGGTAAGTTTCTTTTGTTCGTATTTCTTGTTTCTCTCTTTCAGATTTTCATCCTGACACCCTTTTTTCTTTCTTACTTTTTCAGTGCTCCACTTTCTGTTAAGCCCGGCGGTCCTAGTATGACTAGCCACGTGGCTCGGCAGCCGTCTCCTCCACCCGCTGAAGATACCAGGATTCCCAGTCCTTCCCGTGTTGCATCTCCTTCAGCTTCCAATCAGTCGCCTCCTCGTCACGATGCACCTGAGACTCCTCTTGTTGACATCGATCCCACTCGGCCCTCCGAGTTTTCCGCCGAACCCATTGCCCCCTCTGTGGATCCGGGCGCCTCTACTGAACCTCTATCTGCCCCCGCAGTCTCTACAGCAACTCCAGCCCCGGCCGAAGAGGTCGTTATCTCGGCGCCCTCTGCGTCCGTGACCTCTTCTGTTCCTAAAAACACCGTCCCCCTTACCGAGGTATCGGCTCCTGCTGGTGCCTCTTCTAAAGCAAGAAAAATTGTTGCCACCAAGGCCTCCTCTTCCCAGAAAGGTCTTGTCGGCTCTTCTCAGCCAAGTATTGCCGATATGCTGTGCAAAGGAGCTGCGCCCACCAAAGCCTCCGTTACTCCGGCTGCCGGCACCCAGCTTGCTCTTCATAAAAGCCCTGCGGCCGTAGTGGTTACACAACACGTCCGGGGTAAAGTTCTAACTCGGACGGCTAGTGGGAACAGCCTCGGCTTGCTGGTGGAATATGCCAATAATTGGAATGATGCCGATCAGTTTGAGGGTAATCCAATCAGTCAGCCCTTTCAGCTTTCTGACATTAGCGGCCGTTTCGATCAGGCTGCCAAGTTCATCCTTGACACTAACAAGATGAATGAGGTAATCGCTGTTTCGCGGAGTTTAGATTAATTCACCAGCTGTTACTATATGCTCTAGTCCCCGAAACTTGTAAGGAAATAACTTGTTATATGCTTGGAAGTTTAATAATGCTTTACTTAATCTAATTTTATCTCTAGGGTTCGAATTTATATCCGACTAGGTCTGTCTTAAAGCTTGCTTGACTTTTGTTTAGTTGATCTTGAAACATCCAGCCACCTAGATTTGGTTTTAGTCTCGCTTGACTCGGATCTGGTTTAGCTTCGAATACCCAGCCACCTAGATCCGGGTTAAGTTTTTCTTGACTCGGATCTGGTTTAGCTTCAAATATCCGGCCACCTAGATCCGGGTTAAGTTTTGCTTGACTCGAATCTGATTTAGCTTCGAATATCCAGCCGCCTAGATCTGGGTTAAGTTTTGCTTGACTCGGATCTGGTTTAGCGTCAAATATCCGGCCACCTAGATCCGGGTTAAGTTTTGCTTGACTCGGATCTGATTTGGCTTCGAATATCTATTCATCGTTTTGCTTCATTGTTCAGGTTGCACATGACTGACGGACTGCCGAGTTTGAAAGGTTGCTTTTTTCGCACCGCAAACTGGAAGAAAAATATGAGAAAGTCCTTCCTGTGGCAAAAAAGGCTGGTAAGTCGATAATTCCTTTTCGTCATTTCCGACGTTCTTATTGTTTTGTCCGCGAGATGTCAGCTCACTTTTTTGGTGAACAGGCAATATCAATAACCTCAACATTCGTCTTGAGAAGAAAATCAAGAGCTTGGAAGGTTAGTTTCCCTTTTATCTTGCACCTTTTCCTCCTTTAACATGTGCGCTAAGCTTCTTTTTATTTCGTTTGGCCTTGGTAAAGCCGAGTTGCAAACCTTTGTAGCATCTCACCAAGATTGCACGCCCATGCCTGACGTGATGCTGCATTTTTTAGAACAAAGCGCTACTCATTCGGCGCAGCTAAAAGAAAAAGATGATGAAATAGCTCGTCTGCGGGCTGAGGTGGAGACCCTTAAGCTCTCTCAGAAATCCGAATTAGAAAAGGTCGATCAGGAATTCTCTGAGGAGAAGAATCGGCTAGCTCTGGAGCTGCAGAAGAATAAAGAACTCCTCGAAGCTGCCGAACTGAAAACTCGTGGAATGAGCGAGGAGATCGCTCGTTTTGAAAAGAGCAAGAGCATCTGGGCTAAAGACCTTCAGATAATGATGAGTTATATTCATTGTAAGTTTCTTAGCATGGCCGGATTATGTTTTTCTCTTTGTCGCTGCTGCCTCCTCACGCATTTGTGTTTTGCGCAGGTCATTTTCCAGAAGCCAAGCCTGTGAGTTCTAAAGCGGTTCTTGCAGCTCGTGCGCGCTGAGGTATCCCTGTTGACGTTGACTCGGAGTACCTGATGGAGGATTTCCTGGTCGCCGTCGGCGCTGCAGTTGGTCCGATGAAGATTATGGGAAGTGACTTGGTGCAGGAAGCTATCCGAGCCTACCATGTTCTCTGGCCTAATACCTCTGGGACTCCTGATATCAACAAGGTCGAATTGCTGGTGAAAATATTGATGGCATCTGAGAATCAGCTGAGTCTCTGGAGGGAATCAGCCGGGCGAGCTGGCGCTGATATGGCCCTCACTGTTATCATGTCATGGTATGAAGACATTTCTCTTGATATCTTGAGGAATTTGCGCACAGGATCCCGTTGGGTTGAGGACCCCACTTTTGTTGCTCTTCGGCAAGCTCGCGCCTTCCAGCTCGTGGAGTATGCCGACGTGCATACCTGGAATGAAGGTCCGAGCTTCCTCCCGAACTCGGACGATGAGGTTGTAGTCAAGGATGCATCAGATAATAATTCGGCTGAACAAGGTGAGGGTGAAGATGATTCGGCTTCCTCTGGTTACTCCAGTTCGAGCTCGGATGGCAACGGTGACGCGCGATCCTCCTCCAAAGGTACTGGGCATTCAACTGCGCAAACTGAAGTTCCTCAGCAGCCTCAAGCTTCGGCCAAAGTCGCACCTGGGTCTGTGGAAGGCGAGGCAACCTCAGCCGAGGCTCCGCCTATCTCGGAACATCCAGCCCCTAACCCAACAGCTGCCTCTCCAGCTGAAAATCTTTAAGTTATTTCTTGCCCCTGGTATGCCGGGCGTACGATGTACATGAAATATTTGTCTGTCTTCTGTATGACCTGAATTTCTTTTGTCGTGTTCTTCTCCGACATATATGTTTGTAGTTGTTATAACTGTGTTTAAGTGGGTTTTCGTTCGAATTCTTGCTTCGATGATCTATGATCTCCCGATTTTTAGGATGTATCTTTGTCTTTGTATTCTCGTGGTTGAACCAATTAATCTGGGTGTGAGCCTCGAATATCATACGAGATTGAGCTGCTCTTATTCTGAGTATCGAAGTGCGATACCTTCCTTGTATCAAAGGTTGACTACTACTTGGAACAATATACGGTAGTCCCCGAGTCACTGCTCTGGATGCCGAGGTTGAATACTTAAGATGAAATTGAAATAACATATGGCAGTCCCCGAGTCACTGCTCTGGGTGTCGAGGTTCAATACATAAGATGAAATTGAAATAACATATGGCAGTCCCTGAGTCACTGCTCTAGGTGCCGAGGTTCGATGCATAAGATGAAATTGAAATAACATACGGCAGTCCCCGAGTCACCGCTCTGGATGCCGAGGTTCAATACATAAGATGAAATTGAAATAACATATGGTAGTCCCCGAGTCACTGGTCTGGGTGCCGAGGTTCAATACATAAGATGAAATTGAAATAACATATGGCAGTCCCCGAGTCACTGCTCTGGGTGCCGAGGTTCAATACATCATTGGTTCTTGACCTTGAGATATTGTGCTATGAGTAAAATGGACGAAGTAAAGCTACATTCCATGGCCGCTTCGTTTCTTCGTTGGCTTTGTCTGCTTTGTTCCTTCCAGGGGATTGAGCGTCGATTAGGTAATAGGCATCATTATGCAGAGCTTTGCTCACGATGAATGGTCCTTCCCATGGGGGTGACAGCTTGTGCATGTCGGCCGTGCGTTGCACCAGTCTGAGGACTAAGTCTCCTTCTTTGAATACCCTTGGATTCACCTTCTTTCTGTGATATCGTCGCAAGTTCTGCTGATAAATAGCTGATCGTGATAGTTCTAGCTCTCTGGCTTCTTCTAGCAGATCAACAGTATCTTGCCGAGCCACTTCATTTATCTCTGAAGTTATATATTGAGTAAATCTTGGTGAGTCATGCAGTATGTCGGCTGGAAGCACGGCCTCTGCCCCGTATACCAAAAAGAATGGAGTGTAACATGTTGATCTATTTGGAGTGGTCCTGAGGCTCCATAATACTGCTGGTAATTCCTCGATCCAACGTCCTGCTGACCTTTGCAATGGTTCGGCAAGTCGTGGTTTTATTCCGGACAACACTAGACCATTAGCTCTTTCCACTTGCCCATTAGATGCTGGATGAGCAACAGACGCGATATCTAATCTTATGTGTTTCTCTTGGCAGAATCTGGCGAAAGCTCCTTCTGCAAAGTTTGTGCCGTTATCTGTAATAACATTGTGCGGGTACCCATACCTTAAGATGATATCTTTGAGGAATTTCATTGATGTGAGCCCGTCACATTTCTTTATTGGTTTTACTTCAATCCATTTTGTGAACTTGTCTACCATGACCAATATGTGGGTCATCCCCCCTCGGGTCGGCTTAAACGGTCCCACCATATCTAGGCACCACACAGAAAACGGCCAAGTAATGGGTATCGTTTTTAACTCGGACGATGGCATGTGTATCTTAGTTGCATATCTCTGATAGCCATTGCATTTTTCAACCAGCTCTTTGGCTTCTTTCAACGCTGTTGGCCAATAAAACCCATGCCTGAATGCTTTGGCTACCAAGGCACAAGATAAGGCATGGTGTCCACATTCCCCTTGATGTATTTCTAGGAGGATCTCCTGGCCTTCTGCCGAACTCACACACCTTTGCAATACATTTCTGACGCTTCTTTTGTATAGCTCATTGTTTATGATTGTATAAGCTTTTGCTCTCCTTACAGTCTGTCTTGCTAATACCTCATTATTCGGTAGCGTCGCATCTTTGAGGAAAAAGAATATGGGTTGCGCCCACACCGGTGTGACTTTTCCTGGTGCGATCTCACGGTTTATTTCCATGTTTTCCGCCGACATGGCTACGTCAGCCTTTTCCCTGATTATGCATGCCTCTGCTTTCCTTCTCTTGGGGAATCCCGAGTTATATTGCTGGTCTCCATCCATCGGCGCAGTATCTTCTGCCGAATGTGCCGAAATAAAGATAGACCCACATTCTACTGATGGGGTTATTGATGGTTTTATGAGGTGTTCCAGGGCAATACCCGGTGGGATTGACTGCCTTCTTGATCCTAGTTTTGACAATGTGTCTGCGGCATCATTTTCTGCCCGAGGTATGTGGTGAAATTCACACCCTTCAAAGTATCCCCTGATCTTTTGCACATGAAATCTATACAATGCCATATTATCATCCAATGCATCCCAATTGCCTGAGACTTGCTGTATTACCAAATCCGAGTCCCCATAGCATAGAATTCGGCGTATGCCAATCTCTTTTGCTACTTTCAATCCATGGACCAATGCTTCGTATTCGGCTACGTTGTTTGATGCGGCAAAATGTATTTGTAGCACATACTTCAGCTGATCTTTTTTGGGCGATGTTAACACTATTCCTGCTCCCAAACCATTTCTTAGTTTGGAACCATCGAAATGCATTGTCCAATAATTTGGATCTGGCAATGGTGGCTCATACTGCACTTCGGCCCAATCTACGAGAAAGTCGGCGACCGCCTGAGACTTGATTGCATCTCTTCTATCGAATTGTGGAGCTTATGGTGATAATTCGATTGCCCATTTTGCTATTCGGCCACTTGCATCTTTGTTGCTCAATATGTCGGCTATGGGTGCTTCGCAGATCACTTTGATGGGGTGTTCTTCGAAGTAATGTTTTAGCTTCTTTGCCGACATATACACTCCATAAGCCATCTTCTGATAATGTGGGTAATTTTGTTTTGAAGCGGATAATACCTCGCTCAAATAATACACCGGCCTTTGAACCGACTTATCATCTTCGAGTAGTTCTACGACGACTACAACACTTACTACTCTGTTGGTAGCCGCTATATAGAGTAACATTGGCTCTTTTGATAATGGGGAAGCTAAAATGGGTGCTGTGATCAACATCTTTTTCAACTCATGAAATGCATTGTCTGCTTGTGGAGTCCAAATGAACTTATCTGATTTCTTCATTAATTGATAGAGTGGTAGTGCCTTTTCCCCCAGCCAACATACGAATCGGCTGAGCGAGGCAAGACATCCCGTGAACTTCTGTACATCATTTAGACACTTTGGTAACTCCATTCTTTCCACTGCCTTTATCTTTGTTGGGTTGGCCTCTATACCTCGGCTAGACACAAGGAAACCGAGTAATTTCCCTGCCGGCACACCAAATGTGCATTTTTCCGGATTGAGCTTCATTCGGAACCTTCTTAGGTTCGCGAAAGTCTGTCGTATATCATCTAGTAGCGTTTTGCTTTCCTTAGTTTTGATGACCACGTCATCTACATATACTTGTACATTTTTTCCTATCTGGTCGTGTAGACATTTTTGCATGCATCTCTGATAGGTTGCTCCTGCGCTTCGCAAGCCGAATGGCATGGTGCGATAGGAATAGGCCCCATAAGGGGTAATAAATGCAGTCTTTATTTGATCGTCCGGATTTAACGGTATCTGGTGAAAACCAGAATACGCGTCTACAAATGATAACAACTCACAACCAGCGGTCGAATCAATGACTTGGTCTATTCTAGGTAATGGAAAAGGATATTTTGGACACGCCTTGTTCAGGTTCGTGTAATCGATACACATTCGCCATACAATGGCTACATTCGGATCATCTTTCTTCTTTTCTACTAGCACCGGATTTGACAACCAATCCGGATATAACACCTCCATGATGAACCCGGCCGCGAGGAGCCGAGCTATTTCATCCCCTATTATTTTTCTCCTGTCTTCGGCGAAGCGGAAGAGAGGTTGCTTCACCGGCCTTGCTCCTGGTCTCACATTTAGAGAGTGCTCAGCCAACTCCCTGAGAACACCTTGCAGATCCTGAGTTGACCATGAAAAGATATCCCGATTCTCACGGAGGAAGTTGGTGAGCTCGCTTTCCTATTTAGCATCTAGGCCTGCACCAATGGTAACAGTACGCTCTGGGACCGCTCATCTATCTGAAATTTCTTTGTTTCTTTAGTCGGCTGAAAGGAGACACTTCCATGTGGATTGGCTAGTGCCGGCATATTCAGCTGTGCCGACTGAGTAGGTCTGCTACCTCCTGAATTCTTCTTTTTTCTCTTGCTATAACCAATGATTCGGCCATATTTGACCCGGCTGAGGCACACTCCATTGACTTCTTGTAATCACCTGCTACTGTTATCGCTCCTTGTGGTCCGGGTAGTTTCATTTTCAGATAACTTACATGACAGCTTCCCATGAATTTGGCCAACGCGGGTCGTCCGAGTAAAGCATGATAACAACTCTCTAGATCCACTACTTCAAACTCTAAGTTTTCTACTCTGCAGTTATCTCTTGTACCGAATAACACATCCACTCGGACCTTACCAATGGGTTCACATGACAGTCCTGGCACTATCCCATGGAAAGTGGTCCTCGTGGATTGCAGCATGTTCTGCGATATTCCGAGTTTGTGCATGGTATCTTTGTACATGATGTTGATACTGCTTCCATTGTCAATGAGTACTTTTGAGAATTTCACATTGATGCTTGGTCCAACAAATGTCGAATCCAACATGAGTGCATATGACCCGGGATGCGGCATTATCTTGGGGTGATCCTTTATACTCCAAGTTATCTCCTGATCTGACCAAGGCACGAATCTTGGTACTGCCGGCATAAGTGCATTTACTTCCATATGCCGGCGTTGCACACTCTGCTTGTCTTGTTGTTCCGTTGTGAATACGCAACAAGACCGATGATGTTCTCTGTAATCATTGCGTCCAGTATTCGCCGGATTTGTCCTTCCATCCTGGACTTGGTTCATCACTTGATGTACCGCGTCTCTCCGATCCGAGTTATCGTACCTCGGGGGAGGGGGCGGTAACATCAGTTGTTGTGCATTTGCTCCAGTCAACTGTGGTTGATGCTGCTGTTGTACTTGATGGGGTGCCTGAGTACCTGCTGGGTTCAACATTGCATTTTTCATCCATGCACATTGGCGGGTTGTATGGTTGCCTGGCCTTGATGGGTTTGACGTGTGAAATTTGCACGGCTGATCTAACATAGATTCGAACGTGTACTTCGGCCTCTCTTGCAACTGTTTCTTTTGTTCTAGGGTCCACTGCCTTTTTCCTTCATTCCTTTGTGTCCACTGCTGAGGACCATTCTTTTGCCGCTTAGTCGTTCCGTGACTCGGCGGATCTTGCGCTACTGCCGCCACCTGAGCCCAATTATATCTATAATCCGGCCTTTCCTCTCTTCTTTTTCCTCTGAAATCACTACGCCTAGATGATCCGGCCAGGTCTCTTGCATGATGGTCCTGTTGCTCCCGATGATCGGCCGACATTAATTCTGGTTGCGTTGGATCTCCTAACGCGTAGGAGTCCGCTATTCTGATAGTTTCTGCCAATGTGGTCGGCATATCTCTTTGCAGACGCTGCCATAATACGCTGGCATAACGGCATCCTTGTGCGAACCAAGCTATTGCTTGCGATTCTATTACTCCTTCACATGAGTTTCTCAGGTTACACCACCGAGTTAAAAACTCCCTATCTGTTTCATTCGGCCTTTGCTTGCACATGGCTAAATGTTGTGGCCTGTTTGGCCTCATGTATGTGCTGGTAAAGTTGCTGACAAACATTTCTTCAAAATCCAGCCAACAGTTAATACTGCCCGCTGGTAGATTATTCAGCCACACCCTAGCTGGTCCTTCCAGCATTTGTGGGACATACTGTACTGCCCATCGTAAGTTTCCACCCGCTATTTTCACAGCAGTGGCATAGTCAATCAACCAATCTTGTGGTTTGGTACTCCCGTTATATGTTTTCGTGCCCCTTGCTAGCTGAAAGTTCGGCACAGTTGGTTCTCCCATGATCCGTGGTCCAAAGCATGTTGGACCTGGTGGTCCCTGTTCTTCCAACAACTCGGACCGGTATATCCGGTCCATCTTTACTCTTGCATCATTTGATGGCAAATCTCTGTACAGGACTCTGTCTTGTATTCCATAATGGTTATTCCCGCCATGGATCGCATATTCCATCTCGGAATAACCATCATTGTATCTTTCATTAACTTGAATGTGGCGAGCTGGCCTCGTTTCTCTTTCCTGCCGGGGTTCATGCCTTGGTTGCGGGTTGAGCGGCAATTCTCTCCTTACTTCCACTGGGGTATTGTTTTCATGATTGCCTCTTCCGGGTTCTCTTCTGCCGAGATCTCCATTGTCTCGGCTTCCGCCGTCTTTCTCATTACGGCCGGGATTCCTCTCCCCACTGTTACCTTTTCTTGCATTGCATCTGTTCTCATTTGCCTTTCCGGCCATTGCCGGATAATATGGAACAATTTGCTTGTTTCTCTTTCCTGAGGTTACTGCTTTGTCCCTCCGTGCATTATTTCCTGGTGAAGATGCTGCTGCCACGGACAAGGCAGGTGCTGCTCCTGCCGAATGAACCATTCGCGAGGCCCCCGGCCTCGCCGGGTCTGCCTTGAGCATTTCTTCGTTTTGCTGGTTCGCGATGCGCACTAGCTCATTCACTCTTTTCTGCTGTTTCTGCCGGGCCTCACCGGTCAATCCCTCTAACTCCAATGCTGCGGCATTTGCTGCTCTTAGGTTCTTTGCCGGGGTACTGTACCTCGGCAAGCCCAAATCAACTGATTCTGCTTTATGAGCATCATGCTCTTTGTTGATATCATCTATGAGGTTTTTCCCTCTTAATCTTAATTCGTCCACCCGCTCAGGCGCGATGTCAAGTTTATTAGCTTTGGCATATTCTCGCAGAGTCCTGTTTAAGGACTCCCGCAAGGCTGACACCTTTTTGGCCTCTACCAGCACCTTTTGTCTGGTTTCTTCTAACTCTGCCTGAGCATTTGCCGGATCAAGTATCGGCGCTACAGGCGTAGTCAAGTTCTCTATGGTCCACTGAAGGATGTTCTCTGGCCTTTCTAGAGGTAGCCCTCTTACTCTTGGTGCCTTTGGGGTGGTGTCCTGCACCTCGGTCGGGTTGGTCGCTGGCCGGATTACCTCGGTGGGCAGTGGTGCTGTCTGCCTGGGTGTGCCCTGTACTCTGGTGGCGGGTTCTCTGGTTGACCCGGCGGCCGCTACTCCAGTTTGCACTCCAGCCGCGACCATCACCTCGACACTACCTACAGGATGCGCTCCACGCGGACGGCTTGTAGTGTTAAGAGGTGGCTCCCCTGCAATAACAACTTGGTGAGGATAAATGCCGGAGATGTCGACGCTGACGTAGGCCCTGTGCGCGCCCAGGCTGATGAAGACACCATTGCGCGGGGGAGTTTTTCCCCTGAAGCTGCCCGCATTGTCGTTGACGTAGTCACAGAGACCAAATCTCTAGACCAAGCCAGAAACAACACGCTCGCCCGTGTTGATGAAGTTTCCCGTCCGGATCATAACTCCAGCTAGCACCGCTGTGGGCCCCACGGTGGGCGCCAACTGTCGTGGTGGTGTCACGGCAGATGCCATGGGTAGGCTAAAGTTTGGGACCAATGGATTCTAGAGGGATCTGGGAGGGAAGATGTAGTTGATTCTACACACAGAAGACTAAGGCAAAGATCTTTATTTCTCCTTCCTTGGGCTACAAGTGCTCCTTGAGCTGTTTACAAGGAGAACGGGAGAACTTTACCAGCCTAACGGTACCAAGAAAGAGCCGATCCCCCCTTCATAGTCCAAGCCTCTCCTTTTAAAGGCGAGCCTTGGGTTCCTCTAGGGCTGACGTGGCAAGCATATTCGAGGAATATGCTTGTCCCAATATAGTAGTTCAGCGCCCCCCTTTCAATGTCGCTCCCCTAACAGCGGCAAGGTTCTAGAGGGCCCCTCCTGCATGCCTCGGGCTTCAGGACTGTCACCTCCGTGACCTCCTTCTACCTCTTTGTCACTCTGCGTCTTTGTCCGTAGCGCTTGAGCTTGCTCAGATTCTCCCTAGCCTACAGCTAGGGTTTGACTTCAGCTTCTCCTTCTCCTGCAAGCTTTGCGCCATTCTGTCCTTCCTCGCATAACTCGGATCGTCCTTCACCTGCATCCAGTATTATTCGGACTAACCCGGCCGACTCATGAAGTATCTTTGCCGGGTAATGCCTTGGCATAAATATAAAGGTCTCCCCCTTTCCTATCTCTGCCGAAGTCTACAGAATACGACTTAGGTTGTAACTCGGAAACTAGACGGGGGATGTCCTTTCGTCTTTCCCCGTCTTTACCCTATCCGGGGTTACCTCCCCAACACAATGTCTACTCATCTATACTTCACAAGTTTGCGAAGTGAACTTCTTATTATATCTTCTTTGTTGCTCAGGCATATTCCACCTACACATTTCCTTCTCTATTTATCCAAGTAGTTCCTTGACATCTAGATGTGTTGGCAGCTCATTCATATTTATTCCTTCCTTTTTCATTTTCTAATTTCATTTCTTTATTTGGATCTAATCCCTATAACAAAATTTATATGGATGCAAGGATGAACCCTTTTCAAGAGAAATTGTACTTATTCTATCAGACAAGTTTATTTTTTTAAGCACATGAACAAACATCAATAAAACTTTGTAAAGATTCAATGGAATGTATATCCCAATGAACTCCCGAAATATAGTAGTGAACTACTACATAATAGTTGAAATATAGAATAAAATCTTGTGCTATTTTGAAACTTTTTATTACGCAATCACCTCACTAAACTTCCAGGAACAAAACATGTGGTCTTCAATAGGCATAGTAATGAACTCTTGAATATCATAATAACAATCTGAACTAACATGATGCAAACCAGTGATCTATAGTTTAGTTTTTTTTGCAATTAACTACTAACTACCATTTTTTCCATTGAATATCAATTTTTCAATCATAATTAAGTTTATACAAGTATACTTCCTGGAATATCAAAATGAATTCCACATTTTTTCATAGTGAACTTCTGATAATAATATAATTACCACAAAATTAATCAATAACTAAACAAGTGAACTTCGATAGGATCTGATCATGAACTACACCATCAGTTGGTTCTATATCAAGCATCAAATTATGATATAACAAAACATGATTCCATCTAGGTTTCTGTGGATTTAATATGCTAATCTTTGAATCAAGGTGAGATCCAATCTTTCACTGAACTAGGGCCATGTTGCTATGATTTGATGTAGTAATTTTATGTCCTGCAAAATAGATCGACGATCAAAACTTCACATGTTTCCAAATTCGCGATGGAATAGAGACGTGTAGGTGCAAAATTTGGCTCCAAACCAAAGAAATTGCATACTCTCCTCACGTCGAGGCCAGAGAAGAAGGTCCGGTGGTTTTCGGGAGCTCGCCGGGGTTCCGTCGCGGGCTCCTTCGCGTCGGCTACCACCGCTGCTCACTCGCCTGTGCAGACACCGGGGAAGAAGGTCTGCTAATTGGGGAAGGTCGTCGGGGTTCCATCGCAGGTCCTTTGCCCTGCCTACGGCCACCACTCACTCGCTCGCGTCGACCAAGCGGGTAGCTTCGTCGGGATCGGGGACAAGATGTGGTGTCTCTGCTCGGGGCGGGTGGCGCTCATAAAGACCTGGTCGGGGGCGAGTCGGGTATGGTCAGAGATGAGTGACCGGTTTGGGTACCAGTAGGTAGCCTCATTAGGGTAGGGTTATGTAACACCCTCAGAATCGGACCTATGCAAGTTTCAGCGATTCCCGCCAAACCCGCATAGAAACGATTCAAAGGTGCCCACCAGGCACTTTCGTGCGGGTGGAAAACAAAGTAATAACATTACACAACAGTCCTCGATGGGACCCACAGAACAGATATATATATACAACACGACTCCATGAGTCAAGAATACAGATATACAGTACGAAGATCCAAATCACCTTGAAAAGATGGAGCGTCCGACTACGGACAAGATGCAAATGGGGCTAAGAGCCCTGAAGAATAACCAATGGCGTCCATAACCCTGCCCAGGCCAAGCCGGAAGGGTAACCCTGCTAACGGCGTCGATCTCAAAACCTGCTTATACAAAAGGGGTGCCGACAAAGGGCAAAGGAAAAAGAGGAGCGTCAGTACTGAGGCCAGTACACGGCGAGACTAGAGTTCGGCGGTCCTCGCCTACATAGGTATGGTGGACTGAGCGGCAGCGGCAGCATGCACTAAACAACCTATAGAGACTCGAAACAACTGGCGGTTATCAGAGAGGGGTAAGACAGACCTACTTGGAACCAACCTAATACTACCATCAAGCAAACCCATCCTGGTGTTTCCCCCTCGAGACCAAACGAGGAAGTCAACCGAGGAACTCACACAGTTGGCAGTTTTATTTATTCGGTTATCGTTGCAGCAATTACTAGTCAGGTTTAGATAATCATCCTGATAAAATAAGCAGTGGGCACTTTTATTTAACCATTCCATTGTAGTTGCGACACTTACTAGTCAGATACAGATAGCATGATATAAACCCAAAACCCAGCAGTTGTTGGTGCTTTTATTCAGCCATTCCGTTGTAGTTGCAATACTTACTAGTCAGGTACAATGGTCGCAAGCGACACTCCAAACAAGCAATTGTGGGCAGTATTAATTAGCCATTCCATTATAGTGAAGCTGATTACTAGTCATTATAAGTCAAATTTATAGCAATAAACTTTAGTTATGCTTGTCTATGGTCAAGATACTGTGCTCCAAGTCGTCCATAACCGCGGACACGGCTTTCAGAAAGTTTTACCCGGACGGGGTGCACCAATAGCAACACACACTCGATCAACCTCGGAAAAACCAAATCAAAACCCAACGAGGCCTTCACGACAAAGCAATCACAGGATTCAGAAATATTTCAGGGGGCCACCCCTTGGAGTACACCCGCAACGAAGTAAGCAAGCTCCGAGACGGACTCAAGGTTTACGACAATGGCTGTAAACGACAGCAAATCCCCAAACGGGGACTGTCGATACCGCGAAAACATTCCGCTTCCAAAACAGTACAGCGTGCTCCTCACACAATCGTAAATAAAGCAGTAAAGCATGGCATAGGTACATGATAGTAAATAAAACCTCAAACTAGTTGTGGCCCCAAGAAATAAGACTGAATCAAGCTCTGGCTAAGGGGGGTCCCACATACCTCCCGGATGTGGATAGCGCGATAAATCAAGGAACAGGTATCAAGCACTCGGGGTCCTACGGGACACAAGTGGGCGTTCGGAAACCAAATGTTATCTATCACCCACCGATGCCTCTGCTTACTTCAATTTTAGTTGTTAAACAGGAATTAAAGTGAACGATAAGTAAAAACTATGATCATCTCCAACATCAACATGCGGCAATACATCAACAACTGTGGCACTTGACGACACGCAACAGCACTAGAGCAAGCGACTACGATGCGCAAGTCCAACTATCTTCCAAACAACAGGTAATAGGGTATGTCCAAGGCAAT
This sequence comes from Avena atlantica, assembly GCA_910589765.1. Taxonomy (NCBI): domain Eukaryota; kingdom Viridiplantae; phylum Streptophyta; class Magnoliopsida; order Poales; family Poaceae; genus Avena; species Avena atlantica. Next base: position 8,533,533 of record OU342736.1, on the reverse strand, counting down.
ATATGGCTGCAAGGGATATCACGGGTACGAAAAACTAAAGCATCGCAACACAGATAGCAAAGATCAACAGGAGGGAATAAATACTATAAAAGTAAGATAGGTAGAAAGGGGGAGATGCTCGCCTGAAAACATTGCCGGAGGTTCAACCGAAGATCGGGGCGAAGCTCACATCAACTCAACGGCCTTATCCGCGAAGAACCAAAACACTAGAAGAAACACCGGATGCAATATTTAATGCTACGGCAAAAGATCGGGCATGGTGCATGTATGATGCATGGCATGGCAAGGTGCGATGCAATTAGGTCATATTAAGCGGAACCGGGGTCCCGACAATTAGTTAGATGGTTCAAGTGATTTGTTTACCCCGCAATTTAAATGTTGTTTGAACATGGCAAAATAAGTTACCGGTTCGCTACACAAATTTAAATGAGGCCAATATGAGACTAGATTTGCCCGCATATGGGCCCCATATTTAATTATGAGGTGAATCGGCATAAGGCCCCCAAACCAATGATATGCATGCGAGATGAATGACAATTTTAATATGCGACAAGGTTATTATATTATAAAATAGGGTTTCGGGAAGGGGTTTACACATTAGGGTTCGGCGAGCTTGGGTTCCGGGGTTCGGGGTCGGTCTCAGGGTCCAGGGTTCGACGGGGTCCGGGGTTCGACGGATCGTGCTCGGATTACTGGGGTAGATCTTGTCGCATCCGGGAAGCAGGACTTGGTTCGCGTGGGGGGCGCATCGGATTCTCCTGGGTCGGTGTCGTTCTTGTCGTTGCGAAGCTCTTGTCGGGCCCGCGCCATCGAGTCGGTGTTAGCGTTTGGGAGCGTTCTCGTGGCAATCTTGGCGTCCTGAGGACGATCCTGTCGCATCCGCGGTCTTCGGTTCGTGCCGACGGTCTTGGCGTTCAAGGTGGAGATCTTGGGGTCCGGGGTCTTGACGCCTTCGGGTCCGAGAGGGAGATCTTGGCTTCCGAGGGTTCGGTCCAATTTCGACCATCAGGGTCCAGGACGAAGATCTTGGATTAGGGCGCCACTTGGGTTCGGTGTCGATCTTGGCGGTCACTGGTACACGTGGCCGTTCTCGTTGAGGGGTGGTCTTGAACGCGCGGCGGAGGGGTCTCGCGGTCACGCACGGCGACGGCGCAGAAATTCCGGCTTCGGCGAGACAGGCACATGCGGCGACGTCGGGGGGTGCGGGGCCGGGCTTGCCGACGGCAGAACTTGGCGGTCATCGGGTCGGCGCCTATGGTCGTTGGCGAGCTTGGGGTGCCTCAGGACGGCCCGCAGAGATCACAAGCAGATCCCCATGGCTCCCTTACACGAGCACACAGAGACACACGCACGTACACCGAGCGAAGGGCAGAAGGGCCGGCTTGGGAGGACGGTGCCGGAACGGCGGCGGGGAGGCGGTCGCAGCGGCGAGGTGGAGGCAGGCATGCACGAGGCCAGAGGAGAAGGGGCCGCGGCCGGCGGAGCAGGCCGACGCGGAGGAGCTCGATGGCGAGGCGGGGAGGACTTCGGCGGCTCCGGCATCGCCGGCGCGCGAGCGGAGGGGGAGCTCGCGGGCGCGAGCAAGGCGGAGGCGGGAGGCAGGCGGTGGAGGCGGGGAAGCTGGGCGCGGCGGCGGCTGCTCGGGGGGGGCGCGCGGAGGAAGCTCGATGGGGCGGCCCGAGGAGGCGCCGGCGAGGAGGAACGGGCGTAGAGAAGGCGGCAACGGCAGAGCTTCTGCGGGGCGGCGGCGGGCGAGCGTGGAGGGCTCGCCGGTGACGGCGGGGACGCCGGAGAGGAGGGAGGAAGGGAGAGAGGCGGGACGGGCACGCTGGGGAGGAGGGTTGCGGGATCGGGGTGGGTGCGGGATGGTGGGGTGGGGCTGTGGGAGGTGGGCCTGCAGGGTGGGTCCCAGGGGAGGACGGGCCCAGCGGCCAGGGAGGGAGCGTGTGTGCGCGTGGCGTGCGTGTGGCGTGCGCCAGGGGGCTGCTGGGTGAGGTGGGGAAAAGCTGAGGGAGGGAGGATGAGGTGGCAGAGTGTGGTTGGTGGGGGGGGTGGCCAAGGTGAGGTGGCAGCCTGTGATAGGTGGGAGTGAGGTGGAGGGGAGGGTTGGGTAGGTAGTTTGGTAGGTTTAGGAATTAGGTGGACCGATTTAGTTTTCTGGGGGTGGTCGTTCGGGTCGGGTCGGCCCGTTCGACTGCCCCCACTAAAATAATAAATATTTTTATTTGTTTTACAAACACCGTTTGCAAACTGATATCAGACACACAAAAATAATCCGGAGACCCAGGGTTTGATATTTGATTAAAGATGGGCGTTTTAGAAAAGAAAATGGGCTTTGCGAAAATAGTTTTAGACAAACAACATATGATGATGACGATGCAATGCACAAATTCAACGCGATTTTCTAGTAGTGGTTTTGCGGGATGCCACAGGTTATAGAATAGTTATTCTACAACTATCTTAAGGGGTTGTAGAATAGTCGTGTTTTATCTATATATGGAAAACTGTGGGTCCTCAAGGCTCTTATCTCAATTCGCATCTTATTCTTCCTCGAATGTGTATCGTTTTCAAGGTGATTTGGATCTTTGTACTATATATTTGAATTCTTGACTCTTTGAGTCGTTGTTGTATATATATGTTTCTATGGGTTCCATCATGAACTATTGTGTAATGGTGTTACTTCGTTTTACACCCGCACGCAAGTGCCTAGTGGGCATCTTATAATCGTTTCTATGAGGGATCGGCAGTAATTGCAAAATCTTGCATAGGGCCGATTCGAGGGTGTTACAACTTGGGACCAGGAGGATGTCTCAACAAGGGGCTCCGTGGTGGGGACCCGGGGTATCTCCCGAGCAGCCTAAGCATGTGAGTGATGGCGCTTTGTTGATATGGAGTGCTTCGTCGGGAAACCCCAATAGCAAGGTATGAAGCAGCACAACAGCAAGTTTTCCCTTAGTAAAAAACCAAGGTTATCGAACCAGTAGGAGGAAGGAAACGTCTCAAAGGTGTTGCAAACAACTTCGAAACCTGCACAACACAAACTCTCAAGACTTTTCCCCAATGAACAGTGAGGTCGTCAATCTCACCGGTTGCTGTAACAAAGTATTAACTGTATTGTGTGGAAGGTGATAATAGTTTGCAGCAAGTAAATAGTAACAGTGGAAGATGTATCAATGGTAAAGATTGGACCGGGGTCCATAGTTCACTAGAGGTGTTCTCCTTAGATAAACAAACATGACATGCTAGGTAAACAAATTACAGTAGGGCAATTGGCAGGACTAAGCAAGGCATAACAATGCAATACTAGACATCAAGATCATATGATATTCGATCGGGAAATACAACAAGATACATAGACCGCCATCCAACTGCATGTATGACTAGAATTCCACCTTCAGGTTATCATCTGAACCCCCTCCAGTATTAAGTTTCAAGCAACAGAAAACTGCTTTAAGCAAAGTGTGTAAGGTAAACAATCCACTTGTTCCATGAACAAGAGACCGCTGTTTTCTTCCTAGTAGCAATAGCACATCTACATCCTTAGAGATTTCTGTCACTTCCCTTGGAAACTAGAGGCATGAACCCACTATCGAGCATAAATACCCTCTCTTGGAGTTACTAGCAACTACTTGGCCAAGATAGCAACTAACAACGGAGAGCATGCAAGATCAAAAACAACAGAGACATGATAGAATCAAATAAACAAAACCATTAATCAATTGACATAGTAATCTCTATATCCATCGGATCCCCACAAACACAACATGCATGATTACAAATAGATTAGATCTTGATCGTGAACAGACCTCACAAGATCTATACATGAAATCACAAGGAGGAGATACAACCATCTAGCTACTACATGGACCCGTAGTCCAAGGTGGAACTACTCACGCTTCATACCAGAGAATAAGGCCTCCGGGATGATCTCCCCTCCGGTAGGGTGCCGGTAAGAACTTCAGATCCCCCCTAATCTAGGGACGATGGTGGCGGCGGCTAACGACGGTTTCGTGGAGTTTTGATCGGGTGTCTAGGGTTTCTGTATTGGGGGCTTCTTATAGGCAAAGAGGGAGGTCGAGAGGGTGCCCGAGGCGGCTGCACCCCCCAGGCGCGGGGTGGGCCCACCCGCGCGGCCAGGGGGTGTCGCCCCCTCGAGGCCCTCCTCCGTCTTGTCTTCTGGCTTCGTGTTGCCCATGGTAAAATATTGACTTTGGCTTTTGTCCCGTCCAATTCCGAGAATATTGATATTCTGCATTTCTGGATCCAAAAACAAAAGAAAACAGGCAACTGGCATTGTGGCAACTTGTTAATAGGTTAGTTCCAGAAAACATATAAAAACACCTCAAAGTGTAGACAAAGCAAAGCAAAATAGATATTAAACAAGCATGGAGCATAAAAAATTATAGATACGTTTCCGACGTATCAAGCATCCCCAAGCTTAACTCCTGCTCGTCCTCGAGTAGGTAAGTGATAAAAGACTAATTTTTGAGGTAACATGCACCATCAAAACCAAGATCAAAACATTTGCAAGCATTGAAAGCTGGGATCAAACAAATCTAAACATGTGCATGAATGATGGAGTTCTACCAATAAGACAAAGTAACTATGCATGCAACATGAAAGGCTACAAACAAAGATCATGAATAACATGCATTGAAAAACGTTTGTTTTTTTACATACACAAAACATGGCATAATGGCAATCAGCTTGTCCCTCATAGAGTAGCAAATAGATGCATAGTACACCTTCAAAGTTCATAAGAGTGACTATATAAAAATAGCACAAGAACAAGCAATATCACAATATGCATCAATCAATAAGTTTTGGGACAATGCACATAGAACTAAGAATGGCCACTATGATGTCTTAATGGTGCCTAAAGGTAGAAGGTAGAGACCCAACATAGTAGTGGAAGAAAGGCCCATCATAAAGGGAAGTAGGGATTTCAAGTTTCAAAAGGAGCTTCCAAAAATTATGGTACTTGTTAGCTTTCAGCCCTCATTGCCCCTATCATAAGCATCTTGAAGTGATTAAGGTTAAAGTCAACAAACTATGGAGTATATGCTTGACAAAGTATGAGTTGGCGATCTCATGTCCCTAGAATACGAGGGCCACAGCTCATGGTACTCAACTTAAGTCACATGTAAGTTCTTTACATTGTAAGTACATGTGTATCATAGAGAACCGCCAACGGTGTTGGGGATATTATATATGGGTATCCTTATAGCATGTCTCCTATCCGGATAACCCGGGTCGCCCACAATTGGTAGCATGGTCCATGGTCTGCTGGGCGGCCCAGTTAGATGGATCCAGAAGGGAGGCCCATGCCGAATAAAGGAAGGCTATGGAGGAGTCACCGATGTACCTAGAGCCTTGGAGTGCAAGACACGTTAGATCAATTGTATACCGTGTAGGACTCTCTAACCGGTCCGGCTAGGAATTTACCTGTAACACTAGGACCTGGCGACTATATAATTCGGGCCTATGGGAGCCTTTAGGGCACGTACAACTTATACTCTCGCACATCGAACCGATCCATATAACACGGCGTCTTGCCATTATAGTGATTTATAGCAGGAGTAGGATTCCGCCACCTTCGTGGGATCTGAACCTGGGTAAGCTGTGTAACATTATACCCGTCAACCATCCGCCTTCTCCCACGTCTCTAAATACGCACTATGAGGACCCCTCCATGGCGTACTCGTCGGCAATACCACGACAGTTGGTGCCCACCATGGGGCAAGAGGCACTTCAGACTCTATAGTAGGTGAGGACCAAGATCTTCGGGGGAATCGGCGAAACCATATCCACCGGTCGCGTTATCTTTTTCGGAAACATTCCGATTGTCCCTCCCAACGAGTTCTGGATCCCGGCGAAGACGAACCCTACGCGGTGCTTAATCGTCCCCATCAGAGACATGTTGGGGTTCGTAGCATGGAAAACAAAAATTTTCTATCGCATACAAACAAACAAGCCAAGATCTATCTACTAGATTGTAGCAACGAGTCGATGGTATAACTTACCCTCGAAGATTCCAAAGCGTTTAACGAGAGCAGATTCTCGTGGGTGATGTAGTCGTACTCTTTCCGATCTCAAGATCGTGTAGACGATCCTTCCGGCGCCACGTTCCGGCAGCGCTCCCGCAGTCGGTCACACGTTCGGTACTCGACGAAGACCTTCCTCTCCCTTGTTCCAGCAGGCAGCGGAGGTTGTAGCACTCTCCTCGCGATTCCGGCAGCACAACGGCGTGGTACCGGAAGTAGAGGGGAGATCCCGCAGGGCTTCGCCTTAAGCCGGTGCGAGTATGGTGGAGCTTATGAGAGAGGCTATTAGTGGTCTAGTAATTAGACACACCAATTAGAAGGCTCTAAACCAATTAGAAGGCTCTAAACCGCTGGCTAAAGCAATTAGAAGCTCTAATCCAAAACGGCTCTAAACCGGAGATCTAGAGGTGAAAGTTGTGTGTCTAGGAGGGGAGCCCTGCCCCTCCTTATATAGGTGGGAGGGGGCTGGCGCCAAGGGGAGGAGAGTCCCTCCCCAAGTCGGCTTGGTGGTGCGCCGGCCAAGGGAGGAACCCTCCTCCAATTCGGCCTCCACCAATCCTCCTTCTCCTCTTTCCGAAAACTGGCAGTTTGACTTTTCAAACTTGCCGTTTGACTTTTCAAACTAGGATTTGATTTAATCCCTTATTTGGAACAGCGATGACACTAAATACATGATGCAATCATTCCAACATGCAATGACACATTCATGTACCCCTTCCCCTCCGGAGTGCCGGACATTCCGGAACCTTCTAGAATGTTCCCGATGAAAACACCGGAATCATTCCCGAACTCCGAAACGGGACTTTCCTTATATGAATCTTATTCTCCGGACCATTCCGGATCACCTCGTGATATCCCGGATCCCATCCGAGACTCCGAACAACATTCGGTCTCTTTCTCATAACACCATAACTACTCAAACAACGTCGAATCCTTAAGTGTGTCTCCCTACGGTTCGTGAATTATGCGGACATGATCGAGACACTTCTCCGAACAATAACCAATAGAGGAATCTGGAAATTCATATGGCTCCCACATATTTCTACGATTACTTTGCGATCGAATGAACCACTTACATACGATACCAATTTCCCTTTGTCTCACGATATGTTACTTATCCGAGGTTATGATCGTCGGTATCTCTGCATACCTAGTTCAACCTCGTTACTGACAAGTACTCTTTTCTCGTTCCCGTGATATGTGATCCCTTGTGACCAAGTCACATGCTTGCAAGCTAATTGGATGACATTCCACCGAGAGGGCCCAGAGTATATCTATCCGTCATGTGGATGGACAAATCCCACTCTTGATCCATGTGTCTCAACCAAAACTTTCCGAACACTCAATGCCACCTTTATAACCATCCAGTTACGGTGTGGTGTTTGATGTCATCAAAGCATCCATCCGGTAAAGGTGATATGCATGATCTCATGGTCGAAGGAATTAGGTTACTATGTATCAGAAAGCATATAGCAATTGAACTATTGAAATGACTTGATCTTTATGCTACGCTTATCTATAGGAGTATGTCCACCATATCATTCTCCTAACGATATGATCTTGTTGTTGATAACATCTCAATGTTCATGATAGGGAAACCACAATCATCTATCAACCAACAAGCTAGTGAAGTATAGAGGCTATACTAGGGACTTCAAATTAAGTTTACAAATCACACAAGTATCAATGTTTCCTTGTTAATACTATTATAGCATGAATGTAAACATTTATCATAAACACAAAGATATAATAATAACCACATTTATTATTGCCTCTAGGGCATATCTCCAACAGTCTCCCACTTGCACTAGAGTCATCTAATCTAGATTACATGGTAATATACCGAACACCCATGGCAGTTTGGTGTTGGTCATGTTTTGCCCTCGGGAGAGGTTTAGTCAACGGATCCGCCACATTCAGATCTGTGTGTACTTTGCAAATCTTTATATCCCCATCCTGGATATGTTCTCGAATAGCGTGAAAACGCAGCTTGATATGCTTCAGCTTCTTGTGTGACCTTGGTTCTTGCGCATTGGCTATGGCGCCCATGTTATCACAGTAGATAGACATTGGGTCCAGCGCACTAGGAACCACACCCAGCTCTGTAATGAACTCTTTCATCCATATCGCTTCTTGTGAAGCCTCCGAAGCAGCCATGTATTCCGATTCAGTTGAAGATCTCGCCACAACGCTTTGCTTTGCACTCCTCCAGCTAACTGCTGCACCATTCAAAATAAATACGTATCCGGATTGTGATTTAGAATCATCCGGATCTGTGTTCCAACTAGCATCGGTGTAACCATTAACAACGAGCTGTTCATCACCTCCATAAGAAAGAACCATATCCTTAGTTCTTCTCAAGTACTTAAGGATGTTTTTGACCGCTGTCCAATGATCCACTCCTGGATCACTTTGATATCTGCTAGTTAAACTAACAGCATATGCAATGTCGGGTCTAGTACATAGCATGGCATACATTAGAGATCCTATGGCTGAGGCATAGGGAGTCTTACTCATCCTTTCTCTATCTTCTGCCGATGTCGGACTTTGAGTTTTACTCAAGGTCGTATTGGGCAACATGGGCAAGAACCCTTTCTTGCTTTCTTCCATTCCAAATCTCTTTAGAACTTTGTCCAAATATGTACTCTGTGACAATGATATTTGGCGTTTCGATCTATCTCTATAAATCTTTATGCCTAATATGTAAGCTGCTTCGCCAAGATCCTTCATTGAAAAACTATTATTCAAATATTCCTTGACACTATTAAGAAGGTCTACATCATTCCCAATCAACAATATGTCATCCACATATAGTATTAAGAACGCTACAGAGCTCCCACTCACTTTCTTGTAAATACAAGCTTCTCCATAAGTTTGTATAAAACCAAAACTTTTGATTACCTTATCAAAACGTTGATTCCAACTTCGGGATGCTTGCTTCAATCCATAGATGCACCGTTGAAGTTTGCATACCTTGTTAGCATCTTTAGGATCGACAAAACCTTTGGGTTGCATCATATACAACTCTTCATCAATGTCTCCATTGAGGAATGCTGTTTTGACATCCATCTGCCATATCTCATAATCATAATATGCAGCGATTGCTAACATAATCCTCACAGACTTTAGCTTCGCTACCGGTGAGAAAGTCTCATCGTAGTCAACTCCTTGAATTTGTCGAAACCCTTTTGCGACAAGTCGAGCTTTATAGACAGTAACATTACCATCAGCATCTGTTTTCTTCTTGAAAATCCATTTGTTCTCGACAGCCTTTCGGCCATCTGGTAAGTCCACCAAAGTCCATACTTGGTTTTCGTACATGGATCCAATCTCGGATTTCATGGCTTCTTGCCATTTATTGGAATCTGGGCTCATCATTGCTTCCTCATATGTCTCGGGGTCATCGGTGTTGTCCACCACCATGACATTCATAACGGAATCATACCATTCGGGAGTGGTACGAGTTCTCGTCGACCTCCGAGGCTCTGTAGCAACTTCAACCGAAGTTTCATGATCACCATCATTAGCTTCCTCTCTTATTGGTGCAGGCACCACAGGAACTTCTTCCGGTGCTGCGCTACTCGTAATTTCGAGAGAAGGTTCGACAACCTCGTCAAGTTCTACTTTCCTTCCAGTCAATTCTTTCGAGAGAAATTCCTTCTCTAGAAAGGATCCATTCTTGGCAACGAAGATTTTGCCTTCGGATCTATGATAGAAGGTATACCCAATAGTTTCCTTCGGGTATCCTATGAAGACGCATTTTTCCGCTTTGGGTTCAAGCTTGTCCGGCTGTAACTTCTTTACATAGGCTTCGCATCCCCAAACTTTAAAGAACGACAATTTAGGTTTCTTCCCAAACCATAATTCATACGGTGTCGTTTCAACGGATTTAGACGGTGCCCTATTTAAAGTGAATGCGGCTGTTTCTAATGCATAACCCCAAAATGATAGCGGTAAATCTGTAAGTGACATCATAGAACGAACCATATCTAAGAGAGTTCGATTACGACGTTCGGACACACCATTACGCTGTGGTGTTCCGGCGGCGGTGTCAATTGTGAAAGTATTCCGCATTTCTTCAAATGCTCGCCAAACTCGTAACTTAGATATTCACCTCCACGATCAGAACGTAGAAATTTAATCTTCTTGTTACGTTGATTCTCTACCTCACTTTGAAACTCCTTAAACTTCTCGAAAGTTTCGGACTTATGTTTCATGAAATAGATATACCCATATCTACTCAAGTCATCCGTGAAGGTAAGAACATAACGATAACCACTGCGCGATGTTACACTCATTGGACCACACACATCGGTATGTATGATTTCCAATAAGTCTGTAGCTCGCTCCATCATACCAGAAAATGGAGTCTTAGTCATTTTTCCCATCAGACATGCTTCGCATCTTTCAAGTGATTCAAAATCAAGTGATTCAAGAAGTCCATCGGAATGGAGTTTCTTCATACGTTTCACTCCGATGTGACCAAGACGACAGTGCCATATATAGGTTGAATTATCGCTTGATTTCAATCGTTTAGCCTCAATGTTGTTGATATGTGTATTTCTACTATCGAGATTCAATAAGAATAGACCATCTATCAAAGGTGCATGTGCATAAAACATATTACTCATATAAATAGAACAACCATTATTCTCGGATTTAAACAAGTAACCGTCTCGCAATAAACAAGATCCCGATATAATGTTCATGCTCAACGCAGGCACCAAATAACAATTATTTAAGTATAAAACTAATCCCGATGGTAGATGAAGGGGTAGCGTGCCGACCGCGATCACATCAACCTTTGATCCGTTTCCCACGCGCATCGTCACCTCGTTCTTCGCTAGCTTCCGTTTATTCTGCAGCACCTGTTTCGAGTTACAAATATGAGCAACCGAACCAGTATCAAATACCCAGGCACTACTACGAGTACTAGTGAGATACACATCAATAACATGTATATCAGATATACCTTTCTTCTTGATGTTGCCGTTCTTCAAATCCGCCAAGAACTTTGGGCAATTCCGCTTCCAGTGACCTTCTCCCTTGCAGTAAAAGCACTCAGTATCAGGCTTAGGTCCAGCCCTGGTCTTCTTCGTCGGCGTGGTAGCTTTCTTACCACCCTTCTTGAAGTGTCCCTTTTGCTTAGACTTGCCTTTCTTGAATTTGGTGGTCTTATTGACCAACAACACTTGGTGCTCTTTCTTGATCTCCACTTCTGCAGATTTCAACATGGCAAAAAGTTCTGGCAACGTCTTGTTCATGTTCTGCATGTTGTAGTTCATCACAAAGTTCTTGTAACTTGGTGGTAGTGATTGGAGGACACGGTAAATCCCCAAAGCATTAGGAATCACTATACCCAAGCTTTGAAGTTTGTTTGCGTGCCCTGACATCTTAAGCACATGCTCACTGACGGAGCTGCCTTCTTCCATCTTGCAGTTAAAGAACTTTTCAGAAGCTTCATAGCTTTCAATTGCCGCATGAGTCTCAAAAATCAATTTGAGATCCTCGACAATATCATATGGGTCTGAATCCTCAAACCTTTTCTGAAGCTCCGATTCCAAACCATACAAGATAGCACACTGAACTATGGAGTACTGATTCTTCCGAGCGAGGTAAACATTCTTTACTTCATCGGGAGCATCAGCTGCAGGTGGGTCACCCAGCGGTGCATCCAGCACATAGGTCAAATTACCAGCTGTGAGGACAATCCTCAAATTGCGGAACCAATCCGCGAAGTTGCTTCCATTGTTTTTCAACTTTTCTTTCTCTAGGAACGCATTAAAATTGATGGTAGGGGCTGCCATTGATCTACAACATATTTGCAATAGTTTAGACTAAGTTTATGATAAATTGAGTTCAAATTAATTAATGTAATTAAACTAGGTGAACTCCCACTCAAAACAACATCCCTCACATTGTTTTAGTGATCACACGAACCAAATCCACCACATCAACACCGATCATCACGAGAGTTGATATAGTTTCAATGGCGAACAATCGTCATGTTCATCATATCTACTATATGATTCATGCTTTACCTTTCGGTGATCCGTGTTCCGAGACCATGTCTGTACATGCTAGGCTCGTCAAGATCAAACCTTAGTTTCCGCATGAGCAAATCTGGCTTGCCCACGTTGTATACACTTGCGGAATCTAACACACCCGATCATCACGTGGTGCTTCGAAACAACAAGCTTTAGCAACGGTGCTAACTAAGGGTGAACACTTTATGACTTGAAATTCATGTGCATGAGGGATCATCTTATAATGCTACCGTCGTCTACTAAGCAATACAAGATGCATAAAGGATTAACATCACATGCAATTCAATATATATGTGATATGATATGGCCTTTCTTCTTTGTGCTTTGATCTCCATCTTCAAGCACGAACATGATCTCCATCATCACCGGCATTGCATCAAGGTCAATGACGCCTCTCCATGGTTGTCGTCCACCGGCTTCAACTATTACAACTACTTTGAATAGACACGCGGGTCTTAACATAAATTAAAGACAACCATATGGCTCCTGCCGGTTGCCGACTTACAATAAGGAACATTGCATACATCAAATATAATCACAATCATGGGCATATCACATCACTGCACACCCCTGCAAAACAAAGTTAGACGCCTCTACTTTCTTTGCATATTTTACGTGGTTTGGGGCTTTCAATAAGTGTCGTTCTAACTTACGAACATGAACCACAACGTTGACACAAGTATTGTTAATCACCCGTTGTGTATTGGATCTTTACTATGCTAGGAGAAACAGGCACCCGCAAAGCCACTTATGCAATACAAGTTGCATGTCAAGCGTGGAGCAAGTCTCATGAACGATGTCATGTAAAGTTAGCCCGGGCCGCTTCATCCCAACATACCGCAAGATGCAAAGTACACAATAAGCAATCGACAATAAAAGCATCAACGCCCACAATGACCATTGTGTTCTACTCGTGCAACAGATCTACATATAGACACGGCTCTGATACCACTGTTGGGGTTCGTAGCATGGAAAACAAAAATTTTCTATCGCATACAAACAAACAAGCCAAGATCTATCTACTAGATTGTAGCAACGAGTCGATGGTATAACTTACCCTCGAAGATTCCAAAGCGTTTAACGAGAGCAGATTCTCGTGGGTGATGTAGTCGTACTCTTTCCGATCTCAAGATCGTGTAGACGATCCTTCCGGCGCCACGTTCCGGCAGCGCTCCCGCAGTCGGTCACACGTTCGGTACTCGACGAAGACCTTCCTCTCCCTTGTTCCAGCAGGCAGCGGAGGTTGTAGCACTCTCCTCGCGATTCCGGCAGCACAACGGCGTGGTACCGGAAGTAGAGGGGAGATCCCGCAGGGCTTCGCCTTAAGCCGGTGCGAGTATGGTGGAGCTTATGAGAGAGGCTATTAGTGGTCTAGTAATTAGACACACCAATTAGAAGGCTCTAAACCAATTAGAAGGCTCTAAACCGCTGGCTAAAGCAATTAGAAGCTCTAATCCAAAACGGCTCTAAACCGGAGATCTAGAGGTGAAAGTTGTGTGTCTAGGAGGGGAGCCCTGCCCCTCCTTATATAGGTGGGAGGGGGCTGGCGCCAAGGGGAGGAGAGTCCCTCCCCAAGTCGGCTTGGTGGTGCGCCGGCCAAGGGAGGAACCCTCCTCCAATTCGGCCTCCACCAATCCTCCTTCTCCTCTTTCCGAAAACTGGCAGTTTGACTTTTCAAACTTGCCGTTTGACTTTTCAAACTAGGATTTGATTTAATCCCTTATTTGGAACAGCGATGACACTAAATACATGATGCAATCATTCCAACATGCAATGACACATTCATGTACCCCTTCCCCTCCGGAGTGCCGGACATTCCGGAACCTTCTAGAATGTTCCCGATGAAAACACCGGAATCATTCCCGAACTCCGAAACGGGACTTTCCTTATATGAATCTTATTCTCCGGACCATTCCGGATCACCTCGTGATATCCCGGATCCCATCCGAGACTCCGAACAACATTCGGTCTCTTTCTCATAACACCATAACTACTCAAACAACGTCGAATCCTTAAGTGTGTCTCCCTACGGTTCGTGAATTATGCGGACATGATCGAGACACTTCTCCGAACAATAACCAATAGAGGAATCTGGAAATTCATATGGCTCCCACATATTTCTACGATTACTTTGCGATCGAATGAACCACTTACATACGATACCAATTTCCCTTTGTCTCACGATATGTTACTTATCCGAGGTTATGATCGTCGGTATCTCTGCATACCTAGTTCAACCTCGTTACTGACAAGTACTCTTTTCTCGTTCCCGTGATATGTGATCCCTTGTGACCAAGTCACATGCTTGCAAGCTAATTGGATGACATTCCACCGAGAGGGCCCAGAGTATATCTATCCGTCATGTGGATGGACAAATCCCACTCTTGATCCATGTGTCTCAACCAAAACTTTCCGAACACTCAATGCCACCTTTATAACCATCCAGTTACGGTGTGGTGTTTGATGTCATCAAAGCATCCATCCGGTAAAGGTGATATGCATGATCTCATGGTCGAAGGAATTAGGTTACTATGTATCAGAAAGCATATAGCAATTGAACTATTGAAATGACTTGATCTTTATGCTACGCTTATCTATAGGAGTATGTCCACCATATCATTCTCCTAACGATATGATCTTGTTGTTGATAACATCTCAATGTTCATGATAGGGAAACCACAATCATCTATCAACCAACAAGCTAGTGAAGTATAGAGGCTATACTAGGGACTTCAAATTAAGTTTACAAATCACACAAGTATCAATGTTTCCTTGTTAATACTATTATAGCATGAATGTAAACATTTATCATAAACACAAAGATATAATAATAACCACATTTATTATTGCCTCTAGGGCATATCTCCAACAAGACATCCACCTCTTCATCGGTGAAACCGACTCGGGCACTAGTTCCCTGGGAGTCTGAGGAGCGTCAAGACACGCACGGACCGCCTACGATCAGGATACGTTCGCAGAAGGATTGTCGTCGAATCTCTCTTTGGAGTTTGCCGGCAATGATCGGAAAAATTCAAGGCCCATCCAAACCGCCCCTATGCAGGATATAATGGTGGAAGATTGCTGCAAGTCCGCCGGCTTCGCCCGTTCGTCTGGACATCAGAGATCCAAGTTCGTCGGCGTGGTTAATATCTTCGATCTTGCGTGTTGCGTTCAGAGAGAGGGAGAAAACCCCCGCGATTACCTAGCCAGGTGGCTCTGTATACGGCCCGACCTAGCGCATTACCCCAATGATGATGCCATGTATCACTTCGTGGAAGGACTGGAGCATGGAACACTTCTCCGACATTCACTAAGGCGACAACATGCTTCAGGATTCCTCACTTTCGAAGGCATGGTGCACACCATCAACAACTACGCGGAGGCTGAGGAGGCAGCCTAAACAGCGCTCGCGCTCATTGACGGCACCCATCCGCCTCAGCCACCACCACCAACGCCTCCGGTCATCATCGTTGCGCCACCGCCATAGCCTCCGATCGTCGTCGCTGTAGTGGAACCTCCACCACCAGTCATCATTGCCGCTGTTGCACCGCCATCACCCATCGTCAAGGAAGCCCCGACACCGTCTGACTCCGTGCTTGACGCGCTCAACACCGAGATCAGCGCTGACTCGAAGGAGATAGACTTCAGCCTGAATGAGCTAGACTCTGCTATGCAGGAGATGGAGGAGGATTTCCAACGCGACGAGAAGGCCAACAAGGCCGTCACGTGATGGAAGAAGACCAACCCGGACAAGCTCTGCCTAAAGCGCTGGACAAGGGGAAGGGACCACCTGTTGCTGCCGACAAGGATCATGCAAAGGTCATGCCCCCTCCGCTTAACCCAGTGCAGCCGCCGCAGTAACTCAACATCGGTTCGAGTAACAACAACACCGCAAACCCGCTTCCTTCGGCCTCTACGTCTGCTGCTGCCAAAATTACTCCGGCTGGTAGAGTGATGTACGACAACCTGCCCGTCGAGCCCGTGACTGTAGCTCATATTTGAAGCGTTGTCCAGCTTGACGAGAAGCGCCAGCAGCTGCTAGAGGAAGCATAGGCCATCACGGAGCAAGGCGCGAAGCTAGATCGATATCTGGCCAACACGCGGAAATCAATAGATAAATCTAGATCCATGGACACCGGGTACAAGACTCTGCTCCAACAGCAAAAGGCTAAGAAAGCTCTGGCTCGTGTTATCAACGATCCTGGTGTACGGATAAACCTGGGATGGCCCCCTCAAAGCCGCCACAAGCAAAGCCATACATTGTCAACGAAGGCGGGAAGGTGATGCCCACTCCTCTTCTCAACCTCGTCGTCGACAAGATCCTTCTAGAGCAGTATAGATCACCCGCGAGCGTGGAGCAGGTCTTTGACCTTGTGGCCAAGGCGGTGACACTGCAGGAAAAGTCCACCTCCCAGAGGCTTGATTCTGACCCAGCGTTTTCCCAGTCTATTCAGCATAAGCCGCCACTGTACCGATCTCCTCAGGATGTCGGATCTCATACGGGTTCATTGGAGAGAAGACAGAGGGATGCACGCACCAGGAAGGACGTTTGAGGATATCCTCTGACCACGGACGCTTGAGGATATCCTCAGGATATCCTCTGACCACGGAGGCAAGGCTCATCCTCGTTGCACATCTCCACCGCCCGGTCTCCCTGACATCACGAAGACCCCAAGGCTCACCATCGCACGGACATGCCTCCGCCAAAGCAACACGACATCGTCATCCGTGACAACACGGAGGAGGCACGTCATGATGAGGAGCGCCATGACCCTCCGGGTCTAACAAACAACCGTGACAAGTGTGAAGCATCGCAGGAGGGTAACAGCAAGAAAGCTAACCCACCGCCACCTCCGCCTCCATCACCACCTAGCAGCCACCATGGCGGAGGAGGCCCGCGTTGTTCACGCAGCCTATCCCCTTATGACAAGAAGAAGAAAAGAAGCCTGTAGCCATATGATGCATGTTCATGTCTGGACAAGATCCCTGAGGCCTGGGAAGGACCATACTTGGGACCACGTTGCTTTGGACCTGGATACGGTCCGCAACTTACCCCAAAGGTTTCCAGATTGACAAGACCATCAAGTCCTATGACGGCACCGCCAAGCCAGCTACATGGTTGCAGGATTATGGCAATGCGGTGGAGATCGCCGGGGGTAACCCCAACGTTTCCGTCAAGTACCTCCCTTTGATGCTGTCGGCCACGACCCGACAATGGATCGATGACTTGCCGGAGAAATCCATCAGCAACTGTTTGGACATGCAAGATGCATTCACCAAGAACTTCGAGGGTACGTACAAACATCCCTGTATAGTTGGCGATCTATAGCGGTGTGTGCAGGAGAAAGACGAGACATCTCGTGCCTACCTCTCACGCTGGTTAGATATGAAGAAATCCTACGCAGGTGTGCATGCTCAGACCGCCATGGCCGCCTTCATCGATGGGTTGGAAAGGGGTACATTGCTCCAACATAAGCTGAAGCGTCTGCAGGACAATCACCAGCTAGATCTCAACCAGATGATCCAACTGGCTAGTGGAAGTTCGCGGCTGCCGACGACGATGCTCGCGGCTCCCTGCCGGCAATGGCCATTCCAACTCAAGCTCGGAGGAATAGTAGCACCAAGCGGAAGAGCCCGCCAGAAGAAATGCAAACCTCCGACATGGTCGCTATGTCTTTTTCAAGACTAGGTGATGCCGGACAGCATGGCCGATGACAGGGAGCTGGTCGTGAGCACGAGCGAGGTAGCGAAACTACCTTGGCAGCACTCCGTGTTCCCTAGACCTATGAGGAGTACCGCGATATGTCGTGCCTCATACACCTCGTACCACGTCATATTCGGACGCGACATCTTCCACGCCTTCATGGCCAAGACATGCTTCATCTACAACAAGCTCAAGATACCTAGACCAAACAGTGTCATCACCGTATCCGGAAGCTTTACCAAGGCAAGGGACTGCGATATTGGAGAAGCAGCCTTTGCGGAAGCTGTCCTCTTCGGCGAAGAATTCAAGGAGATCCAGAGCAAGGTCGATTCTTCGGAGATGCCAGCATCGAAGAAACAAATTTATGACTCCGCCCCAGCATTCAAGGATGCCATCGAAACCAAGCCGGTGGAACTTGTCATTGGAGATGCCTCGAAGACCACCGCCATTGGGACGAACCTAAACCCTAAATAGGAAAGGGCGCTCGTTGAGTTCCTCCGTGAGAATAAGGACATCTCTGCCTGGCAACCTGCCATCATGAAAGGTGTACCTAGGGAACTTGCCGAGCACAACTTTAATATTGATCCAAAATGTAAACCGATGAAACAACCTCTACGACGCTTCGGAGATGAGAAGAGACGCGCCATAGGAAAAGAGATAGCTAGGTTAATTAAGGATATTTATATCCGAGAAGTCCTTCACACCAGATGAGTGGACAATCCTATACTTGTCCCCAAAAAGGGAACCAAAGAATTAAGAATGTGCGTTGATTACACCGGCTTGAACAAATCATGACCCAAAGATCCATTTGCTTTTCCTTGCATTGACCAAGTCATTGAATCGATGGCTGGCTCGGAGCTTTTGTGTTTTCTCGATGCATACTCAGGATACCACCAGATTAAAATAAGGAAGTCAGACCAATTGGCCACTTCATTCAGCACACCTTACGACACATTTTGATATGTTACGATGCCCTCTGGGCTGAAAAATGCACGTGCTACGTACCAGCGGACAATGCAGCGTTGCCTACACGACCAAATTTGTCGGAAAGTTCACGCCTATGTGGACTATATATCAGTGATGTCTAAAAACTAAAATGACTTAATCTTTGACTTAAAAGAAACCTTTTATAATCTTTGGAAATACAACATGATGCTTAACACAAAGAAGTGCATCTTTGGTGTTCCAACCGGCAAATTTTTGGGCTTCATCGTTTCCCAGCGTGGAATCGAGGTCAACCCGAAGAAAATCAAGGCCATCCTAAACGTAAACCGTCTGACATGCCTGAAGGACATACAACGACTAACAGGCTGCCTTGCGGTAGTTAGTCGGTTCGTCAGCCGACTTGGAGTGAAGGCTCTACCGCTATACATGTTGCTGAAGAAGGCGGACAAATTTACGTGGATGAACGAAGCAGATGCAGCATTGAAGCAGCTCAAGGAGATACTTTCCTTAGCGCCTATCCTTGCAGCACCCGAGCCTATGGAGCCTATGTTGATTTGCATGGCAGCCACGAACCGGGTAATCAACATCGCCGTCGTGGTAGAGCGGAAAGAACCAGGGCATGAGTACAGAGTTCAGCGACCAGTTTACGATGTAAGCAAGGTCTTGACGGAGTCCAAGTAGCATTATCCGCACTACCAGAAGCTTGCTTATGGAGTGTTCCTTGCTTCTCGGAAGCTAAGGCACTACTTCCAGGAGCACTCTATAAGAGTTGTGAGAAAGGCTCCACTATCCGACATCATCAACAACAGTGATGCTACAGGAAGGGTCACGAAGTGGGGCATTGAATTTGCCTCCTTCGAGATCACCTACAAGAGACGCGACGCTATCAAGTCACAGGCCTTGGCGGATTTTATCGCATATTGGACGGAGATGCCAAAGGCTACCCCTATAGCAGAGCCAGAATACTGGGTGATGCACTTTGACAGATTAAAGCTACTCAATAGCTCGAGGACTGGTGTACTGTTACAGTCACCAACCGCGGAAAAGCTACACTATGTTCTGCAGATCCACTTCGAGGCTACGAACAACATGGCAGAGTATGAAGCACTCATTCACGGACTACGTGTAGCCAAGGATATTGGCATGAAGCGCATAGTTTGTTGTGGAGATTCCTACTTGGTTGCCCAGCAGGTGGCTGGCACCTGGAACACGCAGAACCCTATGATGGCGGCATACCGCGACGAAGTGGATGAGATAGCCAAGAGCTTCTTAAGATACCAAGTAAAGTATGTCCCAAGGGAACAAAATGAGGCTGCCGATCTACTGTCAAAGCTTGGATCAGGGCGCAAAGAAATTCCACTTGGCATTTTTCTGGAGCATCTACGAACACCATCCGTGAAGGGGGCGGACATCGACAACCCGGATAGAGTTGACTCTTTCGTTCACACAGTGACAAAGGTCCCTCCGGCCTAGACAAAACCGTTCATGGATTATCTCGTACACGAAACTTTGCCAGACAACAAAATGGAAAGACGGCATATAGTACGTCGAGCAAAGAGCTATACCATAATCAATGGACAGCTCTACAAAAGAAACACCATTGGTGTATACCTTAAGTGTGTTTCCCAGCAAGAAGGTATCGAAATCCTCCGTGAAATCCATCTCGGAGATTGCGGGCATCACGCCGCTCCTCGATTGTTGGTCACTAAATCCTTCCGGCAAGGATTCTACTGGCTAACCGCGAAGGCGGACGCTGACAAGCTGTTTGAGACATGCATGGGATGCCAGTATTATGCCCGACAAACCACATGTTCCAGCTGAAGAATTGTAAACAATACCAATAACTTGGCCGTTTGCAGTTTTGGTGCTGGACATGGTGAAGGAAATATGCCCTAGAGGCAATCATAGAGATGATTATATTTCTTATGTATCCATGAGTGATTGTAATTTTCCTTGAATATCCATATCAGGCAACTTGTATTGATTGGCAATTATGTGAATTGTTTGTGAAAATCTTTACTTGTATGGTTATTTAAGAGTTGTCCCTAGTCGGAGTTCATGTGAGGACACACATGAATATTAGACTAGCACATCGATTGGTTGATGACTATGTTTCGCAAGTCATAGACATGGAGATGTCAAACAAATGATGTGGACACATGTTATGAACATGGGGTTGGACTGACCCAACTTGAGACTGGCAATTAGTTGCAACTCTCTCTCTACACATCGTGTACGTTTTGTCCTTAGGCCTGAGATTGTCACATGTACTTGAGATGTAGATCGACCTACTTTGGGGCTATCAAACGCTACACCGTAACTGGGTAGTTATAAAGGTAGCTTTTGGGTTTGTCCTGAAGCATGATGCAAGGCATGGTCAATACAGATGGGATTTTCCCCTCTCTACTTGAGAGAGATATCTCTGGGCCCCTCGAGTGATCGGATCTTGTATGCATCAATATTGCGCTGATTCTGCTTGTCAGCAACTTTTTTCTGCTCTTTGAGCATGGAAATATCCTTGTTCAAGTGGTTGATTTCCATGTTGGCGGACTCCTACAGCTCATTCATGGAGTCCTCGTGCATCTTCAAGGTATCAGTCCACTCCTACTTAAGGATATTGTTTTCGCTATCCAGCAACTCAATGTGCTTGGATTGCTCAACAATGTCCTTGGACTTGGCGATGGCTTCTGCAAATCGGAAAAAGAACATTACACAGTGAGTAGTCAGAGAATGATGACACAAGACCAGGCTTGAGTATGAAAATGAAAGGAAAAACAGACTCTTGCTCTTGGTGATTTGTTCATTCAAGAAGGCAATTTTACCCTTTTTGGCTTCTAGCTCCGCGCGCATCTTGTGGAACTTCTCACTGGTGACACCCCTCCGAGCATTCTCATTCTGTGGAAAGAAAAATCAAAGCTGTTTAGTCTACTTGGAGCATCCAGCCAGATAAATATCCACCTAGAGGCTTGGGGGCTATAGTGATAGTTTTTTACTCGGCAATATGTTTAGTCTTTCGTTAAAGCATCTAGTCGGAACTAACTCAGTTCTCAACTAGAGTCTTGGGGGCTACAATATGGTGTTTTAAACACAATTACATGCTTAATCTTTCTTTAAGCATCTAGTCGGGACGAATTCAATTTTCAACTAGACGCTTGGGGGCTACAGTATTGAAATTTACAAACACTGCGTATGCTACTTTAAAAGTATCTAGTCGGAATAATTCATTCAAACTAAATACTTGGGGGCTACAGTGTGAAGTTTTCTAGCTTAGTCACTCTTAGAGCATTCAGATGCAAAGACTTATGGTTTTCCGTCTAAATCCTCGGGGGCTAAAGTGGGATACTCATAAGAAATGCAAAAGGCAAATAAACTTACTAGTGTGATGATCTTGATATTGGTGGCACTCTTGGAAAATATCTTGCTGAAGGAAAGGGTATTTCCTCGCAAGATATTAGCTTTCCTAAGGAGCTCCTCAAGATCGCAAGTCGAAGAGGTTGGCGCTGCACGAGGAGCCAGAATTGAGCTACTCGGCGTAAGCACCGGGTAGACTATCTTCGGCAGCTCTATGGAAGTCCTGGGTGTAGAGTCACCGCTTTCGAGAGATGCTCCGCCTACCACCGTCGCCTGACCACTACGGATTGCATCCTTAGTCGGAGATTCAGCCATTTTGGTAGTGGAACTTTCTTGGGTCGCCTGCTCGCCGATAATGACGAGCTCCACGGAGACAGCTGGGTCCACTTCCATAGCGGAAGGGCCAGATGCATCCTTGGCGGAAGAGCTTGACGGAGTGGCGGCAGGCTGGATGCTAGGAGTGGTATAGGCGATGACGGGAGATGCTTGGTGTGACACATCCCGACGCAACATATCTTTAATGTTTTTAGAAGCCCCCGATGTTTTGGAGGTCTTCTTCAAACTTAAACCAGCTTTCTTCCTGAAACGTGCAAAAGTATAAGTACAGGAACTAGGTGAGCAATGGACAATGTCGGAAGAAAAGAAGCTTACAAAACAGTGGGTGATTTGGTAAAAGGGATCCCGGTAATCTTTCTTTTCTCCGCTTCACGGCCGGCGGTATTTCCTTAGAGGCTCCACCCTCCGTCTTCTTCTTCTTGCCTCCGACGGCAGCGTCAAAGCTGGAGCTCTTCCACTTCCGTGCTAGCGGGACATCGTCGTCGGACTCGATGGTTACTTCCTTCATCTTGGGGTCGTAGATTTGGACAACCATGCTATCCTCCTCTAGACTGCTGAGTTGTTAAGTGAAATCCCAAAGTGTTAGATGAGATGGTAATGGCTAGACGGAAGAACTGGAGTATATGTCATACACGGAAAATAAATAGGTACCTCTGGGCACTTGCTTTCTTTGAACATGTTGTAGGTGATGGTGAATCCACACTTCCTGTCTTTCACCTTGACGATGTTCTTGAGGCGGAGCATGACGGAGTCACTCGAGAACTTGTCCTCGGAGATGTGAAGGCTATCCTCCCTCTCCTTCGTGTACTCGTGCATGAGCTTTGAGCGATGCTGCAGAGGCTGGATCCGCCTGACGAACCAGCACATGGCTAGGTCCAATCCGGTTAGACCCGTATCTACGAACCACTCTATCCGCCTTATGGCGCGAGAGGCGTCATTGTCGGAGGAAAGGGTGGCCTGGGATCTCCATGTCGAGGCTTCGGTGGCAGCTCCATCGACGAAGTCTGGATACGTTTCTTCTCGGCCAGCCAAAGGGATATCTGGACCGTAGAAGTACGCCCGTTGCCAGTTCTTGCAAGATTCATGTCCGACGATGTCGGGGAAACGCCGGCCAGGCCGGTTCTTAAAACTAATCGTCTCGCAGTTCCTGAGCTCGTCCTTGCTCGCTCCGGCTTCCCTCTTGACGGTAAAGAAGTATATAAACAAGTCTAACCTAGGCCTAATCCCTAAGGTAACCCTCGCAAAGTGCCGTGTAGTTACTAAGCGCGAGGATGACATTGGGGGAAAGGTTCTGAGGTTGAACCCGATAGTGCTTGAGGATAGCAAGGAATAAGTCAGAGATGGGCAAGGAAACGCCGCGTATTAATTGAGATTTGAGGTACACCTTCTCTCCGGCTCGGGGAGAAGGAGTGACCTCGTCGGCCGGCACCGCCCGCTAGATGAGCCCCTCCGTCGAAGGGAGGTAACCTTCAACGTGCAGCTCCTTGATGTCGTTGTCTGTGATATCAGAGCGACGCCACTCCCCCTTATGGGAGTCACATTCTTCCTCCAGTAGCTCTAGCGCTGCTGGGATATGTTCGCCGCTGATGGATTCGACCACCGCGGGCTTCAGCAGCAACAGGCCCTCCGAGGGCACCTGGAAGGAGCCTGTCGGCTTCGCCGCGGCATCAGCCAACGCCACCATGGATGGGTTAGAGTTGCTTCTCGCCAATAATGTGGGAAGAGGAGGTGACTGGGGAGACTGGAAAGCTAGGGTTTTTTGCGTGCGCGTGGAGGGCTCGAGGAGTGCTTGTAGGAGGAAGACGAAGGCACAGGGGAGAATGAGGTGAAGAGATGAAAATCCACCGCTTTTAAAACTGATAACCCAATGTCAAGATTCGTGCAAAGTGATCAGATGGTCGGCGCGCGGATAACGTGTGCTAGAGCGTGCGTGGAAATTTCGCCACGTTCCCAACCGCCGCCGCCAACGATTCGTATCCTTCGTGCGGGAAAAACGGACATGATTGTGTTTTCTGCATGTGTGATTTACGAGGCGCCGCTGACCTATGTCTACGTCGCTCTAGCTGACACAGGCAAGTGAACCATCACATCGGAATATTCCGGCATGGACGGATCCAGTCCGGCTACGAGAAGAGTATGATGGAAGATTCATCAGTTCTCCGACTTATAAGTTAAAGATGGAGAAACCTTGCAGGGTTCTTGGGAGGACTACAAGATATTGCTTGACGATTTGCCGACATCCATCTAGACGGAGCATTCAACCTAAAGATGCAAGACGACGCAAGATCTCGTAGTTCTCCAAGGGCTACTGTTGGAGATGTGCTATATGGGTATCCTCATAGCATATCTTTTATATGGATAACCCGGGTGGCCCACAGTTAGCAGCATGGCCCATGGACTGCTGGGAGGCCCAGTCAGATGGATCCAGAATGGAGGCCCATGCCGGATAAAGGAAGGCTACGGAGGAGTCATCGACGTACCCGGAGCCTTGGAGTGCAAGACATGTTAGATCATTTGTATACCGTGTAGGACTCTATAACCTGTCCGTCTAGGACTTTATTCTGTAACGCTAGGACCCGGCGACTATATAAGTCGGGCCTATGGGAGCCTTTAGGGCACGTGCAAGTTATACTCTCCCACAGCGAACTAATCCCTCTAACTCAGTGTAATGCCATTATAGTGATTTATAGCAGGAGTAGGATTCTGCCACCGTCGTGGGATCTGAACCTGGGTAAGCTGTGTAACCTCGTACCCATCAACCGTCCGTATTCCCCCACGTCTCTAAGCACACACTATGAGGACCCTTCCATGGTGTACTCGTCATCAATACCACAACAAACGGGGTACCCCTTGAACATGGTACAGGATCTATCCCATAACCAAAATGACAAGGAAAGCAGACAATGAGCATCTAAGTGATCTTTTTATTTACTATGTGCATAGCTTTTTATTGAGGATGCTTCATAGAATGCTCATTATTGTGATGCTGCAAGTTTCCACCATTATTAGGCATGTATTAGGCTAGCGCCCAGGCGTTTCTCTGACACAAAATACATAACTCCATGGACTTACAACTCCCTCTTTATTTCACACTGGTGACATCCATACACAAAAGAGCATGATATCAACATGACAGCATGGTTCTTCTAATTCCAACGTATAGGTGCAAGCATATACAACATACAAGACATAATGGTTCAAGTTTATTAGGGGCAAAGATATAAAGTGTGCCATCAAGTTCATGAGAGCTTTAGTCACTAAATTTTCACATAACAAAATACTTTTTAATTAGAAGATAACTGAAAACAAGAATATACTTGGAATGGTGTAACACACCATGCATAGGAATTTATAGTGGACACTTTGGAAAAACTTTGTTTCTTCCGAGTTGGAAGCATGAGTAGAGCTTACTCATACAAGTGGAGGTTAGAAAAAGACTGGGAGCAACCAACTAAGGGATAAATAATGGCCATAATCATGCAGAGTGACAAAACATTACTAATCAAATCATATAGTGGTACTACAAGTCAAGGACTAAATGATCATAGAGGTTATGGTGACTTGTTCATAGTCATAACATGGTGTGAGCATGTGCCAAGTCAACCCAAACAAAACATCGAAGGAGAATACCACAATACTACGCTTTTGTATGCTAAAACAACGCATGATTCTTTCAAGGCACACTAAGCAATCCCAATTGTTTGGAACAAGTCATGCTACAGCAATAATCACTAAGAATAAGGTCAAAACAACACCTAGCATGACATGGTAAAGTCTAAGTCATAGTCAATTCAAGCTCCTCTTGCACTTCCATGTAAAAACTTTCTACTCCTTTCCAATACCAATCGACTTATTTAAAACAACACGGCGAGAACGGGGGTCCAAACTACTTTATTAAAACAAGCTAAGGAAAGCAAACAAAAACTAAGACTCTCCAATAACAACACAACAGTGCATGAAACAATAAAAATGAAGTGTCTAGACAGACCTGAGCTTTTTATTGATGAAGAAGGGGATGCCTTGGGCATCCCCAAGCTTTGACGCTTGTACCTCTTGGATATTTCTTGGGGTGACACCGGGGTAACATCCCCAAGCTTGAGCTTTTGTCCATCTTTCATCTTATTACATCATTCTCTCTCTACACCTAAAATTTTTTCCTTCATACAAAACTTCCCACAATCTTCATTAGCAACATTAGTGTATTCAAACGATAATAGACCTTTGGGCTTAGCTTTGTTGCAAAAAAACTTTTGACTATAAACACAACTACTGTAGAAACTACTTCAAAAAGCTCAATTCCCCTAAAGAGAACTCAAAAAGGAATCAATAAGAAGCAAATGCAAATAATGGAAGAAATCTGTCAAAACAAACCAGCAGGTAGAAACCGATTTTGTCAAAAATCTTATGTTGCTCAAATAAAAAAGTGTTGAACTAACGAAAGTTAGCTAACATACTGTGGGATTTATTCATAAATTTTCAGCTCAATCCTACTTACAGAGACTCCTCACGAACTTTTATGGTGGAGGACAGAAATCTGTTTCAGGACAGCAACTCCCCATAGATTACTTCACTCTCATTAGAGGTTATTCTTGGCACAAAAATCAAACAAAAACGATAAGGAGAGGACATTACTGAAGTAATAACTTCCAAGACTCAAGGAACATGTAACATGACAAACTATTGATTACCAAAATCATGGCCGCTCTTCGAACATGTTTAAGAAAACGGAAAGGAATCTCTTTATTCATCCAGGACTATCAAAATCCTTGCCAAAGATCATGGTATCATTTTACACCACCAGATGAATAGTTGAGAATATTCCTGATGACACGATAAGAAAGAAACTTCATTCTCAGACTCCAAGTACATGGCATAACAAGACACTTTCCATCATAAAAGGGTCTGGAGGATTGACTGAGGGACATTTAGCAACACTACTTTAAATGTTCTCCTTGATGTTCGAGATACTGATATCAAACTTTTGACAAGCCTTCAATCAGTCATCAAATAAAGATCGAACTTCGGATATAGAGGAAACTATAAACATAACTCCTATAGCAAATCATAGAAGAAGCCTCATGAAGAATGGTTGTTATTGCTGATTCAAGAGAATATGGCTATAGATCTTTCGGCTACTTGTTTCGACCATTACATTAGCTTGCTAGAGTTATAATAGACCTATGTCATAACCTTGAGGAACACTAATCATCATTGCTGCTTGAGATTCAGCTTTGTTTAAGTGGAGAGATACTTCAGACTCAGCATGTCCGATAGAAAAGCATGCAACATTTACCACAGAGGTAAAGTCGCTAGATTCTCAAGACATGGACTTGAACGTCAAGCTCCAAAAGATGAGCCAGATTGCAAATTCCATGTATTAGCAAGTTATTAGAGGACAAATGCTCCTACATGAATTGTTTGCAATGAAACACAACGGAATCCTTTTTAGGAAACATTTAGGAGGATATCAAAGTTTTGTTGGACTTCTTTTCTTCCATGATAAATCAGTCGGTGACTTAAGATGCTTGGAGAATCTTCTCGAGATGTGAAGGTATCAACCTACCGTATCAATAATTCTTTGCACATGCTTGACTAACTTGGAATGATTCCCGAGGACACAAAGATAACACTACTGGAATCCACGGTGACATCTTTCAACAATTGCGCATGAATCAGAGAAGATTACTTCTAACATCCAGAACACATAATTCGAGATAACACAAAGCTGGTTCTCAAAGGTTTCCAACATTAATGCCAACTTATCCATATGTGCCTGATATACCATGGAGAATTTAAGAATCTCATTGATGGGCTCAATAACAGACTAATCAGGATACTCCAAAATATGGACTCATATGTTATATGAACAAGGCATAGACATTGGTCAGACTAGAGTACATGAGGATGTACTCCAGTAAAACATCACAAATGGGTACATCATCAGGATAGTCCTTGGAATTGAGTTTGATTTTACGATTGCCCAAAATAAATCAAAGGCGGGGAAGATAATATATCCACAAAGGATATACTATCTTGATTCAACACGAACACAATTAGACATCCCTTCAGAAGGAACTAAGTTGGATAGAAATTTTGTCTTACAACTCTCCAAGTTGTTGTTTAAGCTCAACCAACTAGTTCAGGGTATCCCGTACGGATCCTTGGAGAAAGGAGCGGTTTACACTAGTAGAAAAATTCCTATTCGTGGCGCACCTGAAAAGGCCATCCTGGTGCACTAGCAGTGCGCCACGGGCCTCGCGCTACGGCTATCTCGTAGCCGTGGCGCACTGCATGGTGCGCCACGGTTATATCGAGATAGGCGTGACACACTACCAGGTGCGCCACGCATAGGGGTACAGGTGCGGCATGGATGTTTTTTTCAAAAATCAAAAAAAATGCAAAAAACACCCTCATTTTGAATTGCAAAAGCAATCGGGTCCGCATCGCCACCGTCGTGTCGCCTCTCTGGAGCATGGTGGCCGTGGCCACGACCTACCACCGCAGGGCGGTGCGGGAGGCCGTGGCCATGCTACTCCTCATCGGCATCGAGGAAGAGAGGGAGAAGGAGGTATGGCTGGAGAAGGGAGGAGGTCGCCGCAAGGAGAAGGAGGTCGTCGGAGCTTGTCGTCGCTCTTCGTGACTGCAAGGAGGAGGAGGCCGCAAGGAAGGAGGTCATCGCCGTCGTGATTGCAAGGAGGAGGATAAGGTCGCCGCCGCCATCGCCATCGTCACTTCAAGGAGAGGAGGATGCCGGAGCAAGGAGGAGGAGAAGGCCACCGTCAGTGCAAGGGAAGGAGGAGAAGGAAAGGAGGAGGAGGAGGAGAACGAAAAGGAGGAGGAGAAGAGAGAAGGAAAAGGAGGAGGGAGGAGAATGAAAAGGAGAAGAGGGAGGGAATAGGGGTAGGTGGGCGGGGTGGGGATTCGAAATTTGAATCCCGCCCAAGCTTATCCGTGGCGCACTAGGTGGTGGTGCGCTACGGGTAAGTCGCCTTCTATTTTTTTTCTGCAGGAAAAAACGGTCTTTTAACCGTAACTTTTTACTCTTTTCGAATTTTTAAAATCTAAAAAATCGCTAAACGACCAAATGTCGTTGCGAGGAGATGCGAAATCTCGTTCTCGTCATTTTGGTATATTATACGATTTTTTTCGATATCGTATGCAAAAGTTACGCCCTTTTTACCGTGGCATGACTTTTTTTGCAAATAAAGTCGAAACTCATGTTTGTTAATTTTACTAGAAGCTATACCACATTACCTACCTAAATATGAAAGGATTTAATTTTTTGATGTGTTTATCATTTTCTTTAATTTTTTGCAAAGCCTAAAAAGGCGATCCACGGGGGGTGGGGGGGGGGGGGGGGGGGGGTGGGTGTGGAGTTGGTGCAGGATAGTTAGGCGTAGGGCACTAGGGCAAGGTGCCCTACTACTAAGTTTATACATCCGTGGTGCGCCACGGATGTGTTTGGCCGTTTCACAGCAGAGAGGGGCATGCGCTTAGGCATAGCGCACCCCCTCCATGTGCGCCACGGTTGACACTAACAACCGTAGCGCACCTACCCTATGTTCGCTACAGATGTTTGGCGTGCGGCCAACAGGGCCCTGGCCCACACATATCTGTAGCGCACTATGGTCATGTGCGCCACGGTTGTTCTAGTTACTAGTAGGGCACTGCCCATAGGTGAGCCACGCCTGTTTTATCCATGGGGCACTTCAACCATGTGAGCCACGGATGTGCTGATTACCTATAGACATTTTCCTAGTAGTGTTAAAGAAACAACTTACTCAAGAACCTAACAACACGGTCATGTGGCAACCTGGCGACACTTCTAGAAAGACGTCTAGAATATCACAAACAACCGATATGTCACTTAGTTCGAGAGGAAACTTGCTTGTTAAGGCAAGGTGACATAGTCTCGGAACTTCGGCACGAGCCTAACTCTTTGACCGATGAGAGTGTACCAGAATAACGGACTTGGTAGCACATTCATCCTTTGCTTAGTGATATGGTTAACCAATCACGCTAAGAATTATACAAATGTCCTTAAAGTTCAAAGCAATAAGAATTGCTAGGAATCTCGAATGGCCACATCATCACACACACAACATTCCTGAGCACAAAAACTCATAGGAACGGTGGTTAATATGTGTAAGAGCATCACTTCATTAAGAGGGTCATGAAACTCAGCACGACCTCTTAGTATAAAAGAATGTGAAACTCTAAGGTGGAACATAACATAAACTAATCAATGCTTATTGATCTGGGAATTACAATACTTTGACCTGGTCGTAGAAATGACGAGGTACTGGAGTTTGTTTCTCCTGACATCCCGAACTTGTTTGTCATGACGAACCACAAGAGTATCATGCATCGGAAGACACCAATTCACATCTACTACTTGGCTACCAACTAGTAGGCAATGGTAGGAGAGCGACAAGGGTAAAGGAAGAACATGCTCAGGATAGAATGCCAAGATGTGGATGTCGTGGTATTTCCGACGAGTACGCCATGGAGGGGTCCTCACAGTGCGTGTTTTGAGACGTGGGGTAAGGCGGACGGTTGACGTGTCGTGGGAATGGTCACGGCAGATGCTGCAATCGGCCGCGAGTAGTAGAACGAGGGGCAAGGGCGGCCAGCCATCTGCGGTGCGAGATGAGGGCAAAGACACAGGGTTTTACCCAGGTTCGGCCCCCCGGAGGGTAAAGACGTACTCCTGCTAGATTGTATTATGGAAGTGTTACAATGGGCGAGCTCGGCGGCTAGGCGGCGAGTCGCTTGGGTGTATGAGGGAACGTCCTCTACTCACCCTATAGGGAGGTTTATATAGGCTCACCTCCCCTAGGGTTTACATATCTCAACCGATTCGGTTACAGCTTCAGTAGTCGTTTAACCTAGTCCGACTGGGCCAATCTACTCGCCTGGGCCTTCAGCTTCCAGTCGCTCGGTACATTGCTGGGCTTCAATCCACTCGCCGTTCTACAGGCCCACTCGCCAGCTCACGGGCCAGTCGGAAACGCCCTGCTGGGTATACCCCAGTAGGCATATCCCCATCAGTAGTCCCCGAGGCCGTCGTCGATTGGGCGTAAGTGGCTGCTGGCAGTCGGAGTATACGGCTTCAGAGTAGGCATCCAGTCGAATCGACGGCGGGCTCCTGAATAAAGGAGGAAACCCGGTGAACCAAGTCGCGGCTCTGGGCGAGTCGAGTCGGCGGGACGCGGTCATGGTGATTGACTTGGCGAGCCGAGTGGCTGGAATTGGACCGTCAGGCGCGGTCAAACTAGCCGTTGGGGTAATCCAACGGTAACTTTCAGCGTAATCATCGCGCGGTAACGGCCTCCTGATTTGGCGGGTAACTCCCGCTATATAAGAGGAATGGCAGGCAATCATAGAACCAACTGCCCACCACTTCTTCCGAGTGCGCGCATTTTCCTTTCTTTGCTCCGCGATCCAGTCGACCCGAAATCCTCCGATCTCCAACCAACCTCTCGGCCATGGCCCTTTCCACCGAACCATGGGGTAGGTCCAAGTGCACGAGGGCGCAGCTAGCCTCTTTCGAGGAGGCCGGGATCCTGCGAGCCGGCTGTTGGCGCATCCCCGCAGCCGGAGAAACGAGCCCAAACCCGCGAGAGAGGGAATTCGTCTGTTTCACCAGTCATCTCGAGCGAGGGCTAGGGTTTCCCACGTCCTTGTTCTTCCGGCGCTTTTGCGCCTACTACGGGATCCAGCCTTCAGATCTGGGTCCCCACAGCATCGAGCAACTCGCCATCTTCGTGGCGTTCTGCGAATGCTACTTGGGCTGCCGGCCCTACTTTCCCTTGTGGCAAGATCTGTTCCACGGACGGATCAGCCGCGAGGAGGCAGGCGGCCCAATGCTAGCCGCGGGCGGCTTGACATTCCAGCTCAAGTCCAAAGCCTCTTTCTTCGACCTGATGCTACCCGCCAAGGCAGCGAGCGACTGGAAAAAGTCGTGGTTCTACGTGACCGAGGCGACTCCGGAGGGCGAAGCGGCGATCCCACGGTACTCCGCTAGTCGTTCGGAGCCGCGCCATCTCCAAGTCGGCAAGCTCCCCGACGACCAGCGGATGGTCGTTGACGAGATGCTCCAGACCATCCGTGGTCTGAAGAAGAAGGGCCTCCAAACGATAAATTTGTATAATTGCTGGCTTGGGAGGCGGCTCGTTCCACTCGCCCAGCGCGACCACTACATGTACCAATACACGGGCCGGGGGGACTCGACGAAGGCCTGCCTCGACGAGTGGAAGCTGGAAGATTATCTCCCAGCGTTGAAGAAGATTACCCAGGCGGTGTACCTGGATGCGCAGGCCGGGATCGCCCCCTACACCGCGAAGCGTCCGGCTCCAACGGTAATTTCTTTACCTTGTTCGCAGTCGCAGTGTATGCAGTCGCGGTAATTCTGATTCCGTTTTGCATTCATCGCAGCTATTCCAAGTGGTGGAAGGGTGGATCCTACCTTCGGATGATGAGAGCCCGGGCTCATCCGCCCAGGACATAGGCGAATCGCCACCCGCGAGGGGCAACGAAGACGACGAGGACGAGTCCGAAGAGGAGGTCGCCCCGCTAGTCCGAAAGACCCGCGGGCAACGTCAGCGCGAGATCGAAGCGAGCAGAAGCCTCGAACGCCATGACGACGATGACGAGCTCCCAGAGACCACCTCGCGCCGTCAAGCCACTCCGTCGAAGAAGAAGGAGAAGAAAAGGGAGGCGAGGGCCCCCCTGAAGAAGAAAACAAAGCCGTCGAGGACAGCCTCACCGCCGCACTCGGCGAGCAGCTCCGATGCTCCCAGTCCAGCTGGTGACGGCGCGCCACAAGCGACAACCGCGCTGGACACGGCGACCATGGAGATGCCACTGGCCTCAATGCCCCCGCCATTCGCCCCAGTCCCTGGGCTGGGGGAGGCTCCGGCTGCGGCGACTTCGCCTCGCAAGGAGGCTCCGGCTGCGGCGGCTTCGCCTCGCAAGGAGGCTCCGGCTACGGCAGTTTCGACTCACGAGGAAGCTCCCGCCGAGGATGTCCCAGAGGCGCCAGCCGCGGCCTCAACGACGAAGAAGCCGTACGTGTCTTGGGCACGCGACGTCCTGGAACTGGGGCTCAGTCGCCGACTAGGCCCTGAACTGGAAAAACCGGCCGGCCTTCGTACGGGGCTACGTTTCATCCCAGTCGCCAAGTGAGTGTGCTCACCCCTCCTTATTTTCCATAACTATTTCAATTGTCTTTGCTGATTCGATTAATGCGCAGGACCGGAGTGAAAAGGATGGGCCATCCGACCGTGTCCAAAGTGCCCTCCGCCGCTAGCAAGGAGGATCCTTCACGCAAGAGGAAGGCGGACGAGGTCGTCGCCTCAGCGGATGGCAGTAAGAAGGCCAAGGGCGACGACATCGTCACTATCTCCGATGACACGGCGGCCGCGCCGGCCAAACCCGCGGTGGAGGCAGCCGCGTCTACGAAGGAGGGCGCTTCCTTACCTGGAACGGCGGAGGCGACCTCCCTTGGAGCGGGTGCCTCCATCGCTACCTTCCCCCGCTTCGTGACCAAGGCGGCCACGGCGAGTGGGGCTGCGCCCTCGAGCCACGCTCCTGGGATCGCCGATGCTGAAGTCGACCAGCGTCGTGGGCACACGCCAGCGTTACTCGCGTCCGTGGACGCGATCCAACTCCATGGCATGCTTGGCGCAGCCATCCAGGTACATCCAGTCCCCGAGGATCAGGTCGGTGCTTCGCAGCGGCGTGATCCTTATAATTTCTCATCTTTTATTTTCGTATCCAGTCCCCGAGTGCACACTCGCTGAATTTCAGTGGGTGGGCACTTAGGAATTTCTTGATCGCCAGTCCACGAGTGCGTACTCGCTGAATTTCAGCGGGTGGGCACTTAGGAATTTCTTGATCGCCAGTCCCCGAGTGCGTACTCGCTCAATTTTAGTGGGTGAGCACTTATGAAGTTCGTTTTAACTAACTTTTTCGGTGATGTGCAGGGTCTGCGGCTTGAGTCGGCGGACCGATTGGCCACGAAACAGCGCACGGAGAATGAGCTGGCCATCGTCCAAGAGGCGAACAAAGGGCTTCAGGCTGTTGCTGCGAAGGAAGATGAAGCTCGCCAGGGGCTTGTCCCCGCTGGTGAGTTGGTGGCGGCGCGATCTGCTCTGGGCGCCGCTGAACAACGGATCGCCGACCTCGAGCGCGAACTGCGGGAGGCGAGAGAAGAAGCGAGCTTGGCGGACGGGCGAGCTAAGGCCGCCATTTCGGCCGCAGAGGACGATCGCAAGGTGTCGGAAGTCCTTATTGCTGGGCTTCAGGACGACCACACGTCGCTTCAGTGCTTCATCACGGGACTCGCCCGCCCGCTGCTTGGTGAGTGCATCCTCCCTTTCTTATAGTTGTGGTTTTTGTGGTGTCCGTCATACTCATCATTGTCTTCTTGTTCGCAGGTCGCATCATTGATAGCGAAGAAGAGGCGAGCTCGCTCGACGCAAGGCAGTGCCTAAGCATGCTCGTCGACTCGGCGACGCTGTCGGCGACCTGCATCCGCGCCTACCTCCAAGAAATATCACCCACGGAGGTGATTCCCAGCGACCTCGTTGAGGTGTGGAAGTACTTGGAGAAGGCACCCACGGTCGTTGAATTCATGACGGACGTTTCGGCGTGGAGCATCGACGGCCCTGACCCTTGGACTCGCCCACTTCCCCGAAGACTTCGACATCGACGATGTGACGAGTGGGTACCCATCGTCAACTGGCGCGGTGGAGCTGTCCGAGGTTCTCAAGTTGCAAGAGCGTGCCGCCACGTACTCGGAGCGTGTGTGGGCGATGGGCGATCTCCTTCCATACCAGGAGACGGTCGTCGCGCCGAACGACCCCGAGCCGCCGCATCGTGACTTCAAGGTCGAGCAGCCTTTTCGCGCGGCGATGGCGGGTGAACTGACGACGTATCCATCAAACCCGTACACCGCGTTCATCCGTAATCGCCGGAATGCTGGCGAGTCGTCATCGAAGCCTGCAGAGAAGGGTAGTTTGCCTTGAAGCGTTAGCAGCAGTTCTGCCACACGGGCATATTTTGTAACATAAGACAATGTAATATGCGATTGAATGGGACGTCGTGTCTATTTTGGTATTTGTTTGTGTGCTTTGGATTGATTTTGGACGAGTCCCCGAGCGCGTCCGCCCTTTTATGGGGTTTACCTCGTATATGATTTGTGTGTTGTTATCATGTGTTTTGTTGCTTTGGTCGACTCGCCCGAGCTCGGAGAGCCAGTCGCAAGGCGACTCCCTTGAGTGCTCTGTACTTTACCGTTTTCCCGTACGCGAACGAGGTCGGGTGGCCGAGTCCCCGAGCGTGGTACTTGGTAGTTCTAGGCGCGACTCGAGGGTGGTTGAGGACTTAGCGCGTTGGTGTGAGCGCGTCACTCCTGCCTGGCCCGTGGGGTCAGTCGCGTGGCGAGTCCTGGGCATGCTCTCTTACTTGGCGTTTTCCCTGACCGCTCGCGACGAACTGGTATTCAGTCCCCGAGCGTGGTACTTAGCCGTTCGAGTCGCTATGCCGAGGATGCGGAGGACCAAGGTCGCTGTGAGAAGCGAGGGCAGTTGTCTTGGCTCGTAGAACCAGTCGAGCTAGGCGACTCCAATGGGGCTCCGGGTTGGCGTTTTTCGTGGACGATGCAAGACCTGAAGTGATTCAGTGCTCTTACACCGCACTACTTAGACGTGCCGATCGCTGTACCAAAGGTTGACTTCTGCATTTAGCATACCGCTGTTATTACGAGTGCGAGTGGCACAAGTCATGGAGAGTAGGCGCAACTTGCGGTAACCGTTTCTTTTATTTCATAGCGACTGGAGAGTACATGTGTGGGGTTCTAGGAGTAGAACTTCCGGAGGAGGTTTACATTCCATGGTCGCTTGACGTCGAGCTCGCCGTCCCCACGGACGTCGATGAGGTAGTAGGCGTCGTTTCCGAGTAGGCGCCCGATAGCGAATGGGCCTTCCCACGGAGGGGAGAGCTTGTGCATGCCCTTCTTGTCCTGGATGAGGCGTAACACCAGGTCGCCTTCCTGGAAGGTGCGAGCTTTCACCCGCCGGCTGTGGTAGCGGCGGAGTCCTTGCTGGTAGATGGTGGTGCGTGACCGAGCGAGGTCGCGTGCTTCGTCGAGCTGGTCGACCCCATCTTGGCGGGCCAGCTCGTTTGCAGCCTCCGTATAATGGACGACTCGCGGCGAGTCATGTTCGAGGTCGGTGGGCATGACTGCTTCGGCGCCGTAGACCATGAAGAAGGGAGTAAATCCCGTCGATCTGTTGACCGAGGTACGGATTCCCCAGATGATGGAGGGAAACTCCTCGACCCAGCACCCGGCGGTGCGCTCGAGTGGTACTTGGAGTCGCGGCTTCTGGCCGTGGAAGATGCTTTGGTTGGCCCGTTCCGCCTGGCCGTTGGATTCCGGGTGGGCGACTGACGCGAGGTCGAGCCGGAT
Organism: Avena atlantica; assembly: GCA_910589765.1. Taxonomy (NCBI): domain Eukaryota; kingdom Viridiplantae; phylum Streptophyta; class Magnoliopsida; order Poales; family Poaceae; genus Avena; species Avena atlantica. The sequence continues at coordinate 8,496,633 of OU342736.1, read as the reverse complement.
GTGGTGCTCTTCGCAGAATTCGGCCATGGCTCCCTTGGCGAAGTTGGTGCCGTTGTCCGTGATGATGCTGTTTGGGAACCCGTAGCGATATATGAGCTCGCGTAGGAATTTAGTGGCGGTCTTCCCGTCCCATTTCCGGACTGGCTTGGCCTCCACCCACTTAGTGAATTTGTCGACGGCGACTAGCAGGTGGGTGTAGCCGGAGGGGGCTTTCTTGAAGGGGCCTACCATGTCCATGCCCCATACGGCGAATGGCCAAGTAATGGGGATTGTTTTGAGCGCCGAGCTAGGTACGTGTGTCTGATTGGCGTACTTATGGCACCCAGCGCATCGCTGGACGATCGACAGCGTCGGCGTGTGCGGTGGGCCAGTAGAAGCCGTGTCGCATAGCCTTGGCGTCCAGGGAGCGAGCGGCGGCGTGGTGGACGCAGTCACCTGAGTGAATGTCGTGGAGGATTTTGCGTCCTTCAGCCGGTTGGACGCAGCGTTGGAACACGCCGGTGACGCTGCGCTTGTGTAGCTCGCCGTCGATGATGGTGTAGGACTTGCATCGACGAGCGATCATTCGAGCGTCTGTCTCGTCTGCTGGCAGGGTGCCGGCTTCCAGGTAGGCGATGTAGGTCTTGGTCCAGTCGTCTAGCTCGGTGACCAGTGCGACCAAGGCTGCCTCTGGTTGGAGTGGGACTCCGATGTCGATCTCCCTCGGGGGAGAGACTGATGGTTTGGAGATTGTGTCGAGGAACACGCCGGCAGGTGGTGCGAGTCGAGCTGACCCGATGCGAGAGAGGGCGTCGGCCTCCTCGTTTTTCCGCCTGTCGATCCACTCGACAGAGTAGCCGGTGAAGTGGCCGCCCAACTTGTCCACCGCTTGCGGTACGCCGCCATGGTAGGGGATACGGCGTTGCAGGTGCCGGCGACTTGCCCCGCGACTAGGTCGGAATCTCCGTAGCAGCGGAGGCGATTGCCGTTCATCTCCTTGGCGGCTCGCATGCCGTGGAGTAGGGCCTCGTATTCAGCCATGTTGTTGGTGCAGGGCGTGAAGTCGAGGCAGAGGATGTAGCGGAGCTTGTCGCCCTTTGGTGAAGTCAACACTATCCCTTCTCCTGCAGCGTCCGCGTTCTTGGAGCCGTCGAAGTGCAGGCTCCAGTAGTGGAGGTACGGCAGCTTCTCTGGCTGCTGGGCCTCCTCCCAGTCGGCGATGAAGTCTGCCAGCGCCTGCGACTTAATCGCCTTTCGTGGCTCGTATTTGATGTTTTGGACGCCGATCTCGACGGCCCACTTGGCGACCCGCCCGGTCCCCTCACGATTGCGGATGATGTCTTGCAGTGGTGCTGAGGAGACGACCGTGATCGGGTGCTCCTGGAAGTAGTGCGGCAGGTGCCGCTGAGCCCTGAAGACCGCGTATACTAGCTTTTGGTACTGTGGGTACCGCTGGCGTGACTCGGTGAGGACCTCGCTGATGTAGTACACCGGCCGCTGAACCGGGCGCTCCTTTCCTTCCTATGGTCGTTCGACGACCATCACGGCGCTGACGACGCGCTCGGACGCCGCGACGTAAACCAGCATTGGTTCTTTGTCAGCGGGGGCGGCGATTAGTGGTGCGGAGAGTAGCACCTTTTTGAGGTCGCGAAGCGCGTCGTCCGCCTCCTTGTCCCACTGGAAGGTGGGGTTCTTGCGCATTAGGCGGTATAGGGGCATCGCCTTTTCGCCCAGGCGGGGGATGAAGCGACTGAGAGCCGCTACTCGCCCGGCCAGCTTCTGGACATTGCGTAGGCACTCGGGTTTGCCGATCCGGGCGATCGTGTCGATCTTTGTTGGGTTCGCCTCGATCCCTCGTTTGGAGACGACGTACCCCAGTAGTTGTCCGGCGGGTACACCGAAGGTGCACTTGCCTGGGTTGAGCTTTATCTTGTACCTTCGCAGGTTGGCGAAGGTTTCCTCTAGGTCGGCGAGTAGGTCGCCTTGGCGGGCGGACTTCACGACCACGTCGTCGATGTAGACGTGGATGTTGCGGCCAATTTGGCTCGCGAGGCATTCTTGCATGCACCGCTGGTAGGTCGCCCCGGCGTTCTTGAGGCCGAAGGTCATGGCGGTGTAGAAGAAGGCTCCGAATGGCGTGATGAACGCCGTCTTCTCCTCGTCTTCGACGGCCATTTTGATCTGGTTATACCCAGAGTAGGCGTCGAGGAAACATAGCGACTCCGAACCCGCGGTTGAATCGATTATCTGGTCGATCCGCGGGAGGACGAACTGCTCCTTTGGGCAGGCGCTGTTCAGGTTTGTGTAGTCGATACACATTCTCCAGGTCCCGTTTTTCTTCTCGACCAGGACTGGGTTTGCCAGCCACTTGGATTACTTGATTGGCCGGATGAAGCCGGCAGCGAGTAGACGCTGCACTTCCTCGGCGATTGCTCGACGGCGTTCTTCATTGAAGGGCCGTAGCGACTGCTTGACAGGTCGCAGTTTGGGGTCGACGTTCAGCTTGTGCTCAGCGAGCTCCCTAGGGACACCGGGCATGTCGGAGGGTTTCCATGCGAAGATGTACCTGTTCTCACGGAGGAACTCGATGAGCGCGCCTTCCTATGCTGGGCTCATGCCTGTCCCGATCGTCACCGTCTTGCTGGAGTCGCCTGGGACCAGCTCGACGGTGCGAGTGTGCGTCGTGGCCTCAAAGGTTGAGGTGTTTGCGCCCTCTGAGTTGGGCTTCTTGAGTATTGTGGGGTCGTCATTGTTGACCCCGCTCGCGTATTTGGCGAGCTCGTCGGCGTGATTAGTCTCTGCCGCGATGACGGCGTCGGCGAGCTCGGCGCCTTTGGCCTCGCACTCGGCGGCCATGTCGGGGTCGCCGTTGATGGTGATGACGCCGCACGGCCCGGGGAGCTTCATCGCGTTGTACGCGTAGTGGGGCGCTGCCATGAATTTAGCGAACGCCTGGCGCCCCAGGACGCAGTGGTAAGGGTTGTCGAAGGGCACCAGCTCGAAGACGATCCGCTCGGTGCGGAAGTTTGCCGGTGTGCCGAAAGTGACTGGCAGCGTGACCTTGCCGATCGGGTACGCCTTCCGACCGGGGACGATGCCGTGGAACGTGGTGTGGGTCGTCTCGATCATCGACTGCGGGAGCCGCAGCCGCCTGAAGGTGTCGAGGTAGAGGATGTTGATGGAGCTACCGCCGTCCATCAGTGTCTTGGGGAGCCAGTAGTCGCCAACCTTGGGCTTGACCACCAAGGCGACTCGTCCTGGGTACTCGATGCGCGGCGAGTGGTCTTGCCGGCTCTAGGTGATGGGCTGTTCCGACCAGTTCAGGAACTGGGGGACGTCTATTTGGGCCACCGCATTGACGGCGACGGCGCGGGCGATGACCTTCTTCTCGCGCTTCGTGTTGAAGCCTGTGAAGGTGTGGAGCGAGCCGGCTACTTTGCCGAATTTTCCGCCATTTGGCGGGTCGTTGTCGGGGTCCTCCCGGGCTTGCCGTGCCTTCTCGATTTCCCTGAGGGTGTGGCAGTCGGCGGTGGTGTGCGTTGCGGGCTTCCCTTCCCTGCTATGGAACGCACATGGTTGGTTAAGGAGGGCCGCGGGATCGAACCTTGGCTTGTTCTTGTAGTTGCCGCCATCGCGGCGTTGCCCTCCGTCGCGGCGGTAGCTCTTGGGCTCGCGCTGCGCGTGCCCGGCGTTGGCGACGAAGTCGACTCGCCCGTCACTGCGGCGCTTGCCAGTGAGGCGAGTGCCGCTGTAGCGTAGGTCGGTTCGGCGTCCGCCGTCGTTGCCGCCCGTGCGGCGTTGCCCTCCTGACTCGTCGTCAGTTTCCTGGTTTGGATCTTCCTCGGCGTACCGTTTGGCGATCTCGAGGAGGTCGGGGATGTTGTCGAGTGTGCGGGAGTGTCGCTTGAGCTTGGCGACTAGAGGCTCGTAGGGGCACGAGGTCTTGAAGCAATGGATCGCGGTGTCCGGGTGGATGCTGACCGCGTTGTACCAAAGCTCTTGCCACCGTTGGACCCAGTTGCGGGTCGACTCGCGGGGTCCCTGGACGCACCGTTCCAGGTCCTCAATAGTGGTGGCGCGGGTGTAGGAGCACTCGAAGTGCCTGACGAAGGCGTCGCGCATTTCCTCCCAGGAGTCGATACTGTCCTGGGGGAGAGTGTTGATCCACTGCCTGCACGTCCCCTCCATCATCAGGGGGAGGTAACGGGCGGCAAGTAGGTCAGTGTGACCCGCGATCCCCATTGCCATGAGGTATGTGTCGAGCCAGACGGCGGGGTCGTACGAGGAGTCGTACTTTTCTATCTCCTTTGGCGCCTTGAAGTTTGGCGGGTACTTCTCGCCTCAGATCATTGGTCCGAAGCACTTGGGCCCCATAGGCTCGCCGTCGCGGCGAGTAGTTAGGGTGTGCTGCAAGTCGTCGGGCTGGCGTGCGCGCCAGCTTTGGTTGTTGATGATGTGGGTGCGGGCGTCGATGGGTTGCCCGTTAGCGGCGACGAAGTTGGTCGCCGGCCTGGGGTCGTTGGTGGAGAGTGCCGCGTTCGTGGGTCGGTGTTGGAGCTGCAGTGGCTCTGGTGGCGGGCAGTTGAGGGTGTTTGCCGCCGCTGGGCGGCCGCTGGAGGCCGCTCTGCTTCCCGAGGAACACGAGTATACTCGACCTTGCGAGTCGGCGCCCGCTTTTTGCTGCTCGACGGCCTTCGCGAGCAGGGCCCTGACATATTGGATCTGTAGGGCGCCGTCGCCGGTGGCCGTGATGCTGTCGGCTGCTGCTCGGCCTGCCATGAGGTTGTCCATCGGGATGGAGAACAGTGGGAAGCCGTTTGCGTCTCGCTCCCGTGAGGAGACTACTATCCGCGGCTGGTCCCTAGGAGGGGTGCGGTTGGGTGGAGGTGGGGCGCCCATCGCCGTTGATCCTGGCGGTGGCCGGGCGCTTCTTCCTGGTGGCGCGTTCTCGCAGATTGCACGCTCGGCCACGCGGGCCGGGTCGTTTTCGTCGTCGAAGTTCAGGGAACGCCCTTGAACGGTGGGGTTCAGGCGTGACCTGATCCGCTGCTGGTGGTAGCGTGACAGCTCCTGCGCCGTCACCTGCTCGAGGCGAAATTTTTCGCGCTCGGCTTGCTCCTTGCGCACCGCCTCCGCCAGTTTCAGGCGGAGTTCCTCGACCTCCGTTGCCGTGGCGTTAGGAGGTATTGGGGTGGAGAAAGGATCCTCCGGCGGATCGGCACCGGTGGCCATGTAGGCCGCGGCGTTCCATCGCGGAGGTCGGCGGAGTTCTCTGACCCAGAGTCGAATTCGAAGATCCCGAGGATGGAGGGGTCCTCGAAGTCTCCCGCGTTGGAGACCTGGGCGATGGAGCCCGCGGACGAGGCCGCGGTGACGGATCCGGCGAGTGACGCCGGGGTCGCCGAGTCGGCGTCGTCGGCGAGGGCCGTATCTTCTGCGGCCGCTGAATTCCCGCCCACGTTGCTGTGGGACGAGTTGTACTCGGAGGCGAGGCGGTGGATCGTGCGGATCTGGCTCTCGGAGAGCCGATCGCGTGGCGGCGACTCGCGGATGCGAGCCTAGTCCTCCGAGACGATGACGTCGGTGAGGCCGACGAAGAGGCTGATCGTGCCGATTGGCAGGATCACGCTGTGCGTGACGGGTCGCACCGCCGGGACGTAGCTGCTCGGCAAGATCTGGAGCATCTCGCCGATCGCTATCATGCGGCCGGTGGCGACCGTCCCGTTGATGGGCAGATTGGATCTCGCCGCAGAACACCGGCCAGACCGGCCAGGCCCCACGGTGGGCGCCACTGTCGTGGGAATGGTCACGGCAGATGCTGCAATCGCCAGCGAGTAGTAGAACGAGGGGCAAGGGCGGCCAGCCATCTGCGGTGCGAGATGAGGGCAAAGACACAGGGTTTTACCCAGGTTCGGCCCCCCGGAGGGTAAAGACCTACTCCTGCTAGATTGTATTATGGAAGTGTTACAATGGGCGAGCTCGGCGGCTAGGCGGCGAGTCGCTTGGGTGTATGAGGGAACGTCCTCTACTCACCCTATAGGGAGGTTTATATAGGCTCACCTCCCCTAGGGTTTACATATCTCAACCGATTCGGTTACAGCTTCAGTAGTCGTTTAACCTAGTTCGACTGGGCCAATCTACTCGCCTGGGCCTTCAGCTTCCAGTCGCTCGGTACCTTGCTGGGCTTCAATCCACTCGCCGTTCTACAGGCCCACTCGCCAGCTCACGGGCCAGTCGGAAACACCCTGCTGGGTATACCCCAGTAGGCATATCCCCATCATGACGGGTACGAGGTAACACAGCTTACCCAGGTTCAGATCCCATGACGGTGCAGGAATCCTACTCCTGCTATAAATCACTATAAGGGCAATACGCCGAGTTACAGAGATAGGTTCGCTGTGCGAGGTTATCTGAGACTGTTTTGTGTTCGTGCCCTAAAGGCTCCCATAGGCCCAACTTATATAGTCGCCAGGTCCTAGGGTTACAGGTAAAAGTCCTAGCCGGACATGTTACAGAGTCGTACACCGTCTATGACTAGTCCTGCGTGTCTTGTACTCGAAGGCTCCGGGTACGCTGGTGACTCAACCGTAGCCTTCCTTTATCTGGCATGGGCCTCCCCTCTGGATCCATCTAACTGGGCCGCCCAGCAGGCCATGGGCCATGCTACCAACTGTGGGCCACCCGGGTTATCCGGATAAGAGACATGCTATAAGGATACCCATATAGCATATCCCCAACAGTAGACTCCGGAGAACTCCGAGATCTTGCCTGTCTTGCCTCTTAACATTGAATGCTCCGTCTATATGGATGTCGGCAAATCGTCAAGAAATATCTTATAGTCCTCCCAAAGAACCCTGCAAGGTTTTCTCCGTCTTCAACTTGTAAGTCAGAGAATTGCTGAATCTTCCATCATACTCTTTCGTAGCCGGACTGGATCCGTTCATGCTGGAATCTTCTGATGTGATGGTTCATCTTCCTATGTCACCTAGGGCGACGTAGATGTAGTTCAGCAACACCTCGTAACTCACACATGAAGAAAACGTAAACATGTCCACTTTTACCACGCGAGCGGTACGAACCGTTGGCGGCGAAGGTTGGTATGTGGCGAAATTTCCGCGCACGTCTACGCACACGTCGTCTATGCGGCAACCGTCCGATCAAGCTGCATGAATATTGATGCTGGGTATCATAAATAGTAACTGCGGTGGAAAATTTACTTTTTCACCTCATTCTCCCCTACATCATCTTATTCCCCAGGCAAACGTCTCCTCGAGCTCTCCGTGCCCCGCACGAAAAACCATAACTCCCAATCTCGCTAGTCACCTCCAAACACACGCAATGGCTAGCAGCAGCTCCTCCCCTTCGATGGCGGTATCGGGCGAAACCGCGGCAAAGCTGGCGAGCTCCGTCCTCGTGCCCCAAGAGGGCATGGTCATCCCCATGTCTGCGCTGGTCGAAATCACCGGCGGCGACCATAATCCAGCGGCGCTGGAACTGCTGGAGGAGGAACTCGACTCCCACAAAGGCGATTGATGTGGTTCGGATATTACAGACCGCGACATCAAAGAGTTGTTCGTCGAAGGTTACCTCCCCGCGACGGAGGGGATCACCTGGCGGGCGGCGTCTCCCTGCCCATCTCTAACTTCTTCCTGGCGGGCTGGCGAGGTCACCTGGCGGGCTGGCGAGGTCACACCTTCTCCCCTAGCCGGAAAAAAGGTGTAGCTCAAAGCATAGTCGGTACGCGGCGTCTCCCCTCCCATCTCTAACTTCTTCCTTGCTGTCTTGAATCATTATCGAGTTCAGCCACAGAACCTTTCTCCCAATAGTATCCTAGCGCTTAGCAATTACGTGGCGCTTTGTGAGGGTTACTTAGGGATTAAGCCTAGTATAGACCTCTTCATCTATTTCTTCACCGTCAAGCGCGAAGTCGGAGTCGACAAGGATGAACTTAGAAATTGTGGCACCAATAGCTTCAAAATCTGGCATGGCCGGCGCTTCCCCGACATCGTCGGCCACGAGTACTGCAAGAACTGACAGCGTACTTACTTCTACGGCCTAGGTATCCCTCTGGTCGGCCGAGAAGTAACGTACCCGGACTTCGCCGATGGAGCCGCCGCCAAAACTTCGACATGGAGATCCCAGGCCTCCCTCCCCTCCTACATCGATGCTTACCGCGCTATAAGGCGGATATAGTGGTTCATAGAGACGGGTTTGACTGGCTTGGACCTAGCCATGTGCTGGTTCATCAGGCGAATCCAGCCTTTGCAGCACCGCTCGAAGCTGATGCACGAGTATACCAACGATAGAAGGGATAGCCTCCGCATCTTCGAGGACAACTTCTCGAGCGACTCCGTCAAACTTTGCCTCAAGGACATCGTCAAGGTGAAGGACAAGAAGTGTGGCTTCACCATCACCTACGACATGTTCGTATAGAGCAAGTCCCCAAAGGTAACTGTTTATTTTCCATGTATGACATATACTCCAGTTCTTCCGTCTAGCCATTACCATCTTGTCTAACACGGTAACTTCTCACTTAACAGCTTAGCGATCTAGAGGAGGATAGCATTGCTGTCCAAATATATGATCCAAAAATGAAGTAAGTCATGGTCATGTCCGACGATGATGTTCCGTTGTCGCGAAAGCGGAAGATCTCCACCTCTGACGCTGGCGACGGAGGAAAGAAGAAGAAAGCGGAGGTTGGAGCCTCCAAGAAGTCTACCGCCGCCCTGGAGGTGGAGAAAAGAAGAGCTACAGGGATCCCTTTTGCCAAAGCACCCCCTCTTGTGTAAGCTTCTTTCCCTCTGACATTGTCCATTGTCTGTCTTATTCCCGTACTTATGCATTTTGCATGTTTCAGGAAGAAAGCCACGACCAGGTTGAAGAAGACCTCCAAAACATTGGGGACTTCTATCACGACGCATCTCCCGTCATCGCCCATGTTACTCCTGTCGTCCATCCCTCGTCTGCTCCGACAAGTTCACAAGCTAAGGAGGCATCTGGTCCTTCCGCCATGGAAGTGGACTCAGGTGCCTCTACAGAGCTTGCTATTGTTGGCGAACAGGTGATGAAGGAGAATGCCGCACACCAAATGGCTGAATCTCCAACTAAGGATGCCATCGGTAGTGGTAAGGCGGTGGTGGAAGGTGGTACTTCTACCGAAGGCGGCTCCCTCGCCCCTAGGAAGACCGTAGAATTCCCGAAGATAGTCTACCCAGCACTTACGCCGAGTATAACTTCTCTGGTTCTTACGGCGCCGACATCTCCAACATGCGGTCTCGAGGAGCTTCTCCCGCAAGCAGAGATCTTGCAAGGAAACAGTGTATCCTTTGCACTTGTAAGATGCTGGCTGAGAGTGTTACCCACCTCAAGATGATTGCACTTGTAAGTTTTATTTGCCTTTTACATTTCATATGAGTATCCCACTGTAGCCCCCGAGGATTTAGACGAAAAACCATAAGTCTTTGCGTCTAAATGCTCTAAGAGTGACTAATCTAGAAAACTTCTCACTGTAGCCCCCAAGCCTCTAGTTGTAACTGAATTAGTTCCGACTAGATGCTTAAAGTGAAGCTAAGCATACATACGAGTTAAAAAAAATTATACTGTAGCCCCCAAGCTTCTAATCAAAAACTGAATTAGTTCAGACTAGATGCTTAAAGCAAGACTAAGCATATTGCTAAGTTAAAAAACTCTCGCTGTAGCCCTCGAGCGTCTAGGTGGAAATTTTCCTGCTAGATGCTCCAAGTAGACCAAACGGCGTTTAAATTTCTTTTTTCCACAGAATGAGAATGCTCGGAGGGGAATGGCCAACGAAAAGTACCAGAAGAAGCGCGCTGACTTGCAAGCTGAAAAGGGTAAAACTGCCTTCTTGAAGGAACATATCACCAAGAGAAAGCGTCTGTTTTTCCTTTCTTGTTTGCATTCTGACTTGGTTTTGCACCCATAATATCCGAGTACTCACTGTGTACTTTTATTTCTCCGACTTGCAGAAACCATTGCCAAGGCTAAGGACATTGTCTAGCAATCCAAGCATATTAAGCATCTGGATAGCGAGAACAAGATCCTTAAGTAGGAGAGGAACGACATGCTGAAGATGCATGAAGAATCAATGAAAGCCTTGCAGGATTCCGCCACCGAGGAGATGAACCTCTTGAAGGAGGATGTCAACACCCGGATTTTTCAATCCTAGATGCCTATTATGCCATACATCGCAATCCCAGGATTACCATTTTTGCGAGACATAACAGAATTGGATACCATAGTACATCATCCATTACAAACGATACATAAGTTCTTACACAAATAGGGATCTCATGATCCAGTTCTTAATACAACATCAAGGAGCGGAATACGTAATAATAACGATAGTGTAGGCGAAGCTCCATCTTCGGGGTCATAGGCAATGCTGACGATGGGAGATGATCCTAGTTGTCGTAACCTTCCTGGGGTCCATCCTCCAGGTACTCCTCTTCATAGTCTGGCCATGGGAATAGCCAGGGACAAAGCCATGAGTACTCTTTAAGTACTCGCAAACTAACACTAACAGGTAAAAGGGGTTTTTGGATAATAGGACACTAGGCTCTAGGGTTGTTTTGCAAAAGCCAGATTTATCTCTACTAAGTTTAGAAGCAACGAATGCTAGTTGAAAGTTCATGGCACCTAAGTGGGAACTTGTAATTCGGATCACAACCCTGTTGTGGTCAAGTCAAAGTCTCAATTCATTTCACAAGTCATTTTGAAAAGTCTGACGGGGGAACAGTATGGCCACTCCAACTGTCCATAACCGCGGACGTGGCTATTTGAATAGTTTGACACTCTGCAGAGATTGTACACTTTCACCACAATATTCGATACATCCGTCAGGAACAAATCCTGAATTCACCATACTCAGTATGCGGATAATCAATCCTAACCTTTCAATTACACGCCCTAGTATAAGCACCTCTCCTGTGATTTTGGCCTCCCAACCATGACCATCTGTCATCTTGGGTACTGCACAGGTGGACAATCTTCACAAGGTAGCCTCAGCTCAGACCTTGGCCGTGAGGGAGCTAATACTAAGGTATATAAGTTTCGAGTCAAGCCCTACCCAATATTCGGGTATTGTGGTTTTACGATAAAATTGGAATGGTATCGCATCCAGACAACCATCAGTTTTTTTAAAAAAGGGCTAAGGCTCATGCCTCAACATTTTCATCACCAAAATCATCAGTTGTTCGGAAACACATGTCCAAAACATTTCAATAGAATGATCCATCATTCCAAGGTTTTCATAACCATTTTTCCACCAGGTACTCCCATCTAAAGTTGATCAAGTTTTATGCTTAGCACTAGCATCTATAGGTGGGGGTAAGCAATAATGAGGGTTGGTAAACTAGGGGAGTTCTAACTAAGTTCAATCTCATGCCTTAAGATGATATCAAGATTATCTAGCTTAGGCCAAATTTTATGCTCTTCATGCAACCTTCAAATATCATTCTACTATCTATAATTCACTTAAGTAAACTCTAAGTAATAGCTTTGATAAACAAATAAAGTATAAAGCTTGTAAGTAAAAACTAGGATTGGTCTGTCAAGTGGGTATGATCACATATGCTTAAGGAATATAGTAGTCATAGTAACAAGTAGGGGTTTGTTTCATCAGTTGGGTATCTTGAAAGTGTTAGCCTGCACATTCACTAGTAGTATTAGGCTTGCTAAAGTAGAATGTCTTGCAAGTTTTAGCTTGCATTGGTATAGTATCAGCTTGCATCCATATCAGTATAAGCTTGCCTTGTGCAGAGCAGTGGTTGAAGTTCTCCTTGGCTTCTTCTTCGTAGAATCCTCCTTCCTCCTCGTATCCTTGGTCGGTACTAGCGTCTATAAATAAATACGAGGTACACAATCACCAAACAATACTTAACTACTTGCAATCATCATACAAAAGGATCCTATAGATGATCTAGCATCATCTCTAACATTACAAGATTAAAGCTTGGTTTAATTCCTTTTTATTTCTAGAAAAGTAATTTCTACTCATTGAAAAACTACTTAAGATTTAATATTCTCCAAACCAAACATGGGATCATGTTGACACATGTCATCACCACATATTGTAGTCCAAGAGAATGTGGTTTAAAGTGGTGTCACAATTTAATAAGGTTTTACCCTTTTATTTTAATTAATTAATGTGTCTATAAATGCTTATGTAGCATTCTTTTATTACTTGAACATTATTTATGCAAGTAAACCTATATATTTTTATATATTCTGAAAGGTATAGTTAAATGTGATTTTTGAGAGTTGGAATCAACTCAACAACTATTATGGTTTAAATTTGAAAAATGTTTGAATGCAGAAAAGCTTCTGCCTTGTTATTTTTACCATGGGTGATATATAGATCCAAATGACTTGAATCCAACGGTCTTGGATTCAGCATTCCCAGACCTTTTTTACAAAATTGGTTTCATTCAATTTGGTGCACTGAATCGATCTGGGTTGAATTTTGAAGTTGGGTACATAAGTGAGTTTGAAATAAAATAGAAAAGGTTTAATTTGAATAACTGGGCTGCGCGGGAAAAGTTAACGGGCCGGCATCCTAAGCGCAGTGCCCCCGTGGGCTGCTTAAGTGGGTGTCCCACTCGTCAGTGAGATAGGGAGGGGTGAAGCGGTATGGGTCAACGTGGGTCGTTCGATATGATTCTAATCCAACGGCTGGGAGTCATCGTCGACGCGAGGCAACGCCGGCGAGAAAGAAACCTAGCGCGCCCAGTGAGGGGTGCTGGGGGATCACCGGGGTGCAGGCGAGGGTTGGCGAGGCGGGCGAACGACAAAGTCGACGACGGTGAACTCAGGGGTGGTCGCGACAGCTCCTGGGGTGGACAAAATCGATGGCGCCCTTCTTCTCCAGAGGCGGCGGGCTCCGGTGAAATTCCGGCGAGGTGGTGCTCGCCTTGCTCCGGGAACGGTGTGGCACGATCAGTGAGAAGAGGGGAGTGAGGTGGTGTGAAGAAATTGACTGGGGGTGGCATCTATTTATAGTCGACGGGGCGCACGGTGAGCTCGTCGGGGGTGATGTTATAGGCAGCTATTGGCATGGGCGATGGTAGGGGACGGTGCGGTGTTCCCTGGCGATGCTCAATGACATGGTTTCGAGGCGTGGGGCGGTGTGGCTTGGTCTGGAACATGCGATGCTCTGCGCGGCAGAGGTGGCGTCTTCGACGGCGAGCGGTGGCTGCGCGGCACGGGGCGGCGAACGAGGATGTTTGGCGGTCTCCTGGGTCGGTGGGGATTGTGTATGCACTCGGCGAGGGCGGCGCACGGTCTGTGGGATTCGGTCGAGGGTGGAGCTCTGGCGCACGCTCGACATGGTCACTGGCGAGGTGGGCATGGTTCGTGCGTGTGGTCCAGGGCTTGGCAATGCTTGCGGCTGGGACAGGGGGTGGCGGTGGACGGTGGGCTGCCTCCCAGACATGCTAGCTAGGCTTGCTTCTCTTCCTAGCTTGCTGTAGACATGGGGGTGACAAGGTTGGCTTCGGCTGTCAGCATTGATGGTTATGCCAATCTCACAGTGGTGCTAGTGTTTAGTTAATCTTGCTAGATGATCTACTGAGCTGGTTGTGAGCTAGAGAGGGAACAAGTTAGGATTCAATCACTGCTCACTATAGTGTTTAGGATTTTGATGATTTGTGTCTGCAACCTGTTTGATGAAATGGCCGCATGAAATCAAGTTTTGAATTTTGAAAAGATTTTTGGTGGGTTTGCTAGATTGGTCCTGGTGAGTCTGCAGATGCTTGGGTTTTGAAAGTTGAGCTTGTTTGAGTGGTTTTTGAAAAAGTGGGATCTTCCCATATGATAAAGATTAAATTTTGAATTGTCATTTAAACTATGCATTTGAAAGTTTCTGGATGATCACAAAGTGGGCCTTGATACCTTGTTATGAGTACATTCAAGGGGTGCAAAGGTCCAGAAAAGTTTCCATTAGGTTCTGAAAGTTTGAGACAGCCAAAGTAGGCATGGGAGTTAAATTGGTCAAAATGACCATTCCTTTATTTTATTGGTTTTGATTTATTTGTCTTTAGGAAAAGTTTGGGAAATGTTTAGATGATGTTTATGTCACCTAAGAAACATTTTACAAGCAAAGGAACACAAAAACAAGTTGGTTCAAAAAGAATTCAAAATGAAATGCATACTCACATGCATGCTTTCATAATTTTATTTAGAAAAGTTTTTGTTAACCCTACTTTTGATGATTAGAAATTGATGATCCAAGTTTAGTATTTTTGGGATGTTACAAACCTTCCCCCCTTAAACAAAATCTCGTCCCGAGATTTGAAAAAGGAAGAAAAGATTACCTAGGATTTGAAGAGATCGGGAAACTCCGTCCTGATGTGATCTTCGCGTTCCCAGGTGGCTTCCTCTTCTGTGTGGTTGCTCCACTGAATCTTGAGAAACTTGATGCTTCGGGTTCGGGTAGTTCAAAAAGCTTCTTCCAAAATACGGATGGGTACTTCGGGATAGTTCAGGTCATCGTTGATCTCTATGGTCCGATGATCGATATTCTTGAATACTTCGGTCTTCTCGGGGACTTCGAGACACTTGCGAAGTAACGAGATATGGAACACATTGTGCACGGCTGACATCTCTTCAGGTAGTTCCAATTGATACGATACTTCTCCTCGATGGTTCAGAATCTTGAAAGGTCCGATATATCTGGGGGCTAACTTTCCTTTGAGTTGGAAACGCTGCATTCCCTTCAATGGCGAAACTTTCAGATAAACAAAATCTCTTATGTTGAAGGCGAGGTCTCTACGTATCTTGTCGGCGTAACTCTTTTGTCAGGATTGGGAGGTCTTGAGGTGCTCACGAATCTTGTGAACCTTCTCTTCTACTTCCCGTAGGATGTCGGTTCCAAAAATATGACTCTCTCCTACTTCCGACCAGTTCAAAGGGGTGCGACACTTCCTTCCGTACATGAATTCAAATGGGGCCATTTGGAAACTAGCTTGATAACTGTTGTTGTATGAAAATTCTGCAAACGGCAGACAGTCTTCCCACTTGGCTCCATATTCTAACACGCATGCCCTCAGCATATCTTCGAGTATTTGATTTACTCGCTCCGTTTGTCCATCGGTCTGAGGGTAATATGCGGTGCTGAAATCTAGACGGGTTCCTAAACCTTCTTGTACTTTCTTCCAGAATCTCGAGGTAAACTGAGTTCCTCGATCCGATACTATGTTATTGGGGACTCCATGCAAACTAACGATTCTAGCGATGTATAACTCTGCTAGCTTCGAACTCTGATATGTGGTCTTGACGGGTAAGAAATGGGCGACTTTGGACAATCTGTCCACTATGACCCAGATAGAGTCATTTCCCCTACTAGAAGTAGGTAGTCCAGTGATAAAGTCCATTCCTACAGAATCCCATTTCCATTCCGGAATCTGCAATGGTTGCAACAATCCAGCGGGTCTTTGATGTCCGGCCTTGACTCGCTGACAAATATCACACTTGGCGATATAGCTTTCGATTTCTCTCTTCATCTTATGCCACCAAAATTGCTCTTTTAAATCTTGATACATCTTAGTTCCTCTGGGATGGATAGAATAAAGAGTATCATGAGCCTCCTTCAAGATAACTTCTTTCAACTCAGAATCTGATGGTACACAAAGGCGTCCTTTGTACCACAAAACTCCTTGTTCATCCTCGGTGAATCCAGGTACTTTGCCTGTACCGATACGACTCTTGATTCCGTCAATACTGGCATTTCCCTTCTGCGCCTCTTTAATCTGACTGATCAAACTGGGTTGGAGTTCTATGCTAGCCAAAAATCCTTCACTTACTAATTCCATTCGAAAAGCTTCCATCTCTTTGTGCAAACTTGGTTGCTCCTTCAAGATCATGGAGTTCAAGCGGCACGGCAATCTGCTAAGGGCATCGGCTACTACGTTGGCTTTACCTGGGTGATAGTGAATGTCCAGATCGTAATCCTTGATTAGCTCAATCCATCTTCTCTGCCTCATATTCAGCTCCTTCTGAGTGAATATATACTTTAGGCTCTTGTGATCCGAATAAATTTCACAACGGTTTCCCATCAGGTAATGTCTCCATGTTTTCAGGGCTAGAACTACGGCTGCGAGTTCGAGGTCATGGGTTGGGTAATTTTGCTCATGTTGCTTCAGTTCTCACGATAGATAAGATATAACTTTGCCTTCTTGCATTAGCACACATCCGAGACCAATCTTGGATGCATCACAATACACATCGAAGGGCTTCGTGATATCTGGCATGATCAAGATTGGGGCTGAAATCAATCTCCTCTTGAGTTCTTGAAAACTCGCTTCACATTTGTCGGTCTATTCAAACTTCTTGTCCTTCTTCAGCAATTGGGTCATGGGTCTGGCGATATTAGAGAATCCTTCTACGAATTTGAGGTAATATCCCGCCAATCCGAGAAATGCAGGAACTTGGGTTTGAGTGGTTGGGGCTTGCCAATCTTCTACATCTTTCACTTTGCTAGGGTCAACGGCAATTCCTCTGGCTGATACAATGTGACCGAGGAATCCTACCTCCTGTAACCAGAATTCACATTTGCTAAACTTTTCATACAACTAATGCTCTCTAAGGGTTCCAAGAATGGTCCTTAAGTGTAGCTCATGTTCGTCTTCTGATTTGGAATAAATCAGAATGTCATCGATGAAAACAACGACAAACTTATCCAGGAAGTCCATAAAAATCTTATTCATGAGATTCATGAAATAAGCGGGGGCATTGGATAATCCGAAAGACATGACCGTATACTCATACAATCCATATTTGGTGGTAAAGGCAGTCTTTGGAATATCCTCTTCACAAATTTTGAGTTGATGATAGCCAATTCTAAGATCAATCTTAGAAAATACTTTGGCACCGGTCAACTGATCAAACAAATCTTCGATCTTGGGCAAGGGGTACTTGTTCTTGATGGTGACATCATTCAACTTCCGATAATCCGTACACAAACGGTTACCTCCGTCCTTCTTGTCCACAAATAAGACATGTGATCTCCATGGTGACGCCCTTGGTTGAATCAATCCAATTTCTAGCATGGAATCCAGTTGCTTCTTCAATTCTGCTAGCTCCGATGGGTTCATATTATAGGGTCTCTGGGCTATGGGTCCGGTTCCGGGGATTCGTTCGATGATAAACTCGATATCCCGATCTGGGGGCATACCGGGCAAAACATCTGGAAATACATCGGGGTATTCACAGACTATCCAGACTTGGTCAATGGTAGGTTGGGCTATACTATTGTTACACTTGAATTGGCGAGGTAAGGTTTCAGATATATGCTCGACTGATATTCCGGCGGTACTGGTCATAGTTATGGCTTTCTTGGCACAGTCAATTAATCCTTTATGTTTGTACATCCAATCCATTCCTAGTACTACTTCCAATCCTTTAGTTCCGAGTACTATCAGATTTGCATAAAAATCTATGCAATGGATTCGGATAGGGACGGCTTTGCAAATTTGCCTCGCCTTAGTGGTGATCCGGGAATTTGAACAATCATGACATGCTTCAGTTTGGTTGGTTGAATTTTACTAGTGCATGCAAATTCTTCGGTGACAAATGAATGCGATGCACCAGAATCAAGCAACACTCTTGCAAGTACTAAATTAATAGAAAACATACCCAGCACGACGTCTGGCGCTTCCTGAGCTTCTTCAGCATGCATGAGAAAAAGACGGCCATTGCGGTTAAGTGAATTCCCTAGGGCAAATCTTCTTCCTGGCTGAACACGACGCTGCTGCTGAGCTGGGACATTGGCATTGGGGGTTGTAGCATTCTTCTTGTTGGGGCACTCGTTGGAATAGTGGCCTTTATTTCCACAGTCATAACAGGTCACTTGCGACTTGTCCTTGGCTGCTACAGGCACAGCATTGCTTCCAGTCCTCGGGGCAGAGTTGGTGTTGGCGGTAACATTGTTGTTGTTGAACTTGGGTGGGGCACGATTGAAATTGCTAGAGTTGTCGGGGTTGTTGTGGTTTCCTCCGGGTCTAGGGTTTCCACGGTTGGGATAGGTTGGACGGTTCATCGGTGGTCTGTTGGTTCTTGGGGCAAATCTTGGAGATGTGTTAGGGCGATACTTTGGGGTCTGATGGGTTCCTGGCTGATGCATCATACGAAGCTTGCGGTTCTCATTGGCTTGGTTGATCTTTCCTTCCATCTGGATAGCAGAGTGGACAAGGGCTTCAATATCCGCAAAGGGAATATTGACTAACACCGTCTGCATCTCATCATGCAGACCATTCAGGAATCTTTCTTTCTTCTTGGCTTCAATGTCTATTTCATCCGGGGCATACCTAGCTAATGACAAAAATTTGTCACGGTATTCCACTACAGTCATCCTTCCTTGCTTTAGCTCTCTGAACTCGTCTCTCATTCTCTTGATTAAACCCGGTGGCACATGGGTTCTGCTAAACTTCACCTTGAATTCCTCCCAGGTCATCATCTGGCCTCCGGTCATTGCGCGAACACTGTTCCACCATGCTCTGGCATCTCCGGCTAGATAGTGGGTGGCGAACAGGACTTTCTCGTTGGCTTCCACTCCTGCTACTTCTAAGTTATTTTCCATGGTTTGCGGCCAATCATCGGCGTCTAGGGGTTCTTCTGACTTATTGAAAACATGTGGGTTGGTATTCTAGAAATTCTTGAGCTTAGATCCATGGTGGTCCTGATTTCCTTGGCCTTGGTTGTTATGGGCTAGCTGGGCTATCTGCTAAAGGGTGGCAAGGTTGGCTTGACGTTCCGCTCTTTTATCTTCACGGTCAGAAGTCAACATTTGCAGAATCTGCAACATCGGGTCCAGGGATGAACCACTTCCTCCACGTGGCATCTGAAGATTGAGGTAGATCATGAGAAAAGAGGGAAATTTCTAAAGTTTTGGGTTTTTGAAAAGTTTTTAAATTTGACTCAGATTTTCTAGCAACTTGCTTTTTCATTCATTCATTCATTCATTCATAGCACACAGTACAACACACACCATAACAAAGAAAAACAGATGGTTTTAAGAACTATTCTGAGAACTACGATACAGTGGGACCGAATACTACTCACTACGTTGGTGCTCAAGTGCTACTATTCCTTGGAATCTGTGGCTTCGTCATCTTCATCATCATCGATGAAGGCGAAATCGTCCTCATCGGTGAAGAAATCCATAGCCTGATCCTCCAGAAAATCGTCGTCATCGCTGAGATAGGAGTAGGGGTCTCCACGAATATCCTCTCCGGCATTCTCTCTTTCCTCCAACTGGATGTCTCTCTCGTGGATGGTCTCCTCCAGAGATGAAATGCGGTGGCGAAGACGGGCAATGATGCGCTCCTTCTTGTCGAGCTGACGGCAGCAAGACTTGCGATCCTTCGCTAGCATGGCGATGGTCTGGTCCTTTGTCTTGATGATGGCAGACTTGTGGTTGCAGTAGTCATGGCAGTTGTCTAACTCCTGCTGACGATCGTACATCATGAAGTTGAGGTGGTCCAATTGGGTCTTCAGCTCGGGGTGGTATGGGGTTTCCAGTGGTTGTCCATTTGCATCACGCCTTGGAAAAACTCAAAGCGAGTACCCTTGATCTGATTGATGCTCTACCCACACAGATGGGAAAGAGCTTCTTGCATGGCTCTGGCAAGTCCATCGAGCTAGTTGTTTTCTCTCAAGGTAAACTGAATTCCCTCCGCAGTGGGAGGTTCAATCTTTCCTCGGAGACTTGCAACAATTAGCCACCGTAGGTCTTCTCCTCCTTGATCATTGAGCTGAGCTCCGAAGAACTCGGGGTGCGGACGCTCCATAAGTTCCGAAAGCTGGTCCAAATCCCTCTCAAGATCAGGTATCCTCCATTCCCCAATTGGTAAAACTTGTTGTACTTCACGTCCATCTATAAGAATATAGGATGAGTAAGTTAGTAGAGTGATTAAGTGTGCCAAAATTTTATGTATTTTGTAAGAGTTTTTGAGGAACATGAATTAGGAAAGAATCAAAGGTATAAGAATGAGAATAGTTTTTTGTAAATATTTGTTTTTCTTTGGTTTTGGAAAATAAGTTTTTTGTTTAAACGTCCATTCTAACTAGGGTCTCCTATGGTCAGGATGGCTCTGATACCAACTTGTCAACACCCGGATTTTTCAATCCTAGATGCCTGTTATGCCATACATCGCAATCCCAGGATTACCATTTTTGCGAGACATAATAGAATTGGATACCATAGTACATCATCCATTACAAACGATACATAAGTTCTTACACGAATAGGGATCTCATGATCCAGTTCTTAATACAACATTAAGCAGTGGAATATGTAATAATAACGATAGCGGAGGCGAAGCTCCATCTTCGGGGTCACAGGCAAAGCTGACGATGGGAGATGATCCTAGTTGTCGTAACCTTCCTGGGGTCCATCCTCCAGGTACTCCTCTTCATAGACCGGCCATGGGAATAGCCAGGGACAAAGCCATGAGTACTCTTTAAGTACTCGCAAACTAACACTAACAGGTAAAGGGGTTTTTGGATAATAGGACACTAGGCTCTAGGTTTTTTTTGCAAAAGCCAGATTTATCTCTACTAAGTTGAGAAGCAACGAATGCTAGTTGAAAGTTTATGGCACCTAAGTGGGAACTTGTAATTCAGATCACAACCCTGTTGTGGTCAAGTCAAAGTCTCAATTCATTTCACAAGTCATTTTGAAAAGTCTGACGGGGGAACAGTATGGCCACTCCAACTATCCATAACGGCGGACGCGGCAATTCGAATAGTTTGACACTCTGCAGAGATTGTACACTTTCACCACAACATTCGATACATCCGTCAGGAACAAATCCTGAATTCACCATACTTAGTATGCGGATAATCAATCCTAACCTTTCAATTACATGCCCTAGTATAAGCACCTCTCCTGGGATTTTGGCCTCCCAACCATGACCATCTGTCATCTTGGATACTGCATAGGTGGACAATCTTCACAAGGTAGCCTCAGCTCAGACCTTGGCCGTGAGGGAGCTAATACTAAGGTATATAAGTTTCGAGTCAAGCCCTACCCAATATTCGGGTATTGTGGTTGTACGATAAAATTGGAATGGTATCGCATCTAGACAACCATCAGTTTTTTTTTTTAAAAAGGGCTAAGGCTCATGCCTCAATATTTTCATCACCAAAATCATCAGTTGTTCGGAAACACATGTCCAAAATATTTCAATAGAATGATCCATCATTCCAAGGTTTTCATAACCATTTTTCGACCAAGTACTCCCTTCTAAAGTTGATCAAGTTTTATGCTTAGCAATAGAATCTACAGGTGGGGGTAAGCAATAATGAGGGTTGGTAAACTAGGGGAGTTCTAACTAAGTTCAATCTCATGCCTTAAGATGATATCAAGATTATCTAGCTTAGGCCAAATTTTATGCTCTTCATGCAACCTTCAAATATCTTTATACTATCTATAATTCACTTAAGTAAACTCTAAGTAATAGCTTTGATAAAGAAATAAAGTATAAAGCTTGCAAGTAAAAACTAGGATTGGTCTGTCAAGTGGGTATGATCACATATGCTTAAGGCATATAGTAGTCATAGTAACAAGTACGGGTTTGTTTCATCAGTAGGGTATCTTGCAAGTGTTAGCTTGCACATTCACTAGTAGTATTAGGCTTGCTAAAGTAGAATGTCTTGCAAGTTTTAGCTTGCATCGGTATACTATCAGCTTGCATCAATAACAATATAAGCTTGCCTTGTGCAGAGCAGTGGTTGAAGTTCTCCTTGGCTTCTTCTTCGTAGAATCCTCCTTCCTCCTCGTATCCTTGGTCGGTACTAGCCTCTATAAATAAATACGAGGTACACAATCACCAAACAATACTTAACTACTTGCAATCATCACACACAAGGATCCTATAGATGATCTAGCATCATCTCTAACATTACAAGATTAAAACTTGGTTTAATTCCTTTTTATTTCTAGAAAAGTAATTTCTACTCATTGAAAAACTACTTAAGATTTCATATTCTCCAAACCAAACATGGGATCATGTGGACACATGTCATCACCACATATTGTAGTCCAAGGGAATGTGATTTAAAGTGGTGTCACAATTTAATAAGGTTTTACCCTTTTATTTTAATTAATTAATGTGCCTAGAAATACTTATGTAGCATTCTTTTATTACTTGAACATTATTTCTGCAAGTAAACCTATATATTTTTATATATTCTGAAAGGTATGGTTAAATGTGATTTTTGAGAGTTGGAATCAACTCAAAAGCTATTATGGTTTAAATTTGAAAAATGTTTGAATGGAGAAAAGCTTCTGCCTTGTTATTTTTACCATGGGTGATCTATAGATCCAAATGACTTGAATCCAATGGGCTTGGATTCAGCATTCCCAGACCTTTTTTACAAAATTGGTTTCATTCAATTTGGTGCAATGAATCGATCTGGGTTGAATTTTGAAGTTGGGTATACAAGTGAGTTTGAAATAGAAAAGGTTTAATTTAAATAAGTGGGCTGCGCGGGAAAAGTTAACGGGCCGGCCTGCTAAGCGCAGTGCCCCCGCGGGCTGCTTAAGTGGGTGTCCCCACTCGTTAGTGAGACAGGGAGGGGCGAATCGGTACGGGGCAACGTGGGTCGTTCGATCTGATTCTAATCCAACGGCTGGGAGTCATCGTCGACGCGAGGCAACGCCGGCGAGAAAGAAACCTAGCGCGGCCAGTGAGGGGTGCTGGGGGCTCACCGGGGTGCAGGCGAGGGTCGGCGAGGCGGGCGAACGACGAAGTCGACGACGGCGAACTCAGGGGTGGTCGCGGCATCTCCTGGGGTGGACGAAATCGATGGCGCCCTTCTTCTCCAGAGGCGGCGGGCTCCGGTGAAATTCCGGCGAGGTGGTGCTCGCCTTGCTCCGGGAACGGTGTGGCACGATCAGTGAGAAGAGGGGAGTGAGGTGGTGTGAAGAAATCGACTGGGGGTGGCCTCTATTTATAGTCGAGCGAGGGGACCGACGGGGCGCACGGTGAGCTCGTCGAGGGCGATGTTACAGGCGGCTATTGGCATGGGCGACGGTAGGGGACGGTGCGGTGTTCCCTGGCGATGCTCAACGACATGGTTTCGAGGCATGGGGCGGTGTGGCTTGTTCTGGAACATGCGACTCTCTGCGCGGTAGAGGTGGCGTCTTCGACGGCGAGCGGTGGCTGCCGCACGGGGCGGCGAACGAGGATGTCTGGCGGTCTCCTGGGTTGGTGGGGATTGTGTATGCACGCGGCGAGGGAGGCGCACGGTCTGTGGGCTTCGGTCGAGGGTGGCGCTCTGGCGCACGCTCGGCATGGTCACTTGCGAGTTTGGCATGGTTCGTGCGTGTGGTCCAGGGCTTGGCAACGCTCGCGGCTGGGACAGGTGGTGGCGGTGGACGGTGGGCTGCCTCCCAGACATGCTGGCTAGGCTTGCGTCTCTTCGGAGCTTGCTGCCTCCCAGACAAGGTTGGCTTCGGCTATTCACCATTGATGGTAATGCCAAACTCACAGTGGTGCTAGTGTTTAGTTAATCTTGCTAGATGATCTACTGAGCTGGTTGTGAGCTAGAGAGGGAATAAGTTAGGCTTCAATCACTGCTCACTATAGTGTTTAGGATTTTGATGATTTGTGTCTGCAACCTGTTTGATGAAATGGCCGCATGAAATCAAGTTTTGAATTTTGAAAAGATTTTTGGTGGGTTTGCTAGATTGGTGCTGGTGAGTCTACATATGATTGGGTTTTGAAAGTTGAGCTTGTTTGAGTGGTTTTTGAAAAAGTGGGATCTTCCCATATGATAAAGATTCAATTTTGAATTGTCATTTAAACTATGCATTTGAAAGTTTCTGGATGATCACAAAGTGGGCCTTGATACCTTGTTATGAGTACATTCAAGGGGTGCAAAGATCCAGAAAAGTTTCCATTAGGTTCTAAAAGTTTGAGACAGACAAAGTAGGCATGGGAGTTAAATTGGTCAAAATGACCATTACTTTATTTTATTCGTTTTGATTTATTTTTCCTTAGGAAAAGTTTGGGAAATGTTTAGATGATGTTTATTTCACCTAAGAAACATTTTACAAGAAAAGGAACACACAAACAAGTTGGTTCAAAAAGAATTCAAAATGAAATGCATACTCACATGCATGCTTTCATAATTTTATTTAGAAAAGTTTTTGTTAACCCTACTTTTGATGATTAGAAATTGATGATCCAAGTTTAGTATTTTTGGGATGTTACTGAGGAGATCTCGGTCTTAAAAGATTAGAAGAAAGCTACCGATGTGCAGAATCAACGCCATCATGAAGCGTACAAGCTCCTCCAATAAGAACGAGACTCCTTGAAGTATACCCTCTGGCAAGTTGAGGCTAGCATCTTCAGTAGGTGATTCTCCGTCTTGGATTTCTGTAGTCTGGATACTATGAATTTTTGAACTCATGTGCTCCTTTGTCGGAAGTTCGCAGCTCCTATGGGTTTAACCCGCTCGCCTCCTCCTGCAAAGGAATGCATGGTTCTTGCCAGCAACTTCATCAACACCGCCATTGCGCAAGCCAAAGAGATTGCCAAGGCCCTCCAGATTAATATCATGGCATTGGAATCTGTGGCGAAGTTTTCGGAGATCCTGCGCCGAGCCCCCGAGCGTATTACAAGCTGGAAAGCTTCATGTGCGCGGGATGGTGCAAGGATGGCGTTGTCCATTGTCAAGGCACACTACGGGAATGCCGACATCAACACGGTAACCTCTGGCTTCCCCGACGTAGATGACAAAGGTTATGAGATAACCCATGAATCTATCTTGTCATCACTCGCGGGATATGACACCAGAGTTGCTGAGTTGGTCGACGTTAACGTCTTCGTGGAAAGGAATACCATCGATGGCGGCAACCAAATCTCCTCCGAGTCCCTCAACACTGCCGACTTCGAGGGTGACTCTCCTGCTGCCGATGATGTTGCTTCCAAGTCTCCTGCGCCAGAGGAATAAAAACAATTTGTAATATTTGTTTCCTCTGTAATGTGTTTGCGGAAAACAATGATGTATGTCCTGCTACTTAAGAACTAGTTCCGGCATGTATATATTTTTTAAGAAAGTGCTGGCTTATCCATTACTTTGGTTTTTATGCTTGACTTTTCGTGAGCCGGAAGACTCGTTGTCGGAACCATGCGCTCAGGCGATGATGCCCAATGGCACCATCAATAACCTAAGCACAAAATCGCCGACAATAAGTGCCAAAAGTCACTACTCCAGAATCAACATAAAAATGACAACTAACGTGTGTAGACCAGAAAACTTAAGCTAATGCCCGTAGGAGGAATTTTCACAAGTGGAATCGAAATATTGTGCATAGAGGTTTTATATGATCCAAAAATGAACACTAAAGGAGGTAAAAGACTCAGAAATATGAGTGAACCAAAGAGCTTTATTTCTTTGATCATATAAGAGGTACACAATTAGATAAAAAATGCTAAGTGTAGAAAGGACGTAGTTGTGCTATGTTCCATGGCCGATCAAGCTCCGGGTAGTCATCATCCGGTTCACTTTGCTTACGCTTATGATCCTCGTTGGGTCTATCCTTCAGTTCACGATTGTCAACGAGGTAGTAAGACCCATTGAGTAGCGCCTTGCTTATGATGAACGGTCCTTCCCATGGCGGGGATAATTTGTGTGACTTCTTCTGCTTAAGTCGGAGCACCAGACCCCCCTATTTACACGAGCGATGCCGAACGCGGCGATTATGGTAGCTGTGTAGCTTCTGCTGGTAGATGGCGGATCTTTGGCATGCCAAAAAGCGCTACTCCTCGAGAAGGTCCACATCTAGGCGTCTAGATTATTCAGCATCATCTTCGTCGTACGCGGCAACTCTTTGGTGCATCGTGAAGTATGTCGGAAGGTAGGATGGCTTCTGCTCCATATACCATGAAATAAGGGGTGTAGCCGGTGGATCTGTTGGGTGTAGTTCGTAAACTCCATAGCACAGATGGCAATTCTTCCGCCCAGGCTCCAGCTACTCTATGTAGCGGTGCCTCCAGACGTGGCTTGATTCCCTGCAGAATTAATCCATTGGCTCACCCAACATGACCATTGGATTGTGGATGTGCCACAGATGCAAGGTCAAGTCGGATGCCTTTCTCCTAACAATAAGCCTCCACTTCTCCAAGTGACAAGCTGCTGCCGTTGTCGGTGATAATGCTATGTGCGAGAAAAAATCTCACCACTAGATCTCGGACAAACCTAAGGGCAGTTGCCCCATCAAGCTTTCTAATGGGTTTAGCTTCTATCCATTTTGTGAATTTATCAACTGCTACTAGCAGATGCGTAAACCCACATGGTGTCGTCTGTAACGGTCCCACCATGTCTAGCCCCCAGACTGCAAACGGCCAAGTTATTGGTATTGTTCACAATTCTTCGGCAGGAACATGTGGTTGTCGGGCATAATACTGGCATCCCATGCATGTCCCAACCAGCTTGTCGGCGTCCACCTTCGCGGTCATCTAGTAGAATCCTTGCCGGAAGGCTTTCGCGACGAACGATCGAGGAACAGCGTGATGCCCGCAATCTCTGAGATGGATTTCGCGTAGGATTTCAATACCTTCTAGCTGGGAAACAAACTTAAGGTATACACCAGTAGTGCTCCTTTTGTAGAGCTGTCCATTGATTATGGTATAGCCCTTCGCTTGTCATACTATTTGCCATCTTTCGTGTTCCGAGTTCAATGCCCCACTTCGCAACCCTTCCCGTAGCGTCGCTGTTGTTAATAATGTCGGACAGTGGATTCTTGCTCACCACTGTGATTGGGTGCTCCTGAAAGTAATGCCTCAACATCCGAGAAGCAAGGAATACTCCATAAGCTATCTTCTGGTAGTGTAGGTAACGCTGCTTGGACTCTGTCAAGACCTCGCTTACATAGTAAACTAGTCGTTGAACTCCGTGCTCATAGCCTGGTTCCTTCTGCTCTGCCACGACGACGAGGCTGATTACCCGGTTGGTTGCTGCCATGTAAATTAACATGGGCTCTCCAGGCTCGGGTGCTACAAGGATAGGCACTGAGGAAAGAATCTCCTTAAGCTGCTTCAATGCTGCATCTGCTTCGTCCGTCCACGTGAATTTGTCCACCTTCTTCAGCAACTTGTATAGCGGCAGGGCCTTCTCTCCAAGTCGGCTGACGAACCAACTAACTGCTGCAACACAACCTGTTAGTCATTGAATGTACTTTAGGCATGTCGGACGGTTTATGTTTAAGATGGCCTTGATTTTCTCCGGGTTGACCTCGATTCCACGCTGGGAAATGATGAAGCCCAACAATTTGCCGGCTGGAACCCCGAAGACGCACTTCTTAGGGTTAAGCATCATGTTGTATTTCCAGATATTATCAAAGGTTTCTTTTAAGTCGGAGATTAAGTCATTTGAATTTTTATATAACACCGCTATATCGTCCACATAGGCTTGAACGTTCCGACCAATTTGGTCGTGTAGGCAACGTTGCATTGTCCGCTGGTATGTAGCACCTGCGTTTTTCAGCCCAAAGGGCATCGTAACATAGCAGAATGTGCCGTATGGGGTAGTGAACTAAGTGGCCAACTGGTCCGACTTCCTCATCTTTATCTGGTGGTATCCTGAGTATGCATTAAGAAAACACAAAAGTTCCGAGCCAGCCGTCGAGTCAATGACTTGGTCAAAGCGAGGCAAAGCAAACAGATCTTTGGGGCATGCCTTGTTCAAGCCGGTGTAATCAACACACATTCTTAATTCTTTAGTTCCCTTTTTGGGGACAAGTATAGCATTGGCCACCCATTAGGTGTGAAGGACTTCTCGGATAAAACTAGCCTTAAGTAATCTAGCTATCTCTTTGCCTATGGCGCGTCTCTTCTCATTTCCAAATCTTCGTAGAGGTTGCGTCACTGGTTTGCATTTTGGATCAATGTTTAAGCTATGATCGGCAAGTTCCCTAGGTACACCTTTCATGTCGGTAGGTTTCCAGGCAAAGATGTCCCTATTCTCACGGAGGAACTCGACGAGAGCCCTTTCCTATTTGGGTCCAGGTTCGTTCCAATGGCGGTGGTCTTGGAGGCATCGCCTACCACAACTTCCACCGGCTTGGTCTCGATGGCGGCCTTGAATGCTGGAGCGGAGTCGGAGGTTTGTTTCTTCAACGCGGGAATCTCTAAGTCATCGACCTTGCTCTGGATCTCCTTGAATTCTTCGTTGTAGAGGACAGCTTCCGCGAAGGCTGCTTCATTAATCTTGCAGTCCCTTGCTTTGGTAAAGCTTCCAGATACGGTGATGACACCGTTTGGTCCGGGTATCTTGAGTTTGTTGTAGATGAAGCATGGCTTGGCCATGAAGGTGTGGAATATGTCGCGGCCGAATACGACGTGGTACACGCTCTTGAAGGGGACCACCTCAAAGGTCAGGCGCTCTTGGCGGTAATTATTAACATCGCCAAAGGCAACCTGAAGTGCGATGCACCCAAGGGACCGAGACTCCCGACCAGGAACTACGCTGTGGAAGATGGTGTTAGTCTGCCTTAGGTTTGCCTCCGTCAAGTTCATCTTCTGCAGTGTATCCAGGTACATGATGTTGATGTTTCTTCTATCCACCATACACTTGGAGAACTCAATGCCGTCAATCAAAGGGTTGATGACCATGGCGTATTGATTCTCAGTAGGGATGAGGTCTGGGTATCCTTCCCGTCCCAAGTAATTGGAACCTCCGACCAACACAGGTATTGGGGAACTAGGGGTAGAGTGGCCATCAGTATCCTCATAGAGGTCTTCTGTTGTCGGACGGTGGGGGTGCCGAGGCAAGTGTGGTAAACTGGCGCCTTCTTCACGAAGGGGTTCTTGCCTTTGTCGTCGATCTTGGCGGCGTGCTTGGGGTCAACATCCTCGTCCATGTCACTTGAATCCTTGGACTCGTCCTCCTTCTTCTTCCCCTTGCCCTTGCCTCGCGGTCTGTTCTTCCGACTTCGGTTCTAGACGGACTCCGGGTCCTCCTTGAGGTCATTGAAGAACTTGTAGTGTCTATTGGTATGGGTGGCCTTGCCATTTACATCGAGGTGTACGAGGCACGACATATCGCGGTACTCTTCGTAAGTTTGGGGAACACGGAGCGCTGCCTAGGTAGTTTCACTTCCTCGCTGCTGCCCACGACCAGCTCCCCGTCCTCGGCCACGTTGTCCGCCATCACCTCATCCTACAAAGGTTATGGAAACAATGTCGGGAGTTTGCTTTTCTTCTGGAGCGGTTTTCCGCTTTGTGTTGATGTTCCTCCGACCTTGAGTTGGAATGGCCTTTGCCGGCAAGCCGCGAGCATCGTCGGCGGCAGCTGCGAACTCACTAGCCAACTGAAATATCTGGTTCAAGTCAAGCTATTGATTGTCGTGCAAGCGCTTCAGCTTATGTCGAGGAAACGTGCCCCTTTCCAACCCATCAATGAAGGCGGCCATGGCGGTCTGAGCGTGCACTCCTGCGCAGGAATTCTTCATATCCAATCAGCGGGAGAGGTAGGCGCGAGATGTCTCGTCTTTATCTTGCACGCACCACGGTAGATCGCCAACAATGCAAGGTCGTTTGTATGTACCCTCGAGGACCTTGGTGAACGCTTCTTGCATGTCCAACCAATTGCATATGGATTTCTCCGGCAAGTCATCAGTCCATTGACGGGCTGTGCCCGCCAACATCAATGGGAGGTACTTGACGGCAACGTTGGGGTTACCCCCGGAGATCTCTACCACGTTGTCATAGTCCTGCAACCATGTAGCTGGCTTAGCGGTGCCTTCATAAGGCTTTATGGTATTGTCAATCCGGAAACCTTTGGGGTATGTTGCGGACCATATCGCAGGCCCAAAGCAACGTGGTCCCACGTATGGTCCTTCCAATGACTCATGGATCTTATCGATCCGCGAACGTGCATTGTATGGCTCCGGGTTTCTTTTCTTCTTGTAAACGGGGGATGGGCTGCGTGACCGACGCGAACCTCCTCCGCCATGGTGAAGGCTAGGTGGCGACGAAGGCGGAGGTGGCGGTGGGTTAGCATTCTTGCTATTACCCTCCTGCGACGCCTCATGCTTGTCGCGATTGCTTGCCGGACGCGGAGGGTCATGGCGCGATCTGCTCTTGTGTCCCTGGTTGCGCTCTCTGTCATGACGGTTCTGCTCCGTGTTGTTGCGGATGACGATGCCGCTCTTCCTTGGCAGGGGCATATCCATACGATGGTGAGACTTGGGGTCTTCGCGATGTCGGGGGAGCGGGGCAGTGGCGATGGGCAATGAGGTCGGTCGTTTTCTCCGTGGTCGGAGGATATGGGATTAGCATCCTTCCTGTTGCACGCATCCCTCCGTCTTTGTTCTGATGAACCCGTCTGTAACATCCCCAGAATCATGAATTATAAAGTTTGCATATCATTCATGCATTCATAGCATTTGGATTATTTTTCAAATAAGATTTCAAAACAGAAACAAATTATGAGAATACTTTGTTTCAACCAGAAGGGTTTGAAAGTTTATTTCAAAGTTTGTTCAAAGTTTTAAAACAAGAATCAAGATTTAAAACCATTTATATGCCCTTTATAAATAATTAGTTAAGGCATGGTTTTACTTGTATTCTTAATGAACCAAAGTGTTTATGATCAAAGAGCAAAGGTTTCATACTCAAATGTATACTTGTATTATTTTATAAAAATCCAGAAGAAGTTTGAATTCAAACTCTTTTGAAGAGCATTTGAAAAAGATTTCAGAAAATCAAAACAGAAATAGAAAAGGAATAAATAAAAGGAAAAGGGCATGTGCCAGCCTTTCAGCCCAGCAACAAAAGCAGCCCAACAAGCCCACCCGGGCCTTTCTTCTCTCTCTCTCTCTCTCTCTCTCTCTCTCTCTCTCATGCGACACAAGCCTACCCCGCGCTCACTGACCGGTGGACCCAAATGCCACGCAATCATCGTCCTCAAATCCCGCACCCCCCGACCCTGTCGTCGCCGCCGTTACCACCGTCACTGCCGCGATTGAAGCAAGCTTAATTGCCGAACAATGCCGCGTAATCCCATCGCCCCTCACCGGCTATTTAAACCCCTCCCCTCTCCACTATTTTCCCCTCACTCAGCGCTCCTTCTCTGCCACTAGGCTGGCCGCAATTCCATTTACACCGCCGTAGTACTGAGCGTCTCTGGCGACATATTCCGGTGAGCACAGTGCCCCCTTTCGCCTATGGTTCATAAAAGTTTGTTCGCCTGGTTCGTGCGCATCATCTCATGCCATCTGTTTGCTCTGTAATGCACCAGGACGTCGCCTTCTTCGAGCCCAATGAGTGACCAAAGCTTCGCTTGACTCCGGCGAGAAATCCTGGTAATCTTCGAGCGCCCCTGCCTTCTACTTGCCCTGTTTAGTTCGCCGTATCATTGCACGTCTTGTGATACACCTGGGTTTTACTAGGGCGATCCAGAGCATTGCCAACGTCTTCACCACCATGCACCCGACGCCTTCAAGCTTTCCGACGAGCTCCTTCGGCCAACACAGCACGCCCCCGTCCACACCAGCGAGACGTTGAGCATCAGCGCAACCTCACAAGTCTGGTAAGCGTCTCTGCCAACCCCAGCCCCCTACGTAGCCGCCGGAACCCCACTGGAAGTGCGCCGCCGTCACTAGCTCCGCCAGGCAATGGTCGTGTCTCAGCAGTCGTTCGAGCTAGATCTAGCGCGTAGGATTAAATCACTTATCGAAGGGGTACGAGTAGATCTGGCCCGTGCGATTTCATTTAAATCGTGTGGATCTTGTTGATTGATCTGGCCGGACCGGTATGGGCCAATCAGACACGCCCACATGTCTAGGAATTTAATTTAAAATCTGTTTTTGAATCTATTAGTTATTCAAACTTAAAAATTCAATAACTTTTGTTCTGTTTATCCAAAAAATACAAACAATATATCATTGGAATCATAAAAATAAATCATACAAATCTATGGTATTAGTTTTGTAATTTGTTTCTGTTAAAATGGAAATTTATGAAGAGACATTTGTAGTCCTATTTTGTGTATAAAAATTATTTGGAAAATGTTTTAAAAGCCAAATAAAGTTTATTTGGTGTATAAATGTTTAGTTTATTGTTCAGTATTGTTTTACTTGCCTTGTTTGGTTTAGAAAAATCATCACATGGCATTTGCATGCATTCATATATTTTTTCTTGATTATTTTAAATATGAATTTGGTGCTATCATTTTTTTTGTAGATTTTGGTGCTAGTGGTGATTGTAACTGTGAGAATTGTTGTTACTCCCCCAACTACCAAGGAAAGTGGTGCTTCATATTTTTGTCCCAATATTTGGACTATGCATTAGTGATATTTTGTATAGGGCTTGCATGATAATTTTTGCTAAGTATCTATATGCTATGCTTGGGAAATCCTAGTAGTTGTAAAATTGTTAGAATTTTCTCTAAGTTAAGATACTTGCTATTGTCATGCCTAGCCTAGCTAGTAGCAACCAAAAAGTGGATTATATACATGCTATGGAAAATATTGCTAAGTCTTTGACTTGGGTTTTGCTTAATACAACAATAAGTGAATGAAACACCTGGGTGGAATGGTTGTTTGGGTTATGTTGAGTGGTTACACAAGGCCCATATCTATGGTCTACCTTGTGTATCACACTTGTGGAAAGCCACCCAGGAACAAAGGGATTTGAGATGCCATATGTTAAGAAGCTTCTAGTGCACCCACATGGCAATATGGACTCTGCCTTGATCATATAGGTTGCAATAACTTAGCCATTTGGACAGTTGGTGGTAGGGTGATAGGTTGGAATGCGTCCATTTGGTCTAAGGGAAGGCTTCTGAAAGGTCTCGTCTTGATGAATGTCAAGTCTTGTGGTGAAAGTGCACCACTTCTCGAGAAGGAAAATTCTAAGTACTTAGTCGTTTCCCCGGCAATGGACAATTTGAGCATCAAGACAAGGAAGCTATCAAGAATATCCTCATCCCAATTTCTAAGTTTAAAACTTGCGGTTGAACAATGGGTGTAGGTTCACCAATGTATATTGGTGGTTCCTTGGGAGTTTTTGCCAAACAAAAACTTAGTGTTTTTCAACTGATAGGAAAAAACTATTTTGTGCAAAGCAAGCCTAAGCTACACTTAGCCAAATTCATGTAGAAGCTAGATACTATTATTCTACTAATGTATCACTTGCCAATACTATTCCAATGTATTGACCCACTGTGGCTATAACTTGTGATGTTGCAGGTTACTCTGATGAGGATTAGGGTTATGAGTCTACGCTCAACATGCTTGCCTGTGGCACATGAAGATGAAGACTTTATTGTTAAGTTGAACTCTTGTACTAGCCTATGGCTATGGAGTTGTAAAAGACTATGTTATCTCTGGAATGACAATGTAATAATGACCTTTGTTTCTGTGTACTTCATCTTAAACTGTGGATGCTAGAAATTGATCTAGGGACTAGCATTGCAATCATAGGTACCTTTTCCTTTATAGAGGTGGGGTCTTACAGATGGTATCAGAGCATTGTTTTGCCTATAGGATTATGACCCTAGGATTGGATTAGACTAAAAAACCACTAAGGAAAAATTTTCAACACTTTGAAAAATTTCCACACTTGTCTTTTTCTTCTCGTAAACTTTTCTAATCTTCTTTCTCATCTCTATTTGTAGTTGAACTCCAACAAAGAAGCCGTGAGGAAGGTACCACTCATGACCATGACTTTGGAGTGTGAGACTGAATTTCCCAAGGCACTCAAGAACCTTATGGTTACCATGGGGATACATGGTGCAGCTGTGTACAAGGGATTCCCTGTGATGGATGAATGAGAAGATGAAGGGAATATGCCCTGAGAGGAAATAATAAAGTGTTTATTATGTGTATTCCAAGTATATGATAGATTTTTATTTTGCATGCTATAATTGTATTAATACGGAAACGTTAATACATGTGTGTTTAATAAACAAACAGAAAGTTCCTAGTTATGCCTCTCTCATAAACTAGCTCGTTGATTAACAAGATGATCAAGGTTTCCTGATCATGGACATTGGATGTTGTTAATAACGGGATCACAACATTAGTGTAATGGTGTGATGAACATTCATCCGAAGTATAGCATTACGATCAAAGTCATTGAGTTTATATTGCTATAACAACTTACGAAGTGATCCTAATCCTTAGACCATGAGATCATGTCAATCACTAACACCGGAAGAGTTTCTTGATAACATCAAACGTCACACCATAACAGGGTGATTATAAAGATGGATTCAGAACTAATAAAGTGTTATGTTGAGGCTCATGGATCGAGAGTGGAATTTGTTCATCCCGATGATGGATAGATATACTCTGGGCCCTCTCGGTGATATCACATTGATTAGCTTGCAAGCAAGTGATTTGATCACTAGAATGTTATATCACAGGAACGAGAAAATAGTGCATGTCGGTAACGAGATCAAACAAGGTATGGAGATACCGATGATCGAATCTCGGACATGTAATATATCGTGAAACAAAGGGATTAAGATACTAGCGTAAAAGGTTCCGACGATCACAAGAAAGTCATCGTTGAATGTGTGGGAGTCAGTATGGGTCTCCAGATCCCGCTTCTGATTATTGATCAGAGAGGGTTCTCGATCATGTCCGCATTATTCACGAACCGTAGGGTGACACACTTAAGAGACACCGACACTACTAGGAAAACGGCTATAGGTAATCAGCACATCCGTGGCTCACATGGTTGAAGTGCCCCACGGCTAAAACAGGCGTGGCTCACCTGTGGGCAGTGCCCTACTAATAACTATAACAACCGTGGCGCACATGACTATAGTGCGCCACAGATGTGTGTGGGCCAGGGCCCTGTTGGCCACACGCCAAACATCTGTGGCGCACTATAGTCATGTGCGCCACGGTTGTTAGTGTCATCTGTGGCGCACATGGGGGGGGTGCGCTACGCCTAAGCGCACGCCCCTCTCTGATGTGAACCATCCGCAAGCATCTGTGGCGCACATGGCATAGTGCGCAGCAGAAGTTTGTACTCTCTGTGGCGCACTATGCCATGTGGATCGCCTTTTTAGGGTTTGCAAAAAATAAACGAAAATGATAAACACTTCAAAAAATTAAATCCTTTCATATTTAGGTAGGTAATGTGGTATAGCTTCTAGTAAAATTAACAAAAATGAGTTTCGACTTTATTTGCAAAAAAAAGTTATGCCACGGTAAAAAGGCCGTAACTTTTGCATACGATATCGAAAAAAATCGTATAATATACCAAAATGACGAGAACGAGATTTTAAAAATTCCAAAAGAGTAAAAAGTTACGGTCGTTTAGCGATTTTTTAGATTTTCAAAATTCGAAAAGAGTAAAAAGTTACGGTCAAAAAACTGTTTTTTCCTGCAGAAAAAAAAATACAGGGCGACTTATCCGTAGCGCACCTACACCTAGTGCGCCACGGATAAGCTTGGGCGGGATTCAAATTTGAATCCCCACCCCGCCCTCCTCCTCCCTTTCCCCTTTTCCCTCTTCCTCTCCCTTTCCCTTTCCACTTTTCCCTTCCCCTTTTCCCTCTTCCTCTCCCTTTCCCTTTCCACTTTTCCCTTCCCCTTTTCCCTCTTCCTCTCCCTTTCCCTTTCCCTTCTCCTTCTTCCTTCTTCCTTCTTCCTTCTTCCTTCTCCCTTCTCCTCCTTCCCCTTCTCCTCTTCTTGCAGTGATGGCACGACGTCGACCTCCTTCTCCTCCTCCTCGCAGTGACAACGGGCGACGGCGGTGCAACGGCAGCCTCCTTCTCCTCCTCCTCGCGACGGCGGTGCAACGGCGGCCTCCTTCTCCTCCTCTTCCTCCTCTGCCTCCTATTCTTCTCCTCCTATTCCTCCTCTGCCTCCTCTTCTTCTTCTCCTCCTCTTCCTCCTCTTCTCCTCCTCCTCCTCTTCTTCTCCTCCTCTTCCTCCTATTATCCTCTTCCTCCTCCTTGCAGTTCCGACGACGACACCGACGCGCGACCGCACTGACGGCGATGGCGACCTGCACCGACGCGCGGCCGCACTGACGACGAGATCCAGATCTGCTGCTTTTTTTTTGAATTTTGAAATCTACATCCGTGGCGCACATCACCTAGTGCGCCACGGTTATAGATTCATACGCGTGGCGCACCTGCCCAAACTTCTGTGGCGCACTGGCATGTGCGCCACGCCTGTCTCTAAACTTCTGTGGCGCACTAGGCAGTGCGCCACAGAAGATTAAACTTCTGTAGCGCAAGGCACGTGGCGCACTACTAGTGCGCCACAGATGATGTTTCATGGTGCGCCACTAAAGGCCATTTTCCTAGTAGTGCGACATCCAATTGGAGCAAATGTATCATGCCGAAATAATGAACAAGCGCCGGAATTTATTTCACTAGATACCGAAACAGGTTTTCGGGTGAAATTGCATAAAGTGGTTATGCATGTGAAATAGAATTCTAGCAAGGGGTTATTTGTGAATGTTTGTCATTAAAGTAATTGACAAAATTCTGAATAAAATAAAAGAGTTTTAGTTAATGAGAGTTTGCATTAAATTTGGTGGAAATTTAATGGGAAGTTGAGTGGACTTTTGAGTGGAGGGAATTTAAAGGAGATTTGTGAGTGGAGTGTCCACCCACATGAAGAGGGGAGGGCAAGGGGGCAGCCCCCATGTGCCGGCCACCCCCTTGGGGTTCCCCCCCCCCTCCTCCTATAAAAGGAGCCCCCCTCCTCACTTGTCTCTCACACCTCCTCGTGAAGGATCTCTCTCCCCCTCTGGAATTTATCCCCCATGGTCTCGGACTAGCGAGATACATGTTCCCGGTGGCTATTCGGCAAGAAAGAGTTGTGCTTCCGCTGCATCGCTGGAGCGAGGAGGGGGAGGTTGCTCGGTGCCTCGAACGTGTGTGCGAGCACGGATGCGCTGCTGATTTGCAGCGCTGGGACTTCCTCTCGATCTTGAGATCGGCAAGAGATCGTCTACATCAACCACGAGTTGAACTCGTTAAGCTTTGTCGGTCTTCAAGGGTATGTTCTCTACGGATATACATCCGCCCGTTGTTTGTATCTAGTAGATAGATCTTGGTATATAGTTCACATCGTAGGAAAATTTTTGTTTTCTATGATGCAAACCCTACAGAAGAGTATTGGTGGGTGCAACTTCACTTGTACAAAAACAAGGAAGACAATCACAAGGAGTCAGGATTTTGCATGGTCACCAACTCTGAAATTCACACAACATTCTTTGACCCTACAAGAATTGCAGCTTGGAATGCCATCAAGGAGCTTGGTGATAGACTCAAGTGTAGAATGCTCAACACCCAAAATGACCTTAGAGAAGAAAAGAAGCATACCAAATAATTAGAGACTACCAAGCAACAACTAAGGGGAGACATCATAGACTTAATATGGGAGTCTTGTGAACAAGATAGACATATGGCCATTAAGGATGCCCTGATAGCTATTTTGTCTAGTGAGTGAGAGTGGTATTGTACTTCGTTAGTTGGACCACCACACTTAACATTTTTTCTTCCAAAATATTGTTTAAGTTATGTTGAACCTTTGGTGTTTGTAATGGATTTCTTTATGCCATGACTTGTGTGTTTGTTGCTAAAGGATGTTCTTGTTATATTTTGTCTTGTGAATTTTTCTCTACTTTTGTTTGTTCTAACTTTTCTCTATCTTATAAAAATAGATGCCTAATGTTGTTATCGACACGGCCAAGGAGTTCAAGGGAACTCGTTTTGATACTCGTCTCATTGAGCTCACTAGTGTGCTCAACCTTCCACTTCCTAGCACCATGACACTTCCGCTCACCAAGTTTGAGAGGAAGGACCAATGGGCTTCAGAGTCAAACAACCGGGACGCCAGGGAGAGCCACCCATGGAGGCTATCACTTTCAAGTTGATGCATGACGACAAGGAGAAAGGCTTAGATGCAGTCATGCAAGAGTTACTGGGGCGCCTGGTAGGGAGACACTCCACCGAGCTTAGAGGCCTTTATTTTGACCCCTTCGGGAGACGCAACAAGGAGGGTGAGGCCATAGAGTACGAGGATGCTACTAGAGAGACGATGGAGGCGATTCGTCTGTACCTTTAGGACCTAGAGGGTCTTATTAGACACCTTGATAATGATAGGACCAACTTCATGCTTAGCAATGACGAGCTCCAGGTTCAGTTACGAGAGAAGGACAAGCTCTTCGCGGAGCAAGACGAGATCGTTAAGGAAATGTAGGCCAAATTTGCAAGCCAGGACAAGAAGTTCAAGAGCCAGGAGAAAAGAGTCCAAGACATGAACAAGAAGATCCGGGAGATGAAGGAAGAACTAGAGGCCAAGGACTTCGAGCTTGAGCACCATCAGGGAGTGATTGAGAGGCTTCGCTCATAGAAGAGGGCTCTTGGAGCCAAGATTGAGGCCTTGACCACTAGTGTTGAGGAGTACAAGACCGCTATGGAGAATGCAGTTCTTACCCTCGTTGATGTGGAGATTGATGCGGAGGAGTAGTGTAAACTACTCGATTATCTTTCATCTACCGTACTTTGTTTATTGAGTCGCAATGACCATCCAACATGTGGATGGCTTTCTATGGTGTGTTTGCATTTTCAAAACTTGTTGTTTATGTCGCTCAAACTCTATGTTATTTTGATGCTTGGTTAATGTGATTGTTCTACGTGGTGTATTGTGCATGTTAAGCATCTATGGGTATCTCATTCTTATCCTTATTAAAACCATAGATGCCTCCTCGACGTGCCAACCCCAACCAAAACAACAAGAACAATGTCACTCCCGAGATGCAGCAGTTGATGACAGCGCAAGCTCAAGTAATGCAGATGATGAGAACATTCATGCAGAACCAGAACCAGAATAACAACAACAACAACAACAACAATAACAACAACAACAACCAGCATAATCCGCCAGGATTTGACATGCTCACCAGATTTCTAACATTGGGGCTTGAAAAGTTCTCGGGAACCACTGATCCAATGGTAGCCAATGACTGGTTACGTTAAGTGAACAAGGACTTAGTGACTATTGGCTGCACCGATGAAGAAAAAGTCAGGTTCGCAGCACATTTGCTTGAAGGGCCAGTAGCAACCTGGTGGAACAACTTTCTAAAGGGATACGGGTAGGCTACACTAGCGCAAATCAAAAATTTCTACCGCGTAAACCATGATTACTGTTTTCATAGATCACAGGATTACCACTAGATGCGCAGTTGCGGAATTGATGAATGCGTCGAGGTAGTGCAGACGTTCCACGTCTCCTCCTTGTCCTCGTCCCACGAGAAGCTCCCCTTGTGTGGCTCGTCCAAGTGCAGATGCAGCACCTCCGAGGTATCCACACGTGCGGGGTGGAAGCGTCAGACGCCGGACTGCTAGGTATGCGCGTGCAACACGGGCATGAGGAGTGGCGGCTGGGTGGAATGGTCTGGCCCTGGTCAGGTCGCCCCACCCTCTCTTATATAGGCATCCCTTGTGGGCTTCTACATTAGCAGCTCATTAGCAGCCTAAGCCTGGTCTAATTAGGATCTAATCCACATTAGGCTTCCAACCCCTTAAGTGTGTGACCCTATATGTTCATATACCTATATACATGACACGGATACACTTATTCTAGCAAGACGTGCCAACTCCTAAACGCATACAAAGAACATATAGGATGAACCATAACAAGGTTTAGTACATGTCTTTCCCTTTGCCTCACGATATTTGGTCTAGCTCCAAGCTAACCTCCACTTCTCGATACTGTGATTTGGAATCCCTTTACTAGGTTAACTCTTAACCATATGTAGCACGGCCATGCATTTCTGGATCCGATCACTCGAGGGACCCAAAGATATCTCTCTAAAGTAGAGAGGGGCAAATCCCATCTTGATTGACCATGCCTTGCAGCATGCTTCAGGACAAACCTGAAAGCTACCTTTATAACTACGCAGTTACGGAGCAGCATTTGATAGCCCCAAAGTAGGTTGATCCACATCTCCAGTACATGCGACAATATCAGGTCTAAGGACGAAACGTACACGATGTGTAGAGAGAGAGCTGCAACTAATTGCCACTCTCAAGTTGGGTCAGTCCAACCCCATGTTCATAACATGTGTCCACATCATTGGTTTGACATCTCCATGTCTATGACTTGCGAAACGTAGTCATCAACCAATCGATGTGCTAGTATAATATTCACGTGTGTACTCACATGAACTCCGACTAGGGACAATTCTTAAATAACCATACAAGTATAGAGTTTCACAAAGAATTCACATAATTACCAATCAATACAAGTTGCCTGATATGGATATTAAAGGAACATTACAATAACTCATGGATACATAAGAAATATAATCATCTGTATGATTGCCTCTATGGCATATTTCCTTCAGTCTCCCACTTGCACTAGAGTCAATCTAAAATGTATCTAATACCAATTGCTCTTGTGTGCGCCTCATGCACGGGCTGCGGGAGAGGCTTAGTCAATGGATCAACAAAATTTGAGTCTGTATGTATTTTGCATATCATAACACTACCATCCTCAACGAACTCACGAATATGATGGTAACGCATGCGAATATGTTTGTTCTTCTGGTGCTGTCTAGGTTCCTTGGCTTGTGCAATAGCACCATTGTTGTCACAATAAACGTCCAAGGGATTGGACGCGCCATGAACCACACCAAGAGCGATCAGGAAATTCCTAATCCAAACAGCTTCCTTTACAGCCTCCGAGGCAGCAATATATTCAGCTTCTGTTGAAGAGGAGGTCACCGTATCTTTCTTGGAACTTTTCCAGCTCACAGCACCACCATTCAAGACAAACACATAACCTGATTGTGATTTCGAATCATCTGAGTCGTTAAGGTAACTCGCATATGTGTAACCCTTTACACTGAGTTCATCCTCACCTCCATA
The DNA here is from genome assembly GCA_910589765.1 of Avena atlantica. Lineage (NCBI taxonomy): Eukaryota > Viridiplantae > Streptophyta > Magnoliopsida > Poales > Poaceae > Avena > Avena atlantica. The sequence continues at coordinate 8,455,779 of OU342736.1, read as the reverse complement.
AACTAGGAACACATCCTTAGTCCTTTTCAAGTACTTAAGGATGTTCTTTACCGCTGTCTAGTGACCTTCACCTGGCTCAGCCTGGTATCTGCTCGTAACAGTTAGAACATAGGAAACATCTGGGCGAGTACATATCATTGCATACATGATGGATCCAATAGCCGAAGCATATGTAACCCACCTCATGCGCTCACGCTCATCAGTAGTCGAAGGACACTGAGTCTTGCTGAGTTTAATGTCGTGAGACATGGGCAAGAACCCCTTCTTAGCCTCTTCCATGCTGAACCATTTCAACACTTTGTCAATTTACGTACTCTGGCTTAATCCAATTAGCCTTCTTGATCTATCTCTATAGATATTGATGCCCAGAATATATGCCGCCTTCTAAGTCCTTCATTGAAAAACTATTTTTCAATGAGGTCTTAACAGACTGGAGCATAGGAATGTCATTTCCAATCAGAAATATGTCATCTATGTATAATATTAGAAATACCAGCGCTCTCCCACTTTCCTTCTTGTAAACACAAGGTTCTTGTTCGTTTTTGATGAAGCCAAACTCCTTTACAACTTCATCAAATCGAATGTTCCAACTCCGAGATGCTTGCTTCAGCCCATAAATGGACTTTAGAAGTTTGCATACCTTTCCAGCATTGTTTGGATCGACAAAACCTTCGGGCTGCATCATATACACGTCCTCAGTAAGGATTCCATTTAGGAAAGCCGTCTTGACATCTATCTGCCATATTTCATAGTCGAAATGTGCAGCAATGGCTAGAATATTCCGTATACATTTAAGCATCGCTACGGGCGAGAAAGTCTCGTCATAGTCAACTCCTTGAACTCGTCGAAAACCTTTTGCAACAAGTCGAGCTTTATGGATGTGAACATTTCCATCCATATCAATCTTCTTCTTATAGATCCATTTGCACTCGATGGCTTTAAAACCATCAGGCAGGTCAACCAAGTTCCAAACATGATTGTCTCCCATGAACTCTATCTCAGATCTCATGGGGATCAGCCATTTCTCAGAGTCTGGGTCCACCATCGCTTCTGCATAGGTCGCATGCTCATCATTGTCTAACAATAATAATTCTCGCGCTTCGCGGAGCCTCGCCGACCTTCGTGGTTGTGGTGCTTCTGTTGGCACGGGTTCCTCAACTTGTTCTGCTACAATAGCATCACTCGTAGAAGCATCCCCAACTGGCTCATCTTGAACTTCTTCAAGTCGCACCGACCTTCCACTTGTTCCCTTGTTGAGAAACTCTTTCTCTAAGAAAACACCGCTACGAGCGACAAACACTTTGCCCTCCTCTCGGTTGTAGAAGTAATACCCTAAGGTTTCCCTCGGATATCCCACGAAAATGCACTTATCCGATTTGGGTGTTAGCTTGTCCGACTGAAGTCGCTTGACAAATGCATCACAACCCCAAATCTTTAGAAAAGGCAAACTGGGATTCTTTCCAGTCGACATATCATATGGTGTCTTAACTACGGATTTAGATGGTACCCTATTAAGTGTGAAAGCAGCCGTTTCTAGAGTGTAACCGCAAAATAAAAATGGTAAATTCGATTGTCTCATCATCGATCGACCATGTCCAACAAAGTTTGATTGCGCCGGTCGGAGACCCCGTTTCTTTGAGGCGTTCCGGGCGGCGTGAGTTGTGGAACAATTCCGCAACTCTTAAGATGATCGCTTAAATTCGTGACTCAAATATTCACCTCCACGATCAGATCGCAAGGCCTTTATTTTCTTCCCACGTTGATTCTCTAACTCATTCTGAAACTCCTTGAACTTTTCAAAAGTTTCAGACTCATGCCTCATCAAGTAGACATAACCATATCTACTGAAATCACCAGTGAAAGTAATGAAGTAGTGATATCCTCCTCTCGCTGTCTTGCTCATTGGTCCACATGCATCAGTATGTATGAGTTCCAAAAAGTCTGTCGCTCTCTCGGGTAAACCCGAAAAAGGAGACTTGGCCATCTTTCCAAGTAAACAAGCTTGACATGTCTCGTATGATTCAAAATCAAACAAAGTTAGAAGACCATCACCGTGGAGCTTCTTCATGCGGTTTTCACTTATATGCCACAAACGACAATGCCATGAATAGGTAGGACTCAAATCATTAGGCCGAAGCCTTTTAGCACTAACATTGTAATCAGATGCATCATCGAGATTTAAAATAAATAACCCATTCACAATGGGAGCATTAGCCATAAACATATCATTCTTAGAGATTACACAACCATTGTTTGCACTCGCAAATGAATAACCATCCCTCATCAAACATGAAGGTGATAAAATGTTTCGACCCATACTAGGAATGTAATAACAATTATTCAACTCCATAATAAATCCTGACGGAAGGTGAAGTTGCATGACACCGACGAACAATGCAGCAACCCTTGCTTTATTTCCGACGCAAAAATCCACTTTCCCTTTCTGCACTTCTCTAGTCCTTATTAGCCCCTGCATCGAATTGCAAATATGAGCAACCGATCCGGTACCAAATACCCAAGAGTTAACATAGGAATCAGCAAGAGGAAAGTCCACAACATTTACCACAAGCGTACCTAAGTGGGAAGTACTCTTACTTCCACTCTTCTTCAAAGAAGCCTGGTACCTGCTGCAGTTTCTCTTCCAGTGGCCATGTTCATGACAAAAGAAGCACTCAGTGTCTTCTACAGGTCCAGCCTTTTGCTTGGGTGTAGGGTTAGGGATCGTATCCTTAGCCTTTCCCTTCTTCTTCCAAGAAGTACCCTTTTTCTTGAAGCTAGGCTTGTTCTTCACAGCCATCACATGGCTATGCCCTGCACACTTTTTCATGTCACTTTCTGTTGTTTTTAGCATCCCGCATAACTCATTAAGGCCCTTCTCCACCCCATGCATATGGTAGTTCAAAATGAACTGCCCATAGCTGGATTGAAGAGACGCCAAAATGAAGTCAGTGGCCAACTCTTGGCCTAGTGGAAAATCAAGCTTTTCCAAAGTGTGACTGTAACCAACCATTTTGATCACATGTGGGCCTACAGCTGCTCCCTCCGCTAGCTTGCATTCGACAAAGGACTTGGCAACATTGTACCTCTCAGTCCTTGCCTGATCTTGCAACATGTACTTAAGCGCCACGATCATATAGTACGGATCCTGATCCTCAAACTTCTTTTGGAGTTTAGGTTCCATGCATGCAAGCATAAGGCAGCTAACCTCAAGAGAATCATCACATGTTCTCTTGTAGGCATTCTTTAGGGAAGTAGATGCATTATCAGCAGGTTCATCGGGGATTGGGGTATCCAGATCCATTTCCTTTTTATCAGACCTGAGAACAATTCTCAGGTTATGGACCAAGTCCGTATAGTTTTTTCCATTAAGTTTATCTTTGTCAAGAATCGAACGCAAAGAAAGAGGTGATGTAGTCTTCGGTGCCATTGATCTACAATAGAAAACATGCAAAATACTAAGCCATGTAACCATGAAAGAGTAAAACATATTAAACAATTTAATAGCATATACTCCCACTTAAATCAATACCCCTTTATTGATACTAAGTGATTCAAGTTCCACAATTAACAAGTCGACCAGTGAGCTTTAGCATCACTACTAGAAGACAAGGTAAATCGGTAAGCAACACTTGCTAATCATATCACATATGACTCTTGTTGTTGGCTGACATCTCTATGTCAAAACTAGGCGCCCAACCTTTATGCCCCAAGGTCCTTAACTGTTAAGATGACCTTGTCAAGCTCACCAACCCTTATGCGTGTAGGTATCCGATACAAACCCATCCAGCGAAGTAAAACCGTGGCACCCTAATTTCATACGCCCACCAAAGATTGTACAGGGCATAGGATGGTGCAAGGTTTGGTTGGGAGGGCATGGTTTAACTTAAACTTTGCGAGGGATCGTTCTACTTCTATCATCTAAGCATGCATAGTAGTAAAACACATAAGAGTAGCATTGACATAGATGTGACACGGTATGGCCCATTTTCTCATGGTGATCTCCATCGCCATAGAACCTGTCCACCATGATGATCTTCATCTTCATCTTCCATGTGAGCCATCTTCCAAGTGATGAGTCCTCCAAGAAATAATACAGGCTATTACTCCTAACAGCTAGTAATCAAAATTACATAGTATTGGGATCATCACAAGTTGGCACGCAGGCCATTACAATAAATGACAACACATATGGCTCCAGCCGTGTTGCCCTACTCATGACACGCAGGTCATGATAAATTTCATACATGCATCACATACATATATGGGCCATACTGATCACATACATCCTGCAAAAACAAGTTATGCATAGAATCGCATTCTACCAGATCATGTGACCTCGCAGCACCTAGTTACCTTAACGAGATACAAAAAAATGTTCTACGACTAGCGGGGTCTAGGGGGTCTCCCCCTGCGGGGTTCGAAGTGGCAGAGCCCCTCATGGTATCTACACAATTTTCTTTAAGGATTTTGATCGACAAATCAAATTTACCATAAACTGACTATTGTTCCGATCCGATCAAACTCCTTTGATCACGGAACATCTATTTTAGATCTAGGTTCCGATTTGATCAATCATATTGATCTTCGCGTGATTCAATAGGATTTATGTGTCACTGTCTACCCCGATGGTGGAAGCCGACCGGTAGGGGTAAGTCATTCGACAACCTCAGAATCACGATCACGGAAAGCATGATCATAGATCAATCCTGAACCACCGCAATACAAAAGATCACATCATTCATATCAATATGCATATCACCATATGCAACCATCCCAAACCTATAACTGAACAGCATCGGCTCTGATACCACTGAAGGGCTACGGGTAGGCTACACTAGCGCAAATCAAAATTTTCTACCGCGTAAACCAGGATTACTGTTGCCATATATCACGGGATTACCACTAGACGCGCAGTTGCGGAATTGATGAAGCGCGTCGAGCCTGTGCAGACGTTCCACATATTGTTAATACCCGGATTTTTCAATCCTAGATGCCTGTTATGCCATACATCGCAATCCCAGGATTACCATTTTTGCGAGACATAATAGAATTGGATACCATAGTACTTCATCCATTACAAACGATACATAAGTTCTTACACAAATGGGGATATCATGATCTAGTTATTAATACAACATCAAGCAGCGGAATACGTAATAATAACGGTAGCATAGGAGAAGCTCCATCTTCGGGGTCACAGGCAATGCTGACGATGGGAGATGATCCTAGTTGTCGTAAAATTCCTGGGGTCCATCCTCCAGGTACTCCTCTTCATAGTCTGGCCATGGGAATAGCCAGGGACAAAGACATGAGTACTCTTTAAGTACTCGCAAACTAATACTAACAGGTAAAGGGGTTTTTGGATAACAGGACACTAGGCTCTAGGGTTGTTTTGCAAAAAGCCAGGATTATCTCTACTAAGTTCCAAAGCTAGTCACCAATTTTATAACTCCTAAGTGGGATCTTGTAATTCAGGTCACAACTCTGTTGTGGTCAAGTCAAAGTCTCAACTCATTTCACAAGTCATTTTAAAAGTCTGACGGGGGAACAGTATGGCCACTCCAACTGTCCATAACCGCGGACGCGGATATTCGAATAGTTTGACACTTTGCAGAGATTGTACACTTTCACCACAACATTCGATACATCCGTCAGGAACAAATCCTGAATTCACCATACTCAGTATGCGGATAATCAATCCTAACCTTTCAATTACACTCCCTAGTATCAGCACCTCTCCTGTGAGTTTGGCCTCCCAACCATGACCACTGTCATCTTGGGTACTGCACAGGTGGACAATCTTCACAAGGTAGCCTCAGCTCAGACCTTGGCCGTGAGGGAACTAATACTAAGGTATATAAGTTTCAAGTCAAGCCCTACCCAATATTCGGGTATTGTGGTTGTACGCTAAAATTGGAATGGTATCGCATCCAGACAACCATTAGTTTTATAAAGGGCTAAGGCTCATGCCTCAACATTTTCATCACCAAAATCATCAAGTGTTTGGAAACACATGTCCAAAAAATTTCAATAGAATGATCCATCATTCCAAGGTTTTCATAACCATTTTTCCACCAAGTATTCCCATCTAAAGTTGATCAAGTTTTATGCTTAGCACTAGCACCTACAGGTGGGGGTAGTAATAATGAGGGGTGGTAACTGGTGGAGTTTCACTAAGTCCAACCTTATATCTTAGGCTGATATCAAGGTTTCTAGCTTAGGCCAAATTTTATGCTCTTTAAGCAACCTTCAGCACAACTGTCTAGTATCTACCAAACTCTTAGGTAGACTCTAAGCAAGTTTTGATAAAGAAAAAAAGTAAGAAGCTTGCCATAAAACTAGGATTGGTTTAGCAAGTGGGTATGATCACATATGCTTAAGGCATAAAGTGGTCAACTCACAAGTATGGGTTTGTGGCATCAGTAGGGTATCTTGCAAGGGTTAACTTGTATTGGTAGAATATCAGCTTGCATCAATGTCAATATAAGCTTGCGTTGTGCAGAGCAGTGGTTGAAGTTCTCCTCGGCTTCCTCTTCGTAGTATCCTCCTTCCTCCTTGTAGTATCCATGGTCGGTATTAGCGTCTAGGAATAAATACGAGGTACACAATCACCAAACAATACCTAACTACTTGCAATCATCACACACAAGGGTCCTATAGATGATCTAGCATCATCTCTAACATTACAAGGTTAAAGCTTGGTTTAAAACTTCTTATTTTTAGAAAAGTAATTTCTACTCATTGAAAACTACTTAAGATTTAATATTCTCCGAACTAAACATGGGATCATTTTGACACATGTCATCACCACATATTGTAGTCCATGGGGATGTGATTTAAAGTGGTGTCACAATTTAATAAGGTTTTACCCTTTTATTTTAATTAATTAAAGTGGCTAGAAATGCTTATGAAGCATTCTTTTATTACTTGAACATTATTTCTGCAAGTAAACCTATATATTTTTATATATTCGGAAAGGTATGGTTAAATGTGATTTTTGAGAGTTGGAATCAACTCAAAATCTTTTATGGTTTAAATTTGAAAAATGTTTGAATGCAGAAAAGCTTCTGCCTTGTTATTTTTACTATGGGTGATCTACATATCCAAATGACTTGAATCCAACGGGCTTGGATTAAGCATTCACGGACCTTTCCAAAAAAAATTGGTTTCATTCAATTTGGTGTATGAATCAATATGGGTTGATTTTTGAAGTTGGGTACAGAAGTGTGTTTGAATTTAAAAAGAAAAAGGTTTAATTTGAATTGTTGGGCTGAGCGGGAAATTCTAATGGGCCGGCCTGCTAAGCGCAGTGCTCCCGCGGGCTTCTTAAGTGGGTGTCCGCACTCGTCAGTGACACGGGGCTGGGCGAAGTGGTATGGGGCAACGTGGATCGTTCGATCTAGTTCTAATCCAACGGCTGAGGGTCATCGTCGACGCGAGACAGCTCCGGCGAGAACGAAACCTAGTGCGGCCAGTGAGGGGTGTTGGGGGATCACCGGGGTACGGGCGAGGGTCGGCGAGACGGGCGAACGACGAAGTCGACGACGGCGAACCTCCTGGTAGCGGTGGCTTCTCCTGGGGCGGCTCCAATCGCTGGCTCCCTCCTTCTCCGGCAGCGGCAGGCTCCAGTGAAATTCCGGCGATGTGGTGCTCGGCTTGCTCTGAGGATGGTGTGGCACGGTCAGTGGGGAGAGGGGAGTGAGATGGTGTGAGGAAATCATGCGGGGGTAGCCTCTATTTATAGTCGAGCTAGGCGACCGTCGGGGCGCACGGTGAGCTCATCGGGGGTGACGTTACAGGCGGCTATAGGCATGGGCAAGGGTAGGGGACGGTGCTGTGTCTCCTGGCGATGCTCAACGACATGGTCGCGAGGCATGGGGCGGTGCGGTTTGGTCTGGAATGGGCGGCGCTCTGCACGGCAGAGGCGGCGTCTTCGACGGCGGGCGGTGGCTGTATGGCACGGGGCGGCAAACGAGGGTGTCTGGTGGTCTCCTGGGTCGGTGGTGATCGTGTATGCACGCGGTGAGGGCGGCACGCGGTCTGTGGGTGATGGTCGAGGGTGGCGCTCTGGCGCACGCTCGGCATGGTATGGGCATGTCTCGTGCGCGTGGTCTAGGGCTTGGAAACGCTCGCGCCTGGGACAGGCAGTGGCGGTGGACGGTGGGCTGCCTCCCATACATGCTGGCTAGGCTTGCTGATGCTCCTAGCTTGCTGTCCATAATGGGGTGACATGGGGGTGCTCGGCTGTTCACCATTAATGACAATGGCAAGCTCATAGGGGTGCTAGTGTTAGGCTAATCTTTCTAGATGATCTACTGGGTTGTGTGTGAGCTAACTAGGGAACAAGTTAGGCTCAAAACACTACACACTATAGTGTTTGATGTTTTGTTTGATTTGTGTCTGCAACCTGTTTGATGAAATGGCCGCATGAAATCAAGTTTTGAATTTTGAAATGAATTTTGGTGGGTTTGCTAGATTGGTTCTGGTGAGTCTGCAGATACTTGGGTTTTGAAAGTTGAGCTTGTTTGAGTGGGTTTTGAAAAAGTGGGATCTTCCCATATGAAGAAGATTCAATTTTGAATTGTCATTTAAACTATGCATCTGAAAGTTTCTGGATGATCACAAGGTGGGCCTTGATACTTTGTTATGAGTACATTCAAGGGGTGCAAAGATCCAGAAAAGTTTCTGTTAGGTTTTGAAAGTTTGAGACAGCCAAAGTAGGCATGGGAGTTAAATTGGTCAAAATGACAATTCACTTAATATATTTGTTTTGATTTACTTGTCTTTAGGAAAAGTGTGGGAAATGTTTTAGATGATGTTCTTTTCACCTAAGAAACATTTTACAAGCAATGGTTCACACAAACAAGGTGGTTTTTAAAGAAATTCAAAATCCATGTATACACATATACATGGATTTATGAATTCATTTTAGAAAAGTTTTTGTTAAACCTAATCTTGATGATTAGTGTTTTGATGATCTAAGTTTGATATTTTTGGGATGTTACACATATCCTCCTTGTCCTCGTCCCACGAGAATATCCCTTGCGTGGCTCGTCCAAGTGCCACAGATGGAGCACGTCCAAGGTATCCACACGTGCGGGGTGGAAGCGTCAGACGCCGGACTGCTAGGTTTGTGCGTGCAACATAGGCGTGAGGAGTGGCAGCTGGGTGGAATGGTCTGGCCCTGGTCAGCTCGCCCCACCCTCTCTTATATAGGCTTCCCTAGTGCGCTTCTACATTAGCAGCCCATTAGTAGCCTAAGCCTGGTCTAATTCGGATCCAATACTCATAAGGCTTCCAGCCCCCTTAAGTGTGTGACCATATAGGTTCATATACGTATAGACATGACATGAATACACTTATTCTGTCAATAGTTGGTAGCGGCCTCTAGCAAGACGTGCCAACTCCTAAATGCATACAAAGATCATATCGGACGAACCATCACAAGGTTTAGTGCATGTCTTTCCCTTTGCCTCACGATATTTGGTCTAGCTCCAAGCTGGCCTCCCTTTCTCGATACTGTGATTCAGAATCCCTTTACTAGGTTAACTCTTAACAATATGTAGCACGACCATGCATTTCTGGATCCGATTAGTCGAGGGTCCCAGAGATATCTCTCTCAAGTAGAGAGGGGCAAATCCCATCTTGATTGACCATGCCTTGCAGCATGCTTTAGGACAAACCCGAAAGCTACCTGTATAACTACCTAGTTACGGAGCAGCATTTGATATCCCCAAAGTAGGTCGATCCACATCTCAAGTACATGCGACAATCTCAGGTCTAAGGACAAAACGTACACAATGTGTAGAGAGAGAGTTGCAACTAATTGCAAGTCTCAAGTTGGGTTAGTCAAACCCCATGTTCATAACATGTGTCCACATCATTGGTTTGACATCTCCATGTCTATGTCTTGCGAAACATAGTCATTAACCAATCGATGTGCTATTCTAATATTCACGTGTGTCCTCACATGAACTCCAACTAGGGACAAATCTTAAATAACCATACAAGTATAGAGTTTCACAAACAATTCACATAATTTCCAATCAATACAAGTTGCCTGATATGGATATTCAAAGAACATTACAATAAGTCATGGATACATAAGAAATATAATCATCTCTATGATTGCATCTAGGGCATATTTCCTTCAGTTTCAGATCACCACCACCATTGAGGATGTGACTTGGGCTATCTTTGAGGATGGATTCCGTAGAGCTCACATCTCATCCGGAGTGATGAATTTGAAGAAAATGGAGTTTCACAATCTGAAACAGCGTCACCGTAGTGTGGCCGAGTACATTGAGGAGTTCAACAATCTAGCGCGTTATGTACCGGATGAAGTTGATACAGATGCCAAGAGGAAGGAGAAATTCCTCAAAGGATTGAACGATGAGTTGAATCTGCAGTTGTTTGTTTCCTATGTTCAACCTACCAGTCACTTTGTGAAAAGGCTACCATCTTGGAGAACAAGATGAAACAGGTTGACATCAGAAAGAGGAAGCATAGCTTCGATAGGCACAACTCGGGCTCGTGACACAAGCGCTCCCATCATGATGATAGTGGGAGTTCTGGATCCTAGAAACATGGAAAGTACAACAACCACCACAACCACAACCGTCATCATGACAACAAGCATCACCACAGTCATGATAATGACAAGTATAAGAACCACAAGAGTGGACACAAGAGCCACCACAGTGGAAGTGGAAGTCAGCCTGTAAAGAAATATCTCAGTCAGGTTTAATGCTTCAAGTGTAAGAAGATGGGGCACTATGCAAAGGAGTGCCCCGAAAAGAAAGTTGATGGTGCCAACAAGCCCAATCCCTTCCAAAAGGGACAAGTGAACCACATCAATGTGGAAGAAATTTATGAGGAATCTGATGCTGTGGCTGGTAAGTTCAAACTCAATTCTGTTCTAGCACTTGTTCTTTTTTATACTGGCGCAACACATTGATTCATATCAAGAGAATTTGTTGATATAAATGGACATCCAGTTGAAACTATTGGATGTCCTATAAAAGTAAGTTCTCCTGGGGGAGAAAGTTTAGTGAAATCAGGATGTCATGATCTAGTGATAGAATTTGGGAGGTATAAGTTTCCCGTTAGTTTGATAATCCTGGATTCCCAAGGATTGGATGTTATTTTTGGAATGGATTGGACGACTAAGTATGAAGGAGTACTAGATTGTGCCAATCGTACTGTCACACTCACAACCCCGGATAATAAACGGATTAGATTCAAGTCTAACTTTGAATCAAAAGGGAGTAAGCTAAATTATCTTAAGGGGTTAGCATAGATAGTGTGCTAATTGTGAGAGAATATCCGGATGTGTTTCTGGAGGAACTACCTGGAATGCCACCAGATAGAGATGTAGAGTTTCTGATTGACTTGCTGCTAGGATCAGGACCAATAGCAAAGAGACCTTACAAGATGTCAGTTGATGAGTTGAAAGAACTCAAGAAATAACTTGGAGAACAGTTGTAGAAAGGATTTATTCAACCAAGTTCTTCATCCTTGGGTGCACCAGTTTTGTTTGTTGATAAGAAAGATAGAAGTCAAAGGTTATGCATAGATTACCGATCACTCAATGAGGTGACTATCAAGAACAAGTATCCTTTGCCCAGAATCAATGACTTGTTTGATCAGTTAGAAGGAGCCCGTGTGTTCTCAAAGATTGATCTTCGATCAGGCTACTTTCAACTAAAGATAAGGGAACAAGACATACCTAAGAGTACTTTCAGCACTAGGTATGGATTGTATGAGTACACTGTGATGCCATTTGTTTTGACAAATGCACTAGCCTACGTCATGAATATGATGAACAAGGTGTTCATGGAATTTCTTGACAAATTCATTGTCGTTTTCATCAATCACATTTTGATCTATTCCAAGAGCAATGAAGAGCAGGAAGAACATTTGCGATTGATACTTGAGAAACTTAGGGAACATAAGTTGCATGCCAAATTCAGCAAGTGTGAATTCTGGCTGAATGAGGTTGTATTTCTTGGACATATTGTGTCAGGAGATGGTGTAGAAGTTGATCCCACAAAAGTCTCAGCGGTAACTGAATGGGAATCTCCTAAGTTAGTTAAAGAAGTTCGTAGTTTCCTTGGCTTGGCGGGATACTATAGAAGATTCATTGAGAATTTCTCAAAAGTAGCTAAGCCAATGACGGAGTTACTTAAGAAAGACAAGAAATTTGCTTGGACTGAAGGATGTGAACTCAGTTTCCAAGAGTTGAAGAATAGACTAGTAACATCACCAGTCCTATGTCTGCCAGATTTGGAGAAGGATTTCCAAGTTTATTGTGATGCATCTCACCAGGGATTAGGTGAAGTTTTGATGCAAGAAGGAAAAGTTGTGGCTTATGCCTCGAGACAACTCAAAACTCAAGTGAATCATCCTACTCATGATTTAGAGTTAGCCTCTGTTGTCCATGCACTCAAAACATGGATACATTATCTTTTGGGAAAGCGATGTTAAGTGTTCATAGATCACAAAAGTTTGAAGTATATCTTCACTCAGAAAGAAATCAACATAAGACAAAGAACATGGCTAGAACTCATCAAGGACTATGACATGAGTTTGCAATACCACCCCGGTAAAGCAAATGTTGTAGCGGATGCATTAAGCCGTAAGTTTATGTGAATGGCCTTACTAAAGGAGAGTTGCCAGATGATCTGTGTGCCCAATTAAAATATCTCAGGTTGGAGATAGTGCCTGAAGGACATCTCATGTCATTAGATGTTCAACCTACATTGTTGGACAAAATAAAGGAAGCCCAAAAGACAGACAAGGAAATTGAAGAGAACAAGGAAAATATTAGCAAAGGGAAATACAAAGGATTCCATGAAGACGAACAGGGTACTTTATGGTATGGAAAACGTATCTGCATTCCGCAAGATCCGAAGCTTCGGAAACTGATTTTACAAGAAGTACACAACTCACCGTATTCCACTCATCCGGCTAACACCAAAATGTACATGGATGTGAAGGAAAGATTTTGGTGGAACAATCTCAAGAAGGACATCGCCGAACATATTGTTTTGTGTGATGTATGTAGTAGAGTAAAAGAGGAACATCAGAAGCCAGCAGGATTGTTACAACCACTACCTATTCCCGATTGGAAGTGGGACAAGATTGGCATGGATTTCATCACTGGACTGCCAAGGACTAGATTGGGATCTGATTCCATTTGGGTCGTAGTAGATCGCCTAACTAAAGTGGCTCATTTCATACCCGTGAAGACAACCTATACAAGTTCTAAGTTAGCCAAGATTTATATGAATAGGATTGTGTGTCTGCATGGGGTACCCAAGAGTATTGTGTCTGATAGGGGAACTCAATTCACTTCCCATTTTTGGAGGCAACTACATGAGTCATTGGGAACGAGATTTGAATTCAGCACTGCTTTTCATCCCCAGACTGATGGATAGATAGAAAGACCAACCATATTTTAGAGGATATGTTGAGAGCATGTGCCCTAGATTATGGAGCTAGTTGGGATGAAAGTCTGGCTTACACGGAATTCTCTTACAACAACAGCTATCAAGCTAGTATTGAGATGGCACTATTTGAATTTCTCTATGGGAGAAAGTGTACTACACCATTGCTATGTAATGGTGTTGGAGAAAGAAACTTGTTCGGGCTAGAACTAATCAAGGAAGATGAAGAGAAAGTCAAGTTGGTAAAGGACAGATTGAAGATAGCAGAGTCCCGACAAAAGAGCTACGCAGATCCCAAGCGTAGGGAAGTCACCTATGAGGTGGGTGATAGAGCTTATCTTAGAGTATCACCACTTCGTGGAGTGAAGAGGTTTGGAGTCAAAGCAAAATTGGCCCTAAGATATGTTGGACCATTCAACATTCTGAGCCATAAAGAAGAAGTAGCATATGAGATTGAATTGCCGGAATCATTGTCTGCCGTTCACAATGTATTTCAGGTAAGTCAGCTAAAGAAATGCCATCCAGAGATGGAAGAGACTTCTTTGAAGGATACTATACCTTTGGAAGAGGTCCAATTGGAAAGTGATCTCACCTATGAATAAAAGCCTTTCAAAATCCTTGAGACTGTAGAAATAGTTACTCGGACAAAGACTATCAAATTTTGCAAAGTTCAGTGGAACCATCATTCCGAGGAAGAAGCAACATAGGAAAGATAAGATGATCTTCGGAAAGACCACCCTCACCTATTTGCTAGCCAATCCGAATCTCGAGCGCGAGATTCACCTTAAGGGGGTTAGATTTGTAACATCACAAAAATCATGAATTATAAAGTTTGCATATCATTCATGCATTCATAGCATTTGGATTATTTTTCAAATAAGATTTCAAAACAGAAACAAATTGTTGCCTATTATTTTATGTAGGATAGGCAATGGCTTTATTTTTCATTCTCAAATTATGACAATACTTTGCTTCAACCAGAAGGGTTTGAAAGTTGATTTCAAAGTTTGTTCAATGTTTTAAAACAAGATTCAAGATTTAAAACCATTTATATGCCCTTTATAAATAATTAGTTAAGGCATCATTTTACTTATATTCTTAATGAACCAAAGTGTTTATGATCAAACAGCAAGGTTTCATACTCAAATGTATACTTGTATTATTTTATAAAAATCCAGAAGAAGTTTGAATTCAAACTCATTTGAAAAGAATTTGAAAATCAGAAAATCAAAACAGAAATAGAAAAGGAATAAAGAAATGGAAAAGGGCATGCGCCAACCTTCCCAGCAACAGAAGCAGCCTATCATGCCCACCCGGGCCTTTCCTCTCTCTCTCTCTCTCACGCGACGCAAGCCTACGCCGCGCTCACCGACCGGTGGACCCAAACGACACGCAGTCATCGTCCCCAAATCCCGCACCCCCCAACCCCGTCGTCGCCGCCGTTACCACCATCACTGCTGCGATTGAAGCAGGCTTAATTGCCGATCAATGCCTCGTAATCCCCTCGCCCCTCACCGGCTATTTAACCCCTCCCCTCTCTGCTCTTTTCCCTCACTTGGCGCTCCTTCTCTGCCACCAGGCTGCTCGCAATTCCATTTACACCACCGCAGTACCGAGCGTCTCCGGCGACGTATTCCGGTGAGCACAGTGCCCCTTTTTGCCTCTGGTTCATGCGAGTTTGTTCGCCTGGTTCCTGTGCATCATCTCATGCCATCAGTTTGATCTGTAATGCACAAGGACGTCACCTCCGTCTAGCCTAGTGAGCGACCGAAGCTTCGCTTGGCTCCGACGAGAAATCCTGGTAA
The DNA here is from genome assembly GCA_910589765.1 of Avena atlantica. Classification (NCBI taxonomy): domain Eukaryota; kingdom Viridiplantae; phylum Streptophyta; class Magnoliopsida; order Poales; family Poaceae; genus Avena; species Avena atlantica. Next base: position 8,440,526 of record OU342736.1, on the reverse strand, counting down.
TCTTCGAGCGCCCCTGCCTTCTGCTTGCCCCTGTCACTACTAGGAAAACAACAGTTAGTGGCGCATGTGGTGCGCCACTAGGCTTGCGCTGCGGCTATCTCATAGCCGTGGCGCACTGCCTGGTGCGCCACGCATGTGCAGAGATAGGCGTGGAGCACATGATAGTGCGCCACGGATACCTGTCCAGGTGCACTACAAGACTTATTTTCTGTGGCGCATCTGTTAGTATGCCACTAGCCTGCGTAGGTGCGCTTTAGTAACTGTGCGTCACAGAAGCTGTGCCATGTGCGCCACGGGTGTCTTTTTTTTAATTTCAGGGCCATATGATATACAATACAGATTATATACATATTATAGGCAGATATACACACAGAAATAAGATATACAGTTATATATATAAATACAAAATTCGCAAAACAAGATTGAAACAAATACATATAGATAAGTCTCATACATGAATACATAAGTTATACATTGTTTCGATCAAGTTACACAGTAGTTGGTGACATGCGAATACATGTGTCGATCGAACAAGTTCGAGCGCGTTGCTCGCCTAGACATCTAAACTAGCTAGACACAAACGCGGGATAAACAACCAAAGAAGATAAGAATGATCACTGCGACGAAGGTGTAGGTCTTCATCCGGTTCCTCGTCCTAACTCCCGCTAGATAGCGCGTATATCTTGCTTCCACCTCCGCCATAGTGTTGTACCCTTTGTAGCTATTGCCGCTGAAACGGTGCACCTGTCTCCAGCAGTCTTCTCAATCATCGTAGACTCCGGGAACCCGTCCCTTGTACACGACGTACCACGTCATCTACAAGTTGACAATAATAATTAACCGATGATTGAAAAAAACATATATAATTAAAGTCGCATATGAATATACACTTATAGAAAGTACTACTAAATCAAAAGGACCAAACTCAAAAAGCATGCATCATATATAACTAGGTTTATCGACATAGGAATATGCTACGATGGAACTATCCACCAACTAGGATGCACAACACCTGGACATGTGCATAGCACAAGGCGGACAATGCCATCGCAGCACATTCACATATATAGTGTGCCACGACATTTCAATCATCGGCATTATTCTCGAAAAAGACCAAAGTAACTCGAAAAGAATGCCTCATATATAACTAGCTAGGTCGTTGGACACAGGAATAGGCTATGATGGAACTGTAAGCCAAGTAGGATGCACAACATCTGGACTTGTGCATAACACAAGTCTTACAATCCCATCATAGCACATTCACATATATATTGTTCCACGACATTTCAATCATCGGCATTATTCTCGAAAAAAGACTAATAAAGTAAGGGAAAAAAAGAAGGACTAAAATGAGCAAAGGACCAAAGAGTAAGCAAAAAAACCAAGCATTGATTGATATATAATAATAATAAGAAAAAGAAGTAAGCGATGATTCATAAACCTAATAAGATAAGTATAGTAGCATGTACACTTGTCCACATACACACAAAGGTCATCTATAGTTTGTAACTACAACTAGGCCAACATCAAGCCTTCTGGCTCGGCTTAGGGAACGGGAGGATGCCTTGTCTCGTCATGAACTTCCTATAGTCACCCTGCATCTCTAGGCGATCATCTATGTCACGGTTATTCGGGATATTTCCTCCGTAGAAGATCCCCCCGAAGTCATGACATCACGAAAGATGATTGCCCCAAACTATTGCTGGATGCGATACATCTCTTGTCTAATATCTGAATCAGTGATCTTGGCCTTTGCTTCGGCCCACTGTTTGAGATGGTCTGGCAGCGTAGAATTCTGCTGGTCAAGTAGGAACGCCCTCATGTGATGGAGTGCGTAGTAGGCTTCCTTCTTACTGTTCTCCAGCTGCTTCACGCAGGGGAACTCCGTTACATGGTTGAAGACGTTCCTGCCGAACTTGACCTTCATACGCACCAAGGTGGTGCCTTCCGTCGAGGCATAGCCAGTGAGAGCATCATCCAGAACTTCCTTGATCTTGTCGTAGTTTTTCTTCTTTTCTAGACTCCCCGAGTCGAAATACATGGCGTGGGAATGCTTCGGCGATAAGGAGATGAGCGCGCAGTGTTCATCTCTGCACAAAAAATTCAAATGGAATGTGTTGGAAAAAGAATGATGATAATCTAATAAATCCAATCGACGGTGGAGAGTGAATAACGACTTACTCGGGAAAGTAAGGCACGATAATGTATTCCTTTGTCTTGTTCGCCACGAGGATTTTTTTAGGTACGAGGCCACGATACGTCGTTCAACGGGGGAACCCAAGCAGCCATCATGCATGTAGTAGGGGTCCACTATAGCGATGCCCGGTGTGTTCTCTCTAATGATCTGCATGGCTAGGGTGAGAGAAAACAGGCGGACCATGGTATAGTGCAGCGGGTATAGGTGGAACATATTGAAGAGGTCATCGAACCGCAGAAAGAACAGATTCGCAGGGGCATTTTCGACGAAGCCCAAGCCTGGTGGCACCTTAACCACGAATACCCGGTGCGAGGGATCTTTCTCCGATAGAAGGCGTCTCTCTATCGTCAGCACGCCGTCATGCACACTCTGCTGTTCCGAACTGGCGAGCCTACGCAAATTCTTAGGTAGCATGGGCTCATCCGCCACATGAATCCTCCACATAATACCCTCGGGTCTTGGTGTCCCGTCCCGAAACCTGATCGGATTCGCAATTGACGCCACCGGCTGGCTCGAGCTGCTAGATTTTCTTTTCCTGCCCTTTTTCCTAGTAGTGTGTCTAGTTCGTCGTATCATTGCGCGTCTCCTGATACACCTGGTTTGTACTAGGGAGATCCAGAGTGTCGCCACCGTCTTCACCACCATGCACCTGACGCCTGCAAGCTTTCTAACGATCTCCTCCGGCCAACACAACACGCCCCCGTCCACACCAGCGATACGTTGAGCATCATCGCGACCTCGCGAGTCTGGTAAGCGTCTCTGCCATCCCCATCCCCCTCCGTAGCTGCCGGAACCCCACTGGCAGTGCGCCGCCGCCGCGCCCCTGTCACTAGCTCCGCCAGGAAATGGTCGTGTGCTCGGCAGCCGTTGGATCTAGACCTAGCGCGCAGGATTAGATCACTTATCCAAGGGGTACGAGTAGATCTGGCCGTGCGATTTCATTTAAATCATGCGGCTCTCGTTGATCGATCCGGCCGAACCGGTACGGGCCAATCAGACACACCCACGTGTCTGGAATTTTAATTTAAAATCTGTTTTTGAATCTATTATTTATTCAAACTTATAAATTCAATAACTTTTGTTCTGTTTATTCAAAAAATACAAATAATATATCATTGGAATCACAATAATAAATCCTACACATCTATGGGCTTAGTTTTGTAATTTGTTTATGTTAAAATGGAAATTTATGCACAGATATTTGTAGGCCTATTTTGTGTATAAAAATTATTTGGAAAATGTTTTAAAAGCCAAATAAAGTTTATTTTGTGTATAAATGTTTAGTTTATTGTTCAGTACTGTTTTACTTTCCTTGTTTTGTTTATAAAAATCATCACATGGCATTTGCATGCATTCATATATTTTTGCTTGATTATTTGAAATATGAATTTGGTGCTATCATTTTTGTGTAGATTTTGGTGCTAGTGGTGATTGTGACTGTGAGAATTGTTGTTACTCCCCCAACTACCAAGGCAAGTGGTGCTTCAAGTTTTTGTTCCAATATTTTGAATATGCATTAGTGATATTTTGTATAGGGCTTGCATGATAATTTTTGCTAAGTATCTATATGCTATTCTTGGGAAATCCTAGTAGTTGTAGAATTGTTAGATTTTTCTCTAAGTTAAGATACTTGATATTGCCATGCTTAGCCAAGATAGTAGCAACCAAAGGGTGGATTATATACATGCTATGGAAAATATTGCTAAGTCTTTGACATGGGTTTTGCTTAATAAAACAATATGTGAATGAAACACCTGGGTGGAATGGTGCTTGGGTTATGTTGTGTGGTTACACAAGGACCATATCTATGGTCTAACTTGTTTATCACACTTGTGGAAAGCCACCCAGGAACAAAGGGATTTGAGATGCCATATGTTAAGAAGCTTCTAGTGCAGCCACATGGCAATATTGGCTCTGCCTTGATCATATGGGTTGCAATAACTTAGCCATTTGGACAGTTGGTGGTAGGGTGATAGGTTGGAACGCGTCCATTTGGTCTAAGGAAAGGCTTCTGAAAGGTCTCGTCTTGATGAATGTCAAGTCTTGTGGGGAAAGTGCACCACTTCTCGAGAAGGAAAAATCTAAATACTTAGTCGTGTCCCCAGCAATGGACAATTTGAGCATCAAGACATGGAAGCTATCAAGAATCTCCTCATCCCAATTTCTAAGTTAAAAACTTGCGGTTGAACATGGGTGAAGGTTCACCAATGTCTATTGGTGGTTCCTTGGGAGTTTTTGCTAAACAAAAACTTAGTGTTTTTCAACTGATAGGAAAAACCTATTTTGTGCAAAGCAAGCCTAAGCTACACTTAGCCAAATTCATGTAGAAGCTAGATACTATTATTCTACTAAGGTATCACTTGCCAATACTATTCCAATGTATTCACCCACTGTGGCTGTAACTTGTGATGTTGCGGGTTACTCTGATGAGGATTAGGGTTATGAGTCTACACTCAACATGCTTGCCTATGGAACATGAAGATGAAGAATTTTATTTATATTGTTAAGTTAAACTCTTGTACTAGCCTATGGCTATGGAGTTGTAAAAGACTATGTTATCTCTGGAATGACGATGTAATAATGACCTTTGTTTCTGTGTACTTCATCTTAAACTGTGGATGCTAGCAATTGATCCAGGGACTAGCATTGCAATCACAGGGACCTTTACCTTTATAAAGGTCGAGTCTTACACCATCTGGGAGCCAACATCAAGATGAGATCTGTCCCTTGGCAGCTTATGCTGGCTAGACTGGCAAAACATTGGGTCAGACTAAAGCCTCTGAGAGGTGGCCTTTTCCTGCTGTTTTACCGACTTGGCCACTAGGTTATAGACCTGGTCCACCACCTCGGGCGATCTATCCTGCTCCAGAAGGGTCTTAGCGATGGCGAGGTTGAGGAGAGGAGTGGGCATCACCTGTCTGTCGTCACTGTCAATGTATGGCATGGCTTGTGCCGGCTTCGGGGAAGCCCATCCTAGGTTTCGCCGTACACCAGGATCGTTGATGACGCGAGCCGGAGCTTTCTTGGCCTTCTGATGCTGCAGCAAAGTCTTGTACTCGGCGTCCATTGCTCTAGCTCTCTCTATGGATTTCTGCGCATTGACCAGATCTCGATCTAACTTAGCGCCTTGTTCTGCGATGGCTTGTGCTTCCTCCAACAGCTGTTGGCTTCTTGTCAAGCTGTGTCACGTTCCGGATATGAGCTACAGTTAGTGGCTCGACGAGGAGATTGTCGTACATCACTCTATCAGCTCGAGTAACTTGGGCAGCAGGAGACGTAGATGCCGGAGGCAGCAAGTTTGCAGTGTTGTTGTTGCTCGGGCCGGTGCTGAGTTCCTGCGGCCGTTGCACTGGGTTAGGCGGAGGGGGCATGAATTTTGTCTGAACAATGTCGTCAGCAACAGGTGGTCCCTTCCCTTTGTCCAGAGCTGTAGGCGGAGCTCGTCCGGGTTGATCTTTATCCATCATTGTCACAATGGTGATGAACACCTCCCGAGACGTGATGGCGTCGTTAGCTTGCATGGCGGAATCTAGCTCTTCTGGACTGAAGTCAATCTCCTCTGAATCTGCACTAAAGTTGGTGTATAGCGCGTCAATCAAAGAGTCGATGGGTGCCAGGAGTTCCTCGATGATGGGGGTGGAGGTGCAACAGGTGCGACGTTGACTGGGGTGGTGGCGCAACTGCGACGATGGCGGCCGGAGGCGGTTGTTGAGGCGGCGGCGCTCCGCCAATGCGCGCGAGATCCGCCTGAGCTGCCCCTTCGGCCTCCAAGTAGCTGTTGACAGTGTTCACCATGCTTTCGAAGGTGAGACGCCCTGAAGCCTGCTGCCGCCTTAAAGAATGCCAGAGAAGCATTCCCTGGTCCAGTCCTTCCAAAAAGTGATACATAGCTTCATCATTGGGGTAGTGGGCCAGATTGGCTCGTATACGGAGCCACCTGGCCAGGTAATCGCGAGGGTTTTCGCCCTCTCTGTGAACGCAACGCGCCAGATCGAAGATGGTAACCACGCCGAAGAACTTAGATCTCTGTTGTCCAGACGCACGAACGAAGCCGGTGGACTTGCAGTGATCTTCCATTGTTATATCCTGCACAGGGGCGATTTGGGTGGGCCTTGGATTTTTTCGCTCTTTGCCGGCAAACTCCGAAGAGAGATCCCACGTCGATCCTTCCGCGATCGTATCCTGCCCGTAGGCTGTCCGTGCGGGTCTTGATGCTCCTCTGACTCCCAGGGAACTAGTGCCCGAGTCAGTTTCGCCAATGAAGAGGTGGATGTCTCCGATTGGAACGATCGAACACCGCGTAGGGTTCGTCTTCGCCGGGATCCAGAATTCGTCGGGAGGAACGATTGGAACGTTGCCGGAGAAGATAACGCGACCGATGGCCACGGTTTCGCCGATTCCCGCGAAGATCTTGGTCCTCGCCCGCTGAAGAGCCTGAAGCGCCTCTTGCCCCATGGTGGGCGCCAACTGTCGTGGTATTGCCGACGAGTACGCCATGGAGGGGTCCTCACAGTGCATGTTTAGAGAGGTGGGGGAAGGAGGACGGTTGACGGGTACGAGGTAACACAACTTACCCAGGTTCAGATCCCACGACGGTGGCAGAATCCTACTCCTGCTATAAATGACTATAAGGGAAATACGCCGAGTTACAGAGATTGGTTCGTTGTGCGAGGTTATCTGAGATTGTTCTGTGTTCGTTCCCTAAAGGCTCCCATAGGCCCGACTTATATAGTCGCCAGGTCCTAGGGTTAGAGGGAAAAGTCCTAGCCGGATAGGTTATAGAGTCCTACACCGTCTATGACTAGTCTTGCGTGTCTTGTACTCCGAGGCTCTGGGTATGCTGGTGACTCCACCGTGGTCTTCCTTTATCCAGCATGGGCCTCCCCTCTGGATCCATCTAACTGGGCCGCCTAGCAGGCCATGGGTCATGCTACCAATTGTGGGCCACCCGGGTAATCCGGATAAGAGACATTCTATAAGGATACACATATAGCATATCCCCAACAGTGGATGCATAAGTCAACAATCTTCCGACGACCAATGCAAAGAAGAGAAGGTGTGGCAGAGTCACGGATGTAGATGCGAGACTCAAGGGGAGCACTCTTATCGTGATCTATTTGGTTCCATTAAATAACTTCTGCCATAGCATGTGGTAGAGGAAATCCTTTATCGCCACTATTCAATAGCGACAATATCCAAAAGATTTAAGGCTATACTATAAGGTACTAGCCATTCTGAGGTAGTGTGTGAACATTAACTATAGCGGGTCAACAATATGGATCTTCGATTAAAGGTCAACGTCATGTACAAGATTCACAACACCAGAATTTGGCACAATCGGGGATCTTAGGTTCAAGTCCAAGGGTTAAAATCCAATGAAAGGAGTAACTACTACTAGAGTGCCAAAGTGTACACTACAAGATACAACTTCTGAAGTACCAAACAAATAAAAAGGAGGCACATCAGGCGAAAGGAAACTTCAAAGCCTAGAACAGAACACCGTAGAACCATCAACACAATGTTGTGGATCCTTAGGGTAGAGAGATCATGATAGAAAGAAATCTCTCAGAAGAAACAGAAGAAGGGAATCAAGAAACGCACACAACTGACTCTAAGAACTCAACACTAGGTCAAATGGTTGAGAACCGGCATGCCTGAAAGAGGCACCTAACTTTGAAGAAAGAGACAAAATGGCAAAACTTTTCCAAATCAACACAAGGTAAGATAACCAAGAGTTAGAGTGAAACTTGATAAGAAGAAAAGAAGAATACTAGAGTTTTCGCACATAATTTTCATCTTTGAAAATAGTTTTTTACATGTACTAGACACAACAGTGACCAATAGAAAGGTTTCCAACAGTCGGCACTACTCTGGTACCAAAACCTGCGACACCCCCAGGAATAAATCCCAGACCTTGGTCTGAACATAAGCATAACCTAATCTTGAAAGCGTACAGAGGGAGAATTGATAACACAACAGTGACCCTACGACACAAAAATTATTACAGCAAGCTCATAACTGAGCGAAGAACCAAAATATTACAAGCATAGGTCACTGACCACAAACATCAAACAACGGAAGGCCAATTATGATATTAAGTATAACAAACTTAACAAATGGCCTAGGAGGCCTGAAGCATAACGATGACGTCCAATCCATAGATCCTAGACTGCCAACTGGGAACTCCAAACTACTCATCGATGTCGATGCCGTGAAGAACGCATCTTTTTATGGTAAGACTTACTCAGTTGCAGAAGTATCAACGAAGCAAGGGTGAGTACAGGGTGTACACCACAAGACTGTTTGCTAGTAGAGTTATTTTGCATAACTCCATCTTTGTTTTGTAAAACAAGAGGGAGAAGAATCTCGACTAATCAGAATATTTTAAGAGAGAAGTATCTCTAGCTTTGATCATCTCTTGATATCCACCAAATCATCATCATCTGAACCTATCTAGGATCACCCCCTCGTACCCATGAGGAAGCATCCTTAAGCACACACTACTTAACTTGCCAAGTTTTACGATTAGGTTCAAGTTATCTATGATCTTCACGTCCGTTCCCAAGTTCGTCCATAATCGTGAACGTGGATTTTCGAAAATATTAATAACCCTGCAGGGGTGTACAATTTACCCACACGTACTAACCTTCTCTTAATGCCAGAATGTTAGCCCTCTTCCTTGGAAGGCCGACAGAGGGTGGTTAGACACGACCTTTACCTTGCTTTCGCCGAGACCATGAGTCACACACTAGGGATATGCCGCCGTAACTAGTCGAGTCCCGAAGCCAGACCCTAATGATGTGTGTGCGGGGTTCAAGATTACGGATGCCGGGCATCTCTTGTTCCCGGCCATGCTTACCTACCTGTTATGAATGTACCTCCTTCACCTCCATTAAAGAACATCCAAGATGCGTATGTTGAATGGAAAGCCCGAACTATGTGACTCATGGAATCTACTCGGCCAGTTAGTTGGTCGAGGGGGGTTTCCAGGCCCCCGTGTGGCTGTACGCTCGTCTTGGTTCAAGAGGCAAGAAAATAGGGTCCTAAGGGTGGTAAGTATGGGACTGCAAAAACCACAACCCTCATGGTCTCCCATACAAGCCTTAGCATGTTTAGCTTTCATCTCTGATCATACCACATCATCCTGTCAACTAGGTTCATTCGCAGCTCTGATTCATCAACTAGATGGACCAGCGGTAACAGCTAAGCAAGGGTAAGTGCAACAGAGATAATAGCTCTAGCAACGCTTCACAAGCCAAACCCTAGTTATGCTAGGAACAGTGGATCGGGGAATATAGGCTTCAAAGGTAACATGCATCAGATAGGATTACTCTATATATCGATAAAAGACTTTGGAATCGTATGCACATGGAAAGATTGTAAATACTTTGAAATCATAGGATTATATCATGTGTGGGGTTTCGCTTGCCTTTGCTAGTTGATATCCAGAAGGCAGAGTTCTGGACACCTGGTACTTTACTTGATTACAGTTGGTCAAGTATTGTTCGTCGATCTTCGACGGTGTTGATCTCGACCTTCGATGGTGTTGACCTTGATCTTCGATCTTGATGTCGTTATCGTATTCTACCGGAGAAGAACCAAATACCGGCAATAAAGGAAACACATCGCATCGATGCAATGCTCAAACAAGTATGATGATATGACAAGTTAAATTGTATTGAAAAAAACCCTAAGGCATGCTTGACAAATTAATCGGGTCTCGAGAGGTATAAAACCTAATTCGGTAAAACCTCGGAGGCATATGAGAGGGGTTGTTTTGGTGTTCTAATTAAAATTGTCATGAAAGTTGATTAACAATGCATGATTATATCTTAGATAGATAGATCTCATTTTTATGAACATTTTGATATATTATTTGTATTTTTCTGACTTATAAATAATTAATTATGATTTTTACAAGATTTAAACAACTTCTGGAATTATTTAATCAATTAAAAACCTTTACTGCGTCATTATGACATCAGCACAGGGGGTGGGGCGTTTCTTACTAGGGCTGGGTCTAGCCCCAGTCATAGACATGTGGGGTCAGGGACCACGTCACTGCCACGCAGGCACGACTTGGTCAGCGCCCACGTTAGGCACACGCATGCGCCACATCGACGCCACGGTGGCGCCACATGGGCTCACCGGCAAGCGCGTCGGCGACGGCCAGCAACGGCGGAGGACGGCAACCGGGGCTGTGCGGTTATGTGCGTTCGAACCAGTGAAGCGAGACAAACTCGATAGAGGCGGCGCCGCCCGGATTTGGTCACGGGAGCAACGTCTTCGACGACGTCCGACGACGGTGGCTGCAGGTACTCACGGCAAGGGTGCTACAGCTAGCAATCGACAAAACAAAGAGGTTCATCCAAACCAGAAGCTCACCAGAAGCGCAGGAGGCTTCACGTTCGGGTGAGGCGAGGTCGAGGTCGACGACGAGTAGTGATGGACGGCGATGGACACGATGCTTCGATTCGGGTAATTGTGGGCTCGTGGGGCATGGTGACCTATCTAGGGAGAACCAGTAGAGCATGGCGAGCTTGGTGGCCGAAAACGACGGGGACAGCGGCGATCTCCGGCTAGGGTTTTCGGGTCCTTTGCGTGCAAACGACACAGAGCAAGAGAAACAGGGAAATAGGGATGAGAAGAGAAGGCACGGCACGGCCATTCTTATCCTCATCTCAGGGGTCGGCGGCAGGCATCATGACGCGCTTGAGATCGACGGCGGCGCACGGCACACGCAGCTACTTCCCATCGTCGACGATGACGACGAGGAACAGAAGGCCGAAAGGTTACGCGCCAGGGACGGGCTTCAGTTGGGCCAAGGTGGGCTGCACGGGAGCACGCTGAGTGGCAGGGAGGAGAGGTAGAATAGATGGCCGGCCTAGTTAGGGTTAAAGAATGTTTTTATTTTCTAAAACTCCTTTCTGTTTCTATTTTATATTTCCTCTTTTGTATTTTCATTTCCAAATCTGTTTGAATAATTTTAAAATACCAAAGACTTTTATCAAATATGCAAAATACTTATGATCCATTGTATTCAGTTTGGGCTAACAATATTTTGAGGTTTTCAAAGTTCAAAAGCCATTTTGAGTAGATTTCAGAGAGAGGGGAAATAGTGTTAGGGTTTTACTTTCTTCTTCATTGTCTTAATGCAAGATTTAACAAACCATTAGATGCATGCTATGCTCATGGTGCACAATCAAACCCTAATTATTATCTGGTAGAACTAGGGTAGTTACATAAAACCCCTTTCTAGTATTCCATTTCACATGCAGAACCAGTTTCAGCAATTTCAACCAAAACGATTCCAGTGTCTAGTTAAATAAATTCCTGCGCTTTCCTTTTTCTTTCTCTGCCATATCATTTGCTCTAAATGGTGTCGGTATCCCTTAATTGTGTCACCCTACGGTTCACGAATAATGTAGACATGATCGAGACCCCTCTCCGATCAATAATCAGAAGCGGGACCTGGAGATCCGTACTGACTCTCACACATTAAATGATGACTTTTGTGATCGTGTGAACCTTATACACATATAACTAAATCCCTTTGTCTCACGATATATTACATGTCCGAGATTCGATCATCGGTATCCCCATACCTAGTTTGATCTCGTTACCGACATGTACTCTTTTCTTGTTCCTGTGATATAACATTCTAGTGATCAAATCACTTGCTTGCAAGCTAACTAATGTGATATCACCGAGAGGGCCCAGAGTATATCTATCCGTCATCGGGATGGACAAATTCCACTCTTGATCCATGAGCCTCAACATTACACCTTCGTATTACTGAACCTATCTTTAAAATCACCCTGTTACAGTATGACGTTTGATGTTATCAAGATACTCTTCTGGTGTTAGTGATTAACATGATCTCATGGTCTAAGGACTAAGATTACTTCGTATCATGTTATAGCAGTATAAACAGAATGACCTTGATCGTAATGCTATACTTCGGATGAATTTTCATCACAGCATTCCAATAATATTGTGACCTCGTTATTAACAACATCCAATGTCCATGATCAGGAAACCTTTATCATCTTGTTAATCAACGAGCTAGTTTAGAAGAGAGGCTGTGATGATCTATTTGGTTCCATTAAAGAACATCTTCCATAGCATGTGCTAGGGGAAGTCCTTTATCGTCACTGTTCAATGGTGACAATACCCACAAGCTTGAAGGCTAGAATTGTAGTACCAGCCATCCTAAAGTAATGTATGAACATTAATGACAAGGGTAAAAAGAATGGATCTTGGGTTAAAGGTTAGCGTCATGTACAAGATTCACAACACCGGAATCCAGCATAGTCGAGGATCTTCGGTTCAAGTACAAGGGTTAAAACCCGAGAAAGAAGTAACTACTACTTGAGTGACATAGTGTACAATGTAAGATAGTAATCACGAGGTAGCTTCCAAAAGAAGAAATGACTTCTGAAGTACCCAAACAAATCAAAAGGAGGCATTCGAGGCGAAAGGAAACCTCGAAACCTAGAGTAGAACACTGTGGAACCAACACTATAGTATTCTAGGTCCATAAGATAGAGAGATCATGATGGAAAGTGATCTCTCAGATGAACAAGAGCAAGGGGAAAAAGGAATTCACATAACACACAACTCTACATAACTCGACACTAGGTCAACTGGCTTAGAAACGACATGCCTAGAAGGCACCTAAGTTTTGAAAGACTAGAGGAGATATCAAAATTTTTCCAAAATCAACACCAGATAAGATAACCCAGAGTTAGCGCGGAACTGGATAAGGAGAAAAAGAAGCATACTAGAGTTTTCACATATACTTTTTAACTTTTCAAATAGTTTTCACAAACTCTAGACTCAACATCGACCAATAGCAAGGTTTTCCTACGGTCGGTACTTCTCTGATACCAAAAGTTGTGACACCCCCGAGATCGGGGCTAAAAAAATCGTAGACCTCCGTCTGACATAAGCTTAACCTTGAGCTCGAGGATATCCATTGAAGAATCGGTAACATACCAGTGACCCTACGACACAACATTTATTACAGCAAGCTCATAACTGAGAAGAGAACCAAATTATTACAAGGAGAGGTCAAAAACCACAAACATCAAAGAATGGAAGGCAAATTATGCTATTAAGTAGAGCAAACTTAACAAATGGCCTAAGAGGCCTGATGCATAACGATGACGTCCCAGCCCATATATTCCAGGCTACCGGCCGAGAACCCTAAGCTACCCATCATTGTCGATGTAGTACGGAACTCGTCTTCAGGGGAACACTTAGTCTGCCAAAAGTATCAACAAAGCAAGGGTGAGTACAGGGTGTACTCCGCAAGACTTATGGCTGGTGGAGTTGTTTTGCATAAATCCACTTTTGTTTATAAAACAAGAGGGAGGAGAAGCTTGTCTAGTCAGAGTATTTTAAAAGGGGATAAGAGAGCGACATCTCTGAAGTATTGATCATCATATTTGATATCCACCAAATCATCATCTGAACCCTAACTAGGATCAGCCCTCGTACCGATGAGGAAGCATCCTTAAGCACACGTTGATATACCAAGTTTTAATATTAGGTTCATGTTCTCTATGATCTTAGAATCTGGTCACCAAGCAGTCATAACCGTGAACACGGCTTCTCGAAAAGATTTAACCCTGCAGGGGTGTACAAATTTACCCACACGTACCAACTGACTCTTAATGCCAACGTTTTAGCCCTCTTCCTTGGAAGGCCGATAGAGGGTGGTTGGCCACGACCTTTACGTTGCTTTTGCCGAGACCATCATTCACGCAATAAGGATGGTTCCGCCGTAATGGGTCAAATCCCGAAGCTGTTCCTTAAAGATGTGAGGCAAGGTTGGTTTACCAGGGGCGCTATCTAACCCAAGCGACCCGGTCCACGCTTCCCTACCTGTTATGAATGCACCTCCTTCACCTCCTTCGAGAATATCCAGAATGCATGTCGAATGTATGGCCCGAACTATGTGACTCATGGAATCTACTAGGCAAGTTAATCAGGAAAGGGGTTCCCAAGCCCCGTGTGGCTATATGCTCATCTCGGTTCCAAAGGCAAGAACTCAGGTCCTAGTGGTGGCGAGCATGGGACTAGAAAAACCACATCCCACCGTGGCCTCCCATACAAGCCTTAGCATGTTTAATTTCATATCACTGATCTCATCTCATCATGATCTCCTGTCATACTAGATTCTCTGCATCTTATATATCGTCTAGATGGACTAGTACTGACAGCTATGCATGGCTAAGCAGACACAGAAATAATCTCTAGTAGTGCACACAAGCCAAACCTAGTTATGCTAGGAGCAGTGGATCGGGTAATATAAGCTCAAAGGGATTAATTCAACAGATAGCATACTCTATCTATCGATAAAATATCATATTTGAATCGTATGCGATATGGAAGAATTGATTTTTTTTCGAAAACATAGGATTATATCATGGTGGGGCTATGCTTGCCTTTGCAAGTTGATAACCGAGAAGCAAATCTTCTGGAGCCTTCGGCTTGACTTGATTATAGTTGGTCAAGTATTAGTCTTCGAGCTTCTACGGTGTTGATCTCGGTCTTTGATCTCGATCTCAATATCATATTCTACCGGAGAAGAACCAAATACCGGAAAGAAAGGGAAACAATCAACACATGGCATTGATGCAATGCTCAAGCAAGGATGATGACATGACAAGTTAAATTGTATTGAAATCTAACCCTAAGGCATGCTCGACAATTTAGGGGTTTCGAGGGGTGCAAACCCTAACTCGGGGAGACTCTGGATTCATATGAGAGGGGTTACTAGGTGATTCTAATTAAACTTGTTATGAAAGTTGTTGAACAATGCATGATTATAGCTAGATAGATATATCTGATTTTTATGAACATTTGATATATTATTTAAATTTTTATGAATTACAGATTAAAAGTTATTGCATTTACAATATTTATACCAGTTATGAAATTAAAAAAAAGGTTTATTGCGTAATAATGACATCAGCGAGTGCGTTAAACCTTTTTACACCACTACTAGAGCTAGCCTGTGTGGCTGACTGAGGGGCCAGGGCCACGTCGTCAGCCACAGTGGAAGAGCTTGATCGACGCCACGTCATCTGGCCGTTGGCCGGCGGACGGTGGCCAGATCCGGCGATTAGGGACACGCTAGCACCTGGGACTGGGGGCAATCGAACGAGGGGAGCGAGGCCAACCATCTAGTGGTGGCACCGCTGGTTTTAGGTCGCCGGAGAATCGGCTACGGTGGTGACTAACGGCGGAGTACGGCGGTGGTTGCCGCGAGGGCGAACCAGAGAGTGAGGTGGCCTACGGGGTGTCCAGGAGGACCGCAATCTTACCCTTGACATGTGACTAACCTCGGCGAGGACAGGGGAGCTCGGGAGCGGCGGTAATGGCGACGAAAAACGACATCGGTGGTGAGGAAGAAGGGATCGATTCCTTCGATTAAGGGCATGTGCGCTTCCTTGGCTTGGCTAGGAAGGACTAGGAGGACGAGGCGGAGGTGTTGGCGTGCTCGGCTGGCCTTGGGGCGGTGCGGAACGGGGACGACGACAACCTCCGGCTAGGGTTTCGGGATCTCTCTGCAGAGAGAGAGAGAGAGAGAGAGAGAGAGAGAGAGAGGAAGCGCGCGGGGAAGGAAGATAGGATAAGGGTGAACGAGGGTGTCGGCGCGGGGTCTTATATCCTACAAAAGCGGCAGTGGTGAACGCGAAGCGACAATGGCATCGGGCAGCGCCGGCGGTGACACGCAACTTCTTGCCGTGCGCGAGGAAGACGACGAGGGGAGGATCAAACTGGTACTGAGCCGGGGATGGCCAAGGTGTGCTGGCTGTGGGTGCACGTGGGCAGCAGGAAAGGGAGGGAAGAGAGATGGGCTGCTGGGCTGCAGCCTAGATTGCTCTGCTGTTCAATTTTTTCATTACCAAACCTTTTCCTTTTTCTATTTTTGCTTTTCTCTTTGTGATTTTCATTTGAAATATGTTTTGTATATTTCAAAAATACCAGAAAGTTTTATAAACCTAGTAAAATATTGTGGGGCCCTCTTAGTCCATTTGGGATCCATGATTTTGGTACGTTTCAAAATACAAAACCTTTTTGAATGCATTTCAAAAAGAGAGGGGAGGATTAGGGTTTTAGGGTTTTTATTTATTTATTCAATGAAAATTTAAAATATGATGCTCATGAATGCGCAAACAATACCCTAAATAGACATAAACTAAAACAAGGGTGTTATAGCTAGTCGGTGGTGGGTTTCTCACCAGGTATGTAGTGGCTGCCATGACCGCGGCCTACAGTGTTTTGGGCATGATGTTGCCCTGCGAGTCCATCGACATGAAGGACAGGACGTTCGTGGCCTCGCGTCTAGAAGAGGGGTCCATGTGCTCCAGCCGGGAGCACTGCTTGTGGACGTTGTAGCCTTTCGAAGAGGATCCTCCAGCGAAGGAGAGCGCAGCTCTTTGCATGCTTGATTCGTCGTCCGCTCTCCTGCACTTTTCGAGCTCCTTGTGCTTCTCGACTTGTGGATTGTGCTCTTTATCAGGACCCAGTTATAGCCCATCAGCATGTCCTGATAGGCGTCCATTGGTAAAGGATTGGTACCTCGCATGGCCTCCCGGACTCTTTCCCAATGAGCTCCATTGAGATGATCTCTTTACGATTGTGAGTTCCATCGTTGGAAGCCTCGTGTGGCCCTCTCCCATCGGGATTGGTCGGGGGTGGTCTGTTGACTCTGTTTCCAGCATTAGCATCCTGCAAATTGAGAGGGGGAGCCGTTGGTTCGTCTTTGTTGTCAATGTTACCATCGTGAATGGCCGCGCACATGTAGCGGTAGGGGAGATTATTGCTCCCAAAACTCTCAGATCCAGAACCGTAGGTTCCTTCCTCCATTGGAGGGTCACAGAGGTCAGAGTTACAACTGTTGTTATCATACGAATCGCTTGTCAACGACGGTGCGCTCAGGACACCGATTTGTGGCACCCACGAATAAGGCGCAATTGATGAAGGTACCACTCGCTCTGGGAGGCGGATGGTTCCGATCTTGCATACCTTGAAGCATGGGCTTCCAACCATCATGTCGACTCCGTATCCCACGGAATCGAAATCTTGGTGGGTTGCGAGCGAGTGGACAGTAAAGTCAATGGTGCCGAAGGGGAGGTGATTATCCGGAGTAGAGGCGTAGAAGATCGCGGTGGATGGGGCCTTCTTGATCGCACAATCAGCATCCCATGTTCTCACACACGACGCACTACAAGGAATCTGGCTATATATGACCCTCTATTTTGGTCACAAAATCGTCACAATAGTCTGTTTATGACGATTCTATGACGATTTTGAGATCGTCGAAAGCTGAGCGTCGCAAATAAACTATAACGACGATTTTAGTGAAATAGTCATAATTGTCTATACGTCATGGGAAAACTGGCCTCGTCAGTTCAGATCCTACGTGGCACACAATCAACCCAGTCCATTTCAAAAATTATATGGGCCAAGCCTAACTATTCAGTCAATTAATATTTTCCTATTAATTATCGTTGCTACCCTGGCCAGGCCCAACATTTTGGCCTTTCTGTTTTTTGGGCCATTGCCTTTTATTTTTAGGGCATACGGTCTTACCTCTTTCTATTTTTAACGACTTTTTCCAGGAATTATAAATTGCTCCTGTTTTTTAGGCCGTGGCTTTTTACATCCCAGGTAGCATTTCGATAAACACACTCGCATTTCACAAATGGCATTACAAAAATAATATTTTGGTGAGCGCATCTCAAATCACATCCAATAATTGTAACATATATTATAATCAGACGTAATTCAGATAACCCAGGAATATAAAACTGCTACAAAAGTGCTATGTAGTATATTACAAACATCCCATAGTACAAAACACCCACGAACACAAAAATATGAATATCAACGCTTTGATAAGTATGAAGCCTTCATTTATTCCATGTTTAGCCCTGCACCTCATGTAAAAGAGTGCACATATGTTACAGTATGACACCTTATGAAAATGCATAGAAGGGGTATAGGAGGAGACTATTGGAAACGTACACTACAAATGAGCATAACTGCAATCAGGATTAATTAAGGAGTTTTAATAATACACAACAATAGCAAAATCCTAACAGCAATAGCATTAGCAGAACCTAAGGTGGAGAGGGTAGGACAAGCAGATACCTGGGTCCGTAGGAGGGGTCGGAAGCGATGAACTCGTCGACGTTGGCACCGAAGCACTTAGCGAGGGGCTTGTCGCAGCCTAGACCAGCACGTGGAGCGCGTCGAGATCCCGCCCCGTTAGGTCGCGCTACACCACTAGCCCGGCCACCGCTGTCGGGAGTCAATGGTGAGCGGGAGTCGTAGGATCCAACGCCGCATGCCCGCCTGTACCTCGCTTGTAGCTTGTTGCAGAAGCAGACGAGGCGCAACACGGCCTCATCATGTAGCTTGTATGCCCATAAAATTTACACAGATATCAGTATCGCTTACATCATAGAGAACAAACAGAAAGTAACATGAAATGGTGACCATAAAATAAAATCATAGAGAAACAACTAGATCCTAATACAAATATATTCAGACCATATCTTCAACATCATAAAGGAACTCTACAAAATAGGAGGACCACATGTGTAGAATCAGGGAGTAGAAATAGAGTTATTTCTAGTTTCGGTACATTGTATAATTTGATTATGCAATAGAACATAGATATTTCAGACTTGCTACTTTCCTCGAACCATTTCTAGCCTAATCTACCAAGAACAAGCTAAGCATATCAGCAAACAGGATAGCTACATGAAAAATACTCTAATTAGAAGTTCTAGAGCACCTCCATGTCGTTCCGACTATCGATTGAGGTGTCGTCCTTATAGTTAAGGAGCAATAGAATTGATAAGTTAAAGCCTTTATTTAAACAGTAAGTCTACTGAAACCATTATGAAGGTAAAATATGAAAAACAACAGCACCCAAATAGTAGCACAACATATGAGGGATAGAAAGGTAGATAAAGGTATCATGAGGTAAATAGACAAATAACACACAGTTATTGAATATATACTTCAACTGCAATGAGATATGTTAGTCGAATCACCACTTCAACAATGACAAATATGTATTGGAGTAAACCATTTGGCGAACTACTTCTAATATTATTCCCCAAGTAGACGCAGCAATAGCATCACTAAGTTCTACTCTTTATATTTCAGTAGCAGCATCACCGAGTATGGGACTGGAGTACCTTACCACTAAGCATGTCGATGCAGCAGTCGTCGATCTTGCCGCTGGAGAGGTGAACAAGGTGAAGGCAGAGGTGATCTTGGGAAAACTGATGTTCACTTCGTCCACCATGATCTGTTCATGTCCGCTGAACAGCAGGCTACCGGAGAACTCCTTGCTACTCCATTATGATTCCAACCTAAAAAACACAAGAGATGACATGACACATACAAGTCAAGTACTCAGTGGAGTAGACAAGTTTCAAAGTAGTGCGAGTAGACTGATTGGGTATCGAAAGCATTGAGGAAGTTCATTTTTCAACACTAATATTCATTTTCTCGTATCATTTGATTGTACACAAAGATTAACTGCACTACAAATCAGAGAAGAACTAATCCATGTAACTAATATAGTCCTCCTCCTACCCAGGTTTGTTTAGGATTAATTTATTCTAGGATTACTATTGTTCTGATACCTGCAGGTGCTAGGTTAAAATTACGCATATCATGATTTGATAACTACAACTGCTATACTACTGCAATTAGTGCCAAATCAATAACATGCACGAGTACAAAGAATTGAGGGATCACATAGCCTAATGAAGGCAAAACTCCTAGGACGTTTATTATTCGCAAATGTAAAATGGAAGGAGGGTAACCCTAATTGTAAAGAGATGTTTATAGAACAATACTAAAACAGTACATGATAAGTTCTTGAGTTTGATCCATATAATATACAACAATTAATCCCACAGAGGGCCCTCGCCGGCTGGACAGAACCACACAGTAATCCGGAAATTACATTTCCTTCTACTAGTCTATCACTTACTAGTAGTTTGGACAAAAACACATCATGTGCAAAAACGATACATATCAACCACAAGGTACAAAAATGCTAAGATCTATAATGGAAGGACGCATACGAAGGTAGTGTAGGAGCGATGATACAACAAGGGACTTATATACGACCTTATGCGTTGGATGGACGCAGATGAAGGTAGTCCAGGAGCTCCTCCTCGTACACCTTGACCTCTAACTCCTCCGCTGTTGTCGATGTCATTACATCTCATAGCCACATCTAGGGGAGCCTGCAAAGAGAGACAGAGGGGGATTGTTATAGAGAAATCTAGCAATAGAGGGAGTGGGATGGAAAGAGAGAGAAGGGGTCGGACAAATCGTGATTGAGGGACACAAGGAGTATACCTTGATGTAGCCGCTCTCGTGGGCCACCTCCCAATCTCCAAGCACCTTCTCGCCGGTGTGTATAGCAGCCGGATCAACATGAAGCTCGCCGCCACTAACCCGGCCAGGGTCCTCGACGCCACACCTCTCCCTTCCCCCATTGCCATGCCTTCTTGAACCCTAGAAGATGGGGTTTCCGTGTCTCTTCAACCGGTGATGGATCTTGTGTTGGTGGAGAAGGGAGGGAAGGACTAGTCCCAGATCTGGCTAGGTGGGTTGAGGGTGGCGCCGACAGAAGATTTGTTCTATCGGGGGCAGCCATGGGCGAGGCGATCTGAGGGGAAACGGAGGGTGTGGCGTGGCGTCGACGCCGCCATCCAAGTGGTTGTAGGTGGGGCGAGAGATCTGGGTGGGGACGGGGGGTGATGCGCAGCGTCGACAGCGCAGGGAGAGGTGGATATGGATTTGGGTGCGGTGCGGCATCAACATCGACGATGGTAGGGACGACGAGCATGAGAGGAGAATCGACAGGGCACAAGATAGGGCAAGGAAAGGGGCGGCGTGAGCGCACTCGACGCGATCTAGGTTTTTGTTTGACAGATGGAGTGGTGTGCTTTTTCGAGTAAGCTACTAGGCATTGGATCGACGCTGAACGGTCCGGATTAGGCACTTGAGGCTGATCCATGGGAGACATCTTCCTCTGTTTTGATTGGTTGGTTCATAAAACACCTCGTTTTTTGTACTTGTCTATTTTCCAAAAAAAATGAAAATTTCGTGCGATAAAATTGTTCGGCATTCTCAAATGCATAGGTGTGCACAATTTATTCATGTAATCTTGAAAAGGTATTCTCAAAAAACCTATTTTCCATTTTTCGAGAGCAAAAAATGGGGCGTTTTATGAAGCAACCACCAAATTAATGTTTCAAAATTCTACCACCACATTTTTAAAAAATAATAGGCCACCTTACATGGACAAATGTCCCAACTGGTTTATCTCAAACCTTTCCGTCCACCCCTGGCAAAAAAACAAATTCCCGCCCAATCGGCACGAAGTGGGTCCGATTTGAACTACATGTAGATTATCTGATCCCATTATTTTTTGAAAAAATGATTTTTAGAATTAAAATATGCTATTTCTTCAGAGATCCGATGCAAGTTTTGTGAGGTCATCCCCTAGCTAAGAACCTTCATGCCCGTCGTTTTGACCATAGTTTAAAACGGGCATAAAAAATTAAAAAACGGTGTGACCAATGCAAATCCTTCGCGTGGTGTCTTATTATGTGACATAGTTGCAAGGAAAAATACCAAACTTGATATATTGCAAGTGTCTAAAAAAAACCTTCTCAGAAATGACCTATCATGTTCGAGGTTTCATGGCTTTCGGGCCAAACGACCAAAGTTATAGCTAGAATCGCAACATAGTTTGTGATAATTTGCCCATATTGTGCACCCATATGTATCATGGGATGGCGAACAATGTTGCAGAAGGAAGTTTTCCCTTTCGTCGCACAAAAAAACCATTTTTCTGATGCCCATCATTTTATGAAATTGATTTTTAGACTCGCATGCAATATGTTGATTCTTCAGAGATCCAATGCAAGTTTAGCGGGTCTCAGCCCCTAAACAACCTTCATGCCCATCATTTTGACCATAGTTTAAAACGGACATAAAAAATGAAAAAACGATCCGATCAATGCAAATCCTTCGCGTGGTGTCTTATTATGTGTCATAGTTGTAAGGAAAAATACCAAACTTGGTATATTGAAAGTGTCTCGAAAAAACCTTCTTAGAAATGACCTATCATGTTTGAGGTTTCATGGCTTTTCAGCCTAACGACCAATGTTATTGCCAGAATCGCGACATTGTTTGTCATAATGCGCCCATATTGTGCACCCATGTGTATCATGATATGGCGAACAATGTTCCAGGAGGAAGTTTTTATTTTCTTCGCATGGAAAATCTATTTTCCATTTTCTGAGTGCAAAAAACGGGGTGTTTTGTGAAGCAACCACCAAATGACAGTTTTAGAATGCTACCACCACATTTTTCAAAAATAGTATACCACCTTACATGGACAGTGTCCCAACCGGGGTATCTCAAACCTTTTCGTCCACCCATGGAAAAAAAGACAATTTCCTGCCGAATCGGCAGGAAGTGGGTCATATTTGAACTACAGGTACATTATCTGATGCTCATGGTTTTTTGAAAAAAAATAGACTCGTGATATGCTATTTTTTCAGAGATCCAATGCAAGTTTTGCGAGGCTCAGCCCCTAGCTAAGAACCTTCATGGCCGTCGTTTTGACCATAGTTTGAAACAGGCATAAAAAATAAAAAACTATCTGATCAATGCAAATCCTTCATGTGGCCTCTTATTATGTGACATAGTTTGAAGGAAAAATACCAAACTTGGTATATTGCAAATGTCTCAAAAAAACCTTCTCAGAAATGACCTATCGTGTTTGAGGTTTCATGGCTTTCGGGCCAAACGACCAATGTTATGGCTATAATCATGACATAGTTTGTGATAATGTGCCCATGTTGTGCACCGATGTGTATCATGATATGGCGAACAATGTTCCAGGAGAAATTTTTTCTTTTTGTCGCACGGAAAATCCATTTTTCGAACGCAAACAACGGGGCGTTTTGTGAAGCAACCACCACATGACAGATTTAGAATGCTAACACCACATTTTTCAAAAATATTATACCACCTTACATGGACAATGTCCCAACCGGGGTATCTCAAACCTTTTCGTCCACCCATGGCAAAAAAGAAAAATTCCTATCGAATCGGTAGGCAATGGGTCCGATTTGAACTACAGGTACATTATCTGATTCCCATGATTTTTCGAAAAAAACTTTTTTAGACTCGCAATATGCTATTTCTTCAGAGATCCAATGCAAGATTTTCGAGTTTCTTCCCCTAGCTAAGAACCTTCGAACCCCTAGATTCAAAATCATATTTAGAATTATGATATTTTCCCTACTATGGACTAACATGGTATTAGTAGATCCACAATTTAAAGTAATCATACTATTCATAATTAACATCCTAGTATGATCTAATGAAATTTATAAAAATTTGGAGACAAAAATCAATTATTTTGGAGTTCTTATGAGAAAGATACAAAAGAATTATGAAAACACAAAAAGAAAAACGAAAAAAACCTAACCGGACCTAATCTACCGCGCCCAAGGGTAAAGGCCGCCCAAATACACCTTCCCAGCGAGGCCCATCAGGGGAAACCCAGCCACCAGGCCCAATTTCGATCGCGGGTAATAGTCAAATGGCTTGATCGCGTTTTGAGGACAACTAAATTATGTTGGTGTGGAGGTTAGGTGCCTTCTATCTGTGGGGGAGGTCTCCGGTTCAAGCCCCCTTGCAGCCCATTTTTTCTTATTATTTCTGCGTGCGCGTGAGGTCAATTTGTAGGGTATATATAGATAGAGCCAGTTATTAACACATAGGTATGCCACATATGCAAAAACTAACACATAGACATACCACATAGATGAATATGCTGGGGCAAATGCTTACTCATTTCAACTTTATTCTATTTTAGACCATATGAGCAATTTAAATCGTCGTAATCAGCTACAATAAATGTCTTAGGCTACATCCGCCATATTATGACGATTTTATCTAGGGCAAATATGACGTTTTAGAGTCAAAACGTCTAAATTTTTCAAAGTTTTGACCCCTTCGAACGGCTTTTGACTATCTGGTGCAAAATTGTCATAGATCTAGGATGATTTTGTTCATGGTCACTATCAGAAGGTCATAGTGTGCCACGTTTCTTGTAGTGATGCCAATTTAAGAGGGTTCGACTCGCCAAGCCCATTGTTATGGACAGGGGTTTTGGAGAAGGAGGGGACACTAGAAATCGCGGAATAACTAACAAACTTGCAACACGGGGACACAAGGTTTACCCAGGTTCAGGCCCCTGGAGGTAAAACCCTACTCCTTCTAGTTTGTTCTCGATTGATGGTAGTGAAGGGAATATGCCGAGAGGTAATAATAAAGTGGTTATTATCGTATTCCTTATTTATGATAAATGTTTATTTTGCATGCTATAATTGTATTAATACGGAAACGTTAATACATGTGTGTTTAATAAACAAAAAGGAAGTTCCTAGTTATGCCTCTCTTATAAACTAGCTCGTTGATTAACAAGATGATCAAAGTTTCCTGATCATGGACATTGGATGTTGTTAATAACAAGGTCACAACATTAGTGTAATGATGTGATGAACATTCATCCGAAGTATAGCTATAACAACTGACGAAGTGATCCTAATCCTTAGAACATGAGATCATCGTTGAATGTGTGGGAGTCAGTATGGATCTCCAGGTCCCGCTACTGATTATTGATCGGAGAAGGGTCTCGATCATGTCCGCATTATTCGCGAACCGTAGGGTGACACACTTAAGGGATACCGATACCATTCGGAGCAAATGATATTCCAGAAAAAGAAAAGGAAAGCGCAGGAATTTATTTCACTAGACACCGGAACTATTTCGGTTGAAATTGCTGAAACTGGTTCTGCATGTGAAATTGAAATGTTGTAAGGGGTTTTATGTGAATGTTTTTTAATTAAAGTAATTAACAAAATTCTGAATAAATAAATAAAAGAGTTTTATTTAAATGAGAGCTTGCATTAAATTTGGTGCAAATTTAATGCATGTGAGTGGATTTTTGAGTGGAGGCTTTTTAATGTGAGTGGAGGCTTTTCATTTTGAGTGGGAGCTCCACCCACATGAATGTGGAAGAGGTGGGGGCAGCCCCCATGTCTGGGCGCCATGCCCCTTGGGTGCCCCCCTCTCCCCTATAAAAGGCCCCCCTCTCATCCTCTCAAAGCACACCTCCTCGCGAAGGATCTCTCTCCTCCCTTTAGAATTTCCCCATGGTCTCGGATCAGCGAGATAGATGTTCCCGGTGGATTTTTCTGGAAGGATTTGTTGCTTCCGCTGCTTCGCTGGAGCGAAGGCGCGGAGGTTGTCGGGGTACCCGTACGTGTGTGCGATCACGGATGCACCACTGCTTTGAGGTGCTGGACTTCATCGTGCTGGACCGGCTAGACCAGATGGACTTCATCACGATCTTGAGATCGGCAAGCGTTCGTCTACATCATCCACGAGTACAACCTCGTTAACGTTATTCGGTCTTCGAGGGTATGTATTCTATGGATGTATATCCACCCGTTGCTTGTATCTAGTAGATAGATCTTGGTACATAGATGTTCCCATCGTAGGAAAATTTTTGTTTTCTATGCTGTGAACTCCACAGTGGTATCAGAGCCGGATCTATGCGTAGATGCTTTGCACGGGTAGTACACATATGAGTATGTGGGCGATGATGATTATTTTATTGCTTCTTAGTTGTACTTTGGATATTGGTGGCATAGTGGGATGAAGCGGCCCGGACAAACTTTACATGTCCTCGCACATGAGACCCGTTCCACGCTTGACATGCAACTAGTTTTGCATAAGTGGCTAGCGGGTGTCTGTCTCTCCTACTATAGTCAATATCTAATTTGCAACGAGTTGTCAACAATTTGGTTATCCTCGTTGTGGTTCATGTTCGTAGGTAAAGGTTCTATCTTCGAAAGCCCTAAGCCACGTAAAACTTGCAATGGATAAATTAGAGGCGTCTAGTTTAGATTGTTGCTGGGCTAGTCTTATGATATGGTGATGTTGTAAGTAGAAGTATGAGATGATAATCTTACAACATACTTAACGTGTAAACTCCATAGACCTTGGATTTACACATAAAGGTATGATAGTGATTATACCACGATGCACATGATAGAGATCATATGCGGGAACCATATCATTCCACTAATAAACATGTGATGTTTGATAGCATCTTATATTGCTTGTTTGGCGTTTTATTAGCATAATAAGATGATCCCTCATTTTAAATATCAAGATAAGAATGTGTTCTTCCTTAAGTATGCACCGAAAATGTTTCGTCGCTTCAAGGCATCACGTGATGATCGGGTGTACTTGAATCCACGAGCATATGTCGGGTGTAAGACAGTTACACACGCGAATACTAAGGTTCTTACTTGGCGAGCCTAGCATGTACAGACATGGCCTCGGAACACGGACCGAAAGGTTAAGCATGAGTCATATAGTAGATATGATGCCCATTTGATGCTCGCCTTTGAAGCTACACCGACTCACGTGATGATCGGACTTGGTGTAGTGGATTTGGTTCATGTAATCACCAAAAAGACACGAGGGATGTCGTTTTTGAGTGGGAGTTCATTTCTAATTTGGATTAGTAGAACTCAATTTATCATAAATTAAATCAAAGTGAATTTGCATAAATTTTTGTAGTTATTGGCATTCGTTCACCACCTTATGCATAGTTGTAATTGAGATAATAGAACTATAGAATTCTGGATATATACTTTACGAACTGGTATCGTATTGTGTTGAGTGTCAATCTAAAGTTTAAAGTCCTGTTGCAAACTTTCAGCAAAATTCTATTTACTCCGTGAAATTTAATAATTGGTATTAAATCGAGAGTAACAATTCCAGTGTTAGTATCTTAAGTATCATGTTTGCCTCCATGATTCTTGATTGTTTTAATATCAAGTTTATCTAGGAACTGAAAGAATTGTTTCAGAAACCATCATGTGTGGCAGATATAACAATATCTGAAACAATTTTTTGGTTGCAATATGATAGAGTATAATATGTGTTCTCATATAGGATGAGAATTTACAAATGTTGGATATGCTAGACATCCTAATCATCCAAAAAGGGTTTTGGAAAGTAATATTATACTCACGATTCGCCTTTATAAGCTACAGTAGCTTGATCATGAAAGTCGTCATGATAAGGGTGAATAGAAGATGTATGTAAAGTGTTTACTACACTAAAAGATTACTAAAGAATGGATTTTGAAAGAATACGATCATTTTGATGATGGTGATCTACTTCAAAGTGCAAGTCCAAAGGTATTATTATTTGAATATACACGCTTTGGACTATGTGTCATGTATATGGCGCCACTTTTGATGTTGATAGATTCTTTTAAAAAGGAAAAGCAAATGCTGAAAGAGAATCTATAAAATATATTTGGCAGAAAAGAAAAGATTGGAAATATCCAATCTAGGTATATAGATGATATACATGTTATGGTTGTATTCTTTGCTTGTTAAACAATGTGGTTCTTGGATATTGGATACCGAATTGGTTGATATGAAATTTCATACGGAACGACGCAATTCATGAACCACAATGGCCTAAGTAACTAGCAAGAGAATATGTGATGATGTTCATCGAAAACAAACAAACCGTTGTTTGTATTTCTCGTTGACATCAAAGCTGGACTTCAAGATTTGTTTTAATAATTGTTAAAGCAGGTATTATGAGAACAAAGGTTGTTCAAATAATTACCATATTCCATATTAGATGGATGATTTACAAATCTAATTGGAGAGATCACATCCATAAAACCTAATGCTAAAATGTCGCAAGACAAATGATTGAAAGATCACTTACGAAGTAACATCGCCGTTTAAATTATATTGGAAATAAAACATGAAGAATCTCCATATTCATGGATTTTTGGAGTCTTTGATTTGATCAAGTGACGCTTGTGAGACTTTCCACATGATAATTAAAACTTCGTTCAAAGGCCAAAGAAGAACGAACGACTAAATTGTTGGAATTTATACATATCGATGTATGTAGTCCATTATGTGGAGTCGTAAGCGATGGGTTTCAACTTCATATGCTTTATCCGGAAATTTGAGTGAATATTCACTTAATGAGAATGAAGTATAAAATATTTGAAAATGTTTCAAAGACTTTCAAGATGAAGTGGAAAATCATTGTAACAAGAAAATAAATGGTTTATGATTTTATCATAAGGGATTTGTTTGAGTTGCAAGTGTAACAAGAAAATAAATGAATTATGATTTTATCATAAAGGGATTTATATGAGTTGCAAGTTTAGCAAAACACCTAGATTTACATCTCCCTAAACACCATAGGAGTACGGAGTGTTTGATATTTGTAATGAAACCTTGTTTGACATGGTTGGATCAAAGGTGTTATTTATAAAACTGCCATTATGTTTTAAAAGATTAAAGCTTTAGAGACTACCGCTATAGTTGCTCCAATAGTCTCCACCAGACGAAGGATTCCTCGGATAGCATGAAGACCAGATGTAGCAACACCGTTACCAAAGGAGGAAGCGAAACCCTGAAGGTACGATGGAACCCAACCACGAGAAGTCCTGGACTCAAAGAGAGAGAAGAGAGCGGATTCAAAACGCGTAGAGGTAAGAGGCGAATAGCAGAGGGGTAAGGAGTAAAATCAGACCTAATCAGAACTATCCAACCGATTTTGCAAAAATAGTTTTGACACTCTACTTCGGCCGTTAGCTAGGTTATCCTACAGGCTGGACTTGTGGGGTATCGCAACTGCTGAGCTCTGATACCACTCTGTAACACCCTCAGAATCGACCCTATGCAAGTTTTAGCGATTCCCGCCAAACCCGCATAGAAACGATTCAAAGGTGCCCACCAGGCACTTGCGTGCGGGTGGAAAACGAAGTAATAACATTACACAACAGTCCTCGATGGGACCCACAGAATAGATATATATACAACACGACTCCATGAGTCAAGAATACAGATATACAGAACAAAGATCCAAATCACCTTGAAAAAGATAGAGCGTCCAGCTACGGACAAGATGCAAATGGGGCTAAGAGCCCTGAGGAATAACCAATGGCGTCCATAACCCTGCCCAGGCCAAGACGGAAGGGTAACCCTGCTAACGACGTCGATCTCAAAACCTGCTTAAACAAAAGGGGTGCCGGCAAAGGGCAAAGGAAAAAGAGGAGCGGTCAGTACTAAGGCCAGTACACGGCGAGGATAGAATTCGGCGGTCCTCGCCTACATAGGTATGGTGGACTGAAGCGGCAGCGCAGCATGCACTAAACAACCTATAGAGACTCGATACAACTAGCGGCTATCAGAGAGGGATAAGAAAGACCTATTCGGATCCAACCTGAATCTAACACCAAACAAACCCATCCTGGTATTTCCCCCTCGAGACCAAACGAGGAAGTCAACCGAGGAACTCACACCGTTGGCAGTTTTATTTATTCAGTTATCGTTGCAGTAATTACTAGTCAGTGGGCAGTTTTAGTTAACCATTCCGTTGTGGTGGTATTACTTACTAGTCAGATACATATAGCATGAGATATCCCAAACCCAGCAGTTGTTGGTACTTTTATTTAGCCATTCCGTTATAGTTGCAATACTTACTAGTCAGATACAATGGTAGCAAGCGACAACCCAAACAAGCAATTGTTGGCAATTTTATTTAGCCATTCCATTATAATGAAGCTGATTACTAGTCATTATAAAGTCAAATTTATAGCACTACTTTAGTTATAGTTGTCTATGATCGAGATACTATGCTCCAAGTCGTCCATAACCGCGGACACGGCTTTCAGAAAGTTTTACCCTGTAGGGGTGCACAAATAGCAACACACACTCGATCAACCTCGGAAAAACCAAATCAAAACCCAACGAGGCCTTCACGACAAAGCAATTACCAGATTCAGAAATATTTCAGGGGGCCACCCCATTGAGTACACCCGCAACGAAGCTAGCTGACTCCGAGACGGACTCAAGGTTTGGGTGGACGGCTGTAAACGACTGGGAACCCGAAAGTGTGACTGGTCTTGTCGATACCGCGAAATCGTGTCCCGATCCTAAACAGTACAGGTGCTCCTCGCACAATCGTAAATAAAGCAGTAAAGCATGGCATAAGTACAGGATAGTAAATGAAACCTGATTCTAGTTTGTGGCCCCAAGAAATAAGACTGAATCAAGCTCTGGCTCAGGGGGGTCCCATAATCCTCCCGGATGTGGATAGCGCGAATATTCAAGGAACAGGTATCAAGTACTCGGGGTCCTACGGGACACAAGTGGACGGTTAACAACCAAATAACATCTATTGCCCACCTGTGCCTCTGCATTACCTACTTCAATTTTAGTTATTAAACAATAAATGAATTAAACGATAATTAAAGCCATGATCATCTCCAACTTTAAACATGCGGCAATACTCCAACAACTGTGGTACTTGGCGACACGCAACAGCTCTTGAGCAAGCGACTACGACGCGCAAGTCCCACTATCTACCAATCAACAGGTAATAGGACGTGTCCAAGGCAATATAAGGCTGCAAGGGATATCACGGGTACGAAAACTAGAGCATCGCAACACAGATAGCAATAGATCAACAGGAGGGAATAAATACTATAAAAGTAAGATAGGTAGAAAGGGGGAGGTGCTTGCCTGAAAACATTGCCGAAGGTTCATCCGAAGATCGGGGCGAACCTCACATCAACTCAACGGCCCAATCCGCGAAGAAGCAAAACACTAGAAGAAACACCGGATGCACTATTTAATTCTACGGCAAAAGATCGGGCATGATGCATGTATGATGTATGACATGGCAAAGATGCGATGCAATTGGGCAATATTAAGTGGAACCGAGGTCCCGACAATTAATTAATAGGTTCATGTTGTTTATCTACCCCGCAAATTAAAGGTTGTCTTAACAAGGCAAAAGATAACGCCGGTTCGCTACACAAATTTAAATGGGACCAATATACGACTAGATTTGCCCGCATATGGATCCCATATTTAATTATATGGTGAATCGACATAATGCCCCCAAACCACACAAATATGCATGCGAGATGAACAATTTAATGCAACAAGTTTTATATATAGCATTTATAAAATAGGGCTCGGGATAAGGTTCACACATCTGGGCTCGGGAGATCTTGGGGTTCCGGGGGTCGGGGTTTGACAGGGATCGAGTTTGGACTTGGTGGAATCGATCTTCAGAAAACGAGAGGTAGATCTTGTCGCATCCGGGAAGAAGAACTTGGTTCGGCATCGGGGCGCATCGGATCCGCCTTGGTCGGTGTCGATCTTGTCGGGCCATCTATCAGGTCGGTCTTGGCATTCAGGGCGAATAACTTGGCGTCCTCGAGGAAGTACTTGGTGTATCCGTGTCGACGTCCTTGGCATCCGGGTTCTCGGGCATCGCATCCGGGAAGGAGAACTTGTAGCATCCGGGGAGATCTTGATTCGGCTTCGGTCGAAGTGTTCGGAAGCAGATCTTGGTGTAGGGACGGTCCTTGTCGGCGATTCTTCGGGTTCGACACCGGGGTCTTCCGGGTTCCATGTCGGAGTACTTGCCGTCCATATTTTGTGGGTGGCGAGATTCTTGAACAACTTGGTGTCCCTGTTTGCCGAAGGCACGACCACCACATAGCAAACCTGGGAAGGAATCGGCCAGAATAGCTACTCGACCAGAGCAACTCGACATAGATGGATTGACAAAAGCGGAGGCTTGCATCAGGGATTGGAGGTAGCATGCACCACATGCGCGAGGACTACGAGGGCGCCAGGACGACAACGGCCAGGGACGAGGAGCACCAGGGCCAATGGCGGCCGGCGCTAGGCGGGCTCGACGTGGGGCTCGCGGAGGACGCGCTCTGCAGCGGGAAGGGTTAGCACAGGGCCACGCCGGCGTCCTGGAGGGAGAAAGGGCACCTAGGGCGGCCGTCGATGTCGGCTCGGGACGCGACCGCGGGGAGGCGAGAGGAGGACGGACGGAGGGAGACGTGCTTGTGGCGGGGTTGGTGGTGGAGTTCGTGTAGAGGGTGGCCGGCCGGCGGCGGGGACGCGACGGCGGAGAGCAGACGGGGACAGGGGAGGAGGGTGCCGCTGCAGGACGGGCGCGGCCGGAGGAGAAGGACCAAGGACGGCGGGGCTCGGGTCGGGCGGCATGGAGGCGGGAGCTCGAGGCGGGGGACGGCGGCACGGAGGCGGGAGCTCGAGGCGGAGGATGGCGGCACGGAGGCGGGACGTCGACGGAGGGCGACGCGGCCGGGGCGAGCTTGGAGACGCGGCTACATCGACGTGGCCGCGCGGTGTCGATGCAGGGGGGCCCGAGGCGACGGCCTGCGCTACTCGGCGAGGCGAGCAGGGCCGGGCACGGGAGGATGCTGAGGCCGGCGGAGGCGGGGGATCCAGGGAGAAGCGGGTCGGGGAGCATCGAGGAAGAAGAGCGGGAGGTGGGGGACGCTATCGGATTGGGGCCGGGGCTAGCGCGGGTGGTGGGGTGCGAGGCGGGGAGGCGTGTCGGTGGGGGTCACGAGAGAGGCAGGGGGTGCCAAGCGGGAGTGGGCGCTGGGGCAGAGGGAGTTGGGTTTGGTGGGTGCAGGGTAGTGGGGGCCAGGCGTCGCTGCAGGTGGGTCAGGCTGAGTGGGGTCTGCGGGGTGGAAGCGTGTTGGGTATGGGTGGCGGCGGGTGTGGGGAGTGGGGTGGAGGCTGGCGGCTGGGAAAGGGGTGAGGGAGTGAGGTGGCGCGATGTGAGTGGGTGGGGAAATGGGCCAAGTGACGTGGAGGAAGGGGATTGGCTGGGGTGAGGTGGAAGGCTGGGTAGGATAAAGGTGGGTAGGGTTTTTGGTAGAAAAGGGTAGGGTAGATTCTGGGTAGGTAGGATTAGGACTAGATATTTTAGACTAGGGTTTGGAGGTGGCCGGCCGGGCTTTCGGGCCTAGCTGGCTGCCTCCCAAAATTTTATTATTAACAACGAGGCGTTTGTAAACCGTTGGTAGACAACAAAAATATTTCGGAGGCCTGAGTTTTAATTTGAAAACAAGACGGGGCGGTCAGGAGACAAAATAGATTTTTCGAAGATAGTTTTATGCAAACAAATGCAAGATGACATGACGATGCTCAAATGCAATGCGGAATGATGACATGAGCTTGCGATCATGATGATGCAATGCACAAAAACAACGCGATTTTCTAGTAGTGGTTTTGCGGGATGCCACAATTCGACACCACTAACAATGGATCTCGCCCTCGAGATCCGCCTCATGGTACCGGGAAGAAGGGCGGCGACGTGAATCTTCTCGCATCGTGTAGATCCTTGCGACACCACTAACAAGAGGTTGTTGCCCGTGATCATCGAGAGAACACTCCGGAAACAAAAGGTCGAAGGTAGAGGTATCAACAAATGAAGCGACCTCTAACTCCGATAGAAAGAGAGAACCGATGCATTCTCATCCACTTCAATGTACACAAGCGAATAGAGTGAGTAGTCTGCATGGGGGCCAATCCATCACGCACCCAAACTATTAGTCTGCACAATTAGTAGATAAGTGTGCAACCATTCTCGGAATCAGACTGAAGATCTCGACAATCGAGGTTCAGAAACAAAGGAGCGATGCAGACTCTGCATCGGAACTAGCGTAGATGATGTCGTCGCATCGGAAAACACCGGAAGGCACGAGAAGGAACAAAGAGAAGTCCACCAGATGAAGGATTCCTCGGATATCATGAAGACCAGATGTAGCAACACCATTACCAAAGGAGGAAGCGAAACCCTGAAGGTACGATGGAACCCAACCACGAGAAGTCCTGGACTCAAAGAGAGCGAAGAGAGCGGATTCAAAACGCGTAGAGGTAAGAGGCGAATAGCAGAGGGGTAAGGAGTAAAATCAGACCTAATCAGAACTATCCAACCGATTTTGCAAAAATAGTTTTGACACTCTACTTCGGCCGTTAGCTAGGTTATCCTACAGGCTGGACTTGTGGGGTATCGCAACTGCTGAGCTCTGATACCACTCTGTAAAACCCTCAGAATCGACCGTATGCAAGTTTTAGCGATTCCCGCCAACCCGCATAGAAACGATTCAAAGGTGCTCACCAAGCACTTGCGGGCGGGTGAAAAACGAAGTAATAACATTACACAACAGTCCTCGATGGGACCCACAGAACAGATATATATACAACACGCCTCCATGAGTCAAGAATACAGATATACAGAACAAAGATCCAAATCACCTTGAAAACGATAGAGCGTCTAGCTACGGACAAGATGCAAATGGGGCTAAGATCCCTGAAGAATAACCAATGGCGTCCATAACCCTGCCCAGGCCAAGCCGGAAGGGTAACCCTGCTAACGACGTCGATCTCAAAACCTGCTTAAACAAAAGGGGTGCCGGCAAAGGGCAAAGGAAAAAGAGGAGCGGTCAGTACTAAGGCCAGTACACGGCGAGGCTAGAATTCGGCGGTCCTCGCCTACATAGGTATGGTGGACTGAAGCGGCAGCGCAGCATGCACTAAACAACCTATAGAGACTCGATACAACTAGCGGCTATCAGAGAGGGATAAGAAAGACCTATTCGGATCCAACCCAAATCTAACACCAAACAAACCCATCCTGTTATTTCCCCCTCGAGACCAAACGAGGAAGTCAACCGAGGAACTCACACCGTTGGCAGTTTTATTTATTCAGTTATCGTTGCAGTAATTACTAGTCAGGTATAGATGGTCATCCTGATATAATAAGCAGTGGGCAGTTTTAGTTAACCATTCCGTTGTGGTGGTAATACTTACTAGTCAGATACATATAACATGAGATATCCCAAACCCAGCAGTTGTTGGTACTTTTATTTAGCCATTCCGTTATAGTTGCAATACTTACTAGTCAGATACAATGGTAGCAAGCGACAACCCAAACAAGCAATTGTTGGCAATTTTATTTAGCCATTCCATTATAATGAAGCTGATTACTAGTCATTATAAAGTCAAATTTATAGCACTACTTTAGTTATAGTTGTCTATGATCGAGATACTGTGCTCCAAGTCGTCCATAACCGCGGACACGGCTTTCAGAAAGTTTTACCCTGCAGGGGTGCACAAATAGCAACACACACTCGATCAACCTCGGAAAAACCAAATCAAAACCCAACGAGGCCTTCACGACAAAGTAATCACCAGATTCAGAAATATTTCAAGGGGCCACCCCATTGAGTACACCCGCAACAAAGCTAGATGACTCCGAGACGGACTCAAGGTTTGGGTGGACGGCTGTAAACGACTGGGAACCCGAAAGTGTGACTGGGCTTGTCGATACCGCGAAATCGTGTCCTGATCCTAAACAGTATAGGTGCTCCTCGCACAATCGTAAATAAAGCAGTAAAGCATGGCA
Source organism: Avena atlantica (assembly GCA_910589765.1). Lineage (NCBI taxonomy): Eukaryota > Viridiplantae > Streptophyta > Magnoliopsida > Poales > Poaceae > Avena > Avena atlantica. The sequence continues at coordinate 8,404,879 of OU342736.1, read as the reverse complement.
TAAGTACAGGATAGTAAATAAAACCTCAAACTAGTTTGTGGCCCCAAGAAATAAGACTGAATCAAGCTCTGGCTCAGGGGGGTCCCATAATCCTCCCGGATGTGGATAGCGCGAATATTCAAGTAACAGGTATCAAGTACTCGGGGTCCTACGGGACACAAGTGGACGGTTAACAACTAAATAACATCTATTGCCCACCTGTGCCTCTGCATTACCTACTTCAATTTTAGTTATTAAACAATAAATGAATTAAACGATAATTAAAGCCATGATCATCTCCAACTTTAAACATGCGGCAATACTCCAACAACTGTGGTACTTGGCGACATGCAACAGCACTTGAGCAAGCGACTACGACGCGCAAGTCCCACTATCTACCAATCAACAGGTAATAGGACGTGTCCAAGGCAATATAAGGCTGCAAGGGATATCACGGGTACGAAAACTAGAGCATCGCAACACAGATAGCAATAGATCAACAGGAGGGAATAAATACTATAAAAGTAAGATAGGTAGAAAGGGGGAGGGGCTCGCCTGAAAACATTGCCGAAGGTTCATCTGAAGATCGGGGCGAAGCTCACATCAACTCAACGGCCCAATCCGCGAAGAAGCAAATCACTAGAAGAAACACCGGATGCACTATTTAATTCTACGGCAAAAGATCGGGCATGATGCATGTATGATGTATGACATGGCAAAGATGCGATGCAATTGGGCAATATTAAGTGGAACCGAGGTCCCGACAATTAATTAATAGGTTCATGTTGTTTATCTACCCCGCAAATTAAAGGTTGTCTTAACAAGGCAAAAGATAACGCCGGTTCGCTACACAAATTTAAATGGGACCAATATACGACTAGATTTGCCCGCATATGGATCCCATATTTAATTATATGGTGAATCGGCATAATGCCCCCAAACCACACAAATATGCATGTGAGATGAACAATTTAATGCAACAAGTTTTATATATAGCATTTATAAAATAGGGCTCGGGAAAAGGTTCACACATCTGGGCTCGGGAGATCTTGGGGTTCCGGGGGTCGGGGTTTGACAGGGATCGAGTTTGGACTTGGTGTAATCGATCTTCAGAAAACGAGAGGTAGATCTTGTCACATCCGGGAAGAAGAACTTGGTTCGGCATCGGGGCGCATCGGATCCGCCTTGGTCGGTGTCGATCTTGTCGGGCCCGCGTATCAGGTCGGTCTTGGCATTCAGGGCGAAGAACTTGGCGTCCTCGAGGAAGTACTTGGCGTATCCGTGTCGACGTCCTTGGCATCCGGGTTCTCGGGCATCGCATCCGGGAAGGAGAACTTGTAGCATCCGGGGAGATCCTTATTCGGCTTCGGTCGAAGTGTTCGGAAGCAGATCTTGGTGTAGGGACGGTCCTTGTCGGCGATTCTTCGGGTTCGACCCCGGGGTCTTCCGGGTTCCATGTCGGAGTACTTGCCGTCCATATTTTGTGGGTGGCGAGATTCTTGAACAACTTGGTGTCCCTGTTTGCCGAAGGCACGACCACCACATAGCACACCTGGGAAGGAATCGGCCAGAATAGCTACTCGACCAGAGCAACTCGACAGAGATGGATGGACAAAGGCGGAGGCTTGCATCAGGGATTGGAGGCAGCGTGCACCACATGCGCGAGGACTACGAGGGCGCCAGGACGACAACGGCCAGGGACGAGGAGCACCAGGGCCAAAGGCGGCCGGCGCTAGGCGGGCTCGACGTGGGGCTCGCGGAGGACGCTCTCTGCAGCGGGAAGGGGTAGCACAGGGCCACGCCGGCGTCCTGGAGGAAGAAAGGGAGCCTAGGGCGGCCGTCGATGTCGGCTCGGGACGCGACCGCGGGGAGGCGAGAGGAGGACGGACGGAGGGAGACGTTCTTGCGGCGGGGTTGGTGGTGGAGTTCGGGTAGAGGGTGGCCGGTCGGCGGCGGGGACGCGACGGCGGAGAGCAGACGGGGACAGGGGAGGAGGGTGCCGCTGCAGGACGGGCGCGGGTCTCGGGTCGGGCGGCAGGGAGGCGGGAGCTCGAAGCGGGGGACGGCGGCACGGAGGCGGGAGCTCGAGGCGGAGGATGGCGGCACGGAGGCGGGAGCTCGAGGCGGAGGATGGAGGCACGGAGGCGGGACGTCGACGGAGGGCGACGCGGCCGGGGCGAGCTTGCAGACGCGGCTACGTCGACGTGGCCGCGCGGGGTCGATGCAGAGGGGCCCGAGGCGACGGCCTGCGCTACTCGGCGAGGCGAGCAGGGCCGGGCACGGGAGGATGCTGAGGCCGGCGGAGGCGGGGGATCCAGGGAGAAGCGGGTCGGGGAGCATCGAGGAAGAAGAGCGGGAGGTGGGGGACGCTATCGGGGTGGGGCCGGGGCTAGCGCGGGTGGTGGGGTGCGAGGCGGGGAGGCGTGTCGGTGGGGGTCACGAGAGAGGCAGGGGGTGCCAAGCGGGAGTGGGTGGGGTTGGTGGGTGCAGGGTAGTGGGGGCCAGGCGTCGCTGCAGGTGGGTCAGGCTGAGTGGGGTCTGCGGGGTGGAAGCGTGTTGGGTATGGGTGGCGGCGGGTGTGGGGAGTGGGGTTGAGGCTGGCGGCTGGGAAAGGGGTGAGGGAGTGAGGTGGCGCGATGTGAGTGGGTGGGGAAATGGGCCAAGTGACGTGGAGGAAGGGGATTGGCTGGGGTGAGGTGGAAGGCTGGGTAGGATAAGGGTGGGTAGGGTTTTTGGTAGAAAAGGGTAGGGTAGATTCTGGGTAGGTAGGATTAGGACTAGATATTTTAGACTAGGGTTTGGTGGTGGCCGGCCGGGCTTTCGGGCCTAGCTGGCTGCCTCCCAATATTTTATTTATTAACAGCGAGGCGTTTGTAAACCGTTGGTAGACAACAAAAATATTTCGGAGGCCTGAGTTTTAATTTGAAAACAAGACGGGGCGTTCAGGAGACAAAATAGATTTTTCGAAGATAGTTTTATGCAAACAAATGCAAGATGACATGACGATGCTCAAATGCAATGCGGCATGATGACATGAGCATGCGATCATGATGATGCAATGCACAAAAACAACGCGATTTTCTAGTAGTGGTTTTGCGGGATGCCACACGCTTTTACACTGAAAAGAGCTCCATCTTGATCCGTTGAAATGACACCATGGAAGTTATGGTTTGGGGTCAAAACCCAAGTTGTCATTTCTTAAATTTTGGTATGCTAAACATAAGTAAGATGTTTACAACCGAAGTTGGATGAGCATGTCTTTGTAGGTTATTTCGAATAACAATTGGTTATTCCTTCATAACACCAAGGACAAAAGGGTTTGTCGCTTGAAACGTGAAGTTTCTTGAAGAAGGAATTTTTCGTAAAAGTTAAGTGGGAGGACAATAGAACTTTGATAAGGTTAGCGAACCTTAGCTATATGTGCTAAGTTGCGCAGCACCGAAAATCGTTCCGAAGGCTGCCATAATTCTCATAGCTTATGTGCCTCAAAGGTTGTGGTCACGGAGATCTAAGTTCCTATTGAAACAAGTAGGTCGGTTAAACAATGAAATGCTGAGATTTGAGAGTAAATCATTATTGTTTGACAATGATTAAACGAATACATACAAAGAAGCGATGATGGGCCCTGACTCCGTCAAATGGCTTGAAGCCATTAAATCCGTGATAAGTTCATACACGATAAATCAAGTTTTGAACTTGGAAGACCCTCCGGAAAGGTGTAAAAACCTATCGGTCGTATTTGGATCTATAAAGAAACAAACATGGATGTTTCACATCTATGAAATAGTTGACATGTCGTAAAGTATTTTATGACAATGTTCAAGGAGTTGACTATGACAAGATTTGATCTTTCATAGCGATATTTAGTCTGGACGGATTAAAGTAGCAACCACTACATATAATTTGGTGTATGGTAGATGAATAAACAAAACAAAGTTCTTCTAATAGAATGGTTACCTAGGACGTGTACATGACACGGTCCAAAGGGTTTTGTTAAATTCAAAGGATGCTAAAAGGGCATGCAAACTTAAATGGTTGAGGTAAGCATCGCGGAGTTGGAATCTTCACCGTAATGAAAAGGAGTTTTCATCAGGAAACGATGAAGATGCTTGCATTTGCAAGAAATTAAGTGGGAGCGATAAGACATATTTCTAATACATTATGTGGAGGACATCTTGTTGATTAGAAATGATGTATATTTTATTGACAAAGTTTAAGAATTTCATTTCGATGAAAGACTTAGGCAAAACCCGAATATTTAGCATAAATGTCTATAGTGGATAGACTGTGACGCTAATATGGTTGTGCCAAACGTACATATATGACATATTGAAGGAGTTCAATATAGAAACGACAAGAAAAGGTTCTTGTCGCATGGAAAAGGAATTGAATCAAGATTCAATTGTATCGACACTTGATAAGTGAAACAAGATTCAAGTTCTTTGACACTTGATGAGTGAAATCACGAGATTGTTTTGATCAATCATACCATGATATGTACACATCCAGATATGTCCTATGCTCTAAGTGTTATGAGCATATACCAGAATGAATCATAAAATGATCATTAGACTATAGTAAGGATATTCTTATGATCTTTTGGAAGAACTAAGAATATATTTGTGTAGAGGTGACAAACAATTACAAATAGTTCATTGTAAAGCATTACATTGATACTAGTTTTTTCACAAGATACAAATTAAATTTATCTCAATTTAAACTATGAGTGGCACAATGAAATGGAAAGAAAGTTTCCATGATGGATTTGGATGAAATCCATAGTTAAGACATTGTGACGAATACTACCACAAAAGGGCTAAGTATATGACTGCTATAGTAGCAGCAAAGGAGGGAAATTGTGTCAAGTAGTTTGTTATCAAACTAAGGTGTGGTTCGCAACGGGCTAACACTAAAGATATATTGTATGACAATAGTATCGACGTGTTTTAACCCCAAGGAACTAAAGGTCTCACCAAAAGACCAAATTTATACAATGCCATCTCATTGGAGAATGAGTGATGCGTGAAGACGCAAAGACATGCAAATACACGCGGACCTGAAAGTGTCAGATCCGTACATTATGTTAACCACTTGAAATTTCGTATTTGGAACACCAGAAAGCCATAGGTGTTCAATACACAAAGTTTTCAAACTAGATTATTGTCTCTAGTGCAAGTGGGAGACTGAAGGGAATATGCCCGAGAGGTAATAATAAAGTGGTTATTATCGTATTCCTTATTTATGATAAATGTTTATTTTTGCATGCTATAATTGTATCAATATGGAAACGTTAATACATTTGTGTTTAATAAACAAAAAGGAAGTTCCTAGTTATGCCTCTCTTATAAACTAGCTCGTTGATTAACAAGATGATCAAAGTTTCCTGATCATGGACATTGGATGTTGTTAATAACGAGGTCACAACATTAGTGTAATGATGTGATGAACATTCATCCGAAGTATAGCATTACGATCAAAGTCATTGAGTTTATATTGCTATAACAACTTACGAAGTGATCCTAATCCTTAGACCATGAGATCATGTCAATCACTAACACCGGAAGAGTTTCTCGATGACATCAAACGTCACACCATAACTGGGTGATTATAAAGATGTCTTCAGAACTAGTAAAGTGTTATGTTGAGACCCATGGATCGAGAGTGGAATTTGTTCATCCCGATGATGGATAGATATGCTCTGGGCCCTCTCGGTGATATCACATTGATTAGCTTGCAAGCAAGTGATTTGTTCACTAGAATGTTATATCACGGGAACGAGAAAAGAGTGCATGTCGGTAACGAGATCAAACTAGGTATGGAGATACCGATGATCGAATCTCGGACATGTAATATATCGTGAAACAAAGGGATTAAGATACTAACGTAAAAGGTTCACACGATCACAGAAGTCACCGTTGAATGTGTGGGAGTCAGTATGGATCTCCAGGTCCTGCTACTGATTATTGATCGGAGAAGGGTCTCGATCATGTCCGCATTATTCGCGAACCGTAGGGTGACACACTTAAGGGATACCGACACCATTCAGTGCAAATGATATGCCAGAAAAAGAAAAGGAAAGCGCATGAATTTATTTCACTAGATACCGGAACTGTTTCGGTTGAAATTGCTGAAACTGGTTCTGCATGTGAAATTGAAATGTTGTAAGGGGTTTTATGTGAATGTTTGTTAATTAAAGTAATTAACAAAATTCTGAATAAAATAAATAAAAGAGTTTTATTTAAATGAGAGCTTGCATTAAATTTGGTGGAAATTTAATGCATGTGAGTGGATTTTTGAGTTGAGGCTTTTTAATGTGAGTGGAGGCTTTTCATTTTGAGTGGGAGCTCCACCCACATGAATGTGGAAGAGGTGGGGGAAGCCCCCATGGCTGGGCGCCATGCCCCTTGGGTGCCCCCCCTCTCATCCTCTCAAAGCACACCTCCTCGCGAAGGATCTCTCTCCTCCCTTTAGAATTTCCCCATGGTCTCGGATCAGCGAGATACATGTTCCCGGTGGCTTTTTCTGGAAGGATTTTTTGCTTCCGCTTCTTCGCTGGAGCGAGGGAGCGGAGGTTGTCGGGGTACCCGTACGTGTGTGCGATCACGGATGCACCACTGCTTTGAGGTGCTGGACTTGATCGTGCTGGACCGGGTGGACCAGATGGACTTCATCACGATCTTGAGATCGGCAAGCGTTCGTCTACATCATCCACGAGTACAACCTCGTTAATGCTATTCGGTCTTCGAGGGTATGTATTCTATGGATGTATATCCACCCGTTGCTTGTATCTAGTAGATAGATCTTGGTACATAGATGTTCCCATCATAGGAATTTTTTTTGTTTTCTATGCTGCGAACTCTACAGGTAGAACCAAAGATTAGAGGGGTGAGCAGATTGGATCTGGCATGGAGTATGCTAGGTATATTAGAGTTTAGAGCCTCCTCTTCGTTCCCTCCTGACCTTTATATGGGGCGGCCAGGTTTCACGGTAGGTCGAGTTGGTTAAAGATTAGGGTTGGACCCTTTGTATGAAATTTTGTATATAGCTATCCGTGTTCTCCAAGAAGTCGCATTCGTACGGGCCTTTGTGATCACCTGAATCCTTCCTGGGCTTTGCCATCCGTATTGGGTAATTTTGTGGGCCTCTGCCAAGCTGACACAGGGTAGGATAACATTAGCCATCCGTATGACATACCAATGTCACCTTGTCAGCATCTTTAGGATCGACAAAACTCTTGGGTTGACCATATATACAACTATTCCTCAATGCCACCATTATGGAACACCGTTTTGACATCCATCTGCCAAATCTCATAATCGAAAAATGCAGCGATTGCTAACAAAATCCTCACAGACTATAGCTACGCTACTGGTGAGAAGGCCTCATCATATTCAACTCCTTGAATTTTTCGGAACCCTTTAGCGACAAGTCGAGCTTTATATATAGTAACATTTCCATCAGCGTCTGTTTTTCCTTTTGAAAATCCATTTGTTCTCGACAGCCTTGCGGCCATCACAGCTTCTTGCCATTTGTTGGAATCAGGGCTCATCATTTCTTCTTCATATGTCGCAGGGTCATCAGTGTTCTCCACCAACATGACATTCAAGACAGATTCATACTAATCAGGAGTGGTACGAACCCTCATCAACCTGCGAGGTTCACCAGAAACTTCGTTCGAAGTTTCATGATTATCATTATTAGCTTCTTCTCTTATTGGGTCAGGCGGCATAGAAACATCTTCTTGTGTTGTGCTACTCTAAATTTTGAGATAAGGTTTAACAACCTGCTCGGGTTCTCCTTTCCTTGCAGTCACATCTTTCATGAGAAACTCCTTTTCAAGAAAGGATCCATTCTTGGCAATGAAAACTTTGCCTTCGGATGTATGATAGAAGGTATACCCAATTGTTTCTTTAGGATATCCTATGAAGATGCATATTTACGTTCTGGTTTCAAGCTTTTCAGGTTGTAACTTCTTTACATAAGTTTCGCAGCCCCAAACTTTAAGGAATGACCTACGTTTCTTTCCAAACCACAATTCATACGTGTCATTTCAATTGATTTAGATGGTGCCCTAATTAAAGTGAATGTCGATGTCTCTAATGCATAACCCCAAAATGATAATGGGAAATATGTAAGAGACATCATAGACCGAACCATATCTAAGAGACTTTGATTACGAAGTTCAGACACACCATTATGTTGTGGTGTTCCCGGCGGTGTCAACTGTTGTTAGGGGGATTGTTGGGCCACGCAGAGATAAAACAAAACTTTTTCCTCTAACGTGGTGATCCCAAGATCTAGCTGAGGTAGAAGGCCACGAGGTTTACCACTAGACGCGCGGTTGCGGACTACTGATGAAGCGCGTCAGTTGATGCAGTGCAGTCCTCACGATCCGATCGTCCTGGTGCTGATCGTACAGCACCTCTGCTGGTATCCACACGTACAAGGAGGAGCACCGGCGGCGAACTGCTAGGTTCGTTACGGCGGCTGGACTGCTGTGGAGCTAGGGTTTCCAACACATGGAATGACCTAACCGAACAACGATTAACCACTTCTGGGTTACTGTGCTCCACTATATATAGGGAGTGAACGTGGGCTCCGCTCGCGCGACCCATTCACTAAAGCCCATATAAAACTAGTCACCGTGAGTCCAACTCACTAACTCAGTCCTAATCCGGTTTAGGTCCATCCCAACCAGATTATATGTTCAGATCCAATCCGAACTTGCTCCCGCTCTTAAGCGTGTGACCCCGCAGGCTCATGGTTACCTGGACACGATTAGAGTCCAACTCTCAATCGATCAATCGGCATCGGCTCCTAGCAGAACTTGCCGATTCCCAAGTACCAAAGAGTCATGACGACTTGCCTTTCCAATGCGACTTACGTCTGAGTCCCTTTTGCCTCACGATATACCTTGTCAGACTATAGGCGAATATATGTCATCCCTTAAATAGTCCAACTCTCTTCTCGATCCGAGATAAGTGATTCACCCGACTAACTCTTAGCCGATCGCCTCGGTTAACACTTAACCGAGTCGTGCATGGCCATGCTTTCCGAATCATATCTCACGAGAGGGCCCAGAGAATATCTCTCCGAGTGGAGGGGCAAAATCCCATCTTGGTTATTCACATCATGCAGCTTGATTCTCAGTCGACCCGAACCCTGCCTTTATAACTGCCCAGTTACGGATCAGCGTTTGACAGAACCTAAGTCGGTGATCCTCAACTCGGACTATCAACAACCTCAGGTCTAAGGATTACATTGATTGAGATATACAAATGACAGCTTAGTTCGTTGTATCTCAATATGGGTCAATCCGACTCGCTAAACTCTTTAGCCTAGTCTGTGTAAGTTGGAATAGCATCTCCATGCCCATGACAAGTGGAACCGAGTCATCAAGCCAACTTTCACATTGGTCTAAGTTGTGTGTCCAGCACAACCTCAATGACCAAGGATATTTAGTACAAACAACATGAATGCATAGTTCCACAACTGAATCACATATTCAATGATACACATCAAATGTTTATACAAGGACTACTTAATAACTTTATGAATACAATGGGAAATATCATCATACATGATTGCCTCTAGGGCATATTCCCAACAGTCTCCCACTTGCACTAGAGTCAATCTTCCGACATCACATGTCTAAGCATCTAATGCCCATGGCTCTTAAGTGCGCCTCATGCTTCGGCTGGGGTAACGGCTTTGTCAACGTATCCGCAATATTTGCATCCGTGTGTACTTTGCATAACTTGATATCACCCTGATCCACGAACTGGCGAATCAGGTGGTACCGCATGAGTATGTGCTTGTTCTTCTGGTGTTGTCTAGGTTCCTTGGCTTGTGCAATAGCACCATTGTTGTCACAATATACGTCCAACGGATTGGACGAGCCCTGAACCACACCAAGATCCATGAGGAAATTCCTCATCCAAACAGCTTCCTTTGCTGCCTCCGAGGCAGCAATATACTCAGCCTCTGTTGTAGACGCAGACACAGTCTCTTGCTTGGAACTTTTCCAGCTCACAGCACCTCCGTTTATAATAAACACGTATCCGGATTGCGAACGAGAATCATCAGAGTCTGTGAGATAACTTGCATCCGTGTAACCCTTTACACTAAGTTCATCTTCACCACCATAAACCAAGAACATATCCTTAGTCCTTCTCAAGTACTTTAGGATATTTTTAGCCGCTGTCCAGTGGATCTCTCCAGGATCAGCCTGGTATCTGCTCACAACACTTAGAGCATAGGAAACATCCGGCCTAGTACAAATCATGGCGTACATGATGGATCCGACTGCAGAAGCATATGGAATCGCACTCATCCGACTTCGCTCATCAGTTGTCGAAGGACACTGAGTCTTGCTAAGTTTTACACCATGGGACATCGGTAAGAACCCCTTCTTAGACGATTCCATGTTGAACCTTTTCAACACTTTGTCCAAATAAGTACTCTGACTCAATCCAATGAGCCTCCTTGATCTATCTCTATAGATCCGGATTCCGAGGATGTATGTTGCCTCACCCAAGTCTTTCATTGAGAAACTCCTTTCCAATGATTCCTTGGTTTCTTGCAACATCTGGACATCATTTCCAATCAGTAATATGTCATCCACATATAAGATTAGAAAATTTACTTTGTTCCCACTAAACTTCTTGTACAAACAAGAATCATGATCACTCTTGATGAAGCCAAACGATTTGACTACCTCATCAAAGCGAATATTCCAACTCCGAGATGCTTGCTTCAACCCATAAATGGATTTCTGAAGTTTGCATACCTTGTCAGCATTAGCCGGATCGACAAAACCCTCGGGCTGTATCATATACACGTCCTCGGTTAAATTTCCGTTAAGGAAAGCCGTTTTGACATCCATCTGCCATATCTCATAGTCGAAATAGGCCGCTATAGCTAACATGATCCGAACTGATTTAAGCATCGCTACGGGCGAGAAGGTCTCGTCGTAATCAACTCCTTGAACTTGTCGGAACCCCTTCGCGACAAGGCGTGCTTTATAGATTGAAACATTTCCATCCATATCAGTTTTCTTCTTAAAGACCCATTTGCACTCGACGGGTCTTGCACCGTCTGGCAGATCAACCAAGTTCCAAACTTGATTTTCATCCATGGACTTTATCTCGGATCTCATGGCTCCAAGCCATGACTCGGAATCAGATCCCACCATCGCTTCCGAATAATTTGCCGGCTCATCACTGTCTAACAGTAACACATCACGAACACTTCGTAATCTTGCCGATCTTCGTAGTACAGGTGCTGCTGTCGGCTCAGCTGCCACGATCGGCTCAACCTCCAAGGTTTTTGCCGATTCGCTATTAGCCGATTCGCTATTAGCCGATTCCTCTCGAATTTCTTCGAGTTGCACCGTGCTCCCACTTACTCCCCGACTGAGAAACTCTTTCTCAAGGAAGACACCGTTCCGAGCGACAAACACTTTGCCCTCTTCTCGGTTGTAGAAGTAGTAACCCAAGGTTTCCCTCGGATACCCCACGAAAATACATTTATCCGACTTGGCCGTAAGCTTGTCCGACTGAAGTCGCTTGACAAAAACTTCACAACCCCAAATCTTAAGAAAAGACAAACTCGGCTTTTTGCCTGTCCACATCTCATGCGGTGTCTTCTCTACCGATTTTGATGGTACTTTGTTTAGTGTGAACGCCGCTGTTTCTAGACAATAACCCCAAAATGATAAAGGCAGATCTGTCCGACTCATCATTGATCGTACCATGTCCAATAAGGTCCGATTCCGCCTTTCCGAAACACCATTCCTTTGTGGCGTTCCTGGCGGAGTAAGTTGAGGAACTATTCCACAACTTTTCAGATGGTCATCAAACTCATGGCTCATGTACTCGCCTCCTCGGTCCGACCGAAGAAACTTTATTTTCTTGCCGAGTTGATTCTGTGCTTCATTCTGGAATTCTTTGAACTTTTCAAAGGCTTCCGACTTATGTTTCATTAAGTAGATATATCCATACCTACTCAAATCATCAGTGAAGGTAATGAAGTACTCATAACCACCCCTGGCTGTCGTGCTCATTGGTCCACATACATCACTATGTACTAGTCCCAATAAGTTGTCTTGTTCATTTTGCCGAGTAGGCAAGATTCGCATGTCTCGAACGACTCCAAGTCGAACGAAGTTAGGAGTCCATCATCATGGAGCTTCTTCATGCGTTTCCAACTTATATGACACGGCCGACAGTGCCAAAAGTAAGTCATATTCAGATCATTTGGTTTCAACCTTTTAACATTTATGTTATAAACCGACTCTCCATCAAGATTCAAAATAAATAACCCGTCCTGTACGGGTGCAAAGCCGTGAAACATATCATTCAAATACAAAGAACAACCATTATTCTTGATATTCGACTCATAGCCTTGCCTCATCAAACATGAAGCAGAAATAATGTTTCGACTGAGCACTGGAACATAATAAATATTATTTAGTTCCATAATGAATCCGGAAGGTAAATGAAGTTGCATCGTGCCGACTTCCAACGCAGCAACTCTTGCTTTGTTGCCGACTCGAATATCAACCTCGCCTCTTGCTACGCTCCTAGTTCTTACCAGTCCCTGCAACGAGTTGCAGATGTGAATAACTGATCCGGTATCATATACCCAAGAACTATTAGGTGCATCAGCAAGATATATGTCTATAACATTGCAAATAAGTGTACCTGAGTCGGAAGTCATACCTCCACTCTTGGCTTTGTCGGCCAAGTACTTGCTGCAGTTCCTCTTCCAATGGCCATCCGCCTTGCAGTAGAAGCAAGTGGATCCGGCTGAAGGAGATGGTTTAGTCCCTGAGGAAGCGCTTGGGACCGGGTCCTGAGCCTGCTTTCCTCCTGACTTAACCTTCTTCTTAGTCCAAGAACTCTTCTTGAACTTAGCCTTATTCTGCACCATCAACACTTGACTGGTGCCCTTCTTGAGATCCGCCTCTGCCTGCTTGAGCATCCCATGCAATTCAGTGAGCTTCTTATCCATACCATGCATGTGGTAGTTCGAAATGAACTGTCCATATGCACTAGGAAGAGAGTTCAGAATTATATCCGTAGCGAACTCTTCGCTTATGGGGTAGCCAAGCCTTTCCAGAGACTGAACGTAACCAACCATTTTGATCACATGCGGACTCAGTGGATCACCATCCTTAAGCTTGCAACTCAGCAAAGCCTGAGAGACTTGATACCTCTCAGTCTTCGCCTGAGCCTGGAACATACTTTTGAGGCTTTCGATCATATCGTAGGCCTCAACATGCTCGAACTGCTTTTGCAAGTCCGGTTCCATGTGAGCAAGCATAAGACAGCTGATATCCGTGGACTCATCCTTAGCCCGACGGTAGGCATTGGTTGCTGCGACAGTCGCATTCTCATTCGGCTCATCTGGAAGTGGGTTGTCTAGGACATGGTCCTTCTTTTCTTGTTTGAGAACAATTCTCAGATTTCGATACCAGTTGGTAAAATTAGTGTCGTTCAGTTTATCTTTCTCAAGAATGGTTCTCAACGCAAAACCGGATATCTGAGAGTGACTGCTACTTGGTGCCATGATCTACAACAGAAAATATGCAAAACACTTAAGACATGTATTCATAAAAGAGCAAGCATATTAAACACTTTAATATTTTATGCTCCCACTAGAACCAACACCCCTCCGATGGTTACTTAGTGATTCAGGATCCTAAATAAGCAAGTCGGCTAGTGAGCTTTAGCATCACCGCTAGCCGCCAAGTGATCTAGGTAGACAACTCCTTGTCAATCGCATCTCATGCGACTCCTGTTGGACGGGTGGCATGACATGCCCCGGCTCCCATCCGACTTTTCCCCGAGTCCCACAACCGTTGTGATAGACCCGTCTAGCTTACCGAGTGTTTCTGCAGTAAGAGTCCGACTCGAACACACCTAGTCGGAAAGAATTGGCAGCACCTCAATTTTATGAGCCCACTACCAAAAATGTCCGACTTGTGATGGTGCAAACACTGGCGGGAAAACCGACTAGATCTTCTTTGAGGGATTAAATTTTACCGACTATCTAATAGAGGTAAAACTGAGACATAACAATAACACAAAATAAAGCAATTATAATGTGAAATGGTATGGCTCTCTTCATGGCGATCTCCATCTCCACAAAGCCTGTAATCCGACTCGTGCCAACTCTTGTCACTTGCCGTCTTACTCCATGTCGCCGACATGTATAATGGCTTGCATGCCTTCCGGGTTCTCAAACAGCTACACTAGCTTAGTAAAGTAAATTACATAGAGAATCCGACACGCAGGTCGTTATACAATAAAATGACAGCACCTAGGCTCCAGCCGGCTGACAAAAACCGTGATTCGCAGATCACGTATGGATTACACACATACATCACATGCACATGAACCATACCATTCACAACTTCCTGCAAAAACAAGTTATGCATAGATACAATATCTACCGGCGTTGTGAAACTCGCAACGACATCTAAGGCGCTACAACAGGGCGAAGCCGGCGATTTTTTCGAAAACATAGATCTCATCTACGATCCGAACATGGATTCCGACCATCGTTCCGATTCGATCAAACCATTTGATCTTCGATCACCGCTTCTGGATTTACGTGTCACAGTCTACCCCGATGGCGGAAGCCGACCGGTAGGGGTATGTCGTTCCACGACCTCAGCAGTATGATCACGGAAATCAGATCTACCATTCCCCGAGTACAGTTGATCCAATCAACTTCATACAAAACCGATCTATCTCATAGATCGACCACCAAAACAGCACATAGATCTCATCTATAGCCTACCGCATATCTCATATGCGAGATCTCGAGCCTAAAACCAGAAGCTATCGCTCTGATACCACTGTTGGGCCACGCAGAGATAAAACAAAACTTTTTCCTCTAACGTGGTGATCCCAAGATCTAGCTGAGGTAGAAGGCCACGAGGTTTACCACTAGACGCGCGGTTGCGGACTACTGATGAAGCGCGTCAGTTGATGCAGTGCAGTCCTCACGATCCGATCGTCCTGGTGCTGATCGTACAGCACCTCTGCTGGTATCCACACGTACAAGGAGGAGCACCGGGGCGAACTGCTAGGTTCGTTACGGCGGCTGGACTGCTGTGGAGCTAGGGTTTCCAACATATGGAATGACCTAACCGAACAACGATTAACCACTTCTGGGTTACTGTGCTCCACTATATATAGGGAGTGAACGTGGGCTCCGCTCGCGCGACCCATTCACTAAAGCCCATATAAAACTAGTCACCGTGAGTCCAACTCACTAACTCAGTCCTAATCCGGTTTAGGTCCAACCCAACCAGATTATATGTTCAGATCCAATCCGAACTTGCTCCCGCTCTTAAGTGTGTGACCCCGCAGGCTCATGGTTACCTGGACACGATTAGAGTCCAACTCTCAATCGATCAATCGGCATCGGCTCCTAGCAGAACTTGCCGATTCCCAAGTACCAAAGAGTCATGACGACTTGCCTTTCCAATGCGACTTACGTCTGAGTCCCTTTTGCCTCACGATATACCTTGTCAGACTATAGGCGAATATATGTCATCCCTTAAATAGTCCAACTCTCTTCTCGATCCGAGATAAGTGATTCACCCGACTAACTCTTAGCCGATCGCCTCGGTTAACACTTAACCGAGTCGTGCATGGCCATGCTTTCCGAATCATATCTCACGAGAGGGCCCAGAGAATATCTCTCCGAGTGGAGGGGCAAAATCCCATCTTGGTTATTCACATCACGCAGCTTGATTCTCAGTCGACCCGAACCCTGCCTTTATAACTGCCCAGTTACGGATCAGCGTTTGACAGAACCTAAGTCGGTGATCCTCAACTCGGACTATGCAACAACCTCAGGTCTAAGGATTACATTGATTGAGATATACAAATGACAGCTTAGTTCGTTGTATCTCAATATGGGTCAATCCGACTCGCTAAACTCTTTAGCCTAGTCTGTGTAAGTTGGAATAGCATCTCCATGCCCATGACAAGTGGAACCGAGTCATCAAGCCAACTTTCACATTGGTCTAAGTTGTGTGTCCAGCACAACCTCAATGACCAAGGATATTTAGTACAAACAACATGAATGCATAGTTCCACAACTGAATCACATATTCAATGATACACATCAAATGTTTATACAAGGACTACTTAATAACTTTATGAATACAATGGGAAATATCATCATACATGATTGCCTCTAGGGCATATTCCCAACAGGGATAACCCCCGGTAGGGTCACGAGTGGTGAAATGTAGCATAGCTAGGCAGGCTCCGAGTGAAGAAGGAACCAGGCCGAGTAAGGACGGCCGGGAAAGAGAAGCGTGTGCGGCCGACATATGAACTATGTCAGACCGCATAAGACAAAGTTATTATTTTTGCAGGAACCAACGAGCTGAGTCTACCGAGGAAGGGCCGAGTCTAATACGACGCGTGGGACCTTTATGAGTAAGGTTCAGGAGGAACCATGGCAAAGGATGGTCAAAAGAGAAGGGCGACACCGGGTGACACAAAAGTACCCGAGTGATGCCCAAAGCCTACGCTGACGTACAAAGTTACAGTGTGACTCCAAAAGAAACAGGAGGCGACGTACCAGAAGACCGTTAGCTGTCAAGCTTTATGGACTAGGCCATTGGGCTTAGGGCAAGCCCATGACCCGACCCACATTGTAGGGACCAAGATCCAAACAGTAAACCCTAGAACCCAAAGGGGTATAAGCTATCTAGCGCTGCATATATAAGGAAGGGCATAGCTGGAGTAGGAGAAGGTTGGACCAAGTAGGGAACTAGTGCACTGAACTCTAGTTCATACAACTCAAGGAGCACTTGTAATCCTCGGGTATCAATCAAATCGCCATGTGTGGATAGTTCTTCTTGTTCTTGGTGCATGGATTGACCGTGCACTCCATCCCCTGTGACCACAATCACCCATTCGGCCCCCAACTTAAGCCTACCTATGGCATCTGCCGTGCCACCACCATGTCAGTTGGCACCCACCGTGGGGAAGAAAAAGGTGCTTGATGGAGTCTTCATCTGGAAGGGCAACATCATCGCCAATACTGGCGAGCGCGTCTACTCCGGCCTCGTCCAGAGGTTTGGAGCGCTCAACTTCGTCAGCGACAACGCAGGCTGCTTTGGGAACAAGCCGTTCCCTAGGGGCGGTCGCTTCATCAAGTTCGGCGAGCACTAGGTCTATGTCGCAGTGCGCATGGAGCGCGCATATCCGGAGCGCATCGTCCTGGCACCGGATCCGTCAGCGATTCCTATCGCTGGGAAGCTTCACCAACTCGTCTCCGTGGAGGTAATGATGATAGCCCCAAACCCCGTGGCTCCACCGATAGTTCCAGTAGTGAATGAGAATGTTGAGGGAGGAAATCATGGGGAAACACCAAGGGCTGCAAGAACAGCAAAGGCACCACTGGAAAAAACAGAAAACATAGCTAGGAGTAAAAGGGCTAAGGAGCTATAGGAAGCAATAGACATGTTGGCAGAGCCAGTAGCACAGGCAACTAACTCGGCATGTGCGCAAGCCGAGTTGGAGGAAGCCAGGATAAATGTTTTGGAGAAAGCCAAGGAATTAGCGCAGTTACAGCAAGATGTGGATATCACTATCCGAGAGCTCAACTCGGCAAATCGAGTCAAGGGCGCGAAGAACCGGCTGGTGAAGGGAATATGCCCTGAGAGGCAATAATAAAGTGTTTATTATGTGTATTCCAAGTATATGATAGATGTTTATTTTGCATGCTATAATTGTATTAATACGGAGACGTTAATACATGTGTGTTTAATAAACAAACAGAAAGTTCCTAGTTATGCCTCTCTCATAAACTAGCTCGTTGATTAACAAGATGATCAAGGTTTCCTGATCATGGACATTGGATGTTGTTAATAACGGGATCACAACATTAGTGTAATGGTGTGATGAACATTCATCCGAAGTATAGCATTACGATCAAAGTCATTGAGTTTATATTGCTATAACAAATTACGAAGTGATCCTAATCCTTAGACCATGAGATCATGTCAATCACTAACACCGGAAGAGTTTCTTGATAACATCAAACGTCACACCGTAATAGGGTGATTATAAAGATGGATTCAGAACTAATAAAGTGTTATGTTGAGGCTCATGGATCGAGAATGGAATTTGTTCATCCCGATGATGGATAGATATGCTCTGGGCCCTCTCGGTGATATCACATTGATTAGCTTCCAAGCAAGTGATTTGATCACTAGAATGTTATATCACAGGACCGAGAAAAGAGTGCATGTCGGTAACGAGATCAAACTAGGTATGGAGATACTGATGATCGAATCTCGGACATGTAATATATAGTGAAACAAAGGGATTAAGATACTAGCGTAAAAGGTTCCGACGATCACAAGAAAGTCATCGTTGAATGTGTGGGAGTCAGTATGGGTCTCCAGATCCCGCTTCTGATTATTGATCCGAGAGGGGTCTCGATCATGTCCGCATTATTCACGAACCGTAGGGTAACACACTTAAGAGACACCGACATCCAATTGGAGCAAATGTTTCATGCCGAAAGAATGAACAAGCGCAGGAATTTATTTCACTAGATACCGAAACAGGTTTTCAGGTGAAATTGCATAAAGTGGTTATGCATGTGAAATAGAATTCTAGAAAGGGGTTATTTGTGAATGTTTGTCATTAAAGTAATTGGCAAAATTCTGAATAAAAATAAAAGAGTTTTATTTAATGAGAGTTTGCATTAAATTTGGTGGAAATTTAATGGGAATTTGAGTGGACTTTTGAGTGGAGGGAATTTAAAGGGCATTTTGTGAGTGGAGTGTCCACCCACATGAATGAAGGAGGGGAGGGGGCAGCCCCCATGGCCGGCGGCCACTCCCTTGGGTTCCCCCCCTCCTCCTATAAAAGGATCCCCCCTCCTCACTTGTCTCTCACACCTCCTCGTGAAGGATCTCTCTCCCCCTCTAGAATTTATCCCCCATGGTCTCGGACTAGCGAGATACATGTTCCCGGTGGCTATTCGGCAAGAAAGAGTTGTGCTTCCGCTGCATCGCTGGAGCGAGGAGGCGGAGGTTGCTCGGTGCCTCGAACGTGTGTGCGAGCACGGATGCGCTGCTGATTTGCGGCGCTAGGACTTCCTCTCGATCTTGAGATCGGCAAGAGATTGTCTACATCAACCACGAGTTGAACTCGTTAAGCTTTGTCGGTCTTCAAGGGTATGTTCTCTACGGATATACATCCGCCCGTTGTTTGTATCTAGTAGATAGATCTTGGTATATAGTTCACATTGTAGGAAATTTTTTGTTTTCTATGCTGCGAACCCTACAGTGGTATCAGAGCCGGATCTATGCGTAGATACTTTACACGGGTAGTACACATATGAGTATGTGGGCGATCATGATCATGTTGTTGCTACTTTGTTGTAATTTCGGATATTGGTGGCATAGTGGGATGAAGCGGCCCGGACAAACTTTACATGTCCTCGCACACGAGACCTGTTCCACGCTTGACATGCAACTAGTTTGCATAAGTGGCTAGCGGGTGTCTGTCTCTCCTACTATAGTCAATATCTATTTTGCAAGCGAGTTTTCAACAATTTGATTATCCTCGTTGTGGTTCATGTTCGTAGGTAAGAACGGTTCTATCTCGAAAGCCCTAAGCCACGTAAAACATGCAATGGATAAATTAGAGGCGTCTAGTTTAGATTGTTGCTAGGATAGTGTTATGATATGGTAGTGTTGTAAGTAGAAGTATGAGATGATACTCTTACAACACACATAGCGTGTAAAATCCATAGACCTTGGATTTACAGATATAGGTATGATAGTGATCATACCACGATGCACATGATAGAGATCATCTGCGGGAACCATATCATTTCACTAATAAACGTTTGATGTTTGATAGCATCTTATATTGCTTGTTTAGCGCTTTTTTAGCATAATAAGATGATCCATCATTTAAATATCAAGATAAGAATGCGTTCTTCCTTCAGTATGCACCGATTATGTTTTCGTCGCTCCAAGACATCACGTGATGATCGGGTGTTCTTTGATCCACGACCATATTTCGGGTGTAAAACAGTTACACATGCGAATACTAAGGTTCTAACTTGGCGAGCCTAGCATGTACAGACATGGCCTCGGAACACGGACCGAAAGTTTAAGCATGAGTCATATAGTTGATATGATGCCCAGTTGATGCTCGCCTTTGAAGCTATACCGACTCACGTGATGATCGGAGTTGGTGTAGTGGATTTGGTTCATGTAATCACCAAAAAGGCACGACGGATGTCGTTTTTGAGTGGGAGTTCATTCGTAATATAGATTAGTTGAACTCAATCTATCATACACTTAGTCTTAACTTTACAAATTCTATTGTAGATGGCACCACCTGCTTTTAATTTCAATGTGTTCATGGAGAAAGAGAAACTAGCAACGAACGGTAGCAACTTTACCGAATGGGCCATGAATTTGAGGATTCTCCTCTCTACTGCACAAAAGCAATATGTGCTAGAAGCGCCGTTAGGCCCCCCACCTTTAGATGAAGCCCCTGAAGAGGAGAAGAATGTCTATCAGACTCGTCAGGAGGACCACAACTTAGTTCATTGCGGCATATTGTATGGGCTAGAGCCGGAACTTCGAAAGCGTTTCGAAAACGGCAATGCATTTGATACAATGGGTGAGTTGAAAATGATTTTCGACACACATGCTGCTGTAGAGAGCTACAACGCTTCAGAAAAGTTATTTAGCTGCATGATGGAAGAGCACAGCTCCGTTAGTGAGCATGTACTCAAGATGTCGGGTTACGCCGATAAGCTTGTGTCCTTGGGAATATCGATTCCCATTGACTTAGGCATCCATCGTGTTCTGCAGTCTCTGCCACCTAGCTATAAGAGCTTCGTGATGAACTATAATATGCAAGGCATGAAGAAGTCTCTCCCCGAGCTTCTGTCAATGCTTAAAACTGCAGAAGTGGAGATCAAAAAGGAACATCAAGTGTTGATGATCAATAGGAACACTGGTTTCAAGAAAGACAAGAAGGGAAAATGGAAGGGAAGTAAGGGCGGCAAGCCTATTGCCGCGCCTGAAAAGAAACCCCGAGTTGGACCTAAGTCTGATTCCGAGTGCTACTATTGTAAGGGGACTGGCCACTGGAAGCGCAACTGCCCCAAGTATCTGGCAGACAAGAAGGCCGGCAAGGCAAACAAAGGTATATATGATATACATGTTATTGATGTGTACTTGACTAGTGCTCGCAGTAGCACCTGGGTATTTGATATCGGTTCAGTTGCTAATATTTGTAACTCGAATCAGGGGCTGCGGAACAAGCGACCGCTAGCAAGGGGTGAGGTCAAGATGCGTGTTGGCAATGGATCAAGCATTGATGTGATTGCCGTCGGAACGCTGCCTCTCCACTTACCGTCAGGATTAGTTATGAACTTGAATAAATTTTATCTGGTGCCTGCACTGAGCATGAACATTGTATCTGGATCGTGTTTGATGCGAAGTGGTTATTCATTTAAATCCAAGAACAATGGTTGTTCCATTTATATGAATGAAATCTTTTATGGTCATGCACCGATGATGAATGGTTTATTTCTGTTAGATCTCGATGATAATGTTACACATATTCATAATGTTGATGCTAAAAGGATTAAACTTAATGATGATATATCCGCATATATGTGGCACTGCCGTCTAGGTCATATTGGCGTTAAACGCATGAAGAAGCTCCATTCGGATGGACTTTTGGAATCACTTGATTATGAATCATTTGATACATGTGAGCCATGCCTTATGGGCAAGATGACTAGAACGCCGTTTTCCGGTTCAATGGAACGGGCGACAGATTTATTGGAAATCATACATTCTGATGTATGTGGTCCAATGAGTGTGTCAGCGCGAGGTGGATATCGTTATTTTGTTACTTTCACGGATGATTTGAGTAGATACGGTTATATCTACTTGATGAAACACAAGTCTGAAACCTTTGAAAAGTTCAAGGAATTTCAGAATGAAGTGGAAAATCATCGTAATAGAAAGATCAAATTTCTACGGTCCGACCGTGGAGGTGAGTATCTAAGTTACGAGTTTAGCACTCACATGAAAGAGTGTGGAATTGTTTCACAACTCACACCTGCCGGAACACCACAGCGAAATGGTGTGTCGGAACGTCGTAATCGTACTTTATTAGATATGGTTCGATCTATGATGTCTCTGACGGACTTGCCGTTGTCATTTTGGGGTTATGCACTAGAAACTGCTGCATTCACTTTAAATCGGGCACCATCTAAATCCGTTGAAAAGACACCGTATGAATTGTGGTTTGGAAACAAACGTAAGCTGTCATTTTTTAAAGTTTGGGGATGTGATGTTTATGTGAAGAAACATCAACCGGATAAACTCGAACCCAAAGCGGAAAAATGCGTCTTCATAGGATACCCTAAAGAAACTATTGGGTATTCCTTCTATCACAGATCCGAGGGCAAGGTTTTTGTTGCCAAGAATGGATCCTTTCTAGAGAAAGAGTTTCTCGCGAAAGGTGTGAGTAGTCAGAAGGTAGAACTCGAAGAGGTTGTGGAACCTTCTCTTCAAAGTATGGCGAGTAGCGCTGCGCCGGAAGTTGTTCCGGAGTTGGCTCCACCTGTTGAAGAGGGAACTAATGATAATGATCATGAAACTCCGAAAGAGAGTACTACCGAACCTCGCAGGTCAAACAGGACGCGTGCAGCTCCCGAGCTGTACGGAAATCCTGTCATGAATTTCATGGTTGATGAAAATGATGACCCTGCGACGTATGAAGAAGCGATGATGAGCCCGGATTCCAACAAATGGTTAGAAGCCGTGAAATCCGAGATGGAATCCATGTATGAAAATCAAGTTTGGAACTTGGTGGAATTACCTCACGACCGAAAGGCCGTGGAGAACAAATGGATTTTCAAAAGGAAAACTGATGCTGATGGTAATGTGACCGTCTATAAAGCTCGACTTGTCGCAAAGGGGTTTCGACAAATTCAAGGAGTTGACTACGATGAGACTTTCTCTCCCGTAGCGATGCTAAAGTCAGTTAGGATTATGTTAGAAATTGCTGCATATTTCGATTATGAGATATGGCTGATGGATGTCAAAACCGCGTTTCTCAATGGTAATATTGAAGAAGAGTTGTATATGATACAACCAAAGGGTTTTGTCGATCCTAAGGATGCTGACAAGGTGTGCAAGCTTCAGCGATCCATCTATGGATTGAAGCAAGCATCACGAAGTTGGAATCTCCGCTTTGATGAGGTGATCAAAGAGTTTGGATTTGTCCAAACTTATGGAGAAGCTTGTATTTACAAGAAAGTGAGTGGGAGCAATGTGGCATTTCTGATATTATATGTGGATGACATATTATTGATCGGAAATGATATAGATCTTTTAAACAGTGTTAAAAGTTATCTAAACAGCAAATTTTCAATGAAGGACCTAGGTGAAGCGTCATACATATTAGGCATAAAAATCTATAGAGATAGATCTAGGCGCCTAATAGGGCTATCACAAAGTACATACCTTGATAAGATTTTAAAGAGTTTTAAAATGGACGGAAGTAAGAAGGGTTCTTACCTATGTTGCAAGGCAAGACATTGAGTATGACTCAAAGTCCGGCTTCGGCGGAAGAAAGAGAGATAATGGACAAAGTCCCCTATGCTTCAACCATAGGCTCTATAATGTACGTCATGCTATGTACAAGACCGGATGTGGCACATGCTATTAGTTTGACTAGTAGGTACCAATCGGATCCAGGTTCGGAACACTGGATAGCGGTCAAGAATATCCTTAAGTACTTACGAAGAACTAAGGATATGTTTCTTGTATACGGAGGTGAAGAAGAGCTCGTCGCTAAGTGTTATGTCGACGCTAGCTTTGACACTGATCCGGATGACTCTAAGTCTCAATCCGGATACGTATTTCTCATGAATGGCGGAGCGGTTAGTTGGAGGAGCTCCAAACAACCTGTGGTAGCGGGATCAACAATGGAGGCCGAATATGTTGCTGCTTCAGAAGCGGCTCAGGAAGCATTTTGGATGAAGGAGTTCATATCCGAACTAGGAGTGGTGGCAAACGCGTTGGACCCAATGGTGATCTATTGTGACAACAATGGTGCCATTGCCAATGCCAAAGAGCCAAGGTCTCACAAGCATTCCAAGCATATTAAGCGCCGGTTTCACTCCATCCGCGAGCATGTCAAGGATGGAGATATAAAGATTTGTAAAGTACGTACGGATCTCAATGTAGTAGATCCGTTGACTAAAACTCTCCCTAGAGCAAAACATGATCAACACCAGAACTCAATGGGTGTTAGATTTATCACTATGTAACTATATTATTGTCTCTAGTGCAAGTGGGAGACTGAAGGGAATATGCCCTGAGAGGCAATAATAAAGTGTTTATTATGTGTATTCCAAGTATATGATAGATGTTTATTTTGCATGCTATAATTTTATTAATACGGAAACGTTAATACATGTGTGTTTAATAAACAAACAGAAAGTTCCTAGTTATGCCTCTCTCATAAACTAGCTCGTTGATTAACAAGATGATCAAGGTTTCCTTATCATGGACATTGGATGTTGTTAATAACGGGATCACAACATTAGTGTAATGGTGTGATGAACATTCATCTGAAGTATAGCATTAAAATCAAAGTCATTGAGTTTATATTGCTATAACAACTTACGAAGTGATCCTAATCCTTAGACCATGAGATCATGTCAATCACTAACACCGGAAGAGTTTCTTGATAACATCAAACGTCACACCGTAACAGGGTGATTATAAAGATGGATTCAGAACTAATAAAGTGTTATGTTGTGGCTCATGGATCGAGAATGGAATTTGTTCATCCCGATGACGGATAGATATACTCTGGGCCCTCTCGGTGATATCACATTGATTAGCTTGCAAGCAAGTGATTTGATCACTAGAATGTTATATCACAGGAACGAGAAAAGAGTGCATGTCGGTAACGAGATCAAACTAGGTATGGAGATACCGATGATCGAATCTCAAGATACTAGCGTAAAAGGTTCCGACGATCACAAGAAAATCATCGTTGAATGTGTGGGAGTCAGTATGGGTCTCCAGATCCCACTTCTGATTATTGATCCGAGAGGGGTCTCGATCATGTCCGCATTATTCACGAACCGTAGGGTGACACACTTAAGAGACACCAACATCCAATTGGAGCAAATGTTTCATGCCGAAAGAATGAACAAGCGCAGGAATTTATTTCACTAGATACCGAAACAGGTTTTCGGGTGAAATTGCATAAAGTGGTTATGCATGTGAAATATAATTCTAGCAAGGGGTTATTTGTGAATGTTTGTCATTAAAGTAATTGACAAAATTCTGAATAAAAATAAAAGAGTTTTATTTAATGAGAGTTTGCATTAAATTTGGTGGTAATTTAATGGGAATTTGAGTGGACTTTTGAGTGGAGGGAATTTAAAGGGCATTTTGTGAGTGGAGTGTCCACCCACATGAATGAAGGAGGGGAGGGGGCAGCCCCCATGGCCGGCGGCCACTCCCTTGGGTGCCCCCCTCCTCCTATAAAAGGAGCCCCCCTCCTCACTTGTCTCTCACACCTCCTCGTGAAGGATCTCTCTCCCCCTCTAGAATTTATCCCCCATGGTCTCGGACTAGCGAGATACATGTTCCCGGTGGCTATTCGGCAAGAAAGAGTTGTGCTTCCGCTGCATCGCTGGAGCGAGGAGGCGGAGGTTGCTCGGTTCCTCGAACGTGTGTGCGAGCACGGATGCGCTGCTGATTTGCGGCGCTAGGACTTCCTCTCGATCTTGAGATCGGCAAGAGATCGTCTACATCAACCACGAGTTGAACTCGTTAAGCTTTGTTGGTCTTCAAGGGTATGTTCTCTACGGATATACATCCGCCCGTTGTTTGTATCTAGTAGATAGATCTTGGTATATAGTTCACATCGTAGGAAAATTTTTGTTTTCTATGCTGCGAACCCTACAGCTGGATGCGACGAGATTGAGAGGAAGAAATCTCAATGAAGAGCTGGAAGATGCAACGTCAAAAGTAACGCCAGAGAACAACAACGAAACAGCTATGCGGCCAATGTATAATACAGTAGCAGCTAATCTGCGAGCAGTAGAAGCAGCAATGGCATAATTACCCCATTTGGAGGGAGAAGCAAAGACAAGACAACAAGAACGAGTCAATGAACTAGTAAGAGCAGCTAGCATGCTGAATGAAGCATATTATAGAGCAAATCCGGGTATAGCAGGAAGGTCACAATTGGTTCACTCGGCGACTCCTGTACCAGAAAGATCGGCAGGGCACACGGCATCCTCACCCGGAGCGGCGCCAAGACTGAGAAAGGAAAAAAGTGTGGATTCTGGAAGAAATAAGCAGATGGTCACCTATGATCCGGCGATGGCTCAAGGAAACCCGGCACATCCGGCATGGCACATGACATCCTCACCCGGAGGGGGCAAGAAGGAATAATGCCCAATGAAATGAAAACCAGGAGAATGCAGGCCGAGAAAGGCAAGAAGGGAAAAGAAACGACAACGGAGGGCAAAATTTTGCGCCTAAAGCTAGGCGTGGAACTCACTCGACAGTAGGAGGAAATCCAGCGCCAAATAACGCACTAGCTCAACCCAAAAGAAGACAACAAAGCATGGTAAAGGCAGCTCAACAGCCTGTTGACCAGTACGCCACTAAGTACAATGATGGTTACTCGGCTATGGTGAACGACAGATATGAATTGCCGGATCACGCATATCAAGCAATGGGAGCTAGACTCAGAGGTAGGAACCTTCAGCCGGATGATGCAAGGCTGAAGCTTGACCGAATAAAGATGGCAGAGCTGATCGAATCGCAAGGTCCGCAGGGTCCACCATGCTTTGGCCCAAGGATCATGAAGGAGCCACCATTACCAAATTTCCAGCTAGCTAGAGGGACAAAAACGTATGATGGAAGTACAAAGCTAGAGGACTGTCTCATAGATTACGGAACTGCTGTGAAGATCGCGCAGGGAAATTTGAGATGGGCGGTACGTTATGTACCGCAAATGCTAAAAGGACCGGCTTGGGTATGGCTGGACAATTTGCCACCCCGAAGAATTAACAGTTGGATCAATTTTCAAGACGCTTTTTTGAGCAATTTCATGAGCACTTGGCAATTTTCAAGAGGCTGAATCATCCAAAGCAACTGGCGATGTGCAAGCAAAGACCGAATGAAACAGACAGATAATTCCTCACAAGGTGGTATACGATGCACAATTCCTGTGAAGTGGTAATCGAGTCAGAGGCAATCGCTTGGTTTGCACAAGGATGCATACATGGAAGTGTCCTGTGGCAAAGGTTACAGAGAGATATGCCGGCAAGTCTGGCAGAAACGATAAAAATTGCTGATCCATATGCGTTAGGAGATCCGACTCAGCCGCTCTTATGTCGGGAGATGGAATTACTGATACTCAGATCTATGACGCTGCCGGTTTGCAAAGGTCCAAGGAAAGATCTGAATAAAGAAGCAAGAGAAGAGACGAAAGGCCAAACTACAGATATGGTTCGACTCAGGTTGCGGACGTAAGTCAGGATCATCCGGATGCTGGAAGTTGCCAATGCCAAAGGACAAGTGGACAACAATAGTGTGTGCCAAAGAATGATGGCAAAAAGCCACACGAACAAAGGAAGCAATATCAGGACCGACAGAATTATACCTATGAGATGATGTTGGATTAGCCGTGTAAGTTTCACACGCCTAGTCCGAGTAAACCGGCCAATCACACAACGAGGAAATGCACTTGGTTTCAGAAAGGAGATAGAATGGATTCGCCAAATACGCAGCTTCCACCACCTCCCCCTCCACCACTTACAGGAGGAAATGCTCAAGAAGTGGGAACAGATAACAGATACGAAAACAGGCAGCCGTGGTATCATAATCAAGAAAGAAGAGAAACTGTGCACCAGGTGCACAGTCCAAGAGGTGACGACGGTCATGTCGGCCACGGAACTAGAAATGAGTACAAAGAACATCACCAGAGCTATGTTGTCTTTGTCAGAGAGCCAAATGACAAAAATAGCCAGCAGTGACGGATGATGGAGGTGAATGCCACAATGCCGACAATTCCCAAGTACATGCATTGGTCAGAGCAAGAGATAACTTAGAGCATAAAAGATCACCCCAAGATCATGCCAACCCCAGGAGGATATGCTCTGGTTTTGGATCCAACGTTCGTGGGCCCAGATATCAATGTCAAGTTTTCAAAAGTGCTGATCGATGATGGCAGTAGCATCAACATCATGTACAAGGATACTATGATCAAGTTAGGCATTACCATGAACATGCTGGAGCCGACCAAGGCCACTTTCCACGGGATTGTGCCAGGATTGTCCTGCGAGCCAATTGGCAACATCTGGGTTGACGTTTTATTCGGCAAGAGAGAGAATTTTCGCACTGAAGCAATTGAGTTCGAGGTAGTGGATTTGGTCAGCGCATATCACGCCTTACTCGACAGGCCGACTATGGCAAAGTTTATGTCTACTCCCCACATTGCTTACTTAAAGATGAAGCTGCTAGTCCCATGTGGGGTGATTACAGTTGAAGGGGACTACAAAATATCCATTGCTTGTGCCTCAGCCGGATCTTCACTGTCCGAGTCACTCGTCATAGCACAAGAAAAACATCAAATGCTGGAAGTGGCAGCATTGGCCAAAGAAGCACAAATGTCCATGCCGGCACTCACCAACCCGCATGGCAATGCGTCATTTCAAGCTACCAAAGAAACCAATAAGGTACAGGTGGATGAGACTTTCCCAAAGCGCACAGTTACCATTGGGGCTAGCCTCACGGACAAATAGGAAAGCGAGCTCACCAGCTTCCTCTGTGAGAATCGGGATTTATTCGCATGGTCCACTCAGGATCTACAAGGAGTTCCGAGGGAGCTGGCTGAGCACTCTCTTCATGTAAGACCAGATGCCAAGCTGGTGAAGCAACCCCTCCGCCGCTTCATCGAAGATAGGAGGAAAGTAATACCTGCCGAGATTGCCAGACTCTTAGCTGCTGGATTCATCATGGAAGTACTGCACCCGTATTGGTTTTTAAATCCAGTCTTGGTCGAGAAGATGACCCGAACGTGGCAGTGGTATGGCGCATGTGTATTGATTACACGAACCCCAATAAGGCATGTCCAAAAGATCCATTTCCTCTGCCACGGATCGATCAAGTCATAGATTCTACTGCTGGATGTGAGTTGTTGTGATTTATGGATGCGTATTCTGGATTCCATCACATACCACCGAATCCAGATGATCAAATAAAGACATCCTTTATCACCCCGTATGGGGCTCATTGCTATCGTACCATGCCATTTGGGTTGAGAAATGCAGGTGCAACATATCAAAGATGCATGCAAAAATGCTTCCAAGATCAATTGGACAAACACGTTCAAGGATACGTCGATGACGTGGTAATAAAAACCAAGCAAAGTCATACTCTAATTGAGGACTTGCGTCAAACATTCGCAAACTTGAGAAGATTCCGGATGAAGCTTAACCCGGAAAAATGCACATTTGGCGTCCCGGCTGGCAAATTACTCGAATTCCTTCTATCTAGCCGAGGAATTGAAACTAACCCGACAAAAATAAGGGCCATCGAGAGAATGGAATTGCCAAAAACCCTCAGCGATGTCCAGAAGTTTACTCGATGCCTGGCCTCGTTGAGCAGGTTTGTTAGTCAGCTAGGTGAAAAAGCCCTACCACTATATCAACTGTTGAATAAATCAGACAAATTCACGTGGACACAGCAACTGATAGCGCTTTCCATGAATTAAAGAAAATGTTGGCAACAACACCAATATTAGCATCACCACTATCCAAAGAGCCAATGTTGCTGTATGTCGCCGCAACCAACAGAGTTGTAAGTGCAGTAATAGCAGTTGAACATGAAAATTGGGTCAAATCAGTACAAAGACCATTTTATTACTTGAGCGAAGTGCTCTCTATCTCGAAACAGAATTACCCGCATTATCAAAAGATGACATACGGGGTATATATGGTGGCAAAGAAGCTGAAACATTACTTTCAACAACACCCAATGTGGGTAATATGCGAGGCACCTGTCTCGGATATATTTGACATCAAAGATGCTAGTGGCTGAGTCGCAAATGGGCCATAGAACTAGCACCATATACTCCACAATATGATAGGCGAGATGCAATCAAATCTCAGGCTGTTGCATATTTCTTTGTAGACTGGATGGAAATGTAGTACGAATCACCACAGCTAGATCCGAACTACTGGAAAATGCATTTTGACGGGTCCAAGACGAAAATGGGTCTAGGCGTCGGGATAGTACTCACATCTCCAAAGAGGGATCAACTCAAGTATGTGTTACAGATTCATTTTGCTGCTTCCAACAACGTTGCCGAGTATGAAGCACTTGTCCACAGCATCAAAGTGGCCAAAGAGATTGGCATCAAAAGGATCATGTATTTTGGCGATTCGGATTTGGTGATTCAGCAAGTGTTTGGACATTGGGATGCGCTGGACGCAAACATGGCATTATATCGTTTCCATGTGCAACAAATTTCGAGATACTTTGACGGATGTGAATTCCATCACGTTCCTAGAGCAGAGAATGAAGCAGCAGATGTACTGTCCAAACTAGGGTCATCTCGGCAAGCAATACCACCAGGAGTAGCGCTGGAGAACCTTAGGAAACCATTGATCATGCCTTCACCAGAATCCGACTCGATCAGGGTCATCCCGGTGAATTAGGAGTCAGACGTGGTACAAATGGATATCGACTCAGGGGCAGGTTCGACTCACTCGTGGATTGATCCGCTCACTTCAGGGGCTGCCGAATCACACTCGGAGACTCCTCAAGTCATGTCGGCAGAGCATATGTCGGCGAAGCCAATGGAAATTGATGCTCAAGCAGACCTGGAACCATTGGTACCAACATAGGCACATCCAATATTCGATTACTTAAAATATGGGACCTTGCCGAATGAGAAACATTGGCAAGGCAAACAGCAAGAACAGCAAAAGCGTACACCATAATCAACAAGGAACTATACAAGCAAAGTGTGACGAGCGTACTGCAGCGTTGTATCGGCTCAGAGAAAGGCCAGGAGATCTTGTTGGATGTTCATCAAGGAGAATGTGGGCACCATGTGTCATCAAGAGCGTTGGTGGCCAAGGCATTCCGACATGGATTTTATTGGCCAAGCGCATTGGCACAGGAGCAAGAGTTAGTCGGAAAATGCAGTGGTTGTCAAAACTATGCATCCAAGTCACATGTACCAGCATTTGAATTGAAGACTATACCAATCACTTGGACTTTTGCGGTATGGTGCCTAGATATGGTAGGACCATTCAAACCAGCAAGGGGAGGAATGACTCATATTTTGGTGATGATTGATAAGTTCACCAAATAGATAGAAGTGAAACCAATCAAAAAATTGGATGGTAAAATAGCTGTCACATTCTTAAAGGATATAATCCTAAGATACGGTTACCCACATAGTGTAATCACTGATAATGGCACGAACTTTGCTAAAGGAGCTTTTGCTCGTTTCTGCGGGAAACACCGAATAAGACTCTATGTAGCATCAGTCGCCCATCTAGAATCAAATGGACAAGTTGAACGGGCTAATGGCTTAGTTCTGTCAGGGATAAAACCCCGCTTAATGGAACCACTCCAGAGGTCACCTGGTTGTTCGATAGAGGAACTGCCCTCAGTGTTATGGAGCCTAATAACAACTCCGAATCGATCAACGGGCTATACGCCATTTTCCTCGTGTATGGGGCAGAAGCAGTTTTGCCTGCCGACATAGAGTATGACTCGCCAATGATAAGGCAATACTCGAAAGCCGAGGTAAAAGAGGCCCGCGAAGATAGAGTAGACTTAGTCGAAGAAGCAAGGGAACTGGCATTATCTAGATCCGCTATATATCAACAGAATCTCTGATGCTGCCATAGCTGGAAAGTGCAACCTCATGTTTTTCGAGAAGGGCATATGGTGCTAAGGCTGGTGCAGCAAAGATCGGGAATGCATAAATTATCACCCCCGTGGGAAGGTCCGTTCATTCTAAGCAAAGCATTGCACAATGATTCATATTATCTCATAGATGCTCGCGAAGCGCAAAAGAACAAGGCAGATAGGTCAGGAGATGAGACCAAAAGGACATGGAATGTGGCGCTACTTCGTCCCTTCTATACTTAGGAGAATCAATGTATGTATCACTTGAACTCTCATACGTCGGACGTGTGTGCCGTCTATGTGCTGATAATAAAATGGTATGACTCGAAAAACTGACTCGGGGACTTCCCCTTAAGTTTTCCCTCTCAGTTATTTTATGTCGGCTGGCGTGACACCCAAAACTTATCTCGGAACAAGTAGTGTTTATTGGGAAAAAATCAACTCTTCTTCTATGCGGTTGTACGAAAACACGGCTTCATGGCAAGCAAGAGAAAAAGATGTATGACGGGTAAACACGAACGCCGGATAAGTATAAAGGTGAAACGTGAGTCAGCTTTATGTCTTTGCCTAACCCACTACAGGTCATGTTATACTACATGTTGAATACTCTCAGTCAAGTGATTAAAGTTTCATATCCTCTAATTGTATCCTTCGTACTTTGAGACTCTAATGTTGAACACCAAAAAAGGTAGATAGGGGCCAAAGTCATGGAAAGGTGAAACAGCAGAATGAGACTTGGGGAATTGCCCTTGAATGATTCACACTCAGAACATAACGAAAATATATAAAGCGTTATCAAAAAGCGCATAATCAAACATAAAGTGCAATCTACATTACATCTGTACCCGGCATATTGGGGATCTAATCAAAAGTTCAGGTTCTTGTTAGCCTAAGAAGCAGCAGGACTTGGAGGGGCACCCTTGGAGCTAGGAGCGTCGCTTGGAGCATCTGCCGAGTCAGGGGCATCAGTGACCAGGTCATCGGGACCATCTGACTCGGTTGCTTCGCTGTCGGCACCCTCTTCATCAGCAACTTCGACAAGCGGGTCGCCGAGGTCGAGGAATCTAGGCCCGTCGCAACAAGCATGCACCATGGTGTACTCAATCATGGCGTAGGCTCGCTCCTGGAGTTTCTTGATCTGCTCCGGGTCATTCATCCATTTCCCATCTCCTCTTATGCAAGCAAGAACATCAAGATTGATGTCCTCGTACCATGAAAGCACGAAGGAAAGAGCCTTGTCCGCTGCATCTCGGCCGGCCGACTCACGCCACTGATCTAGCTGGTCCTTAGTAAGGAGTAATCTCTCAGCAAGTGGCTCGATGAGTTCAGGTGCATCTTCATCCGGCCAGAGCATGTGAAACGCATGAATAGCCGACTTGAGCAGGTCCACATCGCAAGACTTGAGGGTCTTGACCCGTTCTGACACTGCTTCGAGAAGCTCGTCCATGGTCACCTCGCCATTAGACGGAGCGCCAGATTCGGCCCTCACTTTCTTGATGGCTCGGATGGCAAACATATTGGCTTCAGGAAAATTCTCTGCAAGCAAAAGAGAAAGTTAGCAAAATAACAAAAGTAGATGGAAGAAGTCGAGAGCGACCTATACAGTGCAAAAACAGTAAAAACTCACTACCGAGAATGGATTTGAAAGCGCCGAGCTTGCTCTGCAAAATTTTGGCCTTAGCTTGAAGTGCGTCAAGGTTCAGTTTTGCCGACTCAACCGATGACTCGGCCTCGTCGAGCAGCCTTTTGGTCTTTTCGGCGCTGGCGGCTTGCTACTCATCCTTCTCGGCAAACTCTTCCTTCAGCCCCTTCACCTCTGCCAAGTGCTTCCGCTCCATCTCGGCCATCATCTTCTTGAACCGAATCACCTCGTCTCGCTCCTTCTAGAGTTCGGCTTGGTGCTTCTCTGCTTATTCGGAACAAACTACTTGTGAGCACCGAAAGAAATATCTTCAGCTGTCAGATTAATGAGGCAAGAAACTTACTTCGTGCCTCGCTGATCTGCGAGTGAAGAGCCTCGATGGTGGATTGAGCAGAGGCTGTGAGAAAAGAGCAATAAGAGATTGAGAAAACGAACCAGAAAAAAATACACCGAATAAAGAAAGGACGAGTAAGAACATTACCTTGGCCTAGGGTGTCAGTCTGCAGCTTCTCATACGCAAGTTCGAGCTTGCGACGCGCCAGAACGAGAGCTTGGTGCACCTTGGTGTGCTCGTTATGTGTAAGGTGCACAAAGGAAAAGAACAGAGAAAATAGAAATCAAGCTCCCAGACAGATAAGGAATGGTTCATATATGTGAGTTTACAGCTGAATAAGTTTCTTATCCGGCAGTAATCTCGAGGGCTAGGGATCAAAGCTCTAACATATGCGTTTGGTAAAAAAAGCTTAAGAGCGTACATCCGAATAAGTTTCTTATCCGGAAGTAACCTCGGGGGCTAGGGATTGAAGCTCTAGCATACAAGCTTGGCGCGAAAATTTAAAGACTTACTGATTATTGAGTTCTTACAGCCGAATAAGTTCTTCATTCGGCAGTAACCTTGGGGACTAGCTGATATGTATAAAATAAATACTCAACAATACAAAAGAGTAAGAAGTTAATTTACCTCGTTCACTTTGTCGGCGCGGGCCGTTAGGGAAATGGACTGCTAGGTCATGTCAGAGACGGCCTTGGGGCCCAACACCAGTTTCTTGCCGCTCCGGGTACTGACCTCTTGCTTGCCAGCTGCATTCAATGCCAAAGCATAAGGCTCCACTGAACCAAGGCTTTTCCCGCTGAGCATCCGAGTGAGAACTTGACCCGTTTTCAGGGTAGTTCCCACGTAGGCACGGGTCGCAGCAGCACTAGTATGAAGGGAAACATCTTTAGAGCCATAACCTGACCCGGCAGCCGCGCACTCGCCCGCTTTGACTGTTGAAGCAACATTGTTGCCAACGTCGGAGGCCGGATCTGAGGAGCAGAACCCGGAGCGTAGACCAAGGTTGTCTGCTTGGTGGGGGTTTTGCCGGATGAGGTGCGAGCAGAACCAACAGCCTTAGGTTGGCTCTGGATCTTTGACAGAACAGAAGAGCGAGCATGATTGTTAGGAGGACAAAGAGAAGCCCCCTGACTGGGCTCAGCAAATTTGTCGGCACCAAGATCAGGAAGTTGTTAATTCGCACCAGCAAGAGGGCTGGCGCCAGAGAAACTGGTGGTAGAGGTCTTCTCGGCACTAGTATTGCTGGCACCAAGATCAGGAAGCTATTCGTGGCCAGCACCAGGGGCGCTAGGCCAAGTCACTTCAGCCGAGTGATCCATCGGGTCTGACTGACACTGAGAAGCATGAGCCTCAACAGTGGGATCCTCGACTCGGACGGGACTCGGCGCCGTCGAATCAGCTGGAGGAGGCCAGGTCCTAGGCGGCGAGGCGATGCTAGAAGCAACCTGGTTCACCGATAAAGGTGAGACACTAAAAAAACAAGACATGTATAAGAGAACAACAGTGACGAAAAAGAAAGAATAATGAAAGCAGAGTATAAAAACTTACCCGGTGACGACCGGGTCACGGGTGACTCGGCGCTCAGCGGCTTGGCGAGTCTCAGCCAGCGTGGAAGCAGCAGAGGCAGCAGGAGCTGCCAGAGTGGGCTTGCTCTTCTTGGCCGGATGAGTGCTGGAGGAGGCTCTGCGTCGCTTCGACTTGGTGACGGGGATCTTGCCGACTCCGCCCACGGCGAGAGGAGGTGTGTCATGTACCTGACCAGCTGCATAAGTAAATAACAGGCTTACTTGCATAAGTTGGGAAACTAAGATCATAAGGCATGTACCTCCAAAATTGCACAATCATCATCCTCATCATCGTCAGACCAATCTTGTAAGAGGTTGCAAGATTGACTGTTACCCGAAGCTGAAGCAGCGGCAGCATGCGGTACGGGCATGAAGCACTCTAGGTCAAAGTCGACTTCATCGGAGTTGGAGTGATCCCCGTTATAACCGCAAGGAGGGACAGTACTGTCATCAACCTGGTGAACAAGGTTCTGCGAGAGACAAACAGAATGAGGAACAAAAACTAGACTAAGAGTGGAAAAAGAGGTAAAGCCGACTCGGCAAGGAAAAAGACTCGGAAAACTTACCCAGGGGACAGGCCACACCCGGCTAAACGGAGGGCAACTCCAAGCCCAATCATCCGCCAAGTTCAGTTTGAAGATTGAGCTTACTCGGCGAGCGATGGAGTCATGGGTGAGCTCCAAGGTGGAGTGCCGAGTGGGGTCGTGGGAGCCACTCATGAAGCACATCTTGTGGCTCCTTGCTTGGATGGGGCTTACCTGGCGTGAGATGAAGGTGCACATGAGGTCAGTGTCAGCGAGATGAAAGTTTTCATCCGTTGACAACAACCTTTCCAGGATCGCATTAGACTCGTTCAACGCAGTGTCTTGGTCCCGCGGGTCCAGCTGCCAAAGCTTCTTGCTGGGGACCTCGTATGAGAAAGGGGGGACCGGAAGTTGTCGGTGGACCCACTGTTTTTGACATAGAAAAAGGTCCTATGCCATTTCTTGCAAGAGTCAAGGCCAGTAATACGAGGAAAAATGGAGTCCCTCCCGGGAGTGATGCTAGCAGCACCGCACTGAGTCAGCCTTTTCTCGGCACGAGAAACACCGGGCTGGGAACAACCTGAACCCTAAAGCTAAAATATTTGGCCCACAGAAGAACTGTAGGCCAAATCCCGAGGTAAGCCTCGCAAGAAGAAATAAAGCAGGAAAGAGAGCCAATCGCATTGGCAGGAATATGATGGGTTTGCAGATGGAAAGTGGAGAGAAACGAGGACAAGAAGGTGCTCACTGGAAGAGCGAAACCGCGCTCAAAGTGAGAAAGGAAAACCACCCGCTCATTAGCATCGGGTTTGGGAGAGATCTCACCAGCGGGAAGACGGCAATCCACTTGCAGTGGAATGCGCCTGGTGGAGCAGAGCCATTCCACCTCCTCGGTGGAGACCTCCGAGCCTTCCCAGCCGCCGCGCTCATCGGCGGGAACCTCCTGCTCCTCCGCACCATCAGCGCCGTTGCGAGCATCCATGATCCTCACAGATTCGATCTCCTCTGCCATCGGGAGTGGCTTGGAAGAACACGGACCCATGGTGGAATGGAAAGAGAAAAGGAGCAGTTGCAGGGAAAGAACAGAAGGAAGGAAATACCGCAAATGGGCCGATTTGATTTCGCATGCGCAAGGAAGAAGACGAGGCAGGGGAAAACTGAACGGGCGTGGGGGAAGAGGTAACCCCCTCACCCCTACTTAAGGGAAGTAAAAACCCTGGTCGTGGGATCCATCTGCGCCGTGCAGCCAGCGTGAGGCCGTGTACCAGGCCGGGTAAGCCAATCAGCGGGCGCCACGTAGCTAGAGATACGCAAAAAATCTCGTGCCACGTCATGAAGGAAAGGACAAGGGGCGCAGGCCGATGGGACTGCCACAATGACGGGGAATAACTGCGCAGCTGTCACTGTGCCGCCAGAGCTTGGAACAAAATTTGAGGCAAGTAATCATGATTACCAGTTGTCAGTGACTGAAGCACGCCGAAAATGACACGGAATTGGCCAATGTGACTCGGCACGAGGCAAAAATGAGCCAGAAATTCAAAGAGGGGATCCGAAAACTGTCAGACAGACTCGTCAAGGTGCAATATTGCGACAAATAAAGACAAAAATTAAGGTCCAGTCATGTAAAAGGAACCTAGAGAAGCCACGGCTTGAACTGCTAGACCTCACCAGCTTCAGGGAATAATGTCGAGGGGATAACCCCCGGTAGGGTCACAAGGGGTGAAACGTAGCGTAGCTAGGCAGGCTCCGAGTGAAGAAGGAACAAGGCCGAGTAAGGACGGCCGCGAAAGAGAAGCGTGTGCGACCGACATATGAACTATGTCGGTCCGCATAAGACAAAGTTGTTATTTTTGCAGGAACCAACGAGCCGAGTTTACTGAGGAAGGGCCGAGTCGAATAGGACGCGTGGCACCTTTCCGAGTAAGGTTCAGGAGGGACCATGGCAAAGCGTGGTCAAAATAGAAGAGCGACACCGGGTGACACAAAAGGAGCTGGGTGACGCCCAAAGCCTACGCTGACGTACAAAGTTACAGTGTGACGCCAAAAGAAACAGGAAGCGACGTACCAGAACACCGTTAGCTGTCAAGCTTTGTGGACTAGGCCATTGGGCTTAGGGCAAGCCCATGATCCGGCCCACATTGTAGGGACCAAGATCCAAACAGTAAACCCTAGAACCTAAAGGGGTATAAGCTAGCTAGCGCTGCCTATATAAGGAAGGGCATAGCTGGAGTAGGAGGAGGTTGGACCAAGTAGGGAACTAGTGCACTGAACTCTAGTTCATACAGCTCAAGGAGCACTTGTTATCCTCGGGTATCAATCAAATCGCCAAGAGTGGAGAGTTCTTCTTGTTCTTCGTGCATGTCTCGACCGTGCACTCCCTCCCCGGTGACCACAAGCACCCATTCGGCCCACAACTTAAGCCTACCTATGGCATCTGCCGTGCCACCACCACGACAACTGTGAAAGTATTCTGCATTTCTTTAAATGCATGCCAAACTCGTAACTCAGATATTCACCCCCACGATCAGAACGCAGACACTTAATCTTCTTGTTACGTTGATTTTCTACTTCACTTTGGAATTCCTTAAACTTATCGAAAGTTTCGAATTTATGTTTCATAAAGTAGATATACCCATATCTACTCAAGTCAATGATATCCACCGTATGATTCTACACACATTGGCTGCACACATCGGTATGTATTATTTGCAATAAGTCTGTACCTTGCTCCATTACCCCATAGAACGGAGTCTTAGTCATTTTTTCCATTAGACATGCTTCGCATCTTTCAAGTGATTTAAGAATCCCATCAGAATGGTGTTTCTTCACGCGCTTCACTCCAATGTGAACAAGACGACAGTGCCACATGTATGTGTAATTATCATTCAATTTTATTCGTTTGGCATCTATGTTATGTACCTATGTATCACTACTATCAAGATTTAATAAGAACAAACCATTCTTCTAAGGTGCATGACCATAAAAATATATTACTCATATAAATCGAAGAAACATTATTCTCAGACTTGAATGAATAACCGTCTTGCAATAAACAAGATCCAGATATAATGTTCATGCTTAACGCAGGCACCAAATAAAAATTATTCCGATTTAAAACTAATCCCGAAGGTATATGAAGAGGGAGCGTGCCGATGGCGATAGCATCAACCTTGGATCCATTTCCAACGCGCATCATCACCTCGTCTCTTGCTAGTCTTCATTTATTCTGAAGTTCCTATTTCGAGTTACAATTATGAGCAACTGAACCAGTATCAAATACGTAGGAACTACTATGATTACTAGTAAGATATACATCAATAACATGTATATCAAATATACCTTTCTTCTTGATGTTGTAGTTCTTCGTATCTTCCAGGTACTTGGGGCAATTGCGCTGCCAGTTCAAATCAACTTTGCATTAAAACCACACACTATCAGGCTAAGGGCCAGCCTTGGGCTTCTTGGTAGGCACGGAAGATTTCTTTCCCCCTTCTTGAAGTTTCCCTTTTCCTTAGGCTTGCCCTGCTTCTTGAAATTGATGGTCTTATTGACCATCAACACCTGGTGCTCTCTCTTAATTTCCACCTCAGTAGTTTTTAGCGTCGATAAGAGTTCATGGAACGTCTTATTCATGCACTACATGTTGTAGTTCATCACGAAGTTCTTGTAACTAGGTGGAAGTGATTGGAGGACACGATGTATATCCAACGCATTAGGAATCGTTATTCCCAAATCTTGGAGTTTGTTCACGTTCCCAAACATTTTGAGCGCGTGCTCGCTAACGGAGATGCCCTCTTCCATCTTACAGTTAAATAATTTATCAAAGGCTTCATAGAGTTCCGCAGCCGCATGAGTTTCAAATACCATTTTGAGTTCATTGATTATATCACAAGGGTCGTGGTTCTCAAAGTTCTTCTAAAGAATAGATTATAAACCGTACAGGATGGCACACTGAACTGTGGAGTAATGATTCTTCTGAGTGAGGTAAACATTTTTAACCTCATCGGTAGCACCCTCTACAGGTGGGTCACCTACAGGTGCATCGAGCACATAGGTCAAATGACCAGCATTGAGGACAATCCTCATGTTACGGAACTAGTCGTAAAGTTGCTTCCATTGTTATTCTTCTTTTCTTTCTCTAGGAATGCATTAAAGTTTATGGATGTGGTCGCCATGATCTACAAAATATTTTCAAAGAATTTAGACTAAGTTTATGATAAATTGAGTTCAAACTTAATTCTTAAATTAACTAGGTGAACACCCACTCCAAAAAACATCCCTCGCGTTGCCTTAGTGATTACACGAACCAAATACACTACTCCAAGTCCAAGCTTCACAAAAGAAGATGTAGCTTCAAAGGAGAACAATGAACATGTTCATCATATCATTCATATGACTCATGCTCTACCTTTCGGTATTTTGTGTTTCGAGGCCATGGCTGTACATGCTAGGCTCGTCAAGGTTAACCTTAGTATCTCATGTGCACGGCTTGGCCGGCTGGGATTCTTGGGCCTGACACGGCTGGCCCATGGGGCCCCGCAGCATTCCCTTAGCCCATGTGGCCCCTCCCGGGTTGGTGGGGCCACTGGTGGACCTCTAGAATCTTCTAGAAGCTCCGATAAAACATCGAAAACTTTTCCGAACCCTGGAAGATGACTTCCATTTTATAAATCTTACACCGAACAACTTCGGACCTCCTAGTGATGTCTTGGATACCATCCGAGACTCCGAACAACATTCGGTATCCAACTCACATTCCATATCTACTTTAAATAATAGCAAACCTTAAGTGTGTCACCCTATGGTTCGCAAACTATGCAGACATGATCGAGACATCTCTCGATCAATAACCAATAGCGGGACCTGGAGATCCATAATGGCTCCCACATATTCAACGATGACTTCTTGATCAAAAGAACCATTAACATACGATAAAGATTCGATACTCTACTTATCTGAGGTTCGATCATCATTATCTCCATACCTAGTTCAACCTCATTACCGTTAAGTACTCTTTACTCAGGGATACTACTTTGCGGCCCAAAAGTTCGCAGGCGAAGGTATCGCGGGGTCCGAGTTGCGTGTAATCACCGCGTTCGAAAAGTTGGAGGGGTAATTACCGAGAGGGGCATTTCGAGTGAATGGTGGCCAAACCAAATATTTTCAAATCTTAACCATTATGCCAGGATATTCCATTACATTAGTACCTGCCGCGCCCCTGCTATGCCCCTTCTAAGTCACCGTCCATGTGTCGCACGGGAAAATCCATTTATGTACTTTCCTAACACCCGACACTAAATACGGTGGCGGCGGCGGTCCTTTTCCTCCCTCCTCCTACACTAAATCAGGTTCGGCGGCGATGGTCGTTTTTCTCCTCGCCCCCTCCCCACCCACACATACACAGACTGAATCTGGTGGCGGCATGTCACGCGAGTCCAAGGTGGTAGCTACGTCGGCAACTGATTCGTCTTTGTCGGAGCCAGCGTCTCGGGCACAATGCCAGACAAGCGAAGAAGCAGCGGGGTTTGCAGCCCAGGTTAGCGAGGTCAGCCAGAAGAAGAGCGAGAGGTGAATTTTTCTTTTCTGTGCCTTGTCTTGCAAGTAGATTAGTTACTGCAAAGTAGTGTCAAATGAACTGGATGGTCCCCTTTTTAATCAAATTAGGAACAACTTCGATGCAGCGGACCTATATGATTTCATGGTTCATGTCCGCCAGTACACTTCAAAACTAGACTTTGGTTGCGAGAGGGTTGTGTTCAGGCGGGATGTGCGTCTGTTTGTCAACTACAAGCAGGTTGTGTCTGTTTCGTAGCTGACATATATGCTTCATTCTAGAATTCCTTGGGGATCCAGACAGAAGAAAAAATTGGTGTGGCGTAACATGAGTGATACATATGTGCAAATTGAGCACTCCCATGAGCTTCAGATGCTTTGGGAGCATTGTGCAACTGATCGTCAGGTGAAAGTTGAAGCGATGATTGAAGATATGTTTGCAGATACCGGAGATCTTGCTGCCAGAGCTTCTGCTGATCGAGTTTACATACCACCAAATGCTGATCAAGAAAAGTTCAATATACACCTAGAGGTGGATTCATACACAACAAAACTTGATGATGGAGTTAATAAGCCAATTTCTTCATGTACTATGGAGATAGCCGTCGATTCCAAAAAGATAACTCTTCTTGAACTGAGAGAGATGATTGGTAAGGAAATTATTATTGGCCCTAAGAAGATGCCACGACTCCTGTGGTGGCATCATAAGAATTAGGAGTTCATAGAGGTTTTGGATACCAATGATCAGATGCAGATTATGCGACAAAAGAAGCAAACCAGGAAGGTGCTCTTCCTGGCTGCCATTTCTGATGTTGTTGGACAGGTTGTAGTGGACAGGTTGTAGTGTACTAATAGAGGTTAGTACAATAAACAGTTCATTACACCCTAAACCATAATCCTATATTGTTCGGTACATGAGATTTTATATGTTGCTATAAGTCAAACAAATTGGTAAGGAGGAAGTACATAATTAATATTATAAATTAAAATTAAGGAATATAAAAACTTTTAGATATGAGATAGTAATCCAGCCACGGGACATTGTATCAGTTAAACCATTGTAGCATGATAATTTAGTCAATTTTGCAACGTTGACACAATTCACTTTTGCCACTCCTTCTCTCTCCACTCACTACCCTCCTCTCTCTCTCCTTACCGTCGCCGACGCGTCTCCGCGGCCGCATTCGCCATGCCGCCCTGGAACGACGAGGACGACCAGTCGAGCAGCGACATCGAGTCTTCCCTCCCTGATGTGAGTTCCTCTCTTTTATCGGCAATGGTTAGGCATTGGTAATTACCTCGACCCAAGACTTGAAATGTGCTTGCAATCATGTTTATTTCTAGCTTTTTGTTCCCTTATAGGTACCACTCACGATCTACGACCCTGATTTGGAAGTACCATGTGACCATGGGATAAAACTGAGGAAATATGCTACATTTGAAGGCAGTAACACTAGAACAAGGTTTTTCGGCTGTACAAATCAGGTTTGATTTTGTTATGTACAATGGCGACATGAAGAAAATTGTGTAGTGTTATGTTTATAATTAGGTCCCATGTTTTTTAGGTTGGCCGGGTGTGTAAAGAAGTAGGGTGGGTGGATCTTTAGTGGCCAAACGTACTTAAGAAATGTTTGGCCCAGTTGTGGGATATGTATGAGCTCGAAAGGTCGGGGAGATTTACAGATTCCCGTGATGCAACTGCAAAAAATTACAAGTTCTTGGTAGGAAGTAAGGAGCTAGAGCAGGAAATCAAGCATTTGCGGTCAGAACTAAATGACACAATCAATGGGAGCATGGTGGTGGGAACTGTACGCAAGATTTAGAAGTCAGAATAGTAGAGGGATCAGCTCATGGAAGAGAATAAGAAGCTAGAGTACTGCATTGCGGATCTGTTGAAGCTACAGACGATAAAGGAAATTTTAGATGAATGATTTTTTTCATGGCAATATCTGAAAATAGTTAACTGTAAGATTTTAATTGTGATATCTTGACTAATCCAAACTCAATCCTTGAGCAAAATAACCTTTCATAAGAAAGCATAGTTTTCATAGAAAGAGGTCCACGTTTACAAAATCACTACTACATGTATAAAACACGATTTGGTCCGTCAGAACAAATAGTTTGCAAATTAATTTCAGAGGAACTTATAGTTTGCACTGAGCCTGGCACGGAGATGCTCGTTTTCCTTCCTGAGAAGCTCCAGTTCAAGGGTTCGTTCGTTCAGGTCCGCTTTGGTTTTTACCTGCTCCCTCAGTACATGGACGTGCGCCTCCCGCTGGTTAAAGTGCTCCATATGGGAAGCGACAAGCTTATCACTAAGCTTGAGATTATCCACCATGATATCCTTGATGATGTCCTACTTCAGATTATGTCACTTGTCTCGTGAAGTTCCTTCCAGCCAGCGATGTCCACCTTCAGATTGTGGCACTTGTCATAAAGGATGGTGACTTCTTCTCTTAGGTGGTCATGGGACACTTTTTGAAAACTCTGCTTCTCCATTTGGATAGCTATCTTGTCCTTTAGCCAGGTCGGCAGTTGTGGGTTGAGCTTTCGCCTCTTCTGCTGCAACAAAAATATGTGGTTAGTTTCCATAATTTAAACAATTAACTAGTGTCAAAGTCATAATTTGAAGGACAGAGCAATCAAGGATTATTGAAAATTCT
The DNA here is from genome assembly GCA_910589765.1 of Avena atlantica. Taxonomy (NCBI): domain Eukaryota; kingdom Viridiplantae; phylum Streptophyta; class Magnoliopsida; order Poales; family Poaceae; genus Avena; species Avena atlantica. The sequence continues at coordinate 8,360,617 of OU342736.1, read as the reverse complement.
AACAGAATCAACTAGTGGCACAGTCCTAATTCTAGAGATAATGTTAGAGCAATATAGGCTTTTTCCCAATTAAAGAAGATACTCTAATGTCATATTTCTAATTTCTATGACAGAGCAATATAGCCTTTTTCCCAATTCAACAGGATAAAGTAGTGGCATAGTCCTAATTTCAGAGCAATATAGCCTTTTTCCCAATTCAACAGGATAAAGTAGTGACATAGTCCTAATTTCAATTTCATAGCAACGTGGGACTATATCCAACTAAGGGTGTTGTGGGTTTTTCCAATGTAACCAAATAGTAGTGGCATAGTCATAATCTAATTCCAATCTCAGATACATAATGGAAAGAAAGGATGATGACCATTCATGAGACCACAAACCCATAATTCAGTTGACAGGAAAGTAAGATAAACATAGAAATAATGAGTTGCTCCAAGATTCCTTAATTTCACGACATATATAAATTACAAAAGCAGCGGAGCATGAACTGACATTCCTGCCCCCCTCTACTTGGAATCTGAATTGTGCATTGCTGTTAGCTCCCGGTTCTCCTTCTTTAGACTCTTGGGCACGGTGAGACCTCGGCCCATGTCCTCCTTCATTTGTCTCAATGCATCCAGGCAACGGTCCCTATCATTGTAGGCTTTGATGGAAGCCTTTGCTTTGATGATGTGTTCTCTGCATGTCTTGGTGGCTTCGTCTAGCAGGAGGAAGCATCTATTATGGAGATTCTTCTTGTCACACAAGAGCTTCATAATTAATTTGATGGCCAAGTCTTGTTTGTACAAGCTGTGTGCGATCAACTTCTGTAGCTCGTGCCGCTCTGCTTCGAGCCTCTTGATGTTACGTGAAAAATCAAGCGTGATCTCCTTCGTGAGAGACAAACGCCTTCAAAGGTGATCATTAGCCTAGTTTAGGTAGTGTGCACCCCGTAGTTGGTTGTCTATGTTGGCATTGATCACGACCACCTTTTCACGGCAATCAGCCTTCGCTTGCTGCATCGTTCATGTTATTTAAAATGGGTACTCTATAATTGTACTACATGTTCTAGGGAAGCACAATATTCAAGTCACAAAAACTCCAAATGTGTCTACAAAGATTGAGAGTGGTCCCTACTTGGAGGCTACTTGAGGGTAGACACGATAATATTTCCACATTTAGAATCTAAAAAATAAAACCAAATGCATGTAAGGATTTCCTAACTCGCTGAGCCGAGGAACAGGGACGAATGGGCATGCGACACCGCCCACATCGTGTGGGTTTCAGGATCCACGACCGCCCTGGAATATGTAGCAGAGTAAGAATAAGAAGAAGAAGAAGAAGAAGAAGAAGAAGAAGAAGAAGAAGAAGAAGAAGAAGAAGAAGAAGAAGAAGAAAAGAAGAAGAGGAAGCAGACATAGAAGAAGAACAAGAAAACATAGAAGAAGAAGAACAAGAAGAAGACTGTACCAAAAGGAGCCCTGGCCTGCTAGAACATTCAGCGCCGCCACCCCCATCATGCTTGTTTCAGCGTCCATGGCCACCCTAGAATATGTAGTAGAGTAATAAGAAGAATAGGAAGTAGACATAGAAGAAGAAGAAAAAAGAGAAGAAGAAGAAGAAGACTGTACCGGGAGGAGCCTTGGCCTGCTGGAACATTCAGCATCACCACCGCCATCATGCTGCTTTCAAGGTCCACGGCCACCCTGGAATATGTAGCATAGTAATAAGAAGAAGAATAAGAAGTAGACATAGAAGAAGAAGAAGAAGACTGTATCGGAGGAGCCCTGGCCTGCTGGAACATTTAGCGCAGCCGCCGCCATCGTGTTGCTTTCAGGGTCCACGGCCGCCCTGGAATATGTAGCATAGTAATAAGAATAGGAATAAGAATGAGAGGTAGACATAGAAGAAGAATACTGTACTGGGAGGAGCCCTGGCCTGCTGGAACATTCAGCACCACCGCCACCATCGTGCTGCTTTCAGGGTCCACGGCCGCCCTGGAATATGTAGCATAGTAATAAGAAGAAGAATAAGAAGTAGACAAATAAGAAGAAAACAAAGAAGAAGAATACTGTACAGGGAGCGGGAGGAGCCCCAGCCTGCTGGAACATTCAGAGCCATTGCTAGGAGAGATTGGGTCTTTGTGCGAGGGAGGAATGAGTAGTTTGTTGAGTAGGGAGTCCAAGGCAGCGAGCTCTCTCCTTTCTCTCTGCGCGCACGGTCGATCAGCCTCTCCTCTAGGGAGCCATGGCTAATGCAGACGGAGGACGGTGGGGGCAGGAGGAAGAAGAAAGTGATGGGCGGGGGAGAATGGTCAAACAGTCTAGTCCGTGGTACAGTCTTATACAAGACCACCGTTTACTCTGGTGCTATCTCAACCTACATCCACCGTTCATTTGTTAATCGATGGCCTATGTTCTTCCTTCTCAAAGAAGTGTGACTGGTAGATCCAGGAAATAAAACTCCACAGTCCACACGATGGGACTCGATTGGACTGGCTTTAATGAGATGGACGGTTCAGCGGGGGCTTCGGCATGCAGCGCCTAGTATCCCGTGGATAAACTGGCCGGGGTGGGACCACGAGGGAGGAAGTAATTACGGGTTGCACGTCAAGCGTGCGTGCATGCTCAAGGAGTTGTCATGAAGCGCGCAACTGCTGCACGGACACAACATGCTGAAACTTTCAACTCCACGTCGACAGGCATGCACTGGACACTTTACGACGCTGCCACATGGCCCATTTTGTGATTTGATACTTGACAACACTCCCAGTACGTAAATATTTTACGATGTAGAACAATTTTTACGTGACTAGACTATGAGATGCTCCTGGAGCCCCTAGTAGGATCGGCACCCAACTCTGTGTACCCGCCATCGCGCATTTCCGAACAAGTTCCTCGCGTAGGATGGAACCTTGGCATGGCAGTGGCAGATCCTTGCCGGTGGCTGACCATCCTGCGTCACCTGCTCGTCGCGGCATCGTTTATACCTGCCGGCAGCCATCTGAGGCACCACGACGTGTCCAACCCCACCTGGATCCATCGACATCAGTGCTCAAGGACACCGCGACGTCGAAGCTTGTCGTACCCGCCGGACCCGAAAAGTGCGTTGCACCGGCAGAGATGGAGGAGCGCGGAGAAGCAGCCAAGATGGAGGAGCGCTAGAGGAAAACATGCGAGACCACCATGAAGAAGGGCAGGAGGAATACAGCCAGCGACGAGGAAAACTATGACTTGGGCAACGAGGAGCCGTTCATGGAGCAGTTGTAGGTAGAAGCGAAGGAGAGTGACGTCGACCCGTGGGACTACGAGGAGGAGGAGGAAGAGGACTCCAACAAGGAGAGGTCACATATATACAAGGAGGGAGTGTTTGACGAGTCATCGAAGGACACCGCCGCCGCCACCCGATGATGATGACAAGTAGGACGACGACGACGAGTAATGTTTTGTTCTTACTATTGTTATTACATATTTAACTGCACGACCTGCATTGCGATTGTTGTAACTACCATGTTGTGTGTAATAATATTGGGATGTTGCTACTATAACAATTTCGTGTGGCCGTTAGATCAAAGAGGATCAACGGTTGGCTGGCATGAACCGCGTGACAACTTTCTGACCAATCAGGGCAAATCTGAGTATTCGTGACTAGCATAGAGGGAAAATCTGAGTTAACATGGCTTCCAACCCTAGATTCCCCCCTCGCTGCCCAGAACATGGAACCACTCCATGGATTGATCCAAAACTCGGCACCTAGCTCCCTCTCGGCATCGCAAGCCACTTCTCCAACTAGAGATTTCATGATCATTTGGAGAATTCTCGACTTTCCATTTTCTGAACCCGAAAAACTGGTGTTTTCCCAAAGGAGGTGCAAGATTAGGGCGCTCCCATAGGCCCGAGGCAATTTCCTTTCATGCTACACCATGGTGCATGGCCATTCCCGGAAGGTGGGTATTTATCTCGTGGTACAAGCCTGCTAAACGTCGTTTCTAACTATATGTACCCTATAAGACACTCTATTTTCTGGGAAAAATGGTTTGGGGGTCCCCATGGGGTACCTAGGCTGGATGCATGCCTGGGTCCAAGATTTCACCTACTGTCGGGATGCCACGGCAGTCGGCGGGTTTCGCCATTTTTTTGGGCAACACCAAACAAAATCTAAAAAAATAAAAAAAAATGTGAAAATGGCTCCTGGACTCCTTGCATGTGACTCACTGCCCTCATAAAATCACAGGCAAGGCATACCAGGTCCTTTGGCACCCAAGGAACCACCAGGATGTCTATCGAGTGTGAGTTAACATGGCTTCTGTAACATCCCAAATATACTAATCTTGGATCATCACACTCTAATCATCAAAATTAGGGTTAACAAAAACTTTTCTAAATAAAATTATGAAAGAATGCATGTGATTATGCATTTCATTTTGAATTCTTTTTAAACCAACTTGTTTGTGTGTTCCTTTGCTTGTAAAATGTTTCTTAGGTGAAATAAAAATCATCTAAACATTTCCCAAACTTTTCCTAAGGACAAATAAATCAAAACCAATAAAATAAAGGAATGGTCATTTTGACCAATTTAACTCCCATGCCTACTTTGGCTGTCTCAAACTTTCAGAACCTAATGGAAACTTTTCTGGATCTCTGCACACCTTGAATGTACTCATAACAAGGTATCAAGGCCCACTTTGTGATCATCCAGAAACTTTCAAATGCATAGTTTAAATGACACTTCAAAATTGAATCTTTAACATATGGGAAGATCCCACTTTTTCAAAAACCACTCAAACAAGCTCAACTTTGAAAACCCAAGCATCTGCAGACTCACCAGCACCAATCTAGCAAACCCACCAAAAATCTTTTCAAAATTCAAAACTTGATTTCATGCGGCCATTTCATCAAACAGGTTGCAGACACAAATCATCAAAATCCTAAACACTACAGCGAGCAGTGATTGAAGCCTAACTTGTTCCCTCTCTAGCTCACAACCAGCTCAGTAGATCATCTAGCAAGATTAACTAAACACTAGCACCACTGTGAGCTTGGCATTACCATAAATGGTGAACAGCCGAAGCCAACCTTGTCACCCCCATGTCGACAGCAAGCCTAGCCAGCATGTCTGGGAGGCAGCCCACCGTCCACCGCCACCCCCTGTCCCAGCCGCGAGCGCCACCCTCGACCGAAGCCCACAGACCGCGTGCCGCCCTCGTCGCGTGTATACACAATCCCCACTGACCCAGGATACCGCCAGATATCCTCGTTCTCCGCCCGTGCCGCACAGCCACCGCTCGCCGTTGAAGACGCCGCCTCTGGCGCGCAGAGCGTCGCATGTTCCAGACCAAGCCACACCGCCCACGCCTCGAAACCATGTCGTTGAGCATCGCCAGGGAACACCGCACCGTCCCCTACCGTCGCCCATGCCAATAGCCGCATGTAACATCGCCCCCGACGAGCTCACCGTGCGCCCCGTCGGTCCCCTCGCTCGACTATAAATAGAGGGCACCCCCAGTCGATTTCTTCACACCACCTCACTCCCCTCTTCTCACTGATCGTGACACACCGTTCTCAGAGTAAGGGGAGCACCACCTCGCCGGAATTTCACCGGAGCCCGCCGCCTCTGGAGAAGAAGGGCGCCATCGATTTCGTCCACCCCAGGAGCTGCCGCGCCCACCCCTGAGTTCGCCGTCGTCGACTTCGTCGTTCGCCCACCTCGCCGACCCTCGCCTGCACCCCGGTGAGCCCCCAGCACCCATCACTGGCCGCTCTAGGTTTCTTTCTCGCCGGCGTTGCCTCACGTCGACGATGACTCCCAACCGTTGGATTAGAATTAGATCGAACCACCCACTTTGCCCCGTACCGCTTCTCACTGACGAGTGGGGACACCCACTTAAGCAGACCACGGAAGCGCTACGCTTAGCAGGCCGGCCCGTTAACTTTTCCCGCGCAGCCCAGTTATTCAAATAAAACCTTTTCTATTTTATTTCAAACTCACTTCTGTATCCAACTTAAAAATTCAACTCAGATCGATTCACTGCACCAAATTGAATGAAGCCAATTTTGTTAGAAAGGTCTAGGAATGCTGAATCCAAGCCCGTTGGATTCAAGTCATTTTGATCTATAGATCACCCATGGTAAAAATAACAAGGCAGAAGCTTTTCTGCATTCAAACATTTTTCAAATTTAAACCATAATAGATTTTGAGTAGATTCCAACTCTCAAAAATCACATTTAACCATACCTTTCAGAATATAGGAAAATATATAGGTTTACTTGCAAAAATAATGTTCAAGTAATAAAAGAATGCTACATAAGCATTTCTAGACACATTAATTAATTAAAATAAAAGGATAAATTGTGACACCACTTTAAATGACATTCCCTTGGACTAAAATATGTGGTGATGACATATGTCAACATGATCCCATGTTTGGTTTGGAGAATACTAAATCTTAAGTAGTTTTTCAATGAGTAGAAATTACTTTTCTAGAAATAAAAAGGAATTAAACCAAGCTTTAATCTTGTAATGTTAGAGATGATGCTAGATCATCTATAGGATCCTTGTGTGTGATGATTGCAAGTATTTAAGTATTGTTTGGTGAATGTGTACCTCATATTTATTTATAGACGCTAGTACCGACCAAGGATACGAGGAGGAAGGAGGATTCTACGAAGAAGAAGCCGAGGAGAACTTCAACCACTGCTCTGCTCAAGGCAAGCTAACACTTGCAATTTAGCAAGCTTATACTAATATTATGCAAGCTAATACTTGCTTGTTACCATGACCACTATATGCCTTAAGTCTATGTGATCATATCCACTTGATAAACCAATCCTAATTTTACCTGCAAGCTCCTTACTTTATTTCTTTATCAAACCTCTTACCTAGATTCTTCTTAAGTGAATTATAGATACTAGAAAGATATTTGAAGGTTGCATAAAGAACATAAAATTTGGCCTAAGCTAGATAATCTTGATGTCATCTTAAAGGCATGAGATGGAACTTAGTTAGAACTCACCTAGTTTACCAACCATCATTATTGCTTACCCCCACCTGTAGATGCTAGTGCTAAGCATAAAACTTGATCAACTTTTAGATGGGAATACTTGGTGGAAAAATGGTTATGAAAACCTTGGAATAATGGATCATTCTATTGAAATTTTTTGGACATGTGTTTCCGAAAACACCGGATGATTTTGGTGATGAAAATGTTGAGGCATGAGCCTTAGCCCTTTATAAAACTGATCGTTGTCTGGATGCGATACCATTCCAATTTTATCGTACAAACACAATACCCGAATATTGGTTAGGGCTTGACTGGAAACTTATATACCTTAGTATTAGCTCCCTCACAGCCAAGGTCTGAGCTGAGGCTACCTTGTGAAGATTGTCCACCTGTGCAGTACCCAAGATGACAGATGGTCATGGTTAGGAGGCCAAACTTACAAGAGGTGCTCAACTAGGGCGTGTAATTGAAAGGATAGGATTGTTTATCTGCATACTGAGTATGGTGAATTCACGATTTGTTCCTGACGGATATATCGAATGTTGTGGTGAAAGTGTACAATCTCTGTAGAGAGTCAAACTATTCGAATAGCCGCGTCCGCAGTTATGGACAGTTGGAGTGGCCATACTGTTCCCCGTCAGACTTTTCAAAATGACTTGTGAAATGAATTGAGACTTTGACTTGACCACAACTAGGTTGTGATCTGAATTACATTTTTGCATGCACTTAGGTGCCTTGAACTTTCAACTAGCATTCGTTGCTAAGCCCCTTAGGGGAGATAAATCTGGCTTTTGCATTCATTCAGTAGATCCTAGTGCCCTACTCATTACAAATGAAAACTACTCACACCCGGCAGTAGAGTCAATGACTTGATCGATCCGTGGCAGTGGAAATGGATCATTTGGACATGCCTTATTGTGGTTGGTGTAGTCAATACACATGCGCCACATCACTTCCACATTCGGGTTATCCTTTTTATTTTCCACCAGGACTGGATTCGACAACGGATATAGATGCATTACTTCCATGATAAACCCGGCAGCCAAGATCCTGGCTATCTCAGCAGCTATTACTTTCCCTCTATCTTCGGCAAAGCGACGTAGGGGTTGCTTCGCCGACTTGGAGTCTTGCCTTACATGTAGAGAGTGCTCAGCCAGCTCCCTCGGAACTCCCTGCAAATCTTGTGTGGACCATGCAAATATATTACGATTTTCACAGAGGAAGCTGGTGAGCTCGCTTTCCTATTTGCCAAATAACCCGTCAAAAATAGTCAATGTGCGCTCCGGGAAAGCCTCATCAATCTGTATCTTTTTTTCCTGGGTAGCTTGGAAAGACACACTGCCATAGACATTTGTGCAGTGCATAGACATTTGTGCGGTGCATAGACATTTTTTGTTCCTTAGTGAGTGTTGGCATAGACATTTGTGCCGCCTTAGCCTGTGCTGCAACCTCCATCATTTGCTGCTTCTCCTGTGTTATCACCAGTGACTCGGCCAGCGAAGATCCATCTGAGGCGCATGTGATAGATCCCTTGTAGTCACCCTCAACTCTGATAACTCCACATGGATATGTCAGCTTCATCTTTAGATAAGCAATATGAGGATTGGCCATAAACTTTTCCATAGTCGGTTTGCCGAGTAGCGCATGGTATGAGCTAACAAGGTCAACCACATCGAATTCCATGGCCTCAGTATGACAATTCTCCTTGTCGCCGAATAAGACGTCAACCCAGATCTTCCCAATTAGCTCACATGACTATCCCGTCACAATGCGATGGAAGATTGTTTTAGTCGATCCAACATGTTCATGGTGATGCCTAGCTTGAGAATAGTGTCCTTGTAGATGATGTTGATGCTACTGCCATCATCTATCAGTACCTTGGAAAATTTCACGTTGATATTTGGGACCATGAAAGTTGAATCCAATACCAAAGAATATCCTCGGCATGATCTTGGGGTGATCCTTTATGCTCCAAGTTATCTCCTGCTCAGACCAGTGCATGTATTTTGGTATTGCTAGCATTGTCGCGTTTACTTCCATCATCCATCTCTGTTAACTTTTCTTGTCAGTTGGCTCTGTGACAAACACTACATAGCTCTGGTGATACTCTCTGTACTCGTTTCTAGTCCCATGGCTGACATGAGTGCCTTCACCTCTTGGGTCATGTACTTGATTCACAGCCTCTCTTCTTTCTTGGTTATGATATCTCAGTTGTCGGTTCTCACATCTATGCTCAGTTCCGACAACCTGAGCATTTCCTCCTGTAGGTGGTGGTGGGAGAGGTGGTGGCGGCTGCTGAGCTGGTGATTCCACCCTGTCACCCTTCTTCAACCAAGTGCATTCTCTTGTGTGTGGTGTTGCCGGCTTACTCGGACTTGGCGTGTGAAAATTGCACGGCTGATCCAACATCATTTCATAAGTGTACTTTTGCCTTTGTTGATATGGCTTCCTCTGTTCATATGGCTTTTTACCATCATTTTTCGGTATCCATTGTTGTTGCCCATTTGTTCTTTGACGCTGGCTGCTTCCAGCATCAGGATGATATTGGCTTACGGCTGCAACTTGAGTTGAACCATATTTGTAATCTAGCCTCTCATCCCGTCATTTTCCTTTGTACTCGCCTCTTTCATGGCGCTTCTATGACCCGGCTGCGTCGTAGATCTGAGTCTCAGTCATCCCGTCTGCCGACATTAGCAGGGGCTAAGTCAGATCTCCTAACACGTACCACTCAGCGATTCTTATCGTTTCGGCTAAGCTTGTCGGCATATCTCTCTGTAACCTTTTCCATAGCACACTTCCGTGTCTCCATCCTTGTGCAAACCATGCAATGGTTTGGGATTCGATTACTCCCTCACAAGAGTTGCACATAGTGCACCATCAGGTGAGAAACTCTCTATCTGTTTCATTTGGTCTTTGCTTGCACATAGCTAGTTGCTGTAGGCGATTTGGCCTCTTATAGGTGCTTGTGAAATTAATCACAAAAGCTTCTTGGAAATCGATCCAGCTGTTGATGCTTCCGGGCGGCAAATTATTTAGCCACAACCTTGCTGGTCCTTCTCGCATTTGCGGTACATACTGCCTGCCCATCTCAGATTTCCCGATGCGATCTTTAACGCAGTTCCGTATTTGATAAGCCAGTCCTCTGGTTTTGTGCTTCCATCATAATTTTTTGTTCCTCTTGCCAGCTGAAAGTTTGGCACTTATGGCTCTCTCATGATCCTCGGGCCGAAACTTGGTGGACCCTAAGGACCTTGTGACTCGATAAGCTCTGCCATCTTTATTCGGTCAAGCTTTAGCCTCGCATCATCTGGCTGGAGATTTCTGCCTCCTAGCCTTGATCCCATGGCTTGATACATGTGATCCGGCAATTCATATCCATCATATACCATTGCCGAGTAACCATCATTGTATATGTTGGCATTCGGGTCTGCGGGCTGCTGCACTGCTTTTCCCGCACTTTGCTATCTTCTTTCAGGTTGGGCTGGCGGAGGATTCGAAGCCGGGTTTCCTCCTCGTTCCGAGTGAGTCCCACGCCTAGGGTGAGGAACGAAGTTCTAGCCTCCATTATCGTTTTTTTGACCACGTTGCCTTTCGCGGACAGCATTCTCTTGGTTTTCATTTCCTTTAGCTGCATTTCTCCTTATGCCTTCGGCATGGGTCGGGTTCCCTTGAGCCACTGCCAGATCATAGGCAACCATCTGTTTGTTTTTTCCAGAGTCCACACTTTTTTCTTTTCTCTATCTCGGCATAACTCCTGGCGAGGAAGCTGTATGCCCAGCAGACCTTGCCGGGATTGGAGTTGCTGAGCGAACAAGCTATGACCTTCCAACTAAACCCGGATTTGCCATGTCGTACGCTTCATTCATCTTACCTGCTGCTCTCACCAACTCGTTTACTCGTTCCTGTTGATTTTTATTTTCCTCACCCATCAAGTGGGATAACTTGTCCATTGCTGCCTCTACGGCTCTCAAGTTTGTTGCTGCGGTGTTTTATGTCGGCCTGATGGCGGTCTCATTGCTACATTCTGGGGTTATTTTGGATGTAGCATCCACCACTTCTTCATTGAGGTTCCTTCCTCTTATCCTTGTTGCTTCGAGCCGGGTCTTAGCGCACTTGACTCGGTTTTACGAATTATATTCTCCGATTGTGATGTCCATGTCCTGCTGCAGCTGAGCTAATTCCTTGCCTTTTTCCAATACTATTTTCCTAGTTTCCTGTAACTCGGCTTGCATGCGCTCCGGGTCAACCGCTGATGCCACTGGCTCTGGTAATTTTTCTATTGCTTCCTGCAACTCTTTGTCTCTTTTACTGCAAGCTATGTTCTTCGGCTTCTCCAGCGTTGCCTTCGCAGTTCTCGCCGCCCTTGGCGTTGCGTCTTGGTTTTGTTCCTCAGCATTCTCATTCACTACAGGAGCTACTGGAGGTGCTGGTGGACGTGAGGGATGAGGAGCAGTCATCATTACCTCGGTAGAGACGAGATGATGGAGTTTTCTCGCGGCGTGAATCATAAGTGGATCCGGTGCCAAGATGATGCTCTACGAGTATGGGCGCTCCACGCGTACCATGATGTAGACTTGGTGTTCACCGAACTTGATGAAGTGATCGTCCCTTGGGAACGGCTTGGTACCAAAGCAGCCCGCGTAGTCACTAACGAAGTTGAACGCCCCAAACGTCTGGATGAGGCTGGAGTAGACGTGCTCGCCTGTTGTGGTGATGATGTTGCCCATCCGGATGAAGACACCAGCAAGCACATGCTTCTTCCCCATGGTGGGCGCCAACTGTCGTGGTGGTGTCACGGCATATGCCATGGGTAGGCTTAAGTTGGGGACCGAATGGACGCTTGAGGTAACCGGGGAGGGAGTGCACGTTCTAGCCGCGCACGAAGAACACGATGAACTCTCGAGACTTAGGATTTTATTCCTCCTTTATGTTTACAAGTGCTCCTAGAGTTGTTCTAGCATAACCTCCAGGCACTAGTTTTCCACTTGGTCCCACATCCTTCTAAACCCTAGCTATGCCCCTCCTTATATAGGCGATGGGGCAGCTAGGTTACAACTTTGGGCCCTAGGGTTACTTTTTGGATCTTTGTCCTTACTATACGGGCTGGGTCTTGGGCTAGCCCTAAGCCCTTGACCTGGTCCACAAAAATGTATAGCCAATGGTTTTCCCGTACGTAGGTGACAGCTCTTGGGCGTCACGCAGTGCTTTTGTACGTCAGCGCTTCATTTGGCGTCACCCGGCTCCTTTTATGTCACCCGGCATCGCCCTTCTCGTTTGACCATGCTTTACCATGGTCCCTCCTAGATCTTACTTGGAAATTTTCCACACTCCTTCTTGACTCGGCCTTCCATTGTGAGACCCATCCCGATGCTACCTGCAGGGTAAATTAGTTTGTCTTATGCGGGCCGACATATTTCTTATGTTTTCCGTACATTGTCTTTGTATCTCGGCCGTTATGACCCGGCCTGTGGTTTCTTTTACTCGGCCTAAGCCAAGCTGGGCAATGTTTTTACCCCTTATGACCGTACTGGGGGTTATCCCCCTGACACTCAATTTTCAAGGAAAAATGGTTTAGGGTGCCCCATGGGTATTTAGGCTAGATGCATGCCTGGGTCCAATATTGCACCGACCGTCGCGTTGCCTCGGCCGCCGGCGGGTTTCGCCATTTTTTGGGAAGCACCAAATAAAATCTAAAAAAATTAGAAAAAACGTGAAAATGACTCCGGGAGCCCTTGCATGTGACCCATTACACTCATAAAATCATAGGCAAGGCATACTAGGTCCTTTGGCACCCAAGGCACTACCAGGATGTCTATCGAGTGTGAGTTAACATGGCTTCCAACCCTAAATCCCCCCCTTGCTACCCAGAACATGGAACCACTCCATTGATTGAGCCGAAACCCGACACCTAGCTCCCTCTCGGTATCGCAAGCGACTTCTCCAACTAGAGATTTCGTGGTCATTTGGAGAAATCTCCACTTTCCATTTTCTCAACCCGAAAAACTGGTGTTTTCCCAAAGTATGTGAAAGATTAGGGCGCGCCCATGGGACCGAGGCAATTTCCACGCATTCTACACCATGGTGCATGGACATTCCCGGTAGGTGGGTATTTATCTCGTGGTGCAAGCATATACTGTATTTTTTTAGTTACTGCCCGGTAAATGTGGGTTCTAACTGTATGTACCCTATAAGACACTATCAATTTTCAGGGAAAAAAGATTTGGGGGGCCCCATGGGGTACCTAGGCTGGATGCATGCCTGGGTCCAAGATTGCATCGACCATCGAGTTGCCGCGGCCACCAGCGGGTTTATCCTTTTTTTGGGCAGCACCAAACAAAATCTTAAAAAATGTGAAAATGGCTCCTGGAGCCCTTGCATGTGACCCACTGCTTTCATAAAATCATAGGCAAGGCATACCAACATAGGCACATCCAATATTCGATTACTTAAAATATGGGACTTGCCGAATGAGAAACATTGGCAAGGCAAACAACAAGAACAGCAATAGCGTACACCATAATCAACAAGGAACTATACAAGCGAAGTGTGACGAGTGTACTGCAGCGTTGTATCAGCTCAGAGAAAGGCCAGGAGATCTTGTTGGATGTTCATCAAGGAGAATGTGGGCACCATGTGTCATCAAGAGCGTTGGTGGCCAAGGCATTCCGACATGGATTTTATTGGCCAAGCGCATTGGCACAGGAGCAAGAGTTAGTCGGAAAATGCAATGGTTGTCAAAACTATGCATCCAAGTCACATGTACCAGCGTTTGAATTGAAGACTATACCAATCACTTGGACTTTTCCGGTATGGTGCCTAGATATGGTAGGACCATTCAAACCAGCAAGGGGAGGAATGACTCATATTTTGGTGATGATTGATAAGTTCACCAAATAGATAGAAGTGAAACCAATCAAAAAATTGGATGGTAAAATAGCTATCACATTCTTAAAGGATATAATCCTAAGATACGGTTACCCACATAGTGTAATCACTGATAATGGCACGAACTTTGCTAAAGGAGCTTTTGCTCGTTTCTGCGGGAAACACCGAATAAGACTCTATGTAGCATCAGTCGCCCATCTAGAATCAAATGGACAAGTTGAACGGGCTAATGGCTTAGTTCTGTCAGGGATAAAACCCCGCTTAATGGAACCACTCCAGAGGTCACCTGGTTGTTCGATAGAGGAACTGCCCTCAGTGTTATGGAGCCTAATAACAACTCCGAGTCGATCAACGGGCTATACGCCATTTTCCTCGTGTATGGGGCAGAAGCAGTTTTGCCTGCCGACATAGAGTATGACTCGCCAATGATAAGGCAATACTCGAAAGCCGAGGTAAAAGAGGCCCGCGAAGATGGAGTAGACTTAGTCGAAGAAGCAAGGGAACTGGCATTATCTAGATCCGCTATATATCAACAGAATCTCTGATGCTGCCATAGCTGGAAAGTGCAACCTCATGTTTTTCGAGAAGGGCATATGGTGCTAAGGCTGGTGCAGCGCAGATCGGGAATGCATAAATTATCACCCCCATGGGAAGGTCCGTTCATTGTAAGCAAAGCATTGCACAATGATTCATATTATCTCATAGATGCTCGCGAAGCGCAAAAGAACAAGGCAGATAGGTCAGGAGATGAGACCAAAAGGACATGGAATGTGGCGCTACTTCGTCCCTTCTATACTTAGGAGAATCAATGTATGTATCACTCGAACTCTCATACGTCGGACGTGTGTGCCGTCTATGTGCTGATAATAAAATGGTATGACTCGAAAAACTGACTCGGGGACTTCCCCTTAAGTTTTCCCTCTCAGTTATTTTATGTCGGCTGGCGTGACACCCAAAACTTATCTCGGAACAAGTAGTGTTTATTGGGAAAAAATCAACTCTTCTTCTATGCGGTTGTACGAAAACACGGCTTCATGGCAAGCAAGAGAAAAAGATGTATGACGGGTAAACACGAACGCCGGATAAGTATAAAGGTGAAACGTGAGTCAGCTTTATGTCTTTGCCTAACCCACTACAGGTCATGTTATACTACATGTTGAATACTCTCAGTCAAGTGATTAAAGTTTCATATCCTCTAATTGTATCCTTCGTACTTTGAGACTCTAATGTTGAACACCAAAAAAGGTAGACAGGGGCCAAAGTCATGGAAAGGTGAAACAGCAGAATGAGACTTGGGGAATTGCCCTTGAATGATTCACACTCAGAACATAACGAAAATATATAAAGCGTTATCAAAAAGCGCATAATCAAACATAAAGTGCAATCTACATTACATCTGTACCCGGCATACCGGGGATCTAATCAAAAGTTCAGGTTCTTGTTAGCCTAAGAAGCAGCAGGACTTGGAGGGGCACCCTTGGAGCTAGGAGCGTCGCTTGGAGCATCTGCCGAGTCAGGGGCATCAGTGACCAGGTCATCGGGACCATCTGACTCGGTTGCTTCGCTGTCGGCACCCTCTTCATCAGCAACTTCGACAAGCGGGTCGCCGAGGTCGAGGAATCTTGGCCCGTCGCAACAAGCATGCACCATGGTGTACTCAATCATGGCGTAGGCTCACTCCTGGAGTTTCTTGATCAGCTCCGGGTCATTCATGCATTTCCCATCTCCTCTTATGCAAGCAAGAACATCAAGATTGATGTCCTCGTACCATGAAAGCACGAAGGAAAGAGCCTTGTCCGCTGCATCTCGGCCGGCCGACTCACGCCACTGATCTAGCTGGTCCTTAGTAAGGAGCAATCTCTCAGCAAGTGGCTCGATGAGTTCAGGTGCATCTTCATCCGGCCAGAGCATGTGAAACGCATGAATAGCCGACTTGAGCAGGTCCACATCGCAAGACTTGAGGGTCTTGACCCATTCTGACATTGCTTCGAGAAGCTCGTCCATGGTCACCTCGCCATTAGACGGAGCGACAAATTCGGCCCTCACTTTCTTGATGGCTCGGATGGCAAACATATTGGATTCAGGAAAATTCTCTGCAAGCAAAAGAGAAAGTTAGCAAAATAACAAAAGTAGATGGAAGAAGTCGAGAGCGACCTATACAGTGCAAAAACAGTAAAAACTCACTACCGAGAATGGATTTGACAGCGCCGAGCTTGGTCTGCCAAATTTTGGCCTTAGCTTGAAGTGCGTCAAGGTTCAGTTTTGCCGACTCAACCGATGACTCGGCCTCGTCGAGCAGCCTTTTGGTCTTTTCGGCGCTGGCGGCTTGCTGCTCATCCTTCTCGGCAAGCTCTTCCTTCAGGCCCTTCACCTCTGCCAAGTGCTTCCGCTCCATCTCGGCCATTATCTTCTTGAACCGAATCACCTCGTCTCGCTCCTTCTAGAGTTCGGCTTGGTGCTTCTCTGCTTATTCGGAACAAACTACTTGTGAGCACCGAAAGAAATATCTTCAGCTGTCAGATTAATGAGGCAAGAAACTTACTCCGTGCCTCGCTGATCTGCGAGTGAAGAGCCTCGATGGTGGATTGAGCAGAGGCTGTGAGAAAAGAGCAATAAGAGATTGAGAAAACGAACCAGAGAAAAATAAACCGAATAAAGAAAGGACGAGTAAGAACATTACCTTGGCCTTGGGTGTCAGTCTGCAGCTTCTCATACGCAAGTTTGAGCTTGCGACGCGCCAGAACGAGAGCTTGGTGCACCTTGGTGTGCTCGTTATGTGTAAGGTGCGCAAAGGAAAAGAACAGAGAAAATAGAAATCAAGCTCCCAGACAGATAAGGAATGGTTCATATATGTGAGTTTACAGCTGAATAAGTTTCTTATCCGGCAGTAATCTCGAGGGCTAGGGATCAAAGCTCTAACATATGCGTTTGGTAAAAAAAGCTTAAGAGCGTACATCCGAATAAGTTTCTTATCCGGAAGTAACCTCGGGGGCTAGGGATTGAAGCTCTAGCATACAAGCTTGGCGCGAAAAGTTAAAGACTTACTGATTATTGAGTTCTTACAGCCGAATAAGTTCTTCATTCGGCAGTAACCTTGGGGACTAGCTGATATGTATAAAATAAATACTCAACAATACAAAAGAGTAAGAAGTTACTTTACCTCGTTCACTTTGTCGGCGCGGGCCGTTAGGGAAATGGACTGCTAGGTCATGTCAGAGACGGCCTTGGGGCCCAACACCAGTTTCTTGCCGCTCCGGGTACTGACTTCTTGCTTGCCAGCTGCATTCAATGCCAAAGCATAAGGCTCAACTGAACCAAGGCTTTTCCCGCTGAGCATCCGAGTGAGAACTTGACCCGTTTTCAGGGTAGTTCCCACGTTGGCACGGGTCGCAGCAGCACTAGTATGAAGGGAAACATCTTTAGAGCCATAACCTGACCCGGCAGCCGCGCACTCGCCCGCTTTGACTGTTGAAGCAACATTGTTGCCAACGTCGGAGGCCGGATCTGAGGAGCAGAACCCGGAGCGTAGACCAAGGTTGTCTGCTTGGTGGGGGTTTTGCCGGATGAGGTGCGAGCAGAACCAGCAGCCTTAGGTTGGCTCTGGATCTTTGACAGAACAGAAGAGCGAGCATGATTGTTAGGAGGACAAAGAGAAGCCCCCTGACTGGGCTCAGCAAATTTGCCGGCACCAAGATCAGGAAGTTGTTAATTCGCACCAGCAAGAGGGCTGGCGCCAGAGAAACTGGTGGTAGAGGTCTTCTCGGCACTAGCATTGCTGGCACCAAGATTAGGAAGCTATTCGTGGCCAGCACCAGGGGCGCTAGGCCAAGTCACTTCTGCCGAGTGATCCATCGGGTCTGACTGACACTGAGAAGCATGAGCCTCAACAGTGGGAGCCTCGACTCGGACGGGACTCGGCGCCGTCGAATCAGCTGGAGGAGGCGCAGTCCTAGGCGGCGAGGCGATGCTAGAAGCAGCCTGGTTCACCGATAAAGGTGAGACACTGAAAAAAACAAGACATGTATAAGAGAACAACAGTGACGAAAAAGAAAGAATAATGAAAGCAGAGTATAAAAACTTACCCGGTGACGACCGGGTCACGGGTGACTAGGCGTTCAGCGGCTTGGCGAGTCTCAGCCAGCGTGGAAGCAGCAGAGGCAGCAGGAGCTGCCAGAGTGGGCTTGCTCTTCTTGGCCGGATGAGTGCTGGAGGAGGCTCTGCGTCGCTTCGACTTGGTGACGGGGATCTTGCCGACTCCGCCCACGGCGAGAGGAGGTGTGTCATGTACCTGACCAGCTGCATAAGTAAATAACAGGCTTACTTGCATAAGTTGGGAAACTAATATCATAAGGCATGTACCTCCAAAATTGCACAATCATCATCCTCATCATCGTCAGACCAATCTTGTAAGAGGTTGCGAGATTGACTGTTACCCGAAGCTGAAGCAGCGGCAGCATGCGGTACGGGCATGAAGCACTCTAGGTCAAAGTCGACTTCATCGGAGTTGGAGTGATCCCCGTTATAACCGCAAGGAGGGACAGTACTGTCATCAACCTGGTGAACAAGGTTCTGCAAGAGACAAACAGAATGAGTAACAAAAACTAGACTAAGAGTGGAAAAAGAGCTAAAGCCGACTCGGCAAGGAAAAAGACTCGGAAAACTTACCCAGGGGACAGGCCACACCCGGCTAAACGGAGGGCAACTCCAAGCCCAATCATCCGCCAAGTTCAGTTTGAAGATTGAGCTTACTCGGCGAGCGATGGAGTCATGGGTGAGCTCCAAGGTGGAGTGCCGAGTGGGGTCATGGGAGCCACTCATGAAGCACATCTTGTGGCTCCTTGCTTGGATGGGGCTTACCTGGCGTGAGATGAAGGTGCACATGAGGTCAGTGTCAGCGAGATGAAAGTTTTCATCCGTCGACAACAACCTTTCCAGGATCGCATTAGACTCGTTCAACGCAGTGTCTTGGTCCCGCGGGTCAAGCTGCCAGAGCTTCTTGCTGGGGACCTCGTATGAGAAAGGGGGGACCGGAAGTTGTCGGTGGACCCACTGTTTTTGACATAGAAAAAGGTCCTATGCCATTTCTTGCAAGAGTCAAGGCCAGTAACACGAGGAAAAATGGAGTCCCTCCCGGGAGTGATGCTAGCAGCACCGCACTGAGTCAGCCTTTTCTCGGCACGAGAAACACCGGTCTGGGGAACAACCTGAACCCTAAAGCTAAAATATTTGGCCCACAGAAGAACTGTAGGCCAAATCCCGAGGTAAGCCTCGCAAGAAGAAATAAAGCAGGAAAGAGAGCCAATCGCATTGGCAGGAATATGATGGGTTTGCAGATGGAAAGTGGAGAGAAACGAGGACAAGAAGGTGCTCACTGGAAGAGCGAAACCGCGCTCCAAGTGAGAAAGGAAAACCACCCGCTCATTAGCATAGGGTTTGGGAGAGATCTCACCAGCGGGAAGACGGCAATCCACTTGCAGTGGAATGCGCCTGGTGGAGCAGAGCCACTCCACCTCCACGGTGGAGACCTCCGAGCCTTCCCAGCCGCCGCGCTCGTCGGCGGGAACCTCCTGCTCCTCCGCACCATCAGCGCCGTTGCGAGCATCCATGATCCTCACAGATTCGATCTCCTCTGCCATCGGGAGTGGCTTGGAAGAACACGGACCCATGGTGGAATGGAAAGAGAAAAGGAGCAGTTGCAGGGAAAGAACAGAAGGAAGGAAATACCGCAAATGGGCCGATTTGATTTCGCATGCGCAAGGAAGAAGACGAGGCAGGGGAAAACTGAACGGGCGTGGGGGAAGAGGTAACCCCCTCACCCCTACTTAAGGGAAGTAAAAACCCTGGTCGTGGGATCCATCTGCTCCGTGCAGCCAGCGTGAGGCCGTGTACCAGGCCGGGTAAGCCAATCAGCGGGCGCCACGTAGCTAGAGATACGCAAAAAATCTCGTGCCACGTCATGAAGGAAAGGACAAGGGGCACAGGCCGATGGGACTGCCACAATGACGGGGAATAACTGCGTAGCTGTCACTGTGCCGCCAGAGCTTGGAACAAAATTTGAGGCAAGTAATCATGATTACCAGTTGTCAGTGACTGAAGCACGCCGAAAATGACACGGAATTGGCCAATGTGACTCGGCACGAGGCAAAAATGAGCCAGAAAGTCAAAGAGGGGATCCGAAAACTGTCAGACAGACTCGTCAAGGTGCAATATTGCGACAAATAAAGACAAAAATTAAGTTCCAGTCATGTAAAAGGAACCTAGAGACGCCACGTCTTGAACTGCTAGACCTCACCAGCTTCAGGGAATAATGTCGAGGGGATAACCCCCGGTAGGGTCACAAGGGGTGAAACGTAGCGTAGCTAGGCAGGCTCCGAGTGAAGAAGGAACAAGGCCGAGTAAGGACGGCCGCGAAAGAGAAGCGTGTGCGACCGACATATGAACTATGTCGACCCGCATAAGACAAAGTTGTTATTTTTGCAGGAACCAACGAGCCGAGTTTACTGAGGAAGGGCCGAGTCGAATAGGACGCGTGGCACCTTTCCGAGTAAGGTTCAGGAGGGACCATGGCAAAGCGTGGTCAAAATAGAAGGGCGACACCGGGTGACACAAAAGGAGCTGGGTGACGCCCAAAGCCTACGTTGACGTACAAAGTTACAGTGTGACGCCAAAAGAAACAGGAAGCGACGTACCAGAAGACCGTTAGCTGTCAAGCTTTGTGGACTGGGCCATTGGGCTTAGGGCAAGCCCATGATCCGGCCCACATTGTAGGGACCAAGATCCAAACAGTAAACCCTAGAACCTAAAGGGGTATAAGCTAGCTAGCGCTGCCTATATAAGGAAGGGCATAGCTGGAGTAGGAGGAGGTTGGACCAAGTAGGGAACTAGTGCACTGAACTCTAGTTCATACAGCTCAAGGAGCACTTGTTATCCTCGGGTATCAATCAAATCGCCAAGAGTGGAGAGTTCTTCTTGTTCTTCGTGCATGTCTCGACCGTGCACTCCCTCCCCGGTGACCACAAGCACCCATTCGGCCCCCAACTTAAGCCTACCTATGGCATCTGCCGTGCCACCACCACGACAACTGTGAAAGTATTCTGTATTTCTTTAAATGCATGCCAAACTCGTAACTCAGATATTCACCCCCACGATCAGAACGCAGACACTTAATCTTCTTGTTACGTTGATTTTCTACTTCACTTTGGAATTCCTTAAACTTATCGAAAGTTTCGAATTTATGTTTCATAAAGTAGATATACCCATATCTACTCAAGTCAATGATATCCACCGTATGATTCTACACACATTGGCTGCACACATCGGTATGTATTATTTGCAATAAGTCTGTACCTTGCTCCATTACCCCATAGAACGGAGTCTTAGTCATTTTTTCCATTAGACATGCTTCGCATCTTTCAAGTGATTTAAGAATCCCATCAGAATGGTGTTTCTTCACGCGCTTCACTCCAATGTGAACAAGACGACAGTGCCACATGTATGTGTAATTATCATTCAATTTTATTCGTTTAGCATTTATGTTATGTACCTATGTATCACTACTATCAAGATTTAATAAGAACAAACCATTCTTCTAAGGTGCATGACCATAAAAATATATTACTCATATAAATCGAAGAAACATTATTCTCAGACTTGAATGAATAACCGTCTTGCAATAAACAAGATCCAGATATAATGTTCATGCTTAACGCAGGCACCAAATAAAAATTATTCCGATTTAAACTAATCCCGAAGGTATATGAAGAGGGAGCGTGCCGATGGCGATAGCATCAACCTTGGATCCATTTCCAACGCGCATCATCACCTCGTCTCTTGCTAGTCTTCATTTATTCTGAAGTT
Source organism: Avena atlantica (assembly GCA_910589765.1). Taxonomy (NCBI): domain Eukaryota; kingdom Viridiplantae; phylum Streptophyta; class Magnoliopsida; order Poales; family Poaceae; genus Avena; species Avena atlantica. The sequence continues at coordinate 8,338,896 of OU342736.1, read as the reverse complement.
CCTATTTCGAGTTACAATTATGAGCAACTGAACCAGTATCAAATACGTAGGAACTACTATGATTACTAGTAAGATATACATCAATAACATGTATATCAAATATACCTTTCTTCTTGATGTTGTAGTTCTTCGTATCTTCCAGGTACTTGGGGCAATTGCGCTGCCAGTTCAAATCAACTTTGCATTAAAACCACACACTATCAGGCTAAGGGCCAGCCTTGGGCTTCTTGGTAGGCACGGAAGATTTCTTTCCCCCTTCTTGAAGTTTCCCTTTTCCTTAGGCTTGCCCTGCTTCTTGAAATTGATGGTCTTATTGACCATCAACACCTGGTGCTCTCTCTTAATTTCCACCTCAGTAGTTTTTAGCGTGGATAAGAGTTCATGGAACGTCTTATTCATGCACTACATGTTGTAGTTCATCACGAAGTTCTTGTAACTAGGTGGAAGTGATTGGAGGACACGATGTATATCCAACGCATTAGGAATCGTTATTCCCAAATCTTGGAGTTTGTTCACGTCCCCAAACATTTTGAGCGCGTGCTCGCTAACGGAGATGCCCTCTTCCATCTTACAGTTAAATAATTTCTCAAAGGCTTCATAGAGTTCCGCAGCCTCATGAGTTTCAAATACCATTTTGAGTTCATTGATTATATCACAAGGGTCGTGGTTCTCAAAGTTCTTCTAAAGAATAGATTATAAACCGTACAGGATGGCACACTGAACTGTGGAGTAATGATTCTTCTGAGTGAGGTAAACATTTTTAACCTCATCGGTAGCACCCTCTACAGGTGGGTCACCTACAGGTGCATCGAGCACATAGGTCAAATGACCAGCATTGAGGACAATCCTCATGTTACGGAACTAGTCGTAAAGTTGCTTCCATTGTTATTCTTCTTTTCTTTCTCTAGGAATGCATTAAAGTTTATGGATGTGGTCGCCATGATCTACAAAATATTTTCAAAGAATTTAGACTAAGTTTATGATAAATTGAGTTCAAACTTAATTCTTAAATTAACTAGGTGAACACCCACTCCAAAAAACATCCCTCGCGTTGCCTTAGTGATTACACGAACCAAATACACTACTCCAAGTCCAAGCTTCACAAAAGAAGATGTAGCTTCAAAGGAGAACAATGAACATGTTCATCATATCATTCATATGACTCATGCTCTACCTTTCGGTATTTTGTGTTTCGAGGCCATGGCTGTACATGCTAGGCTCGTCAAGGTTAACCTTAGTATCTCATGTGCACGGCTTGGCCGGCTGGGATTCTTGGGCCTGACACGGCTGGCCCATGGGGCCCCGCAGCATTCCCTTAGCCCATGTGGCCCCTCCCGGGTTGGTGGGGCCACTGGTGGACCTCTAGAATCTTCTAGAAGCTCCGATAAAACATCGAAAACTTTTCCGAACCCTGGAAGATGACTTCCATTTTATAAATCTTACACCGAACAACTTCGGACCTCCTAGTGATGTCCTGGATACCATACGAGACAACGAACAACATTCGGTATCCAACTCACATTCCATATCTACTTTAAATAATAGCAAACCTTAAGTGTGTCACCCTATGGTTCGCAAACTATGCAGACATGATCGAGACATCTCTCGATCAATAACCAATAGCGGGACCAGGAGATCCATAATGGCTCCCACATATTCAACGATAACTTCTTGATCAAAAGAACCATTAACATACGATAAAGATTCGATACTCTAATTATCTGAGGTTCGATCATCATTATCTCCATACCTAGTTCAACCTCATTACCGTTAAGTACTCTTTACTCAGGGATACTACTTTGCGGCCCAAAAGTTCGTAGGCGAAGGTATCGCGGGGTCCGAGTTGCGTGTAATCACCGCGTTCGAAAAGTTGGAGGGGTAATTACCGAGAGGGGCATTTCGAGTGAATGGTGGCCAAACCAAATATTTTCAAATCTTAACCATTATGCCAGGATATTCCATTACATTAGTACCTGCCGCGCCCCTGCTATGCCCCTTCTAAGTCACCGTCCATGTGCCGCACGGGAAAATCCATTTATGTACTTTCCTAACACCCGACACTAAATACGGTGGCGGCGGCGGTCCTTTTCCTCCCTCCTCCTACACTAAATCAGGTTCGGCGGCGATGGTCGTTTTTCTCCCCGCCCCCTCCCCACCCACACATACACAGACTGAATCTGGTGGCGGCATGTCACGCGAGTCCAAGGTGGTAGCTACGTCGGCGACTGATTCGTCTTTGTCGGAGCCAGCGTCTCGGGCACAATGCCAGGCAAGCGAAGAAGCAGCAGGGTCTGCAGCCCAGGTTAGCGAGGTCAGCCAGAAGAAGAGCGAGAGGTGAATTTTTCTTTTCTGTGCCTTGTCTTGCAAGTAGATTAGTTACTGCAAAGTAGTGTCAAATGAACTGAATGGTCCCCTTTTTAATCAAATTAGGAACAACTTCGATGCAGCGGACCTATATGATTTCATGGTTCATGTCAGACAGTACACTTCAAAACTAGACTTTGGTTGCGAGAGTGTTGTGTTCAGGCGGGATGTGCGTCTGTTTGTCAACTACAAGCAGGTTGTGTCTGTTTCGTAGCTGACATATATGCTTCATTCTAGAATTCCTTGGGGATCCAGACAGAAGAAAAAATTGGTGTGGCGTAACATGAGTGATACATATGTGCAAATTGAGCACTCCCATGAGCTTCAGATGCTTTGGGAGCATTGTGCAACTGATCGTCAGGTGAAAGTTGAAGCGATGATTGAAGATATGTTTGCAGATACCGGAGATCTTGCTACCAGAGCTTCTGCTGATCGAGTTTACATACCACCAAATGCTGATCAAGAAAAGTTCAATATACACCTAGAGGTGGATTCATACACAGCAAAACTTGATGATGGAGTTAATAAGCCAATTTCTTCATGTACTATGGAGATAGCCGTCGATTCCAAAAAGATAACTCTTCTTGAACTGAGAGAGATGATTGGTAAGGAAATCATTATTGGCCCTAAGAAGATGCCACGACTCCTGTGGTGGCATCATAAGAATTAGGAGTTCATAGAGGTTTTGGATACCAATGATCAGATGCAGATTATGCGACAAAAGAAGCAAACCAGGAAGGTGCTCTTCCTGGCTGCCATTTCTGATGTTGTTGGACAGGTTGTAGTGGACAGGTTGTAGTGTACTAATAGAGGTTAGTACAATAAACAGTTCATTACACCCTAAACCATAATCCTATATTGTTCGGTACATGAGATTTTATATGTTGCTATAAGTCAAACAAATTGGTAAGGAGGAAGTACATAATTAATATTATAAATTAAAATTAAGGAATATAAAAACTTTTAGATATGAGATAGTAATCCAGCCACGGGACATTGTATCAGTTAAACCATTGTAGCATGATAATTTAGTCAATTTTGCAACGTTGACACAGTTCACTTTTGCCACTCCTTCTCTCTCCACTCACTACCCTCCTCTCTCTCTCCTTACCGTCGCCGACGCGTCTCCGCGGCCGCATTCGCCATGCCGCCCTGGAACGACGAGGACGACCAGTCGAGCAGCAACATCGAGTCTTCCCTCCCTGATGTGAGTTGCTCTCTTTTATCGGCAATGGTTAGGCATTGGTAATTACCTCGACCCAAGACTTGAAATGTGCTTGCAATCGTGTTTATTTCTAGCTTTTTGTTCCCTTATAGGTACCACTCACGATCTACGACCCTGATTTGGAAGTACCATGTGACCATGGGATAAAACTGAGGAAATATGCTACATTTGAAGGCAGTAACACTAGAACAAGGTTTTTCGGCTGTACAAATCAGGTTTTATTTTGTTATTTACAATGGCGACATGAAGAAAATTGTGTAGTGTTATGTTTATAATTAGGTCCCATGTTTTTTAGGTTGGCCGGGTGTGTAAAGCAGTAGGGTGGGTTGATCTTTAGTGGCCAAACGTACTTCAGAAATGTTTGGCCCAGTTGTGGGATATGTATGAGCTCGAAAGGTCGGGGAGATTTACAGATTCCCGTGATGCAACTGCAAAAAATTACAAGTTCTTGGTAGGAAGTAAGGAGCTAGAGCAGGAAATCAAGCATGTGCGGTCAGAACTAAATGACACAATCAATGGGAGCATGGTGGTGGGAACTGTACGCAAGATTCAGAAGGCAGAATAGTAGAGGGATCAGCTCATGGAAGAGAATAAGAAGCTAGAGTACTGCATTGCGGATCTGTTGAAGCTACAGACGATAAAGGAAATTTTAGATGAATGATTTTTGTCGTGGCAATATCTGAAAATAGTTAACTGTAAGATTTTAATTGTGATATCTTGACTAATCCAAACTCAATCCTTGAGCAAAATAACCTTTCATAAGAAAGCATAGTTTTCATAGAAAGAGGTCCACGTTTACAAAATCACTACTACATGTATAAAACACGATTTGGTCCGTCAGAACAAATAGTTTGCAAATTAATTTCAGAGGAACTTATAGTTTGCACTGAGCCTGGCGCGGAGATGCTCGTTTTCCTTCCTGAGAAGCTCCAGTTCAAGGGTTCGTTCGTTCAGGTCCGCTTTGGTTTTTACCTGCTCCCTCAGTACATGGACGTGCGCCTCCCGCTGGTTAAAGTGCTCCATATGGGAAGCGACAAGCTTATCACTAAGCTTGAGATTATCCACCATGATATCCTTGATGATGTCCTACTTCAGATTATGTCACTTGTCTCATGAAGTTCCTTCCAACCAGCGATGTCCACCTTCAGATTGTGGCACTTGTCATAAAGGATGGTGACTTCTTCTCTTAGGTGGTCATGGGACACTTTTTGAAAACTCTGCTTCTCCATTTGGATAGCCATCTTGTCCTTTAGCCAGGTCGGCAGTTGTGGGTTGAGCTTTCGCCTCTTCTGCTGCAACAAAAATATGTGGTTAGTTTCCATAATTTAAACAATTAACTTGTGTCAAAGTCATAATTTGAAGGACAGAGCAATCAAGGATTATTGAAAATTCTAACAGAATCAACTAGTGGCACAGTCCTAATTCTAGAGATAATGTGAGAGCAATATAGGATTTTTCCCAATTAAAGAAGATACTCTAATGTCATATTTCTAATTTCTATGACAGAGCAATATAGCCTTTTTCCCAATTCAACAGGATAAAGTAGTGGCATAGTCCTAATTTCAGAGCAATATAGCCTTTTTCCCAATTCAACAGGATAAAGTAGTGACATAGTCCTAATTTCAATTTCATAGCAACGTGGGACTATATCCAACTAAGGGTGTTGTGGGTTTTTCCAATGTAACCAAATAGTAGTGGCATAGTCATAATCTAATTCCAATCTGAGATACATAATGGAAAGAAAGGATGATGACCATTCATGAGACCACAAACCCATAATTCAGTTGACAGGAAAGTAAGATAAACATAGAAATAATGAGTTGCTCCAAGATTCCTTAATTTCACGACATATATAAATTACAAAAGCAGCGGAGCATGAACTGACATTCCTGCCCCCCTCTACTTGGAATCTGAATTGTGCATTGCTGTTAGCTCCCGGTTCTCCTTCTTTAGACTCTTGGGCACGGTGAGACCTCGGCCCATGTCCTCCTTCATTTGTCTCAATGCATCCAGGCAACGGTCCCTATCATTGTAGGCTTTGATGGAAGCCTTTGCTTTGATGATGTGTTCTCTGCATGTCTTGGTGGCTTCGTCCAGCAGGAGGAAGCATCTATTATGGAGATTCTTCTTGTCACACAAGAGCTTCATAATTAATTTGATGGCCAAGTCTTGTTTGTACAAGCTATGTGCGATCAACTTCTGTAGCTCGTGCCGCTCTGCTTCGAGCCTCTTGATGTTACGTGAAAAATCAAGAGTGATCTCCTTCGTGAGAGACAAACGCCTTCAAAGGTGATCATTAGCCTAGTTTAGGGAGTGTGCACCCCGTAGTTGGTTGTCTATGTTGGCATTGATCACGGCCACCTTTTCACGGCAATCAGCCTTCGCTTGCTGCATCGTTCATGTTATTTAAAATGGGTACTCTATAATTGTACTACATGTTCTAGGGAAGCACAATATTCAAGTCACAAAAACTCCAAATGTGTCTACAAAGATTGAGAGTGGTCCCTACTTGGAGGCTACTTGAGGGTAGACACGATAATATTTCCACATTTATAATCTAAAAAATAAAACCAAATGCATGTAAGGATTTCCTAACTCGCTGAGCCGAGGAACAGGGACGAATGGGCATGTGACACCGCCCACATCGTGTGGGTTTCAGGATCCACGACCGCCCTGGAATATGTAGCAGAGTAAGAATAAGAAGAAGAAGAATAAGAAGAAGAAGAAGAAGAAGAAGAAGAAGAAAAGAAGAAGAAGAAACAGACATAGAAGAAGAACAAGAAAACATAGAAGAAGAAGAACAAGAAGAAGACTGTACCAAAAAGAGCCCTGGCCTGCTAGAACATTCAGCGCCGCCACCCCCATCATGCTTGTTTCAGCGTCCATGGCCACCCTAGAATATGTAGTAGAGTAATAAGAAGAATAGGAAGTAGACATAGAAGAAGAAGAAGAAAAAAGAGAAGAAGAAGAAGAAGAAGAAGACTGTACCGGGAGGAGCCTTGGCCTGCTGGAACATTCAGCATCACCACCGCTATCATGCTGCTTTCAGGGTCCACGGCCACCCTGGAATATGTAGCATAGTAATAAGAAGAAGAATAAGAAGTAGACATAGAAGAAGAAGAAGAAGAAGACTGTATCGGAGGAGCCCTGGCCTGCTGGAACATTTAGCGCAGCCGCCTCCATCGTTTTGCTTTCAGGGTCCACGGCCGCCCTGGAATATGTAGCATAGTAATTAGAATAGGAATAAGAATGAGAGGTAGACATAGAAGAAGAATACTGTACTGGGAGGAGCCCTGGCCTGCTGGAACATTCAGCACCGCCGCCACTATCGTGCTGCTTTCAGGGTCCACGGCCGCCCTGGAATATGTAGCATAGTAATAAGAAGAAGAATAAGAAGTAGACAAATAAGAAGAAAACAAAGAAGAAGAATACTGTACAGGGAGCGGAGGAGCCCCAGCCTGCTGGAACATTCAGAGCCATTGCTAGGAGAGATTGGGTCTTTGTGCGAGGGAGGAATGAGTAGTTTGTTGAGTAGGGAGTCCAAGGCAGCGAGCTCTCTCCTTTCTCTCTGCGCGCACGGTCGATCAGCCTCTCCTCCAGGGAGCCATGGCTAATGCAGACGAAGGACGGTGGGGGCAGGAGGAAGAAGAAAGTGAAGGGCGGGGGAGAATGGTCAAACAGTCTAGTCCGTGGTACAGTCTTATACAAGACCACCGTTTACTCTGGTGCTATCTCAACCTACATCCACCGTTCATTTGTTAATCGATGGCCTATGTTCTTCCTTCTCAAAGAAGTGTGACTGGTAGATCCAGGAAATAAAACTCCACAGTCCACACGATGGGACTCGATTGGACTGGCTTTAATGAGATGGACGGTTCAGCGGGGGCTTCGGCATGCAGCTCCTAGTATCCCGTGGATAAACTGGCCGGGGTGGGACCACGAGGGAGGAAGTAATTACGGGCTGCACGTCAAGCGTGCGTGCATGCTCAAGGAGTTGTCATGAAGCGCGCAACTGCTGCACGGACACAACATGCTGAAACTTTCAACTCCACGTCGACAGGCATGCACTGGACACTTTACGACGCTGCCACACGGCCCATTTTGTGATTTGATACTTGACAACACTCCCAGTACGTAAATATTTTACGATGTAGAACAATTTTTACGTGACTAGACTATGAGATGCTCCTGGAGCCCCTAGTAGGATCGGCACCCAACTCTGTGTACCCGCCATCGCGCATTTCCGAACAAGTTCCTCGCGTAGGATGGAACCTTGGCATGGCAGTGGCAGATCCTTGCCGGTGGCTGACCATCCTGCGTCACCTGCTCGTCGCGGCATCGTTTATACCTGCCGGCAGCCATCTGAGGCACCACGACGTGTCCAACCCCACCTGGATCCATCGACATCAGTGCTCAAGGACACCGCGACGTCGAAGCTTGTCGTAACCGCCGGACCCGAAAATTGCGTTGCACCGGCAGAGATGGAGGAGCGCGGAGAAGCAGCCAAGATGGAGGAGCGCTAGAGGAAAACATGCGAGACCACCATGAAGAAGGGCAGGAGGAATACAGCCAGCGACGAGGAAAACTATGACTTGGGCAACGAGGAGCCGTTCATGGAGCAGTTGTAGGTAGAAGCGAAGGAGAGTGACGTCGACCCGTGGGACTACGAGGAGGAGGAGGAAGAGGACTCCAACAAGGAGAGGTCACATATATACAAGGAGGGAGTGTTTGACGAGTCATCGAAGGACACCGCCGCCGCCACCCCATGATGATGACAAGTAGGACGACGACGACGAGTAATGTTTTGTTCTTACTATTGTTATTACATATTTAACTGCACGACCTGCATTGCGATTGTTGTAACTACCATGTTGTGTGTAATAATATTGGGATGTTGCTACTATAACAATTTCGTGTGGCCGTTAGATCAAAGAGGATCAACGGTTGGCTGGCATGAACCGCGTGACAACTTTCTGACCAATCAGGGCAAATCTGAGTATTCGTGACTAGCATAGAGGGAAAATCTGAGTTAACATGGCTTCCAACCCTAGATTCCCCCCTCGCTGCCCAGAACATGGAACCACTCCATGGATTGATCCGAAACTCGGCACCTAGCTCCCTCTCGGCATCGCAAGCCACTTCTCCAACTAGAGATTTCATGACCATTTGGAGAATTCTCGACTTTCCATTTTCTGAACCCGAAAAACTGGTGTTTTCCCAAAGGAGGTGCAATATTAGGGCGCTCCCATAGGCCCGAGGCAATTTCCTTTCATGCTACACCATGGTGCATGGCCATTCCCGGAAGGTGGGTATTTATCTCGTGGTACAAGCCTGGTAAACGTCGTTTCTAACTATATGTACCCTATAGGACACTCTATTTTCTGGGAAAAATGGTTTGGGGGTCCCCATGGGGTACCTAGGCTGGATGCATGCCTGGGTCCAAGATTTCACCTACTGTCGGGATGCCACGGCAGTCGGCGGGTTTCGCCATTTTTTTGGGCAACACCAAACAAAATCTAAAAAAATAAAAAAAATGTGAAAATGGCTCCTGGAGTCCTTGCATGTGACTCACTGCCCTCATAAAATCACAGGCAAGGCATACCAGGTCCTTTGGCACCCAAGGCACCACCAGGATGTCTATCGAGTGTGAGTTAACATGGCTTCTGTAACATCCCAAATATACTAATATTGGATCATCACACTCTAATCATCAAAATTAGGGTTAACAAAAACTTTTCTAAATAAAATTATGAAAGAATGCATGTGATTATGCATTTCATTTTGAATTCTTTTTAAACCAACTTGTTTGTGTGTTCCTTTGCTTGTAAAATGTTTCTTAGGTGAAATAAACATCATCTAAACATTTCCCAAACTTTTCCTAAGGACAAATAAATCAAAACCAATAAAATAAAGGAATGGTCATTTTGACCAATTTAACTCCCATGCCTACTTTGGCTGTCTCAAACTTTCAGAACCTAATGGAAACTTTTCTGGATCTCTGCACCCCTTGAATGTACTCATAACAAGGTATCAAGGCCCACTTTGTGATCATCCAGAAACTTTCAAATGCATAGTTTAAATGACACTTCAAAATTGAATCTTTATCATATGGGAAGATCCCACTTTTTCAAAAACCACTCAAACAAGCTCAACTTTGAAAACCCAAGCATCTGCAGACTCACCAGCACCAATCTAGCAAACCCACCAAAAATCTTTTCAAAATTCAAAACTTGATTTCATGCGGCCATTTCATCAAACAGGTTGCAGACACAAATCATCAAAATCCTAAACACTATAGCGAGCAGTGATTGAAGCCTAACTTGTTCCCTCTCTAGCTCACAACCAGCTCAGTAGATCATCTAGCAAGATTAACTAAACACTAGCACCACTGTGAGCTTGGCATTACCATAAATGGTGAACAGCCGAAGCCAACCTTGTCACCCCCATGTCGACAGCAAGCCTAGCCAGCATGTCTGGGAGGCAGCCCACCGTCCACCGCCACCCCCTGTCCCAGCCGCGAGCGCCACCCTCGACCGAAGCCCACAGACCGCGTGCCGCCCTCGTCGCGTGTATACACAATCCCCACTGACCCAGGATACCGCCAGATATCCTCGTTCTCCGCCCGTGCCGCACAGCCACCGCTCGCCGTTGAAGACGCCGCCTCTGGCGCGCAGAGCGTCGCATGTTCCAGACCAAGCCACACCGCCCACGCCTCGAAACCATGTCGTTGAGCATCGCCAGGGAACACCGCACCGTCCCCTACCGTCGCCCATGCCAATAGCCGCATGTAACATCGCCCCCGACGAGCTCACCGTGCGCCCCGTCGGTCCCCTCGCTCGACTATAAATAGAGGGCACCCCCAGTCGATTTCTTCACACCACCTCACTCCCCTCTTCTCACTGATCGTGACACACCGTTCTCGGAGTAAGGGGAGCACCACCTCGCCGGAATTTCACCGGAGCCCGCCGCCTCTGGAGAAGAAGGGCGCCATCGATTTCGTCCACCCCAGGAGCTGCCGCGACCACCCCTGAGTTCGCAGTCATCGACTTCATCGTTCGCCCACCTCGCCGACCCTCGCCTGCACCCCGGTGAGCCCCCAGCACCCCTCACTGGCCGCGCTAGGTTTCTTTCTCGCCGGCGTTGCCTCATGTCGACGATGACTCCCAACCGTTGGATTAGAATTAGATCAAACCACCCACGTTGCCCCGTACCGCTTCTCACTGACGAGTGGGGACACCCACTTAAGCAGCCCACGGAAGCGCTACGCTTAGTAGGCCGGCCCGTTAACTTTTCCCGCGCAGCCCAGTTATTCAAATAAAACCTTTTCTATTTTATTTCAAACTCACTTCTTTACCCAACTTAAAAATTCAACTCAGATCGATTCACTGCACCAAATTGAATGAAGCCAATTTTGTTAGAAATGTCTAGGAATGCTGAATCCAAGCCCGTTGGATTCAAGTCATTTGGATCTATAGATCACCCATGGTAAAAATAACAAGGCAGAAGCTTTTCTGCATTCAAACATTTTTCAAATTTAAACCATAATAGATTTTGAGTAGATTCCAACTCTCAAAAATCACATTTAACCATACCTTTCAGAATATATAAAACTATATAGGTTTACTTGCAAAAATAATGTTCAAGTAATAAAAGAATGCTACATAAGCATTTCTAGACACATTAATTAATTAAAATAAAAGGGTAAAACCTTATTAAATTGTGACACCACTTTAAACGACATTCCCTTGGACTACAATATGTGGTGATGACATATGTCAACATGATCCCATGTTTGGTTTGGAGAATATTAAATCTTAGGTAGTTTTTCAATGAGTAGAAATTACTTTTCTAGAAATAAAAAGGAATTAAACCAAGCTTTAATCTTGTAATGTTAGAGATGATGCTAGATCATCTATAGGATCCTTGTGTGTGATGATTGCAAGTATTTAAGTATTGTTTGGTGAATGTGTACCTCATATTTATTTATAGACGCTAGTACCGACCAAGGATACGAGGAGGAAGGAGGATTCTACGAAGAAGAAGCCGAGGAGAACTTCAACCACTGCTCTGCTCAAGGCAAGCTAACACTTGCAATTTAGCAAGCTTATACTAATATTGTGCAAGCTAATACTTGCTTGTTACCATGACCACTATATGCCTTAAGTCTATGTGATCATATCCACTTGATAAACCAATCCTAATTTTACCTGCAAGCTCCTTACTTTATTTCTTTATCAAAGCTCTTACCTAGATTCTTCTTAAGTGAATTATAGATACTAGAAAGATATTTGAAGGTTGCATAAAGAACATAAAATTTGGCCTAAGCTAGATAATCTTGATGTCATCTTAAAGGCATGAGATGGAACTTAGTTAGAACTCACCTAGTTTACCAACCATCATTATTGCTTACCCCCACCTGTAGATGCTAGTGCTAAGCATAAAACTTGATCAACTTTTAGATGGGAATACTTGGTGGAAAAATGGTTATGAAAACCTTGGAATAATGGATCATTCTATTGAAATTTGTTGGACATGTGTTTCCGAAAACACCGGATGATTTTGGTGATGAAAATGTTGAGGCATGAGCCTTAGCCCTTTATAAAACTGATGGTTGTCTAGATGCGATACCATTCCAATTTTATCGTACAAACACAATACCCGAATATTGGTTAGGGCTTGACTGGAAACTTATATACCTAAGTATTAGCTCCCTCACAGCCAAGGTCTGAGCTGAGGCTACCTTGTGAAGATTGTCCACCTGTGCAGTACCCAAGATGACAGATGGTCATGGTTAGGAGGCCAAACTCACAGGAGAGGTGCTTATACTAGGGCGTGTAATTGAAAGGATAGGATTGTTTATCTGCATACTAAGTATGGTGAATTCACGATTTGTTCCTGACGGATATATCGAATGTTGTGGTGAAAGTGTACAGTCTCTGTAGAGAGTCAAACTATTCGAATAGCCGCGTCCGCAGTTATGGACAGTTGGAGTGGCCATACTGTTCCCCCGTCAGACTTTTCAAAATGACTTGTGAAATGAATTGAGACTTTGACTTGACCACAACTAGGTTGTGATCTGAATTACAAGTTCCCACTTAGGTGCCTTGAACTTTAAACTAGCATTCGTTGCTTCCAAACTTAGTAGAGATAAATCTGGCTTTTGCAAAACAACCCTAGATCCTAGTGCCCTATTATTCAAAAACCCCTTTACCTGTTAGTATTAGTTTGCGAGTACTTAAAGAGTACTCATGGCTTTGTCCCTGGCTATTCCCATGCCAGAATATGAAGAGGAGTACCTGGAGGATGGACCCCAGGAAGGTTACGACAACTAGGATCATCTCCCATCGTCAGCATTGCCTGTGACCCCGAAGATGGAGCTTCGCCTACGCTATCGTTATTATTACGTATTCCGCTGCTTGATGTTGTATTAAGAACTGGATCATGAGATACCTATTTGTGTAAGAACTTATGTATCGTTTGTAATGGATGATGTACTATGGTATCCAATTCTGTTATGTCTCGCAAAAATGCTAATCCTGGGATTGCGATGTATGGCATAACTGGCATCTAGGATTGACAAATCCGGGTGTTGACAAGTTGGTATCAGAGCCATCCTGACCATAGGAGACCCTAGTTAGAATGGACGTTTAAACAAAAAACTTATTTTCCAAAACCAAAGAAAAACAAATATTTACAAAAAACTATGCTCATTCTTATCCCTTTGATTCTTTCCTAAAAATTCATGTTCCTCAAAAAATCTTGCAAAATACATAAAATTTTGGCACACTTAATCACTCTTCTAACTTACTCATCCTATATTCTTATAGATTGACGTGAAGTGCAGCAAGTTTTACCAATTGAGGAATGGAGGAGACCTGATCTTTGAGAGGGATTTGGACCAGCTTTCGGAACTTCTAGAGCGTCCGCACCCCGAGTTTTTCGGAGCTCGGCTCAATGATCAAGGAGGAGAAGACCTGCACTGGTTATTTGTTTCAAGTCTCCCAGGAAAGATTGAACCTCCCACTGCGGAGGGGATTCAGTTTACCTTGAGAGAAAACAACTGGCTCGATGGACTTGCCAGAGCCATGCAAGAAGCTCTTTCCTGTCTGTGTGGGCAGAACATCAATCAGATCAAGGGTACTCGCTTTGAGTTTTGCCCAAGGCGTGATGCAAATGGACAACCACTGGAAGCCCCATACCACCCCGAGCTGAAGACCCAATTGGACCACCTCAGCTTCATGATGTACGATCGTCAGCAGGAGTTAGACAACTGCCATGACTACTGCAACCACAAGTCTTCCATCATCAAGACAAAGGACCAGACCATCGCCATGCTAGCGAAAGATCGCAAGTCTCGCCGCCGTTAGCTCGACAAAAAGGAGCGCATCATTGCCCGTCTTCGGCACCGCATTTCATCTCTGGAGGAGACCATCCACGAGAGAGACATGCAGTTGGAGGAAAGGGAGAATGCCGGAGAGGATCTTCGTGGAGACCCCTACTCCTATCTCAGCGATGACGACGATTTTCTGGAGGATCAGGCTATGGATTTCTTCACCGATGAGGACGATTTCGCCTTCATCGATGATGATGAAGATGAAGAAGCCACATATTCTAAGGAATAGTAGCACTTGAGCACCAACGTAGTGAGTAGTATTCGGTCCCACTATATCGTAGTTCTCAGAATGGTTCTTAAAACCATCTGTTTTTCTTTGGTGTGGTGTGTGTTGTATCGGGTGCTATAAATGAATGAACGAATGAATGAATGAAAAAGCAAGTTGCTAGAAAATCTGAGTCAAACTTTAAAAACTTTGCAAAACCCAAATCTTTAGAAATTACCCTGTTTTCTCATGATCTACCTCAATCTTCAGATGCCACGTGGAGGAAGTGGTTCATCCCCGGACCCGATGTTGCCGATTCTGTAAATGTTGACTTCTGACCGTGAAGCTGAAAGAGCGGAACGTCAAGCCAACCTGGCCACCCTTCAGCAGATAGCCCAGCTAGCCCATTACAACCAAGGCCATGGAAATCAGGACCACCATGGATCTAAGCTCAAGAATTTCCAGAATACCAACCCACCTGTTTTCACTAAGTCAGAAGAACCCCTAGACGCCGATGATTGGATGCAAACCATGGAAAATAACTTAGAAGTAGCAGGAGTGGAAGCCAACTAGAAAGTCCTGTTCGACACCCACTATCTAGCCGGAGATGCCAGAGCATGGTGGAACAGTGTTCGCGCAATGACCGGAGGCCAGATGATGACCTGGGAGGAATTCAAGGTCAAGTTTAGCAGAACCCATGTGCCACCGGGTTTGATCAAGAGAATGAGAGACGAGTTTAGAGAGCTAAAGCAAGGAAGGATGACTGTAGTGGAATACCGTGACAAATTTTTGTCATTAGCTAGGTATGCCCCGGATGAAATAGACACTGAAGCCAAGAAGAAAGAAAGATTCCTGAATGGTCTACATGATGAGATGCAGACTGTGTTAGTCAATATTCCCTTTGCGGATATTGAAGCCCTTGTCGACTCTGCTATCCAGATGGAAGGAAAGATCAACCAAGCCAATGAGAACCGCAAGCGTCATATGATGCATCAGCCAGGAACCCATCAGACCCCAAAGTATCGCCCTAACCCATCTCCAGGATTTGCCCCAAGGACCAACAGACCCCCGATGACCCGTCCCACCTATCCCAACCGTGGAAACCCTAGACCCGGAGTTAACCACAACAACCCCGGAAACTCTAGCAATTTCAATCGTGCCCCACCCAAGTTCAATAGCAACAATGTTACCGCCAACAAAAACACTGCCCCGAGGACTGGAAGCAATGTTGTGCCTGTAGCAGCCAAGGACAAGTCGCAAGTGACCTGTTATGACTATGGAAATAAAGGCCACTATTCCAACGAGTGCCCCAACAAGAAGAATGCTACAGCCCCCAATGCCAATGTCCCAGCTCAGCAGCAGCGTCGTGTTCAGCCAGGAAGAAGATTTGCCCCAGGGAATTCACTCAACCGCAACGGCCGTCTTTTTCTCATGCATGCTGAAGAAGCACAGGAAGCGCCAGACGTCGTGCTGGGTATGTTTTCTGTTAATTCAGTACTTGCAAGAGTGTTGTTTGATTCTGGTGCATCGCATTCATTTGTCACCGAAGAATTTGCATGCACTAGTAAAATTCAACCAACCAAACTGAAGCATGTCATGACTATTCAAATTCCCGGATCAACCACTAAGGCTAGGCAAATTTGCAAAGCCGTCCCTATCCGAATCCATGGCATAGATTTTTATGCAAATCTAATAGTACTCGGAACTAAAGGTTTGGAAGTAGTACTAGGAATGGATTGGATGTCCAAACATAAAGGATTAATTGACTGTGCCAAGAAAGCCATAACTATGACCAGTACCGCCGAAATATCAGTCGAGCATATATCTGAAACCTTAGCTCGCCAATTCAAGTGTAACAAGAGTATAGCCCAACCTACCATTGACCAAGTCCGGATAGTCTGTGAATACCCCGATGTATTTCCAGATGTTTTGCCTGGTATGCCCCCAGATCGGGATATCGAGTTTATCATCGAACTAATCCCCAGAACTGGACCCATAGCCCAGAGACCCTATAGTATGAACCCGTCGGAGCTAGCAGAATTGAAGAAGAAACTGGATTCCATGCTAGAAATTGTATGCATTCAACCAAGTGCGTCACCATGGAGATCACATGTATTATTTGTGGACAAGAAGGATGGAGGTAACCTTTTGTGTACGGATTATCGAAAGTTGAATGATGTCACCATCAAGAACAAGTACCCCTTGCCCAAGATCGAAGATTTGTTTGATCAGTTGACCGGTGCCAAAGTATTTTCTAAGATTGATCTTAGAACTGGCTATCATCAACTCAAAATTCGTGCAGAGGATATTCCAAAGACTGCCCTTACCACCAGATATGGATTGTATGAGTATACGGTCATGTCTTTCGGATTAATCAATGCCCCCGCTTATTTCATGAATCTCATGAATAAGATTTTAATGGACTTCCTGGATAAGTTTGTCATTATTTTCATCGATGACATTCTGATTTATTCCAAATCAGAAGACGAACAGGAGCTACACCTAAGGACCATTCTTGGAACCCTTAGAGAGCATCTGTTGTATGTAAAGTTTAGCAAATGTGAATTCTGGTTACAGGAGGTAGGATTCCTCGGTCACATTTTATCAGCCAGAGGAATTGTCGTTGACCCTGCCAAAGTGAAAGATGTAGAAGATTGGCAAGCCCCAAGTTCGTGCATTTATCGGATTGGCGGGATATTACCGCAAATTCATAGAAGGATTCTCTAGTATCCCCAGACCCATGACCCAATTGCTGAAGAAGGACAAGAAGTTTGAATGGACCGACAAATGTGAAGAGAGTTTTCAAGAACTCAAGAGGATATTGATTTCAGCCCCAATCTTAATCATGCCAGATATCACGAAGCCCTTCCATGTGTATTGTGATGCATCCAAGATTGGTCTCGGGTGTGTGCTAATGCAAGAAGGCAAAGTTATATCTTATCTATCGTGACAACTGAAGCAACATGAGCAAAATTACCCAACCCATGACCTCGAACTCGCAGTCGTAGTTCTAGCCCTGAAGACATGGAGACATTACCTGATGGGAAACCGTTGTGAAATTTATTCGGATCACAAGAGCCTAAAGTATATATTCACTCAGAAGGAGCTGAATATGAGGCAGAGAAGATGGATTGAGATGGAAGGGCCTGGACATATATACTTTAGGCAGAGAAGATGGATTGAACCTAAAGTAATCCATCTTATGAGTGAATATATACTTTAGGCAGAAAAGTATTCCGCTGCTTGATGTTGTATTAAGAACTGGATCATGAGATCCCTATTTGTGTAAGAAATTATGTATCGTTTGTAATGGATGATGTACTATGGTATCCAATTCTGTTATGTCTTGCAAAAATGGTAATCCTGGGATTGCGATATATGGCATAATAGGCATCTAGGACTGAAAAAACCGGGTGTTGACAGCTTCCAACCCTAGATTCCCCCCTCGCTGCCTAGAACATGGAACCACTCCATGGATTGAGCCCAAAACCGGCACCTAGCAACCTCTCGGCATCGCAAGATACTTCTCCAACTCGACATTTCGTGGTCATTTGCATAAATCTCGACTTTCCATTTTCTATACCGAAAAACCGGTGTTTTCCTAATGGAGGTGCAAGATAAGGGCGCGCCCAATGGCCCGAAGCAATTTCCAGGCATGCTACACCATGGTGCATGGCCATTCCCAGGAGGTGGGTATTTATCTCGTGGTGCAAGCATATACTGTATTTTTTGAGTTAAGACCCGGTAAATGTAGTTAATAACTACATGTACCCTATAAGACACTCTCAATTTTCAGGGAAAATGGTTTGGGGTGCCCCATGGGGTACCTAGGCTGGATGCATGCCTGTGTCCAAGATTGCACCGACCATCATGTTGCCGCGACCGTCGGCGGGTTTCGCTGTTTTTTGGGTAGCACCAAACAAGATCTAAAAAAAATGTGAAAATGTCTCCTGGAGCCCTTGCATGTGACCCACTCCGCTCACAAAATCATAGGCAAGGCATACCAGGTCCTTTGGCACCCAAGGCACCACCAAGATGTCTATCGAGTGTGAGTTAACATGGCTGCCAACCCTAGATCTCCCCCTCGCTGCCTAGAACATGGAACCACTCCATGGATTGAGCCCAAACTCGACACCTATCTCCCTCTCTACATCGCAAGCGACTTCTCCAACTAGAGATTTTGTGGTCATTTGCAGAAATCTCGACTTTCCATTTTATGAACCCAAAAAACTATTGTTTTCCCGAAGGAGGTGCAATATTAGGGCGCACCCATGGGCCTGAAGAAGTTTCCACGCATGCTACACCATGGTGCATAGCCATTCCCGAGAGGTGGGTATTTATCTCGTGGTTCTAGCATATACTGTATTTTTTGAGTTACGGACCGGTAAATACGGTTTCTAACTTTATGTACCCTATAAGACACTCTCAATTTTCAGGGAAAAATGGTTTAGGGTGCCCCATGGGGTACCTAGGCTGGATGCATGCTTGGGTCCAAGATTGCACTGACTGTCGCGTTGTTGCGGCATCCGGCGGTGTCGCCGTTTTTTGGGCAGCACCAAAGAAAATCTAAAAAATAAAAAAATGTGAAAATGGCTCCTGGAGCTCATGCATGTGACCCACTCCCCTTATAAAATCATAGGAAAAGCATACTAGGTCCTTTGGCACACAAGGCACTACCAGGATGTCTCTCGACTGTGAGTTAACATGGCTTCTAACCCTATATTCCTCCCCTACCTTCCTAGAACATGGAACCACTCCATGGATTGAGCCCGAACCCGGCACCTAGATCCCTCCCGGCATCGCAAGAGACTTCTACAACTAGGGATTTCATGGTCATTTGGAGAAATTTCGACTTTCCATTTTCTGAACCTGAAAAACTGGTTTTCCCAAAGGAGGTGCAAGATTAGGGCGCGCCCATGGGCCCGAAGCAATTTCCTCGCATGCTACACCATGGTTCATGTCCATATTCGGGAGGTGGGTATTTATCTCGTGGCGCAAGAATATACTATATATTTTATGAGTTACGCCACAGTAAATTGGGTTTCTAACTGTATGTACCCTATAAGACACTCTCAATGTCGTGGTGGCGTCACGGCAGATGCCTTGGGTAGGCTTAAGTTGGGGGCCGAATGCACGCTTGAGGTAACCCGAGAGGGAGTGCACGGTCTTGCGGCGCACGAAGAACATGATGAACTCTCCAGATTTAGGATTTTATTCCTCCGTGACGTCCATGTCCTGCTGCAGCTGAGCTAATTCCTTGCCTTTTTCAAATAGTCTTTTCGTGGATTCCTCTAACACGCCTTGCATGCGCGCCGGGTCAACCGCTGATGCCACTAGCTCTGCTAATTTTTCTATTGCTTCCTGCAACTCTTTGGCTCTTTTACTCCAAGCTATGTTCTCCGGATTCTCCAGCGGTGCCTTCGCAGTTCTCGCTGCCCTTGGCGTTGCGTCTTGGTTTTCTTCCCCGACATTCTCATTCACTACAGGAGCTACTGGAGGTGCTGGGAGACGCGAGTGATCAGGAGGAGTCATCATTACCTCGGTAGAGACGAGCTGATGGAGTTTTCTCGCGGCGTGAACCGCATGTGGATTAGGCGCCAAGATGACGTGCTCCGGGTATGGGCGCTCCACGCGCACCGCGAAGTAGACTTGGTGTTTGTCAAACTTGATGAAGCGACGGTCCCTTGGGAACGGCTTGGTCCCAAAGCAGCCCAAGTTGTTTCTGATGAAGTTGAGTGCCCCAAACCTCTGGATGAGGCCGGAGTAGATGCGCTCGCCCGTTGTGGCGATGATGTTGCCCGTCCGGATGAAGACTCCATCAAGCGCGTGCTTCTGCCCCATGGTGGGCGCCAACTGTCGTGGTGGTGTCATGAGAGATTCCATGGGTAGGCTTAAGTTGGGGGCCAAATGGACGCTTGAGGTAACTTGAGAGGGAGTGCATGGTCTAGCCGCGCATGAAGAACGCGATGAACTCTCTAGACTTAGGATTTTATTCCTCCTTGATGTTTACAAGTGCTCCTAGAGTTGTTCTAGCATAACCTCTAGGCACTAGTTTTCTACGTGGTCCCACCTCCTTCTAAACCGTAGCTATGCCCCTCCTTATATAGGCGATGGGGCAGCTAGGTTACAACTTTGGGCCCTAGGGTTACTGTTTGAACCTTTGTCCTTACTATAAGGGGCGGGTCTTGGGCTATCCATAAGCCCTTGACTCGGTCCATAAAGCTGTATAGCCAACGGTCTTCCCGTACGTAGGTGACAGCTCTTGGGCGTCACGCAGTGCTTTTGTATGTCAGCACTTACTTTTGGCGTCACCCGGCTCCTTTTATGTCACCCGGCGTCGCCCTTCTCTTTTGACGATGCGTTACCATGGTCCCTCCTGGATCTTACTCGGAAATTTGCCATGCGTCCTTCTTGACTCGGGCTTCCCTTGTGAGACCCGGCCAGAGGGCTGACATATTTCTGATGTTGCCCGTACAGATGAAGACTCCAAAAAGTTTGTGCCATTCTCTGTAATCACACTATGCGGGTGACCGTATCTTAAGATTATATTCTTTAGGAATGTGACGACTGTTTTTCCATGAAGTTTTTTTATGGGCTTCACTTCTATCCACTTGGTAAACTTGCCAACCATCACTAGAACGTGGGTCATGCCTGCCCGTGATGGTTTGAATGGCCCCTCCATATCCAGGCACCATACCGCAAATGGCCAAGTGATTGGTATAGTCTTTAATTCTAATGCAGGCAAGTGTGATTTTCTGCGTACCATTGGCACCCGTTGCATTTTATCAATAGGTCTTGTGCTTCTATTAGTGCACTTGTCCAATAGAATCCACGTCGGAATGCCTTGGCTACTAATGCTCTTGACGAGTCATCATGCCCACATTCTCCTTGGTGAACATCCAACAGTATATCTTGGCCTTGTTCTGGACTTATGCAACGTTGTAACACACTTGTCACACTCCTCTTGTGCAGCTCCTTGTTAATTATGGTGTATGTTTTTTCTCTTCTTTTTGTTTGTCTTGCCAATATCTCATCATCAGGCAAAGTTCCATCTTTTAAGTAATTAAATATTGGATGTGCCCAGATTCTTCCTTTCACTGGATATGTTTCTCCATCAATTTCCATTGGCTCACCCGACACAGTTTATGCCGACATAACCTGAGGAGTCCCCGAGTGTGATTCGGCAACCCCTTGGTTAGGCTAGACAGTCCCCGAGTTACTCGAACCTGCCTCTATGTCAATGTACATTGGTATAGCATCCGACTCCTGGCTTGTCGGGATGAAGATTAACTCGGATGCAGGTAATGGCTTTATTGATGGCTTTCTGAGATTCTCCAATGCTACTCCTGGTGGGATTGCTTGGCGAGATGAACCTAACTTGGATAACACATCAGCAGCCTCATTTTCTACTCTGGGTACGTGGTGATATTCACACCCATCAAAGTATCCTAAAAATCCGCTGCACATGGAAACGATAGAGTGCCATAGATACCTTCTGGATAACCAAGTCCTAGTCACCAAAGAACATGATCTTTTTTATGCCAATTTCTTTGGCCACATTTATCCCATGGACAAGTGCTTCATACTCGGTGACATTGTTGGAAGCAGCGAAGTGGATTTGCAATACGTATTTGAGTTGGTCCTTCACAGGCGAAGTAAGAACTATCTCGGCACCCAGGCCCACTTTCATCTTGGATATGTCAAAGTGCATTTTCCAATAATTCGGGTCTGGCAAAGGTGGCTCATACTGCATTTCCATCCAGTTTACGAAGAAATCTGCCACAGCTTGAGATTTAATTGCATCTCGCCTATCGTATTGCAGAGTATATGGTGCTAGCTCTATGGCCCATTTTCCACTCGTCCACTGTCATCTTTATTGCGTAGTATGTCCGAGATAGGTGCTTCACATATTACTAGGATTCGGTGTTCTTGAAAATAGTGCTTTAGCTTCTTTGCTTCCATATACACCTCATATGTCATTTTTGATAATGGGGGTAGTTTTGTTTTGACATAGAGAGCACTTCGCTCAGGTAATAGACTGGTCTTTGGACTGATTTTCCCTCTTCTTCGCGCTCTACCACTATTATCGCACTTACAACTCTATTGATTGCAGTGACATAGAGCAGCATGGGCTCTTTGGATAGTGGTGAGGCTAATATTGGTGTTGTTGATAACATCTTTTTAAGTTCATGGAAGGCGCTATCATCTTGCTGTGTCCATGTGAATTTATCTGATTTTTTCATTAGTTGATATAATGGTAAGGCTTTTTCGCCTAGCCGACTTACAAACCTACTCAACGAGGCCAGGCACCCTATAAAATTCTGGACATCGTTTAGGGTTTTCGGCAATTCCATTCTTTCGATGGCCCTGATCGTTGTCGGGTTAGCCTCAATTCCTCGGCTGGATACAAGGAATCTGAGTAACTTTCCAGTTGGGACACCAAAGGTGCATTTTTCCGGGTTAAGTTTCATCCGGAATCTTCTTAAATTTGCGAATGTTTGACGCAAGTCCCCGATTAGAGTATCACTTTGCTTGGTTTTTATTACCACATCATCAACATATACTTGAACGTTTTTGTCAAGTTGATTTTGCAAACATTTTTGCATGCACCTTGATATGTTGCACCTACATTTCTTAACCCGAACGGCATAGTACGATAGCAATAAGCCCCATATGGGGTGATAAAAGTTGTCTTTATTTGATCATTCGGATTCAGTGGTATCTGGTGGAAACCAGAGTACTCATTACAAATGAAAACTACTCACACCCGGCAGTAGAGTCAATGACTTGATCGATCCGTGGCAGTGGAAATGGATCTTTTGGACATGCCTTATTGAGGTTCGTGTAGTCAATACACATGCGCCACATCACTTCCACATTCGGGTTATCCTTTTTATTTTCCACCAGGACTGGATTCGACAACAGATATAGATGCATTACTTCCATGATAAACCCGGCAGCCAAGAGCCTGGCTATCTCAGCAGCTATTACTTTCCCTCTATCTTTGGCAAAGCGACGTAGGGGTTGCTTCGCCGGCTTGGAGTCTTGCCTTACATGTAGAGAGTGCTCAGCTAGCTCCCTCGGAACTCCCTGCAAATCTTGTGTGGACCATGCAAAGATATTACGATTTTCACAGAGGAAGCTGGTGAGCTCGCTTTCCTATTTGCCAAATAACCCGTCAAAAATAGTCAATGTGCGCTCCGGGAAAGCCTCATCAATCTGTATCTTTTTTTCCTGAGTAGCTTGGAAAGACACACTGCCATAGACATTTGTGCAGTGCATAGACATTTTTTGTTCCTTACTGAGTGTTGGCATAGACATTTGTGCCGCCTTAGCCTGTGCTGCAACCTCCATCATTTGCTGCTTCTCCTGTGTTATCACCAGTGACTCGGCCAGCGAAGATCCGTCTGAGGCGCATGTGATAGATCCCTTGTAGTCACCCTCAACTCTGATAACTCCACATGGATATGTCAGCTTCATCTTTAGATAAGCAATATGAGGATTGGCCATAAACTTTGCCATAGTCGGTTTGACGAGTAGCGCATGGTATGAGCTAACAAGGTCAACCACATCGAATTCCATGGCCTCAGTATGACAATTCTCCTTGTCGCCGAATAAGACGTCAACCCAGATCTTCCCAATTAGCTCACATGACTATCCCGTCACAATGCGATGGAAGATTGTTTTAGTCGATCCAACATGTTCATGGTGATGCCTAGCTTGAGAATAGTGTCCTTGTAGATGATGTTGATGCTACTGCCATCATCTATCAGTACCTTGGAAAATTTCACGTTGATATTTGGGACCATGAAAGTTGAATCCAATACCAAAGCATATCCTCGGCATGATCTTGGGGTGATCCTTTATGCTCCAAGTTATCTCCTTCTCAGACCAGTGCATGTATTTTGGTATTGCTAGCATTGTCGCGTTTACTTCCATCATCCATCTCTGTTAACTTTTCTTGTCAGTTGGCTCTGTGACAAACACTACATAGCTCTGGTGATGCTCTCTGTACTCGTTTCTAGTCCCATGGCCGACATGAGTGCCTTCACCTCTTGGGTCATGTACTTGATTCACAGCCTCTCTTCTTTCTTGGTTATGATATCTCAGTTGTCGGTTCTCACATCTATGCTCAGTTCCGACAACCTGAGCATTTCCTCCTGTAGGTGGTGGTGGGGGAGGTGGTGGCGGCTGCTGAGCTGGTGATTCCACCCTGTCACCCTTCTTCAACCAAGTGCATTCTCTTGTTGTGTGGTTTGCCGGCTTACTCGGACTTGGCGTGTGAAAATTGCACGGCTGATCCAACATCATTTCATAAGTGTACTTTTGCCTTTGTTGATATGGCTTCCTCTGTTCATATGGCTTTTTACCATCATTTTTCGGTATCCATTGTTGTTGCCCGTTTGTTCTTTGACGCTGGCTGCTTCCAGCATCAGGATGATATTGGCTTACGGCTGCAACTTGAGTTGAACCATATTTGTAATCTAGCCTCTCATCCCGTCATTTTCCTCTGTACTCGCCTCTTTCATGGCGCTTCTATGACCCGGCTGCGTCGTAGATCTGAGTCTCAGTCATCCCGTCTGCCGACATTAGCAGGGGCTAAGTCAGATCTCCTAACACGTACCACTCAGCGATTCTTATCGTTTCGGCTAAGCTTGTCGGCATATCTCTCTGTAACCTTTTACATAGCACACTTCCGTGTCTCCATCCTTGTGCAAACCATGCAATGGTTTGGGATTCGATTACTCCCTCACAAGAGTTGCACATAGTGCACCATCAGGTGAGAAACTCTCTGTCTGTTTCATTTGGTCTTTGCTTGCACATAGCTAGTTGCTGTAGGCGATTTGGCCTCTTATAGGTGCTTGTGAAATTAATCACAAAAGCTTCTTGGAAATCGATCCAGCTGTTGATGCTTCCGGGCAGCAAATTATTTAGCCACAACCTCGCTGGTCCTTCTCGCATTTGCGGTACATACCGCCTGCCCATCTCAGATTTCCCGATGCAATCTTTAACGCAGTTCCGTATTCGATAAGCCAGTCCTCTGGTTTTGTGCTTCCATCATAATTTTTTGTTCCTCTTGCCAGCTGAAAGTTTGGCACTTATGGCTCTCTCATGATCCTCGGGCCGAAACTTGGTGGACCCTAAGGACCTTGTGACTCGATAAGCTCTGCCATCTTTATTCGGTCAAGCTTTAGCCTCGCGTCATCTGGCTGGAGATTTCTGCCTCCTAGCCTTGATCCCATGGCTTGATACACGTGATCCGGCAATTCATATCCATCATATACCATTGCCGAGTAACCATCATTGTATATGTTGGCATTCGGGTCTGCGGGCTGCTGCACTGCTTTTCCCGCACTTTGCTATCTTCTTTCGGGTTGGGCTGGCGGAGGATTCGAAGCAGGGTTTCCTCCTCGTGCCGAGTGAGTCCCACGCCTAGGGTGAGGCACGAAGTTCTAGCCTCCATTATCGTTTTTTTGACCACGTTGCCTTTCACGGACAGCATTCTCTTGGTTTTCATTTCCTTTAGCTGCATTTCTCCTTATGCCTTCGGCATGGGTCGGGTTCCCTTGAGCCACTGCCAGATCATAGGCAACCATCTGTTTGTTTTTTCCAGGGTCCACACTTTTTTCTTTTCTCTATCTCGGCATAACTCCTGGCGAGGAAGCTGTATGCCCAGCAGACCTTGCCGGGATTGGAGTTGCTGAACGAACAAGCTATGACCTTCCAACTAAACCCGGATTTGCCATGTCGTACGCTTCATTCATCTTACCTGCTGCTCTCACCAACTCGTTTACTCGTTCCTGTTTCTTTTTATTTTCCTCACCCATCAAGTGGGGTAACTTGTCCATTGCTGCCTCTACGGCTCTCAAGTTTGTTGCTGCGGTGTTTTATGTCGGCCTGATGGCGGTCTCATTGCTACATTCTGGGGTTATTTTGGATGTAGCATCCACCACTTCTTCATTGAGGTTCCTTCCTCTTATCCTTGTTGCTTCGAGCCGGGTCTTAGCGCACTTGACTCGGTTTTACAAATTATATTCTCCGATTGTGATGTCCATGTCCTGCTGCAGCTGAGCTAATTCCTTGCCTTTTTCCAATACTATTTTCCTGGTTTCCTGTAACTCGGCTTGCATGCGCTCCGGGTCAACCGTTGATGCCACTGGCTCTGGTAATTTTTCTATTGCTTCCTGCAACTCTTTGTCTCTTTTACTGCAAGCTATGTTCTTCGGCTTCTCCAGCGTTGCCTTCGCAGTTCTCGCCGCCCTTGGCGTTGCGTCTTGGTTTTGTTCCTCAGCATTCTCATTCACTACAGGAGCTACTGGAGGTGCTGGTGGACGTGAGGGATGAGGAGCAGTCATCATTACCTCGGTAGAGACGAGATGATGGAGTTTTCTCGCGGCGTGAATCATAAGTGGATCCGGTGCCAAGATGATGCTCTACGAGTATGGGCGCTCCACGCGTACCATGATGTAGACTTGGTGTTCACCGAACTTGATGAAGTGATCGTCCCTTGGGAACGGCTTGGTCCCAAAGCAGCCCGCGTTGTCACTAACGAAGTTGAACGCCCCAAACGTCTGGATGAGGCTGGAGTAGACGTGCTCGCCTGTTGTGGTGATGATGTTGCCCATCCGGATGAAGACACCAGCAAGCACATGCTTCTTCCCCATGGTGGGCGCCAACTGTCGTGGTGGTGTCACGGCATATGCCATGGGTAGGCTTAAGTTGGGGACCGAATGGACGCTTGAGGTAACCGGGGAGGGAGTGCACGTTCTAGCCGTGCACGAAGAACACGATGAACTCTCGAGACTTAGGATTTTATTCCTCTTTTATGTTTACAAGTGCTCCTAGAGTTGTTCTAGCATAACCTCCAGGCACTAGTTTTCCACTTGGTCCCACATCCTTCTAAACCCTAGCTATGCCCCTCCTTATATAGGCGATGGGGCAGCTAGGTTACAACTTTGGGCCCTAGGGTTACTTTTTGGATCTTTGTCCTTACTATACGGGCTGGGTCTTGGGCTAGCCCTAAGCCCTTGACCTGGTCCACAAAAATGTATAGCCAATGGTTTTCCCGTACGTAGGTGACAGCTCTTGGGCGTCACACAGTGCTTTTGTACGTCAGCGCTTCATTTGGCGTCACCCGGCTCCTTTTATGTCACCCGGCATCGCCCTTCTCGTTTGACCATGCTTTACCATGGTCCCTCCTAGATCTTACTTGGAAATTTTCCACGCTCCTTCTTGACTCGGCCTTCCATTGTGAGACCCATCCCGATGCTACCTGCAGGGTAAATTAGTTTGTCTTATGCGGGCCGACATATTTCTTATGTTTTCCGTACATTGTCTTTGTATCTCGGCCGTTATGACCCGGCCTGTGGTTTCTTTTACTCGGCCTAAGCCAAGCTGGGCAATGTTTTTACCCCTTATGACCGTACTGGGGGTTATCCCCCTGACACTCAATTTTCAAGGAAAAATGGTTTAGGGTGCCCCATGGGTATTTAGGCTAGATGTATGCCTGGGTCCAATATTGCACCGACCGTCGCGTTGCCTCGGCCGCTGGCGGGTTTCGCCATTTTTTGGGAAGCACCAAATAAAATCTAAAAAAATTAGAAAAAACATGAAAATGACTCCGGGAGCCCTTGCATGTGACCCATTACACTCATAAAATCATAGGCAAGGCATACTAGGTCTTTTGGCACCCAAGGCACTACCAGGATGTCTATCGAGTGTGAGTTAACATGGCTTCCAACCCTAAATCCCCCCCTTGCTACCCAGAACATGGAACCACTCCATTGATTGAGCCGAAACCCGACACCTAGCTCCCTCTCGGTATCGCAAGCGACTTCTCCAACTAGAGATTTCGTGGTCATTTGGAGAAATCTCCACTTTCCATTTTCTCAACCCGAAAAACTGGTGTTTTCCCAAAGTATGTGAAAGATTAGGGCGCGCCCATGGGACCGAGGCAATTTCCACGCATTCTACACCATGGTGCATGGACATTCCCGGTAGGTGGGTATTTATCTCGTGGTGCAAGCATATACTGTATTTTTTTAGTTACTGCCCGGTAAATGTGGGTTCTAACTGTATGTACCCTATAAGACACTATCAATTTTCAGGGAAAAAAGATTTGGGGGGCCCCATGGGGTACCTAGGCTGGATGCATGCCTGGGTCCAAGATTGCATCGACCATCGATTTGCCGCGGCCACTAGCGGGTTTATCCTTTTTTTGGGCAGCACCAAACAAAATCTTAAAAAATGTGAAAATGGCTCCTGGAGCCCTTGCATGTGACCCACTGCTTTCATAAAATCATAGGCAAGGCATACCAGGTCCTTTGGCACCCAAGGCGCCACCAGGATGTCTATTGAGTGTGAGTTTACATGGCTTCCAACCCTAGATTCCCCCCCTCTTTTCCCAGAACATGGAACCACACTCCATGGATTGAGCCCAAACCCGACACCTATGTCCATTTAGGCATCACAAGTGACTTCTCCAACGAGAGATTTCATGGTCATTTGGAAAAATCTCGACTTTCCATTTTCTGAACCCGAAAAACTGGTGTTTTCCTAAAGGAGGTGCAAGATTAGGGCACGCCCATGGGCCCAAGGAAATTTCCACGCATGCTACACCATGGTGCATGGCCATTCCCGGGAGGTGGGTATTTATCTCGTGGTGCAAGCATATACTATATTTTTTTGAGTTACGGCCGAGTAAATGCGGTTTCTAACTGTATGTACCCTATAAGACACTCTGAATTTTCAGTGAAAAATGGTGTGGGGTGCCCCATGGGGTAACTAGGCTGGATGCATGCCTGGGTCCGAGATTGCATCGACCGTCGCATTACCGCGGCCGCCAGCGGGTTTCACCTTTTTTTGGGCAACACCAAACAAAAAAAATAAAAAAATGTGAAAACGGATCATGGAACCCTTGCATGTGACCCACTTCCCTCATAAAATCATACGCAAGGCATACCAGGTCCTTTGGCACCCAAGGCACCACCAAGATGTCTATCGAGTGTGAGTTAACATGGCTTCCAACCCTAGATTTCCCCAACTCACTGCCCAGAACATGGAACCACTCCATGGATTAAGCACAAACCCGACTCCTAGCTCCCTCTCGTCATCGCTAGCGACTTCTGCAACTAGAGATTTTGTGGTCATTTGGAGAAATCTCAAGTTTCCATTTGTGAACCCGAAAAAACGATGTTTTCCTAAAGGAGGTGCAAGATTAGGGCATGCCCATTGGTCCGAGACAATTTCCAAGCATGCTACACCATGGTGCATGACCATACCTGGGAGGTGGGTATTTATTTCATGGTGCAAGCATGTACTGTATTTTTTGAGTTACAGCCCGGTAAATGCGGTTTCTAACTATACATACCCTATAAGACACTCAATTTTCAAGAAATAATGGTTTGGGGTGCCCCATGGGATACCTAGGTTGGATGCATGCCTGGTCCAAGATTGCATCGACCGTCCCGTTGGTGTGGCCGCCAGCGGGTTTCGCCTTTTTTTGTGCAGCACCAAACAAAATCTAAAAAAAATAAAAAAAATATGAAAACGGCTCCTGGAGCGCTTGCATGTGACCCACTGCCTCATAAAATCATAGGAAAGGCATACCATGTCCTTTGGCACCCAAGGCACCACCAGGATGTCTATCGAGTGTGACTTAACATGGATTCCAACCCTATATCCCCCCTCGCTTCCCAGAAAATGGAACCACTCCATGGATTGAGCCCAAACTCAAAACCTAGCTCCCTCTCGGCATCGCAAGCGACTTCTCCAACTAGATATTTCATGGTCATTTGGAGAAATCTCGACTTTCAATTTTCTCAACCCGAAAAACTAGTGTTTCCCAAAGGAGGTGCAAGATTAGGGCGCGCCCATGGGCCCAAGGCAATTTCCACGCATGCTACACCATGGTGCATGGCCATTCCTGGGAGGTGGGTATTTATCTCGTGGTGCAAGCATATACTGTATTTTTTTTAGTTGCGGCCTAGTAAATGCGGTTTCTAACTATATGTACCCTATAAGACATTATCAATTTTCAGGGAAAAATGGTGTGGGGTGCCCCATGGGGTAGCTGGGTTGAATGCATGCCTGGGTCCAATATTGCACCGATTGTCCCGTTGTCGCAGCCGCCGGCGGGTTTCGCCATTTTTTTGGTCAGCGCTAAAAAAATCTAAAAAAAATGTGAAAACGACTCCTGGAGCCCATGCATGTGACCCACTACCCTCATAAAATCATAGACAAGGCATACCAGGTCCTTTGGCACCCAAGGCACAACTAGGATATCTATCGAGTGTGAGTTAACATGGCTTCCAACCCTAGATTCCCCCGCCCTTGTTGCCCAGAACATGTAACCACCCCATGGATTTAGCCCAAACCCGGCACCTAGCTCCCTCTGGGCATCACAAGCGACTTCTCCAATTAGATATTTCGTGGTAATTTAGAGAAATCTTGACTTTCCATTTTCTGAACCCGAAAAACCAGTGTTTTCCCAAAAGAGGTGCAAGATTAGGGCGCGCCATGGGCCCGGCAAAATTTCCCTATAAGACACTCTCAATTTTCTCAAAGACTTATGATATTTTGAAATATGGTCAAACCCAGGATAAACCGCGTTAACTAGCTCTTTAACCTTGCAGAAACTATGCCTATTGTTAGGGTCTTCTAGAAGCCCCCCACGGGGACAGGTTGATTCTGAGTCCCAATTGTTAGGCACCGTTGGATTGGAGAGAATGGAAGATAAGGATCGTCCTTTGCAATAGCAATCCGCGAGTAGGTATTTCTATGTCCCTATTGGCCCTCGCAACCACTAGTGGGCCTACCTTCTTGAATTTATAAACGCGACCATGTGGCCGAAGCTCAAACCCCGTTTGTTCCCTTCAACTCGCGTCAGCACAAGCTTCGTATCCTACTTGAAGAAATGGCACCTCCCAATGGAGAGGCCCCGTCTCAGCTTGCACAAAGCCGAGTTGTTCGCCCACTACGACATACTTGCATTGCCGCTAGCGAGGCTACCAGCCGGGTACGAGCTCAGCTATGTCAGGGTGCCCATGGTGCCGCTCTTGCACGGCATCGCAATGTCGAGGAAGATCAAGGAGCACCGCCGCCAGCTGTCGGAGCAGAAGAGGGCAATGGACTGATACGCCCGCACCAACTCGTACTTGCCAAGGTGATTCAAGAAGGAGAGGGAGGCGTTGCTTTGTCTTTGGAGAGCACACTGTCCGGGGATCCACCCAGATCTGTGCAATACCTAAGGGAGGCAGCGCTTATGGGCAGTGTCTGGGCGTACTCCCTCCACCGTTATCGATGCTGCGCGCCGTGCAGAACTCGTGAAGAGGAATGCCTCCAGGCTCTTCCACAACGATCCAGACTTGGAAGAGGGGGACGGCGACACGGAGGACGTTTTCCACGACGAAACAGCAGGAGCGGCATAGTCGATTAGGGTCACTGGAGCCTAAATTTAATGTATGTGCAGTAGCTTTAAAGGCCTCTTCGGATAGAATGTCCAAGTTTTAAGAGCGTGTACAACGTTGTTTGAGTCTAGCAAAAATCTTAGACTCGAGTCTAGCAGAGGAAAATATGATACAGCATTTAGACACACTGATTGGCCCCACTGTTAGAATAAAAAACCTATTTAAAAGGGCTCTTTTCCTATTCTTTTCTTCTTATCAAAGCTCTTTTCTTGTACATCGTCGGTTGAGTCTAACAAAAATCTTAGACACGAGTCTAGCAAAACCAAGTATGCTCAAGTGTTTAGACACACCGTTAGGCCCCTCTACTGGAATAAAAAACCTGTTATTAAAGAGTCTTTTCGGATCGTCTTTTTTTCTTGCCAAAGTTTTTTCCTCTTAGAGCATCAATGCCCCTGACGTAACCGATGCGAGCATGAGACGTCGCTGACAAAGACGAGGCGAGGCTAATGGTACGGTACGCTGTCTCCTCTCCTGGCACTTGATGGCACGATCATAATTTTGGAGTGCGTTAGAGGAGAAGGAGACGCGTGTGTCCCATTGTTTGAGATGGGAATACAAGGTAGGTGAGCCTCATAGGAAGTACAATAAGCTTATGTAAGCAGGCTATAAGCCTTTAAGTAATATATTTGAGATTATGTGGATGAGAGAGAAGTGTAGAGAGAAGATTAGTGGGATTTCATGCAAGAGCTAGCTATAGCACGTGCTCCTAGGAACTTTGTGTGAATGTAAGGTGGGCCTTAGCCAAATAAAGTAGTATATAGTTATAGCTAACTATTTTATATGTTTTCTATTAGATTGGCTATAGATATCCAAAAACATGCTTTATTATTGAACTTTCTCTCACCAACTCCATGGCACGGCCATAATTTTGGTCATTGAACTGTTACAAATCCATGATTATTATTTATGGATAATCGGTTTAAAAATTAATGTACTATCCAACGACCTGGAATCTAGTTGACACCACCCATCACATACCCGTTACAAGTACCATATACAAATAAATTTCAATGAAAATTCAAGAA
Source organism: Avena atlantica (assembly GCA_910589765.1). Classification (NCBI taxonomy): domain Eukaryota; kingdom Viridiplantae; phylum Streptophyta; class Magnoliopsida; order Poales; family Poaceae; genus Avena; species Avena atlantica. Next base: position 8,306,216 of record OU342736.1, on the reverse strand, counting down.
ACGATGTTACTGCGCCACCTTCTCTGCTACTCTTATTACTGCTCAATACTGTGTTGCACTAAACAACAGTTGATGAGGACTGAAACAAAAATGATCAAAATTTCAAGTAAAACAAATTTCAAGCTTACCTTTCGTCTGGAGAATCGTACAAAGACAAAATTGACAGAGACTTATTGTTTTGTCCTACGGTTAGCCGAAAGATCCGCAAGGACATCCTCAATTACCCCAGCAACTTCTTCATACTCAAATCAACTCCATTATTATCGTTTCCCTTCCGCTCCCGCTTACCCTTTTGTTTCTTTTTGCCCCCTATCCCCGCTGGCAAGTCCACATCCTCAACTAATTGCTGCTTCCCAACGTTTTCCTCCACATGCGCATCACCGTTTTCCTTCACATGCAGCACTTCAACCACATCATCTCGCTGCGCTTCCTCTAGTTCTACCTGAGAAGCCTCATCTTGTGCCTCCGTGATGTGAATGGGAAGAAGGTCAGCATCTCCGAAATCACTTGGAACTGGGTTTTTGCATATCCTCTTGATATGGCCCAACCCTCTACACTGTTTGCACTTCTGCTTCCTTTCTCCTAGTCTCAAACCTTTTGTGGTGAAGGCTTCGATCCTTTCCTTTCTAGGCCTCCCAGGTGGCCTCCTAAGAACTGGTGGTTCGAGTTTGAACCCTAGATCTACTATCTCCCATTCATTTTCATCAGCAATAGGCGGTATGTTTTCTTCATAAGTTGCAGCAAACTTGTCCACGGAGAAATAGTTATGAACATAGTTCTCTATTTCAGCACCTCTACCTCTCAGCTTTAAGATGAAGTACAGTGCATGGTGGCATGGCAGACTAGTAACCTGCCACTCCCCGCATGAACAAGTCTTGTTACCAATGTCTACAGTAAACCTCCGTTCAGTTCCATGCTTGTATTATGCATAAACCTCAGCAAATGTATTGGAACTTCTGACCATCCTCGTCTTTATCGTTCTCAAGACCCTAGTTCTTGCATTCAGTAACGAAACCATCTTTGGAACTATATTATGGCCTACAAATTTTCTTGCAAAAATTCTCTGCCTAAAATCTATCTTCACCATTATAAACTATCTTATTGCATCTAATTAACAAAATAAGAATTGCAAGTGACATCATGCTCCTAATCTTAGCATTGAACCTTTCTGTCAGATTATTGCAAACAAAATCCACTTTGCTTAACTCACCAAACTTGCTTCTGGCCCATTACTTGTTACGATGATCTTTGAGGTATTCTTTCAGCTTTGGTACGATATACAAGTTCTGCATGTAAGTAGCATGCGTCCTTGGGGTGTATAGGTATGCTGATCGCCACAAGTTGTCTTTAAAGGTCTTTCCTTTGAACTTCTTCGTGAAGCTAGTAGAGAGGTTCCGCATGCATTCCCTATGCTCAACCCCAGGAAACACAGCATCAACAACATTCTGAAGCCCCTTGCATGCACCAGTGTGTATCACCAAGCCTTCAGGCTGACCAATTACTGCACATAGTCTCTGCATGAACCATGTCCAGCTTTTAGTCGATTCACCCTCAAGGACAACATAGGCTACGGGAAAAGGCAAATTATGCGCTTCCATAGCACAAGCGGTAGCAAGATGTCCCATGAACTCCCCTTTTATTTCACACCGCCGGGATCCATAAACAAAAGAACATGATATCAACTGAATAGAATAAGTGCAATGTTGAAAGCGTTCCGCATGAAAACATGGTTCTGCTAATTCACAACTTATAATTTGCAAGCATATAGGCAACATAGATGGGCACAATTATTCAAGTTTATTAAGTGCAATAAATAAAGTGTGCCATCAAGTTTTTCAGAGCTTTAGTCACTAATTTTCACATAACAAAAGTTTAATTTGGAATATAGATAAAAACATGAATATACTTGGAATGGTGTAGCACACCATGCATAGGAATTTATAGTGGACTCTTTGGAATAACTTGGTTTCTTGGGAGTTGGATGCATGAGTAGAGCTTACTCAGTACAAGTGGAGGCTAGAAAAAGACTAGGAGTGACCAACTAAGAGAGAAAGCATGGCCATAATCATGCAAAGCGACAAAACATTATTAATTAAAGCATAAAGTGATATCACAAGTCAAAAAATAAATGATCATAGAGGCTGAGGAGAATGGTTCATAGTCTTAACATGGTGTAAGCATGCGCCAAGTCAACCCAAATAAAGCATGAAAGGAGAATATCATAATATTATGCTTTTGTATGCTAAAACAACGCATGATTCTTTCAAGGCACATTAAGAAATCTCAATTGTTTGGAACAAGTCATGCTACAGAAATAATCACTAAGCATACGGTCAAAGTAACATAGAGCATGACAAGATAAAGTCTATGCAACAGTCAAAACAAACTCCCTTTTGTACCACTAATAGCATGAAGCTTTCTACTCTTCTCCAACAACAATCAACTTATTTGAAACAGCATGAGAATGTGGGGGTACAACTAATTTATTGCAGCAAGCCAAACTAAATAAAACTATAAATAAAAGCTAAGTCACTCCAAGAACAACACAATAGTGAATGAAGCAATAAAAATCAAGTGTTTTGAAAGAAAACTTGAGATTTTTATTGATGAAGAAGGGGATGCCTTGGGCATCCCCAAGCTTTGACGCTTGTACCTCTTGAATATTTCTTGGGGTGACATGGGGTGGCATCCCCAAGCTTGAGCTTATATCCATTCTTAGTCTCATCACATTCTTCCCCTACACTTGAAAATTTCCTTGATACAAAACTTCACACAATTTTCATTAGCAACATTAGTGTATTCAAGATAATAAGACTTTGGGTTTAGCTTAAATAGAAGTAAAACTTCCATTAAAACACAAGCTACTGTAGCAACTTCTTTTAAAATCTCAAGTGATCAAACAGAACTCAAAAGAAACCGATTAAGAGGTAAATGCAAATAATGGCAGAAATTTGTCAAAACAGACCAGTAGGTAAAAACCGATTTTTTCAAAGACCTTCTGTTGCTCAAATAGAAAAGTGTTCAACTAACGAAAGTTAGATAATAACGTGGGGCATAAGCTCAGAAACTTACATATCAATATGACATAATGGGATGTTTCACGAATTTTTACAGTGAAGCAGAAAAATCTGTTTCGGGACAGCAACTTCCCCATATCTTACTTCTCTCTCATTAGAGCTTATTCTTGGAACAAAAACGATAAGCAGAGGTTATTATAGAATAAATAACCTCCAAGACTCAACAAAAGAAAAACTTACTGAAATAAATTTGGGTTATCTCCCAATTGTACTTTTCTTTAACGCCTTTAAGTTAGGCATAGGAAGCAAGTATCAAGTATTTTCGAATGAATAAGCATTAAAATCAACTTTTATTTTAATAGGAGAAGAAAACATATCTTCTCTTTCTTTCTAGGGAAGTTATCTATACCTTTCTTGAATTGGAATTGATATTTAATGGTGTCTTCCTTCATATCAGTAATGGCACCAACAATTCTATGAAAAGGTCTTCTCAAAGTAATAGGACAAGAAGCATTGTAATCAACATCCAAAACATATAAATCAACAGGGAAAATGCATTGTTAACCATTTTAAGAACATCATTAATACTCCTCATAAGTTTCTTTTTAGCATTATAATCACGATGCACATCCAAATAATAATTCTACATGTTGGGGATATGCTATTTGGGTATCCTCATAGCATGTCCCTTATCCGACTAACCCGTGTGGCCCACAGTTGGTAGCATGGCCCATGGCCTACTGGGCAGCCTAGTTAGATGGATCCACAAGGGAGGCCCATGCCGGATAAAGGAAGGATACGCAGGAGTCACCGACATACCCGGAGCCTTGGAGTGCAAGACACGCTAGACTAGTAGTCGGCGGTGTAGGACTCTGTAACCTGTCCGGAAAGGACTCTGCCTGTAACCCTAGGACCTGGAGACTATATTTAGTCGGGCCTATGAGAGCCATTAGGACATCGATTCACTCATACCTCGCATAGCGACCAATACCTGTAACTCGGTGTATTGCGATTATAGTGATTTATAGCAGGAGTAGGATTCCGCCACCGTCATCGGATCTGAACCTGGGTAAGCTGTGTTACCTCGTACCCGTCAATCGTCCGCCTTCCTCCATGTCTCTAAACACGCACTATGAGGACCCCTCCATGGCGTACTCGTCGGCAATACCATGACAGTTGGCGCCCACCGTGGGGCAAGAGGCGCTTCAGGGTCTTCAGTGGGCGAGGAAAAAGATCTTCGCATGAATCGATGAGACCGTGGCCATGGGTCGTGTTCTCTTCTCCGGCAACGTTCCTCTCAACGAGTTCTAGATCCTGGCGAAGAAGAACCCTACGCGATGCTCAATCGCTCCTATCGGAGACATCCACCTCTTCATCGGCAAAACCGACTCGGGCACTAGTTCCCTGGGAGTCGGAGGATCATCAAGACCCGCACGGACCGCCTACGGGAAGGATACGTTCGCGGAAGGATCGATGTCGGATATCTCTTCAGAGTTTGTCGACAAAGATCGGAAAAATTCAAGGCCCACCCAAACTGCCCCTGTGCTGGATATAACGGTGGAAGATCACTACAAGTCCACCGGCTTCGCACGTCCGTCTAGACACCAGCGATCCATGTTCGTCGGCATGGTGACCATCTTCGATCTGGCGCATTGCATTCAAAGGGAAGGCAAAAACCCCCGCGATTACCTCACCAGATGACTCCGTATACGGGCCGATCTTGCACATTACCCCGATGATGATGCCATGTATCACTTTGTGGAAAGACTGGACCAAGGTACGCTTCTCCGGCATATGCTAAGGCGGCATTAGGCCGCGGGATGCCTCAACTTCGAGAGCATGGTGAACACCGTCAATAGCTACGCAGAGGCTGAGGTAGCACCCCATGAAGCGCCCACTCTCATTAGCGGTGAACCCCCGCCTCAGCAACAACCACCACTTCCAGCAGTCGTCGCCGCGCCGCCGCCACCGCGTCCAGTTGTTATTGCTGCAGCAGCACCGCCACCCCCAGTCACCGTCTTCGTGCCGCCGCCTACTCGGAGGAGATAGACTTCAGCCCGGACGAGCTGGACTCAACTATGTAGGAGCTGGAGGAAGATTTCTAGCGCGACGAGCAAGCCAACAATGTCGTCAAGTCCCGAGAGGTGTTCGTCACCATTGGGACACCGATGGATGAAGACCAGCCCGGACGAGCTCCGCCTACAGCGCTGGACAAAGGAAAGGGACCACCTATTGCTGCAGACAATGATCGTGCAAAGGCGATGCCCCCTCCGCCTACCCCAGCGCAACAGCCGCAGGAACTCGGCACCGGCCCGAATAACAACAACACCGCAAACCCGCCACCTCCGGCATCTACGTCTGCTGCTGCCCAAGTTACTCTAGCTGATAGAGTGATGTACGGCAATCTCCTCGTTGAGCCACTAACCGTAGAATATTCGGAACGTGACCCAGCTTGACGAGAAGCGCCAGCAGCTGCTGGAGGAGGCGCAGGCCATCGCGGAGCAAGGCGCAAAGCTAGATCGAGATCTGGCCAACGCGCAGAAGTCAATAGAGAAAGCTAGAGCCATGGAGGCCGAGTACAAGACTCTGCAGCAGTAGCAGAAGGCTAATAAAGCTCCTTATCGTGTCATCCACGATCCTGGTGTACGGAGAAACCTAGGATGGACGCCCTCGAAGCCGCCACAAGAAAAGCCATATATTGACAGCGAAGGCAGGAAGGTGATGCACACTCCTCTCCTTAATCTCGCTGTCGCCAAGACCCTCCTGGAGCAGGATAGATCACCTGAGGCAGTGGAACAAGTCTACGACCTCGTGGCCAAGGCGGTGAAACAACAGGAAAAGGCCACCTCTCAGAGGCTTGGGTCTGACCCAGCGTTCTGCCAGTCTAGCCACCATAAGTCGCCAAGGGATGGATCTCCCCAGGATGTCGGGTCCCAGACGGGTTCATCAGAACGAAGACGGAGGGATGCGCACAAAAGGAAGGACGCTATCCCCATATCCTCCGACCACGGAGGCAAAGCTCACCCTCGTCGCCCATCTCCACCGCCCCGATCTCCCCGACATCGCGAAGACCCCAAGGCCCACCATTGCACGGACATGCCTCCCAAAGCAACGCGACATCGTCATCCGTGACAACACGGAACAGGCCTGTCATGATGGAGAGCACAGCCAAGGACACAAGAGCAGGTCGCGTCATGACCCTCCACGTCCGACAATCAATCGTGGCAAGCGTGAGGCGTCGCAGGAGGGTAACAGCAAGAAGGCTAACCCACCGCCACCTTCGCCTCCGTCACCCCCTAGCAGCCACCATGGCTGAGGAGGCCCGCGTCGTTCACGCAGCACATCCCCTGATGGCAAGAAGATGAAGAAGAGAAGCCCGGAGCCATACCACGCAAGGTCACGCCTGGACAAGATCCATGAGGCCTGGGATGGAGCATGCCTAGGACCACGCTGCTTTGTACCTATGATACGGACCGCAGCTTACCCCAGGGATTTCCGGATTGACAAGACCATCAAGCCTTATGACGGCACCGCCAAGCCAGCTACATGGTTGCAGGACTACGGCAACGCGGTGGAGATCGCCGGGGGAAACCCCAACGTTGCTGGCGGGCACGGCCCGACAACGGATTGATGACTTGCCGTAGAAATCTATCTACAATTGGTTGGACATGCAAGAGGCGTTCACCAAGAACTTCAAGGGTACGTACAAACGTCCGACGTATAGCGGTGTGTGCAGTAGAAAGACGAGTCATCTCACGCCTACCTCTCCCGCTGGCTGGAGATGAAGAATTCCTGCGCAGGTGTGCATTCCTGGACCGCCATGTCCGCCTACATCGACGGGTTGGAGAGAGGTACGCTGCTCCGACATACATTGAAGCGCCTGCAAGACACTCACCAGCTCGACCTCAACCAGATGATCCAACTGGCTAGTGAATTTGCGGCCGCCGACGATGACGCTCGCGGATCGGTGCCGGCAATAGCAATTCCAACCCAAGCTAAGAGGAACAGCAGCGCAAAGCGGAAGAATCCGCCAGAATAAAAGCAACACTCCGACATGGTCGCCATGACTTTTGCAGGGCGAGGTGATGGCGGACAGCGTGGTCTAGGACGGGGGGGGGGGCTGGTCGGGGGCAGCAACGAGGAAGTGAAACTACCTCGGCAGTGCCCCGCGTTCCCCAAACTTACGAAGAGTACCGCGATATGCTGTGCCTCATACACCTCGATGCCAACGGCAAAGCCACGAACACCAATCGCCATTGCAAGTTCGTCAATGATCTCAAAGAGGACCCGGAGTCGGGCTACAAGCAAAGTCGGAAGAACAGACCGCGAGGCAAGGGCAAGGGAAAGAAGAAGGAGGAGGATTCCAAGGATTCAAGTGACATGGACGAGGATGTTGACCCCAAGCACGCCGCCAAGAACGACGGCAAGGGCAAGAACCCCTTCGAGAAGAAGGCGGCAGTTTTCCACACTTTCCTTGGCACCCCCATCGTCCGACAACAGAAGACCTCCATGAGGATACTGATGGCTACTCTACCCCCAGTTCCCTAGTTCCTGCACTGGTCGAAGATTCCAATCACTTGGGATAGGAAGGATCACCCAAACCTCATCACCACGGAGAACCAGTACGCCATGGTCATCAACCCCTTGATTGACGGCTATGAGTTCACCAAATGCATGGTGGATAGCGGAAGTAGCATCAACATTATGTACCTGGATACATTGCAGATAATGAACTTGACGTAGGCAAACCTAAGGCGTACCCACACCATCTTCCACGGCGTAGTTCTTGGTCGGGAAGCTCGGTCCCATGGGTGCATCACACTTCAGGTCGCTTTTGGCGATGTCAATAATTACCGCCAAGAACGTATGACCTTTGAGGTGGTCCCCTTCAAGAGCGTGTACCAAGTCATATTTGGCCACGATGTATTCCACACATTCATGGCCAAACCATGCTTTGTGTACAACAAGCTCAAAATACCCGGACCAAACGGTGTCATCATCGTAGCCGGCAGCTTTACCAAAGCAAGAGACTGCGAGATTGGAGAAGCATCCTACGCAGATGCTGTCCTCTACATGTTGGGGAGGTAACCCCGGATAGGGTAAGGACGGGGAAAGACGAAGAGATTATCCCCCGTCAGGTTTCCGAGTTATATTTCAGGCCGGCCGAGTCTTGTAAAGGTCGGCCAAGATAGGAAGAGGCACGACCGCAACAATAACGACAAAACACTACCGGGCCGGGGTAAGTAGTAACTCGGCGGGGTCGGCTCCTATGATTCTGATGCAGATGAAGGACAGGCCGAGTTATACGAGGAAGGGCCGAATCATACGAAGCTTGCAGAAGAAGGAGAAGCCCAAAGTCAAACCCCAGTCTTGGAATCTGGGCAGAGCCAAAGACTAAAGACAAATGTGCAGAGCGTCAGAGGGGCAGAAGGAGGTCACGGAGGTGACGGTCCAGAAGCCCGAGGCACGCAGGAGGGGCCCTCTGGAAACTTACCACAGTAAGAAGGGGGACAGGGAAAGCGGCGCGCCGAACTACTATTTTGAGACAAGCATATTCCACGAATATGCTTGCCTCGTCAGCCCTAGGGGCACCCAAGGTACCCCTTTATAAGGGGAGGTTTGGACCCTGAGGGCGGGATCGATTCAAGGAGCACCGTTAGGCTGGGGAGATTCACATTGTCCCCCCGTAAACAGCTCAAGGAGCACTTGTAACCCATCAAGAGAGAAATAAAGTTCATCACTTTGGCAGCTTGAGTGTAAAGACAGTTGCATCTTCCCTCCCCAGATCCCACTAGCATCCATTGGCCCCATACTTTAGCCTACCCATGGCATCTGCCGTGCCACAACCACGACAGTTGGCGCCCACCGTGGGGCCAGCAGCGGTGCTAGCTGGAGTTGTGATCCGGACGGGAAACTTCATCAACACCGGCGAGCGCGTTGTTTTTGGCTTGGTCCAGAGATTTGGTCTCTGCGACTATGTCAGAGACAATGCAGGGAGCTTCAGGGGGAAACCCCCCCCCCCCTCGCAACGGGATCTTCATCGGCCTGGGCGAGCACAGGGTCTACGTCGGCGTCGACATCACCGACATTTATCCTCACCAGGTTGTTGTTGCAGGGGAACCACCTCGAAGCGCGGCGAGCTGTCCATCAGGAGAGCATCTGGCAGGCAGTGTCGAGGTGATGGTAGCAGCAGGGACTCAGGCGGGAGCAGCATTAGCCGGGTCAAGCAGAGAAACCGCCGCAGGCGCACAGGGTCCGCCCAAGCAGATCACACTGCAAACCGCCGAGGTAATTCCGCCAGTGACAAACCCGGCCGAGCTACATGACACCACCCAAAGGCACCAAGAGTGAGAGGACCACCTCTGGAGAGACCAGAGAACATTCTTTAGGCAACTATAGAGAACTTAACCACACCTGTAGCGCCGATACTTGATCCGGCAAATGCTCAGGCAGAGTTAGAGGAAACCAGGCAAAAGGTGCTGGTAGAGGCCAAAAAAGTATCAGCCCTGCGGGAATCCTTGAACAGGACCCTTAGAGAATATGCAAAAGCTAATAAGCTTGATATCGCACCCGAGCGGGTGGACGAACTGAGATTAAGAGGAAAGAACCTCATGAATGATATTAACAAAGAGCATGAAGCTCACAGAGCCGAATCAGGCGATTTGGGTTTGCCGAGGTACAGTACCCCGGCGAAAAACCTGAGAGCGGCAAATGCCGCAGCATTGGAATTAGAGGGATTAACAGGGGAAGATCGGCAGAAACAACAAGAAAGAGTGAATGAGCTGGTGCGCATCGCGAACCAGCAAAATGAGGAAATACTCAGAGCCAACCCGGCAAGACCAGGGGCTTCACGGATGGTTCATTCGGCAGGGGCGGCACCTGCTTTATCTGCAGCAGCGGCGTCCTCACCCGGAAACAACGCTAGAAAAGAAAAAGCAGTAACCTCAGGGAAGAGGAACAAACAAATTGTTCCATATGACCCGGCAATAGCTGGAAAGGCTAATGAGAACAGAGGCAATACAAGCCGAGGTAACAGTGGGGAGAGAAACCACGGCCGCATGGAAAAAGACGGCGGCGGCCGAGGTAATGGGGAGCACGGCAGGAAAGAACCTGCAAGAGACAATCATGAAAACCAAACCCCGGCCGAAGTAAGAAGAGAAGTGCCGCTCAACCAGCAACCAAGACATGAGCCTCGGCAGGAAAGAGAGGTGAGGCCAGCTCGCCACAATCAGATGAATGAAAGGTATAATGATGGATATTCCGAGGTAGAATATGCAAACCAGGGTGGAAACAATCATTATGGGATGCAGGATAGAATCCTGTACAAGGATTTGCCGGCAAATGATGCAAGAGTAAAGTTGGATCGGCTATACCGGTCCGAGCTATTGGAAGAGCAAGGTCCACCAGGTCCGGCATGTTTCGGACCAAGGATCATGGGCGAACCACCAGTGCCGAATTTCCAGTTGGAAAGAGGCACAAAAACGTACAATGGAAGTACTAAACCACAAGACTGGTTGATTGATTATGCCACCGCTGTGAAGATAGCGGGTGGCAATTTGAGATGGGCTGTACGGTATGTCCCACAGATGTTGGAAGGACCAGCCAGGGTATGGTTGAATAATCAACCAGCTGGCAGTATCAACTGCTGGTTAGATTTCGAAGAGATGTTCGTCAGCAACTTCACCAGCACATACAAGAGACCGAATAGACCACAGCAACTAGCCATGTGCAAGCAAAGGCCGAATGAAACAGATAGAGAGTTTTTAACTCGATGGTGTAACCTGAGAAACTCATGTGAAGGAGTTATCGAATCACAAGCGATCGCTTGGTTCGCGCAAGGCTGCCGTTATGGCAGCGTGCTGTGGCAACGCCTGCAGAGAGATATGCCGACCACACTGGCAGAAACTATCAGAATAGCGGACTCCTATGCATTGGGTGACCCAACCCAACCGGATTTAATGTCGGCAGATCATCGTGAGCAACAAGACCAGTACACGAGAGAGTTGGCCGGGTCATCTAGGCGTGATTTCAGAGGAAGAAGAAGAGAAGAGAGGCCGGATTATAGGTATAATTCGGCCCAGGTGGCGGCAGTAGCGCAGGATCAGCCGAGTCACGGAGCAACTCAACGACAGAAAAATGGACCTCAACAGTGGACATCAAGAAATGATGGAAAGAGGCAATGGACCCCAGAGCAAAAGAAGCAATGGCAAGGGAGGCCGAAGTATACGTTCGAATCCATGTTGGATCAGCCGTGTAAATTTCACACATCAAACCCATCTAGACCGGCCAATCATACAACCCGGCAGTGCGCCTGGATGAAAAATGCGATGGGGAACCCGGCAGGAGTTCAGGATCCTCATCAGGTGCAACAGCAGCATCAGCCGCAGTTAACTGGAGAAAATACACAGCAACTGATGCTGCCGCCCCCTCCTCCGAGATACGATAACTCGGATCGGAGGGATGCAGTGCATCAAGTAATGAACCAGGGGCAGGACGGAAGGACAAATCCGGCAAATGCTGGACGTAATGATTACAGGGAACATCACCAGTCTTATTGTGTGTTCACGACAGAACAGCAGGACAAGCAGAGTGTGCAGCGCCGGCATATGGAAGTGAATGCAGTTGTACCGGCAATACCACGATACCAGCCATGGTCTGATCAGGAGGTGACCTGGAGCATGAAAGATCACCCCAGAATAATGCCGAGTCCAGGATCATACGCACTTGTGTTGGATCCGACATTTGTAGGACCAAGCATCAATGTGAAATTCTCAAAAGTACTCATCGACAATGGAAGCAGTATCAACATCATGTACAAAGATACCATGCATAAGCTCGGAATATCACAGAATATGCTGCAGTCCACGAGGACAACTTTCCATGGGATAGTGCCAGGGCTTTCATGTGAGCCCATTGGTAAAGTCCGAGTGGACGTATTATTCGGTACAAGAGATAACTGCAGAGCAGAAAATTTAGAATTTGAAGTAGTCGATCTGGAAAGTTGTTATCATGCTCTACTCGGACGGCCCGCACTGGCCAAATTCATGAGCAGCTGTCATATAGGTTATCTAAAGATGAAGTTACCCGGACCACAAGGGGTGATAACAGTCGTAGGGGATTACAAGAAGTCAATGGAATGTGCTTCAGCCGGGTCAAATTTGGCCGAGTCGTTGGTTATAGCAAGAGAAAATAAAAGGATTCAGGAGGTAGCAGCCCTCGCTCAGTCAGCACAGTTAAGCATGCCGGCACTGGCCAACCCTCATGGCAGTGTTTCTTTTCAACCGACCAAAGAGACAAAGAAATTTCAGATTGATGAGCAATTCCCAGAGCGCACTGTTACTATTGGTGCGGGCCTTAACGCTAAATAGGAAAGCGAGCTCACCAACTTCCTCCGTGAGAATCGGGACATATTTGCATGGTCAACTCAAGATCTGCAAGGTGTGCCGAGGGAGTTGGCTGAGCACTCTTTAAACGTCAGGCCAGGAGCACGGCCGGTGAAGCTACCTCTCCGCCGCTTCGCCGAAGACAGGAGAAAAGTGATAGGGGATGAGATAGCTCGGCTTCTCGCAGCCGGGTTCATCATGGAGGTGCTATATCCGGATTGGTTATCAAATCCGGTGCTGGTAGAAAAGAAAAAAGATGACCCCAATGTAGCCATTGTGTGGCGAATGTGTATCGACTACACTAACCTGAACAAGGCGTGTCCGAAAGATCCTTTTCCACTGCCTAGAATAGACCAAGTCATAGACTCAACCGCGGGCTGCGAGCTGTTATCATTTGTAGACGCGTATTCTGGTTTCCACCAGATACCGTTAAACCCGGCCGATCAAATAAAGACTGCATTTATTACCCCGTACGGGGCTTATTGTTATCGCACAATGCCATTCGGCCTGCAAAATGCAGGAGCAACGTATCAAAGGTGCATGCAAAAATGCCTACATGATCAGATAGGAAAAAATGTGCAAGTATATGTGGATGACGTAGTCATCAAAACTAAGGAGAGCAGAACCCTGCTAGAAGATATACGGCAAACTTTCGCGAACCTCAGAAGGTTCCGAATGAAACTTAATCCAGAGAAATGCACATTTGGCGTGCCGGCAGGAAAACTGCTCGGTTTCCTTGTGTCCAGCCGAGGTATCGAGGCTAATCCAACGAAGATAAGAGCAATAGAAAGAATGGAATTGCCGAGATGTTTGAACGATGTACAAAAATTCACGGGCTGCCTGGCCTCGCTTAGTCGATTTGTATGTCGGCTAGGAGAAAAGGCACTGCCACTTTATCAGCTGATGAGAAAGTCGGACAAATTCGTTTGGACCCCCCAGGCCGACCTTGCGTTTCAGGAGTTGAAAAAGATGCTAGTTATGGCACCCATTTTAGCTTCTCCATTATCGAAAGAACCTATGCTACTGTATATAGCGGCTACCAATCGAGTAGTTAGTACTGTGGTTGTAGTGGAACGACTTGAAGAGGGTAATTCAGTTCAGAGGCCAGTATATTATCTAAGTGAAGTATTATCCACTTCAAAGCAGAATTATCCGCACTATCAGAAAATGGCCTATGGAGTATATATGTCGGCAAAAAAGCTTAAGCATTACTTTGAAGAGCACCCCATCAAAGTGATATGTGAGGCACCCATAGCCGACATATTGAACAACAAAGATGCGAGTGGCCGAATAGCAAAATGGGCGATCGAGTTATCACCGTATGCTCCACAATTTGATAGAAGAGATGCAATCAAGTCTCAGGCGGTCGCCGACTTTCTCGTAGACTGGGCCGAGGTGCAATATGAGCCACCATTGCCAGATCCAAATTACTGGACAATGCATTTTGATGGTTCCAAACTAAGGAACGGTTTGGGAGCAGGAATAGTGCTAACCTCGCCTAAAAAAGATCAATTGAAATATGTACTGCAAATACATTTTGCCGCGTCCAACAATGTAGCTGAATATGAAGCACTAGTCCATGGATTAAAGGTGGCAAAAGAAATTGGAATACGCCGAATCCTATGCTACGGTGACTCGGATCTAGTAGTACAGCAAGTATCGGGCACTTGGGACGCATTAGATGCTAATATGGCTTTATACAGATTCCATGTGCAAAAGATCAGTGGATATTTTGAAGGATGTGAGTTTCATCACATACCACGAGCAGAAAATGACGCTGCTGACACATTGTCAAAATTAGGATCGACCCGACAGTCAATTCCGCCAGGTATTGCCCTGGAGCACCTCAGGAAACCATCAATAAACCCATCACCAGAGTCCGAATCAATCTTTATCCCAGCAAGTTCTGCAGAGAATGATACACCAATGGAGGTAGATCCGCAGAAAGATTCGGAATCCCTAAAGAGAGGGACAGCCGAGGTAATAGCAATCATGGAGAGAGCCGAGGTATATACGTCGGCAGAAAACATGGAGATAGACAGGGGGATCACTGCAGAAAGGGTAACGCCGATATGGGCGCAACCCATATTTTCGTATCTAAAAGATGTGATATTGCCGAGTAATGAAGTATTAGCCAGACAAACCATCAGAAGAGCAAAAGCTTATACAATCATAAACAATGAGTTATATAAGAGAAGCATAACAAACATATTGCAGAAGTGCGTGAGTTCCACAGAAGGTCAGGAAATCCTTCTAGACATACACCAAGGGGAATGTGGGCACCATGCCTCATCTCGCGCTTTAGTAGCCAAGGCTTTCAGGCATGGATTTTACTGGCCAACGGCGTTAAAAGAGGCAGAAGAATTAGTTAACAAGTGCAATGGGTGTCAGAGATATGCAACCAGAGTACATATGCCGGCGGCCGAGTTGAAAACAATACCCATCACGTGGCCATTTTCCGTATGGGGTTTGGACATGGTGGGACCTTTCAAGCCGGCGAGAGGAGGAATGACCCACATTCTGGTTATGGTAGACAAATTCACAAAGTGGATTGAGCTAAAACCAATCAAAAGGTGTGATGGGCACACAGCAGTGAAATTTCTCAAGGATATCATCTTAAGATACGGATACCCACACAGCATTATTACGGATAATGGCACAAACTTTGCAGAAGGAGCTTTCGCTAGGTTTTGCCGAGAGAAGCACATAAGACTAGATATTGCCTCGGTGGCTCACCCAGCATCCAATGGACAGGTGGAAAGGTCTAATGGACTGGTGCTATCAGGAATAAAACCACGACTTGTTGAACCTTTGCAAAGGTCGGCCGGATGTTGGATCGAAGAGATCCCAGCCGTGTTATGGAGCCTTCGCACTACTCCGAATAGGTCAACAGGTTACACTCCATTTTTTCTCGTGTACGGGGCAGAGGCCGTGCTCCCAACCGACATAATGTATGACTCGCCAAGAGTTGCCCAGTACACAACCTCGGAGACAAATGAGATAGCTCGGCAAGATGCCGTAGACCTGTTGGAAGAAGCCAGAGAGTTGACATTGTCACGATCAACTATTTATCAACAGAACTTACGGCGGTATCACAGCAAGAAAGTGAACCCAAGAGTATTCAAAGAAGGAGATGTGGTCCTCCGACTAGTGCAGCGCACGGCCGGCATGCACAAGTTATCACCCCCATGGGAAGGACCATTTATTGTGAGCAAAGCATTGCACAACGATGCATATTATCTGATTGATGCCCAGTCCCCTGGAGAGAACAAGGCAGACAAAGCTGGTGAAGAAATGAAGCGCCCCTGGAATGTGGCTTTACTTCGACCGTTCTACTCGTAGCACTGTATCTCAAGGTCAAAATCCAATAATGTATTTGAACATCGGCACCCAGAGTAGTCACTCGGGGACTGCCATAGATTATGTGATTTTGCATTATATGTTTAAACCTCGGCACCCAGAGTAGTCACTCGGGGACTGCCATAGATTATGTGATTTCGCATTATATGTTTAAACCTCGGCACCCAGAGTAGTCACTCGGGGACTGCCATATGTTATGTGATTTCGTATTATATGTTTGAACCTCGGCACCCAGAACAATGACTCGGGGACTGCCATGTGTTATCCGAATTTAGCGTGAAATTGATACTTTGGCACCCAGAGCGGTAGCCCGGGGACATCTATATATTATTTCCACTTTATCCTATGCACTGCACGTCGGCATCCAGAGCAGTAGCTCGGAGACCGGTATATGATATTTCCATTTTGGTCCTATATGCTATATGTGATGCTTTGACGTTTAGAACAATGCCAAGGCAATGGTTAGCCTTTTAATAGAAAGAAGCGTCAAAACTTGGTGCTCAAAATAAAAATAGCGAAAATTTCGTGTAAGATTGGAAACCCATACCTAGAGCAAAGGGCTAAAACTAAGAAACACGAAGCCAGACGCACATCCCAAAAGGGAAAAATATCAAACAATCAAAGCCAGAATTCGGATAGGCGAGATCATGTAAAGGACATGATAGCATCTACGAGCGTACATATCCCGGAAGCATACCGCAAAAGAAAAGTGTCATTACACAAAGCGAACAGAGGTTTTACGCACATCATACGCCTGGCATACTAAGGAGAAAAACAAATTTAAAGGTCCTTGGCGGGGGAGGCAGTGACTGGGTCAGGAACTGGGCAGTCCGAGGTAGGCGCTGCTTCGGCAGAAGTCGCCTCACTTTCCACTGAACCAGGCACGACTTCGGCAGAAACCCGAGGCTGTTGAGGAGCATCAGTCTGGGCAGTGGAATGCCCAGTACTCTTGGAAGAGGATCGTGCATCACCGTTGCCGTCCGAGCTTGAACTGGAGTCGCCAGAGGCAGAATCATTGTCCGATGCGTCCTCTACTGCAACCTCGTCCTCCGGGTTCGGCAGGAAACTCGGACCTTCAATCCAGGTATGCACGTCGGCATACTCAACAAGCTGGAAGGCACGAGCTTGCCGAAGAGCAACAAAGGCGGGGTCTTCAACCCAGCGGGAGCCTGTGCGCAAGTTCCTCAGGATATCAAGGGAGATGTCTTCATACCAGGACATAATAACAGTAAGGGCCATATCCGCGCCTGCCCTCCCAGCTGATTCCCTCCAAAGACTTAGCTGTTTTTCAGATCCGTTCAATCTGGTCACCAGCAACTCAATCTCGCGGATATTAGGTGTCCCAGAAGTATTCGGCCAGAGAGCATGATAAGCTCGGATAGCGGCTAGCACCAAGTCCCTGCCCATAACTTTCATCGGACCAAGGGTAGCGCCCACAGCGACCAAGAAATCTTCTAATTCATACTCAAAGTCCATATCAGTAGGGAGACCTCGGCGCGCGCGAGCAGCAAGGACTTCCTTAGAGCTCACAGGCTTAGCTTCTGGGAAATGACCTGCATGAAACTCGAACGCGTCAGGAAATAGCAAAGACGGAGAAAAACATAAGCCAGCCATGATAAGAAACTTACAATGAATATAACTCAACATCATCTGGAGGTCTTTAGCCCAAATACCCTTGCTCTTCTCAAAAGAAGCAATTTCCTCGCCCATTCCCCGAGTTTTTAACTCGGCAGCCTCCAGGAGCTCCTTATTCTTCTGTAGCTCCAGAGCCAGCCGATTCTTCTCTTCAGAAAATTCCTGGTCGATTTTTTCTAGCTCGGATTTCTGAGAAAGCTTAAGGGCCTCTACCTCGGCGCTCAGGCGAGCTATCTCATCATTTTTCTCTTTTAGCAGCGCCGAATGAGCGACACCTTCATCTAAAAAATGCAACGTCACGTCAGACATTGGCGTGCAATACAAAAGGTTTGTATCTCGACCTTGCCAAGGCCAAGCAAAGTAAAAGAAACTAGATGCATGTTTCAGAAAGGGATAAGTACAATAGTAGAGAAAAAACTGACCTTCCAATTTCTTGACCTTTTTCTCAAGATGGATGTTCAAGTTATTGATATCACCTATTAACGCAAAAAGTAAGTCGGCATTACAAATATGAAATAATGACAATATCAGAAGTAGCAAGGAGAACGGTCGAATTACCTGTCTTCTTCACAACAGGGAGAACTTTCTCATATTTCTCTTGCAACTTCCTGTGCGAGAAAAGCAGTCGCTGGAATTCGGCAGTTCGCCGATCATGAGCAATCTGAGCAATAGAGCAAACAATAAGTGGATATTCAAAGCTACAGCAGATCCGAGTTAAGCAAGAGTTTAACCCGGATCTAGGTGGCTGGATATTCAAAGCTACAGCAGATCCGAGTTAAGCAAGAGTTTAACCCGGATCTAGGTGGCTGGATATTCGAAGTTGCAGTAGATCCGAGTTAAGCAAGAGCTTGACTCAGATCTAGGCGGCTGGATATTCAAAGCTACAGCAAATCCGAGTTAAGCAAGAGCTTGACCCGGATCTAGGTGGCTGGATATTCAAAGCTACAGCAGATCCAAGTAAAGCAAGAGCTTGACCCGGATCTAGGTGGCTGGATATTCAAAGCTACAGCAGATCCGAGTTAAGCAAGAGCTTGACTCAGATCTAGGCGGCTGGATATTCAAAGCTACAGCAGATCCAAGTTAAGCAAGAGCTTGACCCGGATCTAGGTGGTTGGATATTCGAAGTTACAGTAAACCCGAGCTAAGCAGGAGCTTAACTCAAGTTTAGATGGCTGAATATTCAGAGCCACAGCGGATCTAAGTTAAACAAGGACTTAACCCGGACTTAGGAGACTGGATACCTCAAGGAGCAGCTAGACGCTTAGCAAAGTATAAGATAAGTCTACTCGGAGACAAATCCGAGCACTAAACTAAGCTGGGTTGGATACAGCATGATAAAAACTTCCAAGCGATTAACAAGTTACTCACTTTCAAGTTTCGGGGACTAGTGCATATATATGGAATAATCAAAACACCAAGACAGAATATTTACCTCGTTCATCTTATTACTGTCCAAAATAATCTTGGCAGCTTGATCCAAACGGCTGCTGATGTCGAAAAGCTGAAAGGGCTGATTCATGGGATTACCCTCAAATTGGTCAGCCGCATTCCAGTTATTGGCATACTCCACCAGCGAGCCGAGGCTTTTCCCACTAGACGTCCGGGTTAAAACTTTACCCCGGACAGGCTCTGTAACCGCGGCGACCGCAGGACTCTTATGAAGAGCAAGTTGGGAGCTAGCGGCCGAGGTAACAGGAGCCTTGGTGGGAGCAATCCTTTTGTGCAGCACGTCGGCAATATTAGGCTGGGAAGAGCCAGCAAGGCCTTTTTGAGAGATGGAGACTTTGGTGGAAACGACCTCCTTTGCCTTAGAGGTACCAACAGGAGCCGATACCTCGGTAATAGGAGCAGCAGGGGTCACGGTCGGAGGAGGCGCCGAAGTAACGACCTTCTCGGCCGGGGCAGGAGCTGCTGTGGAGAGTACTAGAGCAGATTGAGGCTCAGAAAAAGCGCTGGGGCGTGCAAGAGGGGCAACGGGGTCAACGGAGACCTCGGAAGGCCGAGTAGAATCGATGTCGGCAAGAGGAGGTTCAGGCAAATCACTATGAGGGGGTGGCGGACTCAGAGCAGGAGAAGCCGAACGGGCAGGACTAGGAAGCCTAGTATCATCAACAGGCGGAGGAGGCGGCCGATTAACAGGGTTGGTCATACTGGGACCGCCAGGTTTAACGGAAAGAGGAGCGCTGCAAAAGCAAAAAGAAAAAAAGAACGTAAGCTTGGAAAACAAAAAGAGAGGAACAAGAAATACGGGGAGATAGAGATTACCCAGCAACTCCTGGCATGGCCTTACGCCGAGGGGGATTCGGTGCGGATTTCTTTACTCGTTTCCTGGGGGCCGCGTCCGGGGCACCAGCAGGAGCCCCACGTTTCCCCGAGGTAGCTGGGGGCCGCGAATCAAGAGGCTCGGCGTCATGAACCTGACCGGCCAGATTAGCTGGGAAAGCAGAAGCCGGAAATGCATAAGAAATAGGCATTGCGGCAACTACCTCAAGGACTTGAACCTCGTCCGAATCACCTTCCTCCTCGTGGGCCGAACTCTTGCCACGAGCGCGGATCGGAGCGGAATCCGACTTAGGGACGAATTCCTCGGAGTCCGGCTCCCCAACATCCGGAGTACTCCGATCAGCAGTCCACGGGAGCGACAAGACCTCGGCATCCTCGTCCTTCTGCTTCGCGAACCGCTGTGAGGCGAGAAAGGAAATGTTAATCCAGAAAGTTAAGAAAATAAGAATAGATCAAAGCATGAACTGTTAAACTTACTGCAGGAGGAGGATGCTCGCGAGTATACGGCTTTAATCCCCAGGTCCAGTCTTCAGGCATCTCCATCTTAAAAATAGCTCGGACGCGCTTGTAGACGAGGTAGTTGTCCAGCTCGACGGTCGAGACTCAGTTGGGATCGAGTGGACCACTCATATAGCAAAGTTTATGAGTCCTTTTCTGGAGCGGGCAGATTCGGCTACTGATGAAAGTAGCCATCAAGTCCTCACCGCTTAACCCGGCCCGTATCAGCTCCTTGAGCCGAGTCTCGAAGAGCTCGGCCACCACGAGACCCCTCCTTGGATTGTAGGTCCAATTCACCTTGGATGGCGGGCCAATGGAGAAAGCAGGGAGCCGAATCCTATCTTCAGTTCCTCTATTCTTGACATAGAAAAAAGATCTGTGCCATTTCTTGCACGACTCTAACCCAGTGACGCGGGGAAACACAGATTTCCTCCGAGGTGTGATAGAGGCCGCCCCGCACTGAGTGAGCAATTTCTCGGAGGGATGCAGAGATTTATCAGGGACGACATTAGAACGAATCTGAAAGAACTTCGACCAGATGTGCACCGATGGCCAAAGGCCGAAGTAACCCTCTGAAGCAGAAACGAATGCAGAGAGAGAAGCGATAGCATTCGCAGGGAGATGATGCGGCTGGAGGCCGAAGTAATCAAGAAAATCCCTCGCGAAATCGCTGAGAGGGAGACCAAAACCACGGGAGAAGTGCGACATGAAGACGACGAACTCACCCTCCCTGACTTCAGGAGATAACTCGTCGCCGGGTAAACGACAGGAGACCTCGGCAGGGATCCTACGAGTTCGAATAAGCCACTCGATTTCCCGCCGAGTAACTGAAGAACCCTGCCACGAGCCTCGCTCGGGCCCAGAGACAGCGTCGTCTTCCTCTACCATGGCGCCGCTAACAGAATTAGACATGACCTCGCCGGAAAGATCGCCGGAGGAGAAACTGACGGCGGAAGAAAACTTAGAACTACGAGGCCCCGTCGCGGTTCTACGCGACGGCGGCGGCGGAGAAGTTACGGAAACGCGGCGCAGAAAGGAAATGGAAACAAGGAGATCTAGGGGGAGACCAAGACGGTGAAACCGAGGCAAACTCACCAGCAGTGACACCGGGGCTAATGAGCGCGGTTGACGCTGGCCGAGCGCGCGGCGGAACCTTCGCAGTCAGAAGCTGTGAGGGGTGCGCGGCGGCGGAGCTGCAGACGAGCGCGAGGAAGCGAGGAAGAAGAAGGTGCGGGCAAGCGATTGGGGGAAAGTGAGACCCCCAAGAGCCGCGCCCCCCTTTTTGTAACCAACGTTCCTGCGCGGAAGTAGGATCGTGCGTGCGGTTGCAGATCGTGTAGACGGTGGGTGATGCGCCAACGCACGACGCTGAGTGGAGCCACACCAGGGGCCGCACAACAGCATAGAGGGCCACGATCCCCAAGGAGACGGTTCACGAGGCGTCGCAGCGCCAGCGCGTCAGGCGCAGTGTTAACTGTAGCCTGACAATAAACAGAGAGGAGGAACAAAAATCTAGAAAATCAATGATGGGAATGACACGTAGGACGAGGCGTACGAGAGAAGGAACGGGAATACCCCGAACGGAGAAGGAATGACTCGGAAACAGAACAGAAGAAGGGTGATGAAACTGATATGACCCGGCCGAAATTATCAGCAGGGCCATATCAGCTTCGGGGACTAATGTTGGGGAGGTAACCCCGGATAGGGTAAGGACGGGGAAAGACGAAGAGATTATCCCCCGTCAGGTTTCCGAGTTATATTTCAGGCCGGCCGAGTCTTGTAAAGGTCGGCCAAGATAGGAAGAGGCACGACCGCAACAATAACGACAAAACACTACCGGGCCGGGGTAAGTAGTAACTCGGCGGGGTCGGCTCCTATGATTCTGATGCAGATGAAGGACAGGCCGAGTTATACGAGGAAGGGCCGAATCATACGAAGCTTGCAGAAGAAGGAGAAGCCCAAAGTCAAACCCCAGTCTTGGAATCTGGGCAGAGCCAAAGACTAAAGACAAATGTGCAGAGCGTCAGAGGGGCAGAAGGAGGTCACGGAGGTGACGGTCCAGAAGCCCGAGGCACGCAGGAGGGGCCCTCTGGAAACTTACCACAGTAAGAAGGGGGACAGGGAAAGCGGCGCGCCGAACTACTATTTTGAGACAAGCATATTCCACGAATATGCTTGCCTCGTCAGCCCTAGGGGCACCCAAGGTACCCCTTTATAAGGGGAGGTTTGGACCCTGAGGGCGGGATCGATTCAAGGAGCACCGTTAGGCTGGGGAGATTCACATTGTCCCCCCGTAAACAGCTCAAGGAGCACTTGTAACCCATCAAGAGAGAAATAAAGTTCATCACTTTGGCAGCTTGAGTGTAAAGACAGTTGCATCTTCCCTCCCTAGATCCCACTAGCATCCATTGGCCCCATACTTTAGCCTACCCATGGCATCTGCCGTGCCACAACCACGACACTACAGCAGCGAATTCAAGGAGATCCATAGCAAGATTGATGCCTCGGAGATGCCCGCGTCGAATAAACAGATTTCTGACTTCGCCCCAGCATTCAAGGACGCCATCGAGACCAAGCCGGTGGAACTTGTGGTAGGCGATGCCTCCAAGACCATGGCCATTGGAACGAACCTAGATCCCAAATAGGAAAGCGGGCTCGTCGAGTTCCTCCGTGAGAATAGGGACATCTTTGCCTGGCAACCTGCCGACATGAAAGGTGTACCTAGGGAACTTGCCGAGAACAGGTTAAACATTGATCCAAAATGTAAACCAGTGAAACAACCTCTACGACGCTTTGGAGACGAGAAGAGACGTGCCATTGGCAAAGAGATAGCCGGGTTACTTAAAGCTAGATTTATTCGATAAGTCCTTCACACCCTATGGGTGGCCAATCTTGTACTTGTCCCCAAAAAGGGAACCAAAGAATTAAGAATGTGCGTTCATGACACCGGCTTGAACAAAGCGTGTCCCAAAGATCCGTTCTCTTTGCCTCGCATTGACCAAGTCATTGACTCGACGGCTGGCTCGGAGCTTTTGAGTTTTCTTGATGCATACTCAGGATACCACCAGATCAAGATGAGGAAGTCGGACCAATTGGCCACTTCGTTCACTACACCCTACGACACGTTTTGCTATGGCACGATGACCTTTGGGCTGAAAAACGTAGGTGCTACGTACCAGCGGACAATGCAACATTGCCTGCATGATCAAATTGGTCGGAACGTTCACGCCTATGCGGACGATATAGCGGTGATGTCTAAAAAGTCAAACGACTTAATCTCTGACTTGAAAGAAACCTTTGATAATCTTCAGAAATACAACATGATGCTTAACCCTAAGAAGTGCGTCTTCGGGGTTCCAGCCGGCAAATTGTTGGGCTTCATTGTTTCCCAGCGTGGAATTGAGGTCAACTCGGATAAAATCAAGGCCATCTTAAACATAAACCGTCCGACATGCCTGAAGGACATTCAATGGCTAATAGGTTGCGTTGCTACAGTTAGTCGGTTCATCAGCTGACTTGGAGAGAAGGCTCTGCCACTATACAAGTTGCTGAAGAAGGCACACAAATTCACGTGGACGGACGAGGCAGATGCAGCATTGAAGCAGCTCAAGGAGATACTTTCGTCAGTGCCTATCCTTGCAGCACCCGAGCCTGGGGAGCCTATGTTAGTTTACATGGCGGCCACCAACTGGGTAATCAGCATCGTCGTCGTGGTAGACCGGAAAGAACCAGGGCATGAGCACAGAGTTCGACGACCAGTTTACTATGTAAGCGAGGTCTTTATGCAGTCCAAGCAGCGTTACCCGCACTACCAATAGATAGCTTATGGAGTATTCCTTGCTTCTCGGAAGCTGAGGCACTACTTCCAGGAGCACCCCATCACAGTGGTGAGCAAAACTCCGTTGTCCGACATCATCAACAACACCGACGCTACAGGAAGGGTCACGAAGTGGGGCATTGAACTTGCCGCCTTCGAGATCACCTACAAAAGACGCGACGCTATCAAGTCACAAGCCTTGGCGGATTATATTGCAGATTGGACAGAGATGCCAGATGCTACCCCATTGTCGGAGCCAGAATACTGGGTGATGCACTTTGATGGATCAAAGCTGCTCAACGTCTCGGGGGTTGGCGTAATGCTACAGTCACCAACTGGGACAAGCTACACTACGTTCTGCAGATCCACTTCGAGGCTACAAATAACATGGCGGAGTATGAAGCACTCATTCACGGACTACGCGTAGCTAAGGATATTGGCATCAAGCGCATAGTTTGCTGTGGAGATTTTGACTTGGTTGCCAAGCAGATGGATGGCACCTGGAACGCGAGGAACCCTATGATGCTGGCATATCGAGACGAAGTGGACGAGATAGCCAAAAGCTTCTTGGGCTGCCAGGTCAAGTATGTACCTAGGGAGCAAAATGAGGTGGCTGATCTGCTGTCTAAGCTTGGATCAGGGCGCAAACAAATTCCGCCTGGCATTTTCTTGGAGCATCTACGGACACCATCTGTGAAGGGCGCAGACATAGACAACCTGGACATAGTTGACTCTTTTGTTCACATAGTGAAAAAGGTCCCTCCGGCTTGGACAAAACCGTTTATGAAATATCTCGTACACGGAAATTTGACCAACGATGAAGTCGAAAGATGGCAAATAGTACGTCGAGCAAAGGGCTATACCATAATCAATGGACATATATACAAAAGAAGCACCACTAGTGTATACCTTAAGTGTGTTTCCCAGCAAGAAGGTATTGAAATCCTCCGTGAAATCCATCTCGGAGATTGCGGGCATCACGCTGCTCCCTGATCGTTGGTTGCTAAAGCTTTTCGGCAAGGATTCTACTGGGTAACCGCGAAGTTGGATGCCGACAAGCTGGTTGAGACATGAATGGGATGTCAGTATTATGCCCTACAACCACATGTTCCAGCTGAAGAATTGCGAACAGTACCAATTACTTGGCCATTTCCTGTTTGGGGCCTGGACATGGTTGGTCTGTTGCATATGGAACCATGTGGGTTTACGCATCTGCTAGTAGAAGTTGATAAATTCACCAAATGGGTAGAAGCTAAACCCATTAGAAATCTTGATGGGGCAACTGCCCTTAGGTTTGTCCGAGATCTAGTGGTGGGACTTGGTCTCCCACACAGCATTATCACCGACAACAGTGGCAACTTGTCACTCGGAGAAGTGGAAGCTTATTGTTGGGAGAAGAGCATTCAACTTGATCTTGCGTCTGTGGTGCATCCTCAGTCTAATGGTCAGGTTGAGCGAGCCAATGGATTAATTCTACAAGGGATCAAGCCACGACTGGAGGCACCGCTACATAGAGCAGCTGGAGCCCGGGCGGAGAAATTGCCATCTGTGCTGTGGAGTTTGCGAACTACACCCAACAGATCCACCGGCTACACCCCTTACTTATGGTATATGGAGCAGAAGCCATCCTGCCTTCTGACATCCTTCACGATTCACCAAGAGTTGCTGCCTACGACGAAGATGACGCTGAAGAATCCAAACGCCTAGATGTGGACCTTCTCGAGGAGGAGCGCGTATTGGCATGCCAAAGATCCGCCATCTACCAGCAGAAGCTACGCAGCTACCATAGTCGCCGCGCTCGGCATCGCTCATTTAAAGAGGGGGACCTGATGCTCTTACTTAAGAAGAAGAAGTCACACAAATTATCCCCGCCATGGGAAGGACCGTTCATCATAATCAAGGCGCTACTCAATGGGTCTTACTACCTCGTTGGAAACCGTGAACTTGAGGATAGACCCAACGAAGATCATAAGAATAAGCGACGTGACCCGGATGATGACTACCCGGAGCTTGATCGGCTATGGAACATAGCATAGCTACGTCCTTTCTACACTTAGCATTTTTATCTATTGTGTACCTCTTATATGATCAACGAAATAAAGCTCTCTGGTTCACTCATATTTCTGAGTCATTTACCTACTTTAGTGTTCATCTTTGATCGTATAAAACCTTTATGCACAATCTTTGCGCTTGCAGTTGTGAAAATTCTGTACGGGCATTAGCTTAAGTTTTCTGGTCTACATGTTCCTTATCGTTTTTATGTGCATTCTGGAGTAGTGACTTTTGGCACCTATTCTCCGCGATTTTCTGCTTAGGTTATTAATTGTGCCATTGGGTATCATCACTTGAGCGCATGGTTCCGACAATGAGTCTCCCGACTCACGAAAAGTCAAGCATAAAAACCAAAGTAATGGATAAGCCAGCACTTGCCTAAAAATATATACATGCTGGAACTAATTCTTGATTAGCAGGACATAACAACTATTGTTCTCCGCCTTAAGTTAACACATTGTTTTTTCCGCATACAATTTCCGGATAACAAATATTACATATTGTCTTTTCATTCCTCTGGTGCAGGCGACTTAGACGTAGCATCATCTGCAGCAGGAGAGTCATCTTCTTCGAAGTCGGATGTGTTGAAGACCTCGGAGGAGCTTTGGCTGCCGCCATCGATGGTCTTCATGGGCACAAAGACATTCTGGTCGACCAACTCGGCAACTCTGGTGTCATAACCAGCGAGCAACGCCAAGATAGCTTCATGGTCAATCTTCTGGCCATCGTCGTCCACATAGAGAATACCAGAAGTCACCGCGTCAAGGTCGGCAGTTTCGTAGTGTTCCTTCACCATTGACAGCGCCATCCTTGCGCTAGCCCGGGTACATGAAGCCTTCCAGCTTACAATACGCTCGGGTGCTTGGCGCAAGATCTCCGAGAACTTATCAACAAAATCCACCGCCTTGATGTTGACCTGGAGGTGCTTGGCTATCTCCTTAGCTTGCGTGATGGCAGTCTTGATAAAGTTGTAGGCAAGGACCGTACATTCTTTTGGCGGAGGAGGCGACTGGGTTAGCCCGATAGGAGCTCAAAATTTCCGACAAAGAAGTGCATGAGTTCAGTCAAACAAAAGTTAAAAGTATCCCACTTACAGAAGTGCAAGGCAGAGAATCACTTACTGAAGATGCTAAGTGCTGCCTGCTAGAGAGTTTCCGCCATAGAATCCCGTTCTTGTCGGAGGATATTGTATGCTTTGAGATAGCGTTCATTCTGCTCTTCGGCAGCTTTGTTCTGCTCTCTTAGCATCTCGATCTCTTTCTTCAGATGGTTCATCTCTTCATTGGCGCAGTCCTTCAGGACTTTCATGGAATCTTCATGCATTTTTAGCATATCCTTCCTCTCCTGTTTAAGGATCTTGTTTTCGCTATCCAGCAACTCAATGTGCTTGGATTGCTCGTCAATATCCTTGGCCTTGGAAATGGCTTCTACAAGTCAGAGAAATAACAAGTATAAAGTGAGTACCCGGAGAATGTTGGCACAAGACCAAGTCAAAGCCAGAAATCGAAAGGAAAAACAAACTATTGGTCTTGATGATTTGTTCCTTCAAGTAGGCAGTTTTACCATTTTCTGCTTCCAAGTCGGCGCGCATCTTGTGGAACTTCTCAATAGCGACACCTCTCCGAGCATTCTCATTCTGTGGTAAGAAAAATTTAAAGTTGTTTAGTCTACTTGGAGCAATCTAGCCGGATAACTATCCACCTAGAGGATTGGGGGCTACACCGCTCGTTTTCACCACAGCAGTTCACTCCCCTCTCATCCAGAACCACCCCACCTCACAGTCGGAGCAAGGCGAGCAGCGCATCACCGGAATTTGGCCGGAGCCCGCCGCTGCTGGAGAAGAAGGGAGCCGTCGATTGGAGCCGCCCCAAGAGAAGCTGTCGGTACCAGGAGAACCGTCGTCGTCGACTTCGTCGTTGGCCCCCGTCGCCGACCCTCGCCTGAGCCCCAGTGATCCTCCCACGAACCCCACCTGCCGCGTTAGGGTACTGTCTCGCCGGCGCTGCCCGACATGGATGATGAACCGTAGCCGTTGGATTAGAGTTAGATCGTGCGGTTTGCATTTCCCCGTACCGCTTCGCCCCTCCCCGTCTCACTAACACGTGCGGACAACCACTTAACCAGCCTGCGTACACGATGTGTGTAGTGGGCCTGCCCAGTAAAACGTCCCGCGCGACCCAACAATTCAAATTAAGCTTTATTCATTTAATTTCAAACACAGTTCTGTACCTAGATTCAAAAATCAACCCAACTCTATTTACTGAACCAAAATGCATGAAACCAATTTTGTTAGAAAGGTACTGAAATGCTTAATCCAATCCTGTTGGATTCAAATCATTTGGAGTTATAGATCAACCATGGTAAAAATAACAAGGCAGAAGCTTTTCTGCATTCAAATATTTTTCAAAATTCAACCGTAAAAGCTTTTGAGTTGATTCCAACTCTCAAAAGTCACATTTGATCATATCTTTCAGAATATATAAAAACATATGGGTTTACTTGCAGAAATAATGTTCAAGTAATAAAAGAATGCCACATAGGCATTTCTTGTCACTTTATTTAATTAAAATAAAAAGGTTAAACCTTATTAAATTGTGACACCACTTTAAATCACATTCTCTTGTACTGAAATATGTGGTGATGACATGTGTCAACATGATCCCATGTTTGAGTTGGAGAATATTAAATCTTAAGTAGTTTTTCAATTAGTAGAAATTACTACCTCGTTGACAACCGTGAACTTGAGGATAGACCCAACGAAGATCATAAGCATAAGCGACGTGACCCGGATGATGACTACCCGGAGCTTGATCGGCCATGGAACATAGCATAGCTACGTCCTTTCTACACTTAGTATTTTTTATCTATTGTGTACCTCTTATATGATCAACGAAATAAAGCTCTCTGGTTCACTCATATTTCGTCATTTACCTACTTTAGTGTTCATATTTGATCGTATAAAACCTTTGTGCACAAGCTTTACACTTGCAGTTGTGAAAATTCTGCCTACGGGCATTAGCTTAAGTTTTCTGGTCTACATGTTCTTTATCGTTTTTATGTGGATCCTGGAGTAGTGACTTTTGGCACTTATTGAACGCAATTTTCTGCTTAGGTTATTGACGGTGCCATTGGGTATCATCACTTGAGCGCATGGTTCCGACAATGAGTCTTCCGACTCACGAAAAGTCAAGCATAAAAACCAAAGTAATGGATAAGCCAGCACTTGCCTAAAAATATATACATGCTGGAACTAATTCTTGAGTAGAAGGACATAACAACTATTGTTCTCCGCCTTAAGTTAACACATTGTTTTTTCCGCATACAATTTCCGGGAAAAAAAATATTACATATTGTTTTTTCATTCCTCTGGCGCAGGCGACTTAGACATAGCATCATCTGCAGCAGGAGAGTCATCTTCTTCGAAGTCGGCCGTGTTGAAGAGCTCGGAGGAGCTTTGGCTGCCGCCATCGATGGTCTTCATGGGCACAAAGACATTATGGTCGACCAACTCGGCGACTCTCGTGTCATAACCCGCGAGCAACACCAAGATAGCTTCATGGTCAATCTTCTGGCCATCGTAGTCCACATCGAGAATACCAGAAGTCACCGCGTTAAGGTCGGCAGTTTCGTAGTGTGCCTTCACCATTGACAGCGCCATCCTTGCGCTAGCCCGGGTACATGAAGCCTTCTAGCTTACAATACGCTCGGGGGCCTGGCGCAAGATCTCCGAGAACTTTGCCACAGAATCCACCGCCTTGATGTTGACCTAGAGGTGCTTGGCTATCTCCTTAGCTTGCGTGATGGCAGTCTTGATAAAGTTGTAGGCAAGGACAATACATTCTTTTGGCGGAGGAGGCGACTGGGTTAGCCCGATAGGAGCTGAAAATTTCCGACAAAGAAGTGCATGAGTTCAGTCAAACAAAAGTTCAAAGTATCCCACTTACAGAAGTGCAAGGCAGAGAATCACTTACTAAAGATGCTAAGTGCTGCTTGCTAGAGAGTTTCTGCCGTAGAATCTCGTTCTTGTCGGAGGATATTATATGCTTTGAGATAGCATTCATTCTGCTCTTTGGCAGCTTTGTTCTGCTCTCTTAGCATCTCGATCTCTTTCTTCAGACGGTTCATCTCTTCATTGGCGCAGTCCTTCAGGACTTTCATGGAATCTTCATGCATTTTTAGCATATCCTTCCTCTCCTGTTTAAGGATCTTGTTTTCGCTATCCAGCAACTCAATGTGCTTGGATTGCTCGTCAATATCCTTGGCCTTGGAAATGGCTTCTACAAGTCATAGAAATAACAAGTATAAAGTGAGTACACGGAGAATGTTGGCACAAGACCAAGTCAAAGCCAGAAATCGAAAGGAAAAACAAACTATTGCTCTTGATGATATGTTCCTTCAAGTAGGCAGTTTTACCATTTTCTGCTTCCAAGCCGGCACGCATCTTGTGGAAATTCTCATTAGCGACACCTCTCCGAGCATTATCATTCTGTGGTAAGAAAAATTTAAAGTTGTTTAGTCTACTTGGAGCAATCTAGCCGGATAACTATCCACCTAGAGGCTTGGGGGCTACAGTGAGAGTTTTTAACTTAGCAATATGCTTGGTCTTTCTTTAAGAATCTAGTCGGAACTAATTCAGTTTTCAAGTAGAAGCTTGGGGGCTACAGTATAAAGTTTTTCAACTTAGTTGTATGCTTAGTCTTTCTTTAAGTATCTAGTCGGAACTAATTCAGTTACAACTAGAAACTTGGGGGGCTACAGTATTGAAATTTACAAACACTATGTATGCTACTCTGAAGGCATCTAGTCGGAATTATTCATTCAAACTATATGCTTGGGTGCTATAGTGAGAAGTTATCTAGATTAGTCACTCTTAGAGAATTCAGATGCAAAAGCCTATGGTTTTCTGTCTAAATCCTCGGGGGCTACAATGGGATACTCAGAAGAAATGCACAAGGCAGATACAACTTGCAAGTGCGATGATCTTGAGATTTGTAGCGCTCTCGACAAGCAATTTGCCGAAGGAGAGGTTGTTTCCTCGCAGGATGTCTGCTTGATGGAGAAGCTCCTCAAGAACGCATGTCGGAGATGTTGGCGCTGCCCCAGGAGCCAAAGCAGAACTACTTGGTGTAAGCGCCGGGTAGAATATCTTCGGGAACTCTATGGCTCCCTTGGGTGCAGAGGCGCCGCCTTCAGCAGAAGTGCCACCCTCCACCACTTCCTTACCGCTACCGATGGCATCCTTAGCCGGAGCTTGTAACATCCGAAATCTATAACACAAGGATCATCAAACTCTAATCACTAAAATTAGGGTTAACAAAAACTTTGATTAATTTCAAATCATATGAATGCATCTGTGAATGAGATGATTTGATAAATGCATGAATGAACTTGTGTGATTAACCTAAATATCAAGAAATGGTTTAAAGATGAAAATAACATCATATAAAACATTTCCATGCATAAACAAAAGAAGAGAAAATCAAAAACAAATAAAATAAAGCAAATTGTCATATTTGCCAATCTTGCTCACTAGGCCACTTTGAGTGTTTCTAGTTCAAGATTTCAAATAGAAACTTTTCCAACTCTTTTCACCCCTTGCTATAACAAGTAAAAATAAATCAAAGCCCACCTTTCAAACTTGCTAAAACATTTGGCAACCTCATTAAAATCAACATTCAAAATTGAATCTTTATCATATGTGAAGATCACCCATTTTCAAAACCCAACCAAACTAGTGCCCCTTGACTAACCCAACTAACCAGACACTCCCTAGTATGTGCCTAGCAAACACACAAAGTTTGAATCCAAAATTCAAATTTAATGTTCTTGCAGCCATTTCATCAAACACCTTGCAGATACAAATCAAACAAACATCAAACACTATAGTGTGCAGTAAAATTAGCCTAAATTGTTCCCTCTATAGCTCACTCTACACTCCCAGTAGATGATCAAAGTAATCCAACTAGCTTTAGCACCACTGTGAGCAAGCCTAGCCATTAATGTCAAGAAGGCCGAGCCTCATCTTGCCACCCCATTGTCGACAGCAAGCTAGGAGAAACACTAAGCCTAGACAACATGTCTAGACACCGTCCACTGCCAACCACTGTCCTAGCCCCGAGCAATGCCAGTCCCTGGACCACACGACACGCCCATGCCAAACCTCTCTGCAACCATGCCGAGACCGCGCCAGTGCGCCACACTTGACCAGCACCCACAGACCGCGCGCCTCCCTCGCTGCTTGCGGGGATGATCACCAGCACCCCAGCACCCCGCCAGACATGCCCGTTCGCCGCCGCGCGGACCATGAGCGCTGTGAGACATTAAAAACGCCGTCGAACATTCCTAGAGCATCAGCGTGTTCCGACCGATCAGCATCGCTCCATGCCTTGCCACCACGCCATTGAGCTTCGCCAGGGAGCACAGCACCGCCAATACCGTCGCCCATGCCAGTAGCCCTCTGTGCCGTCGACCACGACGAGCTCAGCCCGCGCTCGTCGGTCCCCTTCCTCCACTATAAATAGACGCCTCCACCGCTCGTTTTTGCCACAGCAGTTCACTCCCCTCTCATCCAGAACCACCCCACCTCACTACCGGAGCAAGGCGAGTAGCGCATCACCGGAATTTGTCTAGAGCCCGCCCCAGCTGGAGAAGAAGGGAGCCGTCGATTGGATCCGCCCCAAAAGAAGATGTCGGTACCAGGAGAACCGCCGTCGTCGACTTCGTCATTGGCCCCCGTCGCCGACCCTCGCCTGAGCTCCAGTGATCCTCCCACGAACCCCACCTGCCGCGTTAGGGTTCTGTCTCGCCGGCGCTGCCCGACATGGACGATGAACCGTAGCCGTTCGATTAGAGTTAGATCGTGCGGTTTGCATTGCCCCGTACCGCTTCGCCCCTCCCCGTCTCACTAACACGTGGGGACAGCCACTTAACCAGCCCGCGTACACGATGTGTGTAGTGGGCCAGCCCAGTAAAACATCCCGCGCGACCCAACAATTCAAATTAAGCTTTATTCATTTAATTTCAAACACAGTTATGTACCTAGATTCAAAAAGCAACCCAGCTCTATTTAGTGAACCAAAATGCATCAAACCAATTTTGTTAGAAAGGTACTGAAATGCTTAATCCAAGCCTGTTGGATTCAAATCATTTGGAGTTATAGATCAACCATGGTAAAAATAACAAGGCAGAAGCTTTTCTGCATTCAAACATTTTTCAAAATTCAACCATAAAAGCTTTTGAGTTGATTCCAACTCTCAAAATTCACATTTGATTATACCTTTCAGAATATATAAAAACATATGGGTTTACTTGCAGAAATAATATTCAAGTAATAAAAGAATGCCACATAGGCATTTCTAGTCACTTTATTTAATTAAAATAAAAAGGTTAAACCTTATTAAATTGTGACACCACTTTAAATCACATTCTCATGTACTGAAATATGTGGTGATGACATGTGTCAACATGATCCCATGTTTGAGTTGGAGAATATTAAATCTTAAGTAGTTTTTCAATTAGTAGAAATTACTACCTCGTTGACAACCGTGAACTTGAGGATAGACCCAACGAAGATCATAAGCATAAGCGACGTGACCCGGATGATGACTACCCGGAGCTTGATCGGCCATGGAACATAGCATAGCTACGTCCTTTCTACACTTAGTATTTTTTATCTATTGTGTACCTCTTATATGATCAACGAAATAAAGCTCTCTGGTTCACTCAGATTTCTGAGTCATTTACCTACTTTAGTGTTCATATTTGATCGTATAAAACCTTTGTGCACAAGCTTTAGACTTGTAGTTGTGAAAATTCCACCTTTGGGTATTAGCTTAAGTTTTCTGGTCTACATGTTCTTTATCGTTTTTATGTGGACTCTGGAGTAGTGACTTTTGGCACTTATTGTACGCAATTTTCTGCTTAGGTTATTGACGGTACCATTGGGTATCATCACTTGAGCGCATGGTTCCGACAATGAGTCTTCCGACTCACGAAAAGTCAAGCATAAAAACCAAAGTAATGGATAAGCCAGCACTTGCCTAAAAAGATATACATGCTGGAACTAATTCTTGAGTAGCAGGACATAACAACTATTGTTCTCCGCCTTAAGTTAACACATTGTTTTTCTGCATACAATTTCCAGGAAAACAAATATTACATATTGTTTTTTCATTCCTCTGGCGCAGGCGACTTAGACGCAGCATCATCTGCACCAGGAGAGTCATCTTCTTCGAAGTCGGCTATGTTGAAGAGCTCGGAGGAGCTTTGGCTGCCGCCATCGATGGTCTTCATGGGCACAAAGACATTATGGTCGACCAACTCGGCGAGTCTGGTGTCATAACCCGCGAGCAACACCAAGATAGCTTCATGGTCAATCTTCTGGCCATCGTAGTCCACGTCGAGAATACCAGAAGTCACCGCGTTAAGGTCGGAAGTTTCGTAGTGTGCCTTCACCATTGGCAGCGCCATCCTTGCGCTAGCCCGGGTACATGAAGCCTTCTAGCTTACAATACGCTCGGGGGCCTGGCGCAAGATCTCCGAGAACTTTGCCACAGAATCCACCGCCTTGATGTTGACCTAGAGGTGCTTGGCTATCTCCTTAGCTTGCGTGATGGCAGTCTTGATAAAGTTGTAGGCAAGGACAATACATTCTTTTGGCGGAGGAGGCGACTGGGTTAGCCCGATAGGAGCTGAAAATTTCCGACAAAGAAGTGCATGAGTTCAGTCAAACAAAAGTTCAAAGTATCCCACTTACAGAAGTGCAAGGCAGAGAATCACTTACTAAAGATGCTAAGTGCTGCTTGCTAGAGAGTTTCTGCCATAGAATCTCGTTCTTGTCGGAGGATATTATATGCTTTGAGATAGCATTCATTCTGCTCTTTGGCAGCTTTGTTCTGCTCTCTTAGCATCTCGATCTCTTTCTTCAGACGGTTCATCTCTTCATTGGCGCAGTCCTTCAGGACTTTCATGGAATCTTTATGCATTTTTAGCATATCCTTCCTCTCCTGTTTAAGGATCTTGTTTTCGCTATCCAGCAACTCAATGTGCTTGGATTGCTCGTCAATATCCTTGGCCTTGGAAATGGCTTCTACAAGTCATAGAAATAACAAGTATAAAGTGAGTACACGGAGAATGTTGGCACAAGACCAAGTCAAAGCCAGAAATCGAAAGGAAAAACAAACTATTGCTCTTGATGATATGTTCCTTCAAGTAGGCAGTTTTACCATTTTCTGCTTCCAAGCCGGCACGCATCTTGTGGAAATTCTCATTAGCGACACCTCTCCGAGCATTATCATTCTGTGGTAAGAAAAATTTAAAGTTGTTTAGTCTACTTGGAGCAATCTAGCCGGATAACTATCCACCTAGAGGCTTGGGGGCTACAGTGAGAGTTTTTAACTTAGCAATATGCTTGGTCTTTCTTTAAGAATCTAGTCGGAACTAATTCAGTTTTCAAGTAGAAGCTTGGGGGCTACAGTATAAAGTTTTTCAACTTAGTTGTATGCTTAGTCTTTCTTTAAGTATCTAGTCGGAACTAATTCAGTTACAACTAGAAACTTGGGGGGCTACAGTATTGAAATTTACAAACACTATGTATGCTACTCTGAAGGCATCTAGTCGGAATTATTCATTCAAACTATATGCTTGGGTGCTATAGTGAGAAGTTATCTAGATTAGTCACTCTTAGAGAATTCAGATGCAAAAGCCTATGGTTTTCTGTCTAAATCCTCGGGGGCTACAATGGGATACTCAGAAGAAATGCACAAGGCAGATACAACTTGCAAGTGCGATGATCTTGAGATTTGTAGCGCTCTCGACAAGCAATTTGCCGAAGGAGAGGTTGTTTCCTCGCAGGATGTCTGCTTGATGGAGAAGCTCCTCAAGAACGCATGTCGGAGATGTTGGCGCTGCCCCAGGAGCCAAAGCAGAACTACTTGGTGTAAGCGCCGGGTAGAATATCTTCGGGAACTCTATGGCTCCCTTGGGTGCAGAGGCGCCGCCTTCAGCAGAAGTGCCACCCTCCACCACTTCCTTACCGCTACCGATGGCATCCTTAGCCGGAGCTTGTAACATCCGAAATCTATAACACAAGGATCATTAAACTCTAATCACTAAAATTAGGGTTAACAAAATCTTTGATTAATTTCAAATCATATGAATGCATCTGTGAATGAGATGATTTGATAAATGCATGAATGAACTTGTGTGATTAACCTAAATATCAAGAAATGGTTTAAAGATGAAAATAACATCATATAAAACATTTCCATGCATAAACAAAAGAAGAGAAAATCAAAAACAAATAAAATAAAGCAAATTGTCATATTTGCCAATCTTGCTCACTAGGCCACTTTGAGTGTTTCTAGTTCAAGATTTCAAATAGAAACTTTTCCAACTCTTTTCACCCCTTGCTATAACAAGTAAAAATAAATCAAAGCCCACCTTTCAAACTTGCTAAAACATTTGGCAACCTCATTAAAATCAACATTCAAAATTGAATCTTTATCATATGTGAAGATCACCCATTTTCAAAACCCAACCAAACTAGTGCCCCTTGACTAACCCAACTAACCAGACACTCCCTAGTATGTGCCTAGCAAACACACAAAGTTTGAATCCAAAATTCAAATTTAATGTTCTTGCAGCCATTTCATCAAACACCTTGCAGATACAAATCAAACAAACATCAAACACTATAGTGTGCAGTAAAATTAGCCTAAATTGTTCCCTCTATAGCTCACTCTACACTCCCAGTAGATGATCAAAGTAATCCAACTAGCTTTAGCACCACTGTGAGCAAGCCTAGCCATTAATGTCAAGAAGGCCGAGCCTCATCTTGCCACCCCATTGTCGACAGCAAGCTAGGAGAAACACTAAGCCTAGACAACATGTCTAGACACCGTCCACTGCCAACCACTGTCCTAGCCCCGAGCAATGCCAGTCCCTGGACCACACGACACGCCCATGCCAAACCTCTCTGCAACCATGCCGAGACCGCGCCAGTGCGCCACACTTGACCAGCACCCACAGACCGCGCGCCTCCCTCGCTGCTTGCGGGGATGATCACCAGCACCCCAGCACCCCGCCAGACATGCCCGTTCGCCGCCGCGCGGACCATGAGCGCTGTGAGACATTAAAAACGCCGTCGAACATTCCTAGAGCATCAGCGTGTTCCGACCGATCAGCATCGCTCCATGCCTTGCCACCACGCCATTGAGCTTCGCCAGGGAGCACAGCACCGCCAATACCGTCGCCCATGCCAGTAGCCCTCTGTGCCGTCGACCACGACGAGCTCAGCCCGCGCTCGTCGGTCCCCTTCCTCCACTATAAATAGACGCCTCCACCGCTCGTTTTTGCCACAGCAGTTCACTCCCCTCTCATCCAGAACCACCCCACCTCACTACCGGAGCAAGGCGAGTAGCGCATCACCGGAATTTGTCTAGAGCCCGCCCCAGCTGGAGAAGAAGGGAGCCGTCGATTGGATCCGCCCCAAAAGAAGATGTCGGTACCAGGAGAACCGCCGTCGTCGACTTCGTCATTGGCCCCCGTCGCCGACCCTCGCCTGAGCTCCAGTGATCCTCCCACGAACCCCACCTGCCGCGTTAGGGTTCTGTCTCGCCGGCGCTGCCCGACATGGACGATGAACCGTAGCCGTTCGATTAGAGTTAGATCGTGCGGTTTGCATTGCCCCGTACCGCTTCGCCCCTCCCCGTCTCACTAACACGTGGGGACAGCCACTTAACCAGCCCGCGTACACGATGTGTGTAGTGGGCCAGCCCAGTAAAACATCCCGCGCGACCCAACAATTCAAATTAAGCTTTATTCATTTAATTTCAAACACAGTTCTGTACCTAGATTCAAAAAGCAACCCAGCTCTATTTAGTGAACCAAAATGCATCAAACCAATTTTGTTAGAAAGGTACTGAAATGCTTAATCCAAGCCTGTTGGATTCAAATCATTTGGAGTTATAGATCAACCATGGTAAAAATAACAAGGCAGAAGCTTTTCTGCATTCAAACATTTTTCAAAATTCAACCATAAAAGCTTTTGAGTTGATTCCAACTCTCAAAAGTCACATTTGATTATACCTTTCAGAATATATAAAAACATATGGGTTTACTTGCAGAAATAATATTCAAGTAATAAAAGAATGCCACATAGGCATTTCTAGTCACTTTATTTAATTAAAATAAAAAGGTTAAACCTTATTAAATTGTGACACCACTTTAAATCACATTCTCATGTACTGAAATATGTGGTGATGACATGTGTCAACATGATCCCATGTTTGAGTTGGAGAATATTAAATCTTAAGTAGTTTTTCAATTAGTAGAAATTACTACCTCGTTGACAACCGTGAACTTGAGGATAGACCCAACGAAGATCATAAGCATAAGCGACGTGACCCGGATGATGACTACCCGGAGCTTGATCGGCCATGGAACATAGCATAGCTACGTCCTTTCTACACTTAGTATTTTTTATCTATTGTGTACCTCTTATATGATCAACGAAATAAAGCTCTCTGGTTCACTCAGATTTCTGAGTCATTTACCTACTTTAGTGTTCATATTTGATCGTATAAAACCTTTGTGCACAAGCTTTAAACTTGTAGTTGTGAAAATTCCACCTTTGGGCATTAGCTTAAGTTTTCTGGTCTACATGTTCTTTATCGTTTTTATGTGGACTCTGGAGTAGTGACTTTTGGCACTTATTGTACGCAATTTTCTGCTTAGGTTATTGACGGTGCCATTGGGTATCATCACTTGAGCGCATGGTTCCGACAATGAGTCTTCCGACTCACGAAAAGTCAAGCATAAAAACCAAAGTAATGGATAAGCTAGCACTTGGCTAAAAAGATATACATGCTGGAACTAATTCTTGAGTAGCAGGACATAACAACTATTGTTCTCCGCCTTAAGTTAACACATTGTTTTTCCGCATACAATTTCCAGGAAAACAAATATTACATATTGTTTTTTCATTCCTCTGGCGCAGGCGACTTAGACGTAGCATCATCTGCAGCAGGAGAGTCATCTTCTTCGAAGTCGGCTATGTTGAAGAGCTCGGAGGAGCTTTGGCTGCCGCCATCGATGGTCTTCATGGGCACAAAGACATTATGGTCGACCAACTCGGCGAGTCTGGTGTCATAACCCGCGAGCAACACCAAGATAGCTTCATGGTCAATCTTCTGGCCATCGTAGTCCACGTCGAGAATACCAGAAGTCACCGCGTTAAGGTCGGAAGTTTCGTAGTGTGCCTTCACCATTGGCAGCGCCATCCTTGCGCTAGCCCGGGTACATGAAGCCTTCTAGCTTACAATACGCTCGGGGGCCTGGCGCAAGATCTCCGAGAACTTCGCCACAGAATCCACCGCCTTTATGTTGACCTGGAGGTGCTTGGCTATCTCCTTCGCTTGCGTGATGGCAGTCTTGATAAAGTTGTAGGCAAGGACAATACATTCTTTTGGCGGAGGAGGCGACTGGGTTAGCCCGATAGGAGCTGAAAATTTCCGACAAAGAAGTGCATGAGTTCAGTCAAACAAAAGTTCAAAGTATCCCACTTACAGAAGTGCAAGGCAGAGAATCACTTACTGAAGATGCTAAGTTCTGCCTACTGGAGAGTTTCCGCCATAGAATCCCGTTCTTGTCGGAGGATATTGTATTCTTCGAGATTGCGTTCATTCTTCTCTTCAGCAGCTTTCTTCTGCTCTCTTAGCATCTCGATCTCTTTCTTCTGACGATTCATCTCTTCATTGGCAGAGTCCTGCAGGATTTTCATGGAATCTTAATGCAATTTTAGCATATCCTTCCTCTCCTGTTTAAGGATCTTGTTTTCGCTATCCAGCAACTCAATGTGCTTGGATTGCTCGACAATATCCTTGGCCTAGGAAATCTCTTCTACAAGTCAGAGAAATAACAAGTATAAAGTGAGTACTTGGAGAATGTTGGCACAAGACCAGGTCGAAGCCAGAAATCGAAGGGAAAAACAAACTCTTGCTCTTGATGATCTGTTCCTTCAAGTAGGCAGTTTTACCCTTTTCTGCTTCCAAGTCGGCGCGTATCTTGTGGAACTTCTAATTAGCGACACCTCTCCGAGCATTCTCATTCTATGGTAAGAAAAATTTAAAGTTGTTTAGTCTACTTGGAGCAATCTAGCCGGATAACTATCCACCTAGACGCTTGGGGCTACAGTGAGAGTTTTTAACTTAGCAATATGCTTGGTCTTTCTTTAAGCATCTAGTCGGAACTAATTCAGTTTTCAACTAGAAGCTTGGGGGCTACAGTATAAAGTTTTTCAACTTAGTTGTATGCTTAGTCTTTCTTTAAGTATCTAGTCGGAACTAATTCAGTTACAATTAGAAACTTGGGGGGCTGCAGTATTGAAATTTACAAACACTACGTATGCTACTCTGAAAGCATCTAGTCAGAATTATTCATTCAAACTATATGCTTGGGTGCTATAGTGAGAAGTTATCTAGCTTAGTCACTCTTAGAGAATTCAGATGCAAAAGCCTATGGTTTTCTGTCTAAATCCTCGGGGGCTACAATGGGATACTCAGAAGAAATGCACAAGGCAGGTACAACTTACAAGTGCGATGATCTTGTGGTTTGTAGAGCTCTCGACAAGCAATTTGCCGAAGGAGAGGCTGTTTCCTCGCAGGATGTCTGCTTGACGGAGAAGCTCCTCAAGACCGCATGTCGGATATGTTGGCGCTGCACCAGGAGCCAAAGCAGAACTACTAGGTGTAAGCGCTCAGTAGACTATCTTCGGGAACTCTGTGGCTCCCTTATGTGCAGAGGCGTTGCCTTCAGCAGAAGTGCCACCCTCCACCACTTTCTTACCGCTACCGATGGCATCCTTAGCCGGAGCCTGTAACATCCCAAATCTATAACACAAGGATCATCAAAATCTAATCACTAAAATTAGGGTTAACAAAAACTTTGATTAATTTAAAATCATATGAATGCATGTGTGAATGAGATGATTTGATAAATACATGAATGAACTTGTGTGATTAACCTATATAGCAAGAAATGGTTTAAAGATTAAAATAACATCATATAAAACATTTCCATGCAGAAACAAAACAAGAGAAAATCAAAAACAAATAAAATAAAGCAAATTGTCATATTTACCAATTTTGCTCACTAGGTCACTTTGAGTGTTTCTAGTTCAAGATTTCAAACAGAAACGTTTCCAACTCTTTTCACCCCTTGCTAGAACAACTAAAAGTAAATCAAAGCCCACCTTTCAAACTTGCTAAAACATTTGGCAACCTCATTCAAATCACAATTCAAAATTGAATCTTTATCATATGTGAAGATCACCCATTTTCAAAACCCAACCAAACCAGTGCCCCTTGACTAACCCAACTAACTAGACACTCCCTAGTATGTGCCTAGCAAACCCACTAAGTTTGAATCCAAAATTCAAATTTAATGTTCTTGCGGACATTTCATCGAAAACCTTGCACATACAAATCAAACAAACATCAAACACTATAGTGTGCAGTAAAATTAGCCTAACTTGTTCCCTCTATAGCTCACTCTACACTCCAAGTAGATGACCAAAGTAATCTAACTAGCTTTAGCACCACTGTGAGCAAGCCTAGCCATTAATGTCAAGCAGGCCGAGCCTCATCTTGCCACCCCATTGTCGACAGCAAGCTAGGAGCAACACTAAGCCTAGACAACATGTCTAGCAAGCACCCCACCGTCCACCTCCACCCACTGTCCCAGCCCCGAGAAATGCCAGTCCCTGGACCACACGACACGCCCATGCCAAACCTCTCTGCAACCATGCCGAGAGCGCGCCAGTGCGCCACGCTTGACCAGCACCCATAGACCGCGCACCGCCCTCGCTGCTTGCAGGGATGATCACCAGCACCCCAGCACCCCGCCAGACATGCCCGTTCGCCGTCGCGTGGACCACGAGCGCTGTGCGACATTAAAACCGCCGTCGAACCTTCCTA
The DNA here is from genome assembly GCA_910589765.1 of Avena atlantica. Taxonomy (NCBI): domain Eukaryota; kingdom Viridiplantae; phylum Streptophyta; class Magnoliopsida; order Poales; family Poaceae; genus Avena; species Avena atlantica. Next base: position 8,264,197 of record OU342736.1, on the reverse strand, counting down.
GAGCATCAGCGTGTTTCGACCCATCAGCATCGCCCCACGCCTCGCCACCACGCCATTGAGCTTCGCCAGGGAGCACAACACCGCCCCCTATCGTCGCCCATGCCAGTAGCCCTCTGTGCCGTCGACCACGGCGAGCTCAGCCCGCGCCCGTCGGTCCCCTTCCGCCACTATAAATAGACGCCTCCACCGCTCGTTTTCGCCACAGCAGTTCACTCCCCTCTCACCCATAACCACCCCACCTCACTTCCGGAGCAAGGCGAGCAGCGCATCACCGCAATTTGGCCGGAGCCCGCCGCTGCTGGAGAAGAAGGGAGTTGTCGATTGGAGCCGTCCCAAGACAAGCTGTCGGTACCAGGAGAACCGCCGTCGCCGACTTCGTCGTTGGCCCCCGTCGCCGACCCTCGCCAGAGCCCCAGTGATCCTCCCACGAACCCCACCTGCCGCGTTAGGGTACTGTCTCGCCGGCGCTGCCCGACATGCACAATGAACCGTAGCCGTTCGATTAGAGTCAGATCATGTGGTTTGCATTGCCCCGTACCGCTTCGCCCCTCCCCGTCTCACTAACGCGTGGGGACAGCCACTTAACCAGCCCGCGTACGCGATGTGTCTAGTGGGCCAGAGCAGTTGAAAGGTACTGAAATGATTAATCCAAGCCTGTTGGATTCAAATCATTTGGAGTTATAGATCAACCATGGTAAAAATAACAAGGCAGAAGCTTTTCTGCATTCAAACATTTTTCCAAATTCAACCATAAAAGCTTTTGAGTTGATTCCAACTCTCAAAAGTCACATTTGATCATACCTTTCAGAATATATAAAAACATATGGGTTTACTTGCAGAAATAATATTCAAGTAATAAAAGAATGCCACATAGGCATTTCTAGTCACTTTATTTAATTAAAATAAAAAAGTTAAACCTTATTAAATTGTGACACCACTTTAAATCAAATTCTCATGTACTGAAATATGTGGTGATGACATGAGTCAACATGATCCCATGTTTGAGTTGGAGAATATTAAATCTTAAGTAGTTTTTCAGTTAGTAGAAATTACTACCTCGTTGACAACCGTGAACTTGAGGATAGACCCAACGAAGATCATAAGCATAAGCGACGTGACCCGGATGATGACTACCCGGAGCTTGATCGGCCATGGAACATAGCATAGCTACGTCCTTTCTACACTTAGTATTTTTTATCTATTGTGTACCTCTTATATGATCAACGAAATAAAGCTCTCTGGTTCACTCATATTTCTGAGTCATTTACCTACTTTAGTGTTCATATTTGATCGTATAAAACCTTTGTGCACAAGCTTTATACTTGCAGTTGTGAAAATTCCACCTACGGGCATTAGCTTAAGTTTTCTGGTCTACATGTTCTTTATCGTTTTTATGTGGACTCTGGAGTAGTGACTTTTGGCACTTATTTTCCGCAATTTTCTGCTTAGGTTATTGACGGTGCCATTGGGTATCATCACTTGAGCGCATGGTTCCGACAATGAGTCTTCCGACTCACGAAAAGTCAAGCATAAAAACCAAAGTAATGGATAAGCCAGCACTTGCCTAAAAATATATACATGATGGAACTAATTCTTGAGTAGCAGGACATAACAACTATTGTTCTCCGCCTTAAGTTAACACATTGTTTTTCCGCATACAATTTCCGGGAAAACAAATATTACATATTGTTTTTTCATTCCTCTGGCGCAGGAGACTTAGACGTAGCATCATCTGCAGCAGGAGAGTCATCTTCTTCGAAGTCGGCTGTGTTGAAGAGCTCGGAGGAGCTTTGGCTGCCGCCATCGATGGTCTTCATGGGCACAAAGACATTATGGTCGACCAACTCGGCGACTCTGGTGTCATAACCCGCGAGCAACACCAAGATAGCTTCATGGTCAATCTTCTGGCCATCGTAGTCCACGTCGAGAATACCAGAAGTCACCGCGTTAAGGTCGGAAGTTTCGTAGTGTGCCTTCACCATTGACAGCGCCATCCTTGCGCTAGCCCGGGTACATGAAGCCTTCTAGATTACAATACGCTCGGGGGCCTGGCGCAAGATCTCCGAGAACTTCGCCACAGAATCCACCGCCTTTATGTTGACCTGGAGGTTCTTGGCTATCTTCGCCGCTTGCGTGATGGCAGTCTTAATAAAGTTGTAGGCAAGGACAATACATTCTTTTGGCGGAGAAGGCGACTGGGTTAGCCCGATAGGAGCTGAAAATTTCCGACAAAGAAGTGCATGAGTTCATTCAAACAAAAGTTCAAAGTATCCCACCTACAGAAGTGCAAGGCAGAGAATCACTTACTGAAGATGCTAAGTTCTGCCTACTGGAGAGTTTCCGCCATAGAATCCCGTTCTTGTCGGAGGATATTGTATTCTTCGAGATTGCGTTCATTCTTCTCTTCAGCAGCTTTGTTCTGCTCTCTTGGCATCTCGATCTCTTTCTTCAGACGGTTCATCTCTTCATTGGTAGAGTCCTGCAGGACTTTCATGGAATCTTCATGCATTTTTAGCATATCCTTCCTCTCCTGTTTAAGGATCTTGTTTTCGCTATCCAGCAACTCAATGTGCTTGGATTGCTCGACAATATCCTTGGCCTAGGAAATGGCTTCTACAAGTCAGAGAAATAACAAGTTTAAAGTGAGTACTCGGAGAATGTTGGCACAAGACCAGGTCGAAGCCAGAAATCGAAGGGAAAAACAAACTCTTGCTCTTGATGATCTGTTCCTTCAAGTAGGCAGTTTTACCCTTTTCTGCTTCCAAGTCGGCGCGTATCTTATGGAACTTCTAATTAGCGACACCTCTCCGAGCATTCTCATTCTGTGGTAAGAAAAATTTAAAGTTGTTTAGTCTACTTGGAGCAATCTAGCCGGATAACTATCCACCTAGACGCTTGGGGCTACAGTGAGAGTTTTTAACTTAGCAATATGCTTGGTCTTTCTTTAAGAATCTAGTCGGAACTAATTCAGTTTTCAACTAGAAGCTTGGGGGCTACAGTATAAAGTTTTTCAACTCAGTTGTATGCTTAGTCTTTCTTTAAGTATCTAGTCGGAACTAATTCAGTTACAACTAGAAACTTGGGGGGCTGCAGTATTGAAATTTACAAACACTACGTATGCTACTTTAAAAGCATCTAGACGGAATTATTCATTCAAACTATATGCTTGGGTGATATAGTGAGAAGTTATCTAGCTTAGTCACTCTTAGAGAATTCAGATGCAAAAGCCTATGGTTTTCTGTCTAAATCCTCGGGGGCTACAATGGGATACTCAGAAGAAATGCACAAGGCAGGTACAACTTACAAGTGCGATGATCTTGAGGTTTGTAGCGCTCTCGACAAGAAATTTGCCGAAGGAGAGGCTGTTTCCTCGCAGGATGTCTGCTTGACGGAGAAGCTCCTCAAGACCGCATGTCGGATATGTTGGCGCTGCACCAGGAGCCAAAGCAGAACTACTCGGTGTAAGCGCTCAGTAGACTATCTTCGGGAACTCTGTGGCTCCCTTATGTGCAGAGGCGCTGCCTTCAGCAGAAGTGCCACCCTCCACCACTTTCTTACCGCTACCGATGGCATCCTTAGCCGGAGCCTGTAACATCCCAAATCTATAACACAAGGATCATCAAAATCTAATCACTAAAATTAGGGTTAACAAAAACTTTGATTAATTTAAAATCATATGAATGCATGTGTGAATGAGATGATTTGATAAATGCATGAATGAACTTGTGTGATTAACCTATATAGCAAGAAATGGTTTAAAGATTAAAATAACATCATATAAAACATTTCCATGCAGAAACAAAACAAGAGAAAATCAAAAACAAATAAAATAAAGAAAATTGTCATATTTACCAATTTTGCTCACTAGGTCACTTTGAGTGTTTCTAGTTCAAGATTTCAAACAGAAACGTTTCCAACTCTTTTCACCCCTTGCTAGAACAACTAAAAGTAAATCAAAGCCCACCTTTCAAACTTGCTAAAACATTTGGCAACCTCATTCAAATCACAATTTAAAATTGAATCTTTATCATATGTGAAGATCACCCATTTTCAAAACCCAACCAAACCAGTGCCCCTTGACTAACCCAACTAACTAGACACTCCCTAGTATGTGCCTAGCAAACCCACTAAGTTTGAATCCAAAATTCAAATTTAATGTTCTTGCGGACATTTCATCGAACACCTTGCACATACAAATCAAACAAACATCAAACACTATAGTGTGCAGTAAAATTAGCCTAACTTGTTCCCTCTATAGCTCACTCTACACTCCAAGTAGATGATCAAAGTAATCTAACTAGCTTTAGCACCACTGTGAGCAAGCCTAGACATTAATGTCAAGCAGGCCGAGCCTCATCTTGCCACCCCATTGTCGACAGCAAGCTAGGAGCAACACTAAGCCTAGACAACATGTCTAGCAATCACCCCACCGTCCACCTCCACCCACTGTCCCAGCCCCGAGCAATGCCAGTCCCTGGACCACACGACACGCCCATGCCAAACCTCTCTGCAACCATGCCGACAGCGCGCCAGTGCGCCACGCTTGACCAGCACCCATAGACCGCGCACCGCCCTCGCTGCTTGCAGGGATGATCACCAGCACCCCAGCACCCCGCCAGACATGCCCGTTCGCCGTCGCGTGGACCACGAGCGCTGTGCGACATTAAAACCGCTGTCGAACCTTCCTAGAGCATCAGCGTGTTTCGACCCATCAGCATCGCCCCACGCCTCGCCACCACGCCATTGAGCTTCGCCAGGGAGCACAACACCGCCCCCTATCGTCGCCCATGCCAGTAGCCCTCTGTGCCGTCGACCACGGCGAGCTCAGCCCGCGCCCGTCGGTCCCCTTCCGCCACTATAAATAGACGCCTCCACCGCTCGTTTTCGCCACAGCAGTTCACTCCCCTCTCACCCATAACCACCCCACCTCACTTCCGGAGCAAGGCGAGCAGCGCATCACCGGAATTTGGCCGAGCCCGCCTCTGATGGAGAAGAAGGGAGTTGTCGATTGGAGCCATCCCAAGACAAGCTGTCGGTACCAGGAGAACCGCCGTCGCCGACTTCGTCGTTGGCCCCCGTCGCCGACCCTCGCCAGAGCCCCAGTGATCCTCCCATGAACCCCACCTGCCGCGTTAGGGTACTGTCTCGCCGGAGCTGCCCGACATGCACAATGAACCGTAGTCGTTCGATTAGAGTCAGATCATGTGGTTTGCATTGCCCCGTACCGCTTCGCCCCTCCCCGTCTCACTAACGCGTGGGGACATCCACTTAACCAGCCCGCGTACGCGATGTGTCTAGTGGGCCAGACCAGTTGAAAGGTACTGAAATGATTAATCCAAGCCTGTTGGATTCAAATCATTTGGAGTTATAGATCAACCATGGTAAAAATAACAAGGCAGAAGCTTTTCTGCATTCAAACATTTTTCCAAATTCAACCATAAAAGCTTTTGAGTTGATTCCAACTCTCAAAAGTCACATTTGATCATACCTTTCAGAATATATAAAAACATATGGGTTTACTTGCAGAAATAATATTCAAGTTATAAAAGAATGCCACATAGGCATTTCTAGTCACTTTATTTAATTAAAATAAAAAAGTTAAACCTTATTAAATTGTGACACCACTTTAAATCAAATTCTCATGTACTGAAATATGTGGTGATGACATGAGTCAACATGATCCCATGTTTGAGTTGGAGAATATTAAATCTTAAGTAGTTTTTCAGTTAGTAGAAATTACTACCTCGTTGACAACCGTGAACTTGAGGATAGACCCAACGAAGATCATAAGCATAAGCGACGTGACCCGGATGATGACTACCCGGAGCTTGATCGGCCATGGAACATAGCATAGCTACGTCCTTTCTACACTTAGTATTTTTTATCTATTGTGTACCTCTTATATGATCAACGAAATAAAGCTCTCTGGATCACTCATATTTATGAGTCATTTACCTACTTTAGTGTTCATATTTGATCGTATAAAACCTTTGTGCACAAGCTTTATACTTGCAGTTGTGAAAATTCCACCTACGGGCATTAGCTTAAGTTTTCTGGTCTACATGTTCTTTATCGTTTTTATGTGGACTCTGGAGTAGTGACTTTTGGCACTTATTGTTCGCAATTTTCTGCTTAGGTTATTGACGGTGCCATTGGGTATCATCACTTGAGCGCATGGTTCCGACAATGAGTCTTCCGACTCACGAAAAGTCAAGCATAAAAACCAAAGTAATGGATAAGCCAGCACTTGCCTAAAAATATATACATGATGGAACTAATTCTTGAGTAGCAGGACATAACAACTATTGTTCTCCGCCTTAAGTTAACACATTGTTTTTCCGCATACAATTTACGGGAAAACAAATATTACATATTGTTTTTTCATTCCTCTGGCGCAGGAGACTTAGACGTAGCATCATCTGCAGCAGGAGAGTCATCTTCTTCGAAGTCGGCTGTGTTGAAGAGCTCGGAGGAGCTTTGGCTGCCGCCATCGATGGTCTTCATGGGCACAAAGACATTATGGTCGACCAACTCGGCGACTCTGGTGTCATAACCCGCGAGCAACACCAAGATAGCTTCATGGTCAATCTTCTGGCCATCGTAGTCCACGTCGAGAATACCAGAAGTCACCGCGTTAAGGTCGGAAGTTTCGTAGTGTGCCTTCACCATTGACAGCGCCATCCTTGCGCTAGCCCGGGTACATGAAGCCTTCTAGATTACAATACGCTCGGGGGCCTGGCGCAAGATCTCCGAGAACTTCGCCACAGAATCCACCGCCTTTATGTTGACCTGGAGGTTCTTGGCTATCTCCGTCGCTTGCGTGATGGCAGTCTTAATAAAGTTCTAGGCAAGGACAATACATTCTTTTGGCGGAGGAGGCGACTGGGTTAGCCCGATAGGAGCTGAAAATTTCCGACAAAGAAGTGCATGAGTTCATTCAAACAAAAGTTCAAAGTATCCCACCTACAGAAGTGCAAGGTAGAGAATCACTTACTGAAGATGCTAAGTTCTGCCTACTGGAGAGTTTCTGCCATAGAATCCCGTTCTTGTCGGAGGATATTGTATTCTTCGAGATTGCGTTCATTCTTCTCTTCAGCAGCTTTGTTCTGCTCTCTTGGCATCTCGATCTCTTTCTTCAGACGGTTCATCTCTTCATTGGTAGAGTCCTGCAGGAATTTCATGGAATCTTCATGCATTTTTAGCATATCCTTCCTCTCCTGTTTAAGGATCTTGTTTTCGCTATCCAGCAACTCAATGTGCTTGGATTGCTCGACAATATCCTTGGCCTAGGAAATGGCTTCTACAAGTCAGAGAAATAACAAGTTTAAAGTGAGTACTCGGAGAATGTTGGCACAAGACCAGGTCGAAGCCAGAAATCGAAGGGAAAAACAAACTCTTGCTCTTGATGATCTGTTCCTTCAAGTAGGCAGTTTTACCCTTTTCTGCTTCCAAGTCGGCGCGTATCTTATGGAACTTCTAATTAGCGACACCTCTCCGAGCATTCTCATTCTGTGGTAAGAAAAATTTAAAGTTGTTTAGTCTACTTGGAGTAATCTAGCCGGATAACTATCCACCTAGACGCTTGGGGCTACAGTGAGAGTTTTTAACTTAGCAATATGCTTGGTCTTTCTTTAAGCATCTAGTCGGAACTAATTCAGTTTTCAACTAGAAGCTTGGGGGCTACAGTATAAAGTTTTTCAACTCAGTTGTATGCTTAGTCTTTCTTTAAGTATCTAGTCGGAACTAATTCAGTTACAACTAGAAACTTGGGGGGCTGCAGTATTGAAATTTACAAACACTACGTATGCTACTTTAAAAGCATCTAGTCGGAATTATTCATTCAAACTATATGCTTGGGTGATATAGTGAGAAGTTATCTAGCTTAGTCACTCTTAGAGAATTCAGATGCAAAAGACTATGGTTTTCTGTCTAAATCCTCGGGGGCTACAATTGGATACTCAGAAGAAATGCACAAGGCAGGTACAACTTACAAATGCGATGATCTTGAGGTTTGTAGCGCTCTCGACAAGCAATTTGCCGAAGGAGAGGCTGTTTCCTCGCAGGATGTCTGCTTGACGGAGAAGCTCCTCAAGACCACATGTCGGATATGTTGGCGCTGCACCAGGAGCCAAAGCAGAACTACTCGGTGTAAGCGCCGGGTAGACTATCTTCGGGAACTCTATGGCTCCCTTGGGTGCAGAGGTGCTGCCTTCAACAGAAGTGCCACCCTCCACCACTTTCTTACCGCTACCGATGGCATCCTTAGCCGGAGCCTGTAACATCCCAAATCTATAACACAAGGATCATCAAACTCTAATCACTAAAATTAGGGTTAACAAAAACTTTGATTAATTTAAAATCATATGAATGCATGTGTGAATGAGATGATTTGATAAATGCATGAATGAACTTGTGTGATTAACCTATATAGCAAGAAATGGTTTAAAGATTAAAATAACATCATATAAAACATTTCCATGCAGAAACAAAACAAGAGAAAATCAAAAACAAATAAAATAAAGAAAATTGTCATATTTACCAATTTTGCTCACTAGGTCACTTTGAGTGTTTCTAGTTCAAGATTTCAAACAGAAACTTTTCCAACTCTTTTCACCCCTTGCTAGAACAAGTAAAAGTAAATCAAAGCCCACCTTTCAAACTTGCTTAAACATTTGGCAACCTCATTCAAATCACAATTCAAAATTGAATCTTTATCATATGTGAAGATCACCCATTTTCAAAACCCAACCAAACCAGTGCCCCTTGACTAACCCAACTAACTAGACACTCCCTAGTATGTGCCTAGCAAACCCACAAAGTTTGAATCCAAAATTCAAATTTAATGTTCTTGCGGACATTTCATCAAACACCTTGCACATATAAATCAAACAAACATCAAACACTCCAAGTAGATGATCAAAGTAATCTAACTAGCTTTAGCACCACTGTGAGCAAGCCTAGCCATTAATGTCAAGCAGGCCGAGCCTCATCTTGCCACCCCATTGTCGACAGCAAGCTAGGAGCAACACTAAGCCTAGACAACATGTCTAGCAAGCACCCCACCGTCCACCTCCACCCACTGTCCCAGCCCCGAGCAATGCCAGTCCCTGGACCACACGACACGCCCATGCCAAACCTCTCTGCAACCATGCCGAGAGCGTGCCATGCTTGACCAGCACCCATAGACCGCGCGCCGCCCTCGCTGCTTGCAGGGATGATCACCAGCACCCTAGCACCCCGCCAGACATGCCCGTTCGCCGCCGCGTGGACCACGAGCGCTGTGCGACATTAAAACCGCCTTCAAACCTGCCTAGAGCATCAGCGTGTTTCGACCCATCAGCATCGCCCCACGCCTCGCCACCACGCCATTGAGCTTCGCCAGGGAGCACAACACTGCCCCCTATCGTCGCCCATGCCAATAGCCCTCTGTGCCGTCGACCACGACGAGCTCAGCCCACGCCCGTCGGTCCCCTTCCGCCACTATAAATACACGCCTCCACCGCTCGTTTTCGCCACAGCAGTTCACTCCCCTCTCACCCATAACCACCCCACCTCACTTTCGGAGCAAGGCGAGCAGCGCATCACCGGAATTTGGCCGGAGCCCGCCGCTGCTGGAGAAGAAGGGAGCTGTCGATTGGAGCCGCCCCAAGACAAGCTGTCGGTACCAGGAGAACCGCCGTCGTCGACTTCGTCGTTGGCCCCCGTCGCCGACCCTCGCCAGAGCCCCAGTGATCCTCCCACGAACCCCACCTACCACGTTAGGGTACTGTCTCGCCGGCGCTGCCCGACATGCACAATAAATCGTAGCCATTCGATTAGAGTCAGATCATGTGGTTTGCATTGCCCCGTACCGCTTCGCCCCTCCCCGTCTCACTAACGCGTGGGGGCAGCCACTTAACCAGCCCGCGTACGCGATGTGTCTAGTGGGCCAGCCCAGTTGAAATGTACTGAAATGCTTAATCCAAGCCTGTTGGATTCAAATCATTTGGAGTTATAGATCAACCATGGTAAAAGTAACAAAGCAGAAGCTTTTCTGCATTCAAACATTTTTCAAAATTCAACCATAAAAGCTGTTGAGTTGATTCCAACTCTCAAAAGTCACATTTGATCATACCTTTCAGAATATATAAAACATATGGGTTTACTTGCAGAAATAATGTTCAAGTAATAAAAGAATGCCACATAGGCATTTCTAGTCACTTTATTTAATTAAAATAAAAAGGTTAAACCTTATTAAATTGTGACACCAATTTAAATCACATTCTCATGTACTGAAATATGTGGTGATGACATGTGTCAACATGATCCCATGTTTGAGTTGGAGAATATTAAATCTTAAGTAGTTTTTCAATTAGTAAAAATTACTTTTCTCAAATAAAATAAATAAGACAAGTGCTTTAATCCTTGTGATAATAGTGATGATGCTAGATCATCTAGTCTGACTTTTTGTGTGATTATTAAAAAGAGTTAAGTATTGTTTGGTGATTGTGTACCTCGTATTTATTTATAGATGCTAGTACCAACCAAGGATACGAGGAGGAAGGAGGATACTACGAGGAAGAAGCCGAGGAGAACTTCAACCACTGCTCTGCTCAAGGCAAGCTAACACTTGCAAGATACCCTACTTATGCAAGCCTAATACTACTAGTTGAATTAGCAAGCTATTAACTTAGCAAGCTAACCCTTGCAAATTATGCAAGCCAATACTTGCTTGTTACTATGCCAACTATATGCCTTAAGCATATGTGATCATACCCACTTGATAACCCAATCATAGTTTTACTTACAAGCTTAATACTTTATTTTCTTTATCAAAGCTTTCTCTTAGAGTTTACATGGTGACTTGTAGATTCTAGAAAGGTAACTAAAGGTAGCATAAAGAGCATAAAATTTGGCCTAAGTTAGATAATCTTAATGTCATACTAAGGCATGAGATGGAACTTGGCAAATCCCCACTTGTTTATCACCCCTCATTAGTACTTACCACCACTTGTAGATGCTAGTGCTAAGTATAAAACTTGATCAACTTTAGATGGGAATACTTGGTGAAAATGGTTATGAAAACCTTAGAATGATGAGTCATTCTACTGAAATGTTTTGACATGTGTTTCCAAACACCAGATGATTTTGATGATGAAAATGTTGAGGCATGAGCCTTATCCCTTTATAAAACTGATGGTTATCTAGATGGATACCATTCCAATTTTATCGTACAACCACAATACCCGAAATTTGGGTAGGGCTTGACTAGAAATTTATATACCTTAGTATGGGTTCCCTCGCGGCCAAGGTTTGAGCTGAGGCTACATTGTGAAGATTGTCCACCTGTGCAGTACCCAAGATGACAGTTGGTCATGGTTGGGAGGCCAAACTCACAGGAGAGGTGCCTATACTAGGGCGTGTAATTGAAAGGATAGGATTTATTATCCGCATACTGAGTATGGTGAATTCAGGATTGTTCCTGACGGATGTATCGAATGTTGTGGTGAAAGTGTACAATCTCTGCAGAGTGTCAAACTATTCGAATAGCCGCGTCCGCGGTTATGGACAGTTGGAGTGGCCATACTGTTCCCCCGTCAGATGTTTTCAAAATGACTTGTGAATGAATTATGACTTTGACTTGACCACAATAGAGTTGCGATATGAAATTCAAATTCCCACTTAGGTGTTATAAAACTTTCAACTAGTTTTCTTTGCTTCTGAACTTAGTAGAGGTAAATATGGCTTTTTGCAAAACAACCTTAGAGCTTGGTATCCTACTACAAAAACTCCCTTAACTTGTTAGTATTAGTTTGCCAGTACTTAAAGAGTACTCATGGCTTTGTCCCTGGCTATTCCCGTGGCCGGACTATGTAGAGGAGTAACATGATGATGGACCGCAGGAAGGTTACGACAACTAGGATCATATCCCATTGTCAGCATTGCCTGTGACCCCGAAGATGGAGCTTCGCCTACGCTATCGTTACTATTACGTTATTCCGCTACTTGAGTTGTATTAAGAACTGGATCATGAGATCCTTATTTGGGTAAGACCTTATGTATGGTTTGTAATGGATGAGGTACTATGTTATCCAAATCTGTTATGTCTCGCAAAAATGGTAATCCTAGGATTGCGATGTATGGCATAACATGCATCTGGGATTAAAAAAATCTGGCTGTTGACAAGATGGTATCAGAGCCATCCTAACCATAGGAGACCCTAGTTAGAATGGAAATTTGAATCAAAAACTTAATTTCAAAACCAATGGAAGTGAGTATTTACAAAAAACTTCTTCCCATTCTTATCACTTGGATTCTTTCATTAAAATTTATGTTCCTCAAAAATTCTTTCAAAACACATAAAATTTGACACACTTGATCACTCTACTAACTTACTCATCCTATATTCTTATAGATGGACGTGAAGTGCAGCAAGTTTTATCAGTTGGGGAATGGAGGAGACCTCATCTTTGAGCGTGACTTCGACCAGCTTTCGGAAATTTTGGAGCTTCCGCACCCCGAGTTCTTTGGAGCTCAGCTCAATGATCAGGAAGGAGAAGATATGAAGTGGCTAGTTGTTGCAAGTCTCCGAGGAAAGATTGAACCTCCCAGTGCAGAGGAAATTCAGTTCACCTTAAGAGAGAACAACTGGCTCGGTGGACTGCCCAGGGCCATGCAGGAAGCTCTTGCACGTCTGTGTGGTCAGAGTATCAATCAGATCAAGGGTACTCGTTTTGAGTTCTACCCAAGGTGTGATGTTCTGGGACAACCACTGGAGGCCCCATACCACCCCCAACTGAAGAGTCAATTGGAACATCTCAGCTTCATGATGTACGACAGTCAGAAGGAGTTGGACAATGCCCGTGCCTACGCCAACCACAAGTACGCCGTCACCAAGAAGAAGGATAAGACCCTCGCCATGCTACTAAAGGATCACAAGTCTCGTCGCAGTTAGCTCGACAAGAAGGAGCGCATCATTGCCCGTCTTCGCCACCGGATCACGGATTTGGAGGAGACCATCCACGAGAGTGACATGTAGTTGGAGGAAAGGGATAATGCCGGAGAAGACCCTCGTGGAGACCCCTACTCCTATCTGAGCGATGATGATGACTTTCTGGAGGATCAGGCCATGGACTTCTTCACCGATGAGGATGATTTCGCCTTCATTAATGATGATGATGATGAGGATACTGACTCCAAGGAGTAGTAGCACTTGATCACTAGCGTTAGTGAGTTGTATTCGGTCCCACTGTATCGTAGCTTCAAAGAGTGGTTCTTAAAACCATCTGTTTTTCTATGTTGTGGTGTGTGTTGTATTGTGTGCTATGAATGAATGAAAAGAAAGTTGCGAGAAAAATCTGAGTCACACTTTAACAACTTTACAAGACAACCCCTGAACCTTAGAAATATCCCTCTTTTATCATGATCTATCTCAATCTTCAGATGCCTCTCAAAGGGAGCAACTCAGCCCCGGACCCGATATTGCAACTCTTGCAAATGATGGTTTCCGACCGCGAAGCCAAAAGAGTCAAACGTCAAGCCAACCTAGCCACCCTTCAACAGATAGCCCAGATGGCCAACAACAATCAAGGCCATGGAAATCAGGACAACCATGGATCTAAGCTCAAGAATTTCCAGAACACCAATCCACCTGTTTTCACTAAGTTAGAAGAACCCCTAGATGCAGATGATTAGCTACAAACAATGGAGAACAATCTGGAAGTCGCAGGAGTGGAAGCTAACGATAAAGTTCTGTTCGCCACCCACTATCTAGCCGGAGATGCAAGAGCATGGTGGAACAGCGTTCGTGCAATGACCGGAGGTCAGATGATGACTTGGGAGGAAGTCAAGGTCAAGTTCAGTAGAACCTAGGTGTCACGTGGTTTGATCAAGAGGATGACATATGAATTCAGAGAACTGAAGCAAGGAAGGATGACCATAGTGAAATACCATGACAAATTGTTGTCATTAGCTAGGTATGCCCCAGATGAGATCGACACTGAAGCCAAGAAGAAAGAGAGATTCCTTAATGGTCTACACGATGAGATGCAGACGGTGTTAGTCAATATCCCCTTTTCTGATATTGAAGCCCTATTCGACTCTGCCATTCATATGGAAGAAAAGATCAACCAAGAAAATGAGAACCGCAAGCGCCGCATGATGCGTCAACCAGGAACCCACCAGACACCAAAGTATCGCCCCAACCGATCTCCAGGATTTGCCCCAAGAAACAACAAACCCCCTATGAACCGTCTGACCTATCCCAACCGTGGAAACCCAAGGCCCGGAGGAAACCACAACAACCCCGGAAACTCTAAAAATTTCAACCATGCACCATCCAAGTTCAACAACAACAATGCCGCCACCAACACCAACACTTCCCAAGGACTGGAAGCAATGTTGTGCCTGTTGCAGCAAAGGACAAGTCGCAAGTGATTTGTTATGAATGTGGAACCAAGGGTCATTATTCCAGTGAGTGCCCCAAGAAGATCGCCGCAGCCCCCAATGCAAATGCCCCAGCTCAAAAGCAGCATCGTGTTCAGCCCGGAAGAAGGTTTTCCCCAGGGAATTCGCTTAACCGCAACGGTCGTCTTTTTCTCATGCATGCTGAAGAAGCCCAGGAAGCGCCAGATGTCGTGCTGGGTATGTTTTCTGTTAACTAGGCATGTTATGATTTTTCAAATACCTGGTTCAACCACCAAAGCTAGGCAAATTTGCAAAGCCGTCCCTATCCGAATCCATGGCATAGATTTTTATGCTAATCTAATAGTACTCGAAACTAAAGTTTTGGAAGTAGTACTAGGAATGGATTGGTTGTCCAAACATAAAGGATTAATTGATTGTGCCAAGAAAGCCATAACCATGACCAGTACAGCCGGAATATCAGTCGAACATGTATCTGAAACCTTGCCTCGTCAATTCAAGTGCAACAAGAGTATAGCCCAACCTACCATTGACCACGTCCGGATAGTCTGTGAATACTCGGATGTATTTCTAGATGTTTTGCCCGGTCTACCCCCAGATCGGGGTATCGAGTTTATCATTGAACTAATCCCTTGAACCGGACCATCGCCCAGAGACCATATAGTATGTACCCGTCAGAACTAGCAGGACTGAAGAAGCAACTAGATGCCATGCTGGAGATTGGATTGATTCAACCAAGTGCGTCACCATGGAGATCACCTGTCTTGTTTGTGGACAAGAAAGATGGAGGTAACCGTCTATGTACGGATTATAGGAAGTCGAATGATGTCACTATCAATAACAAGTACCCGTTGCCAAAGATAGAAGACGTGTTTGACTAGTTGACTGGTGCCAAAGTGTTTTCTAATATTGATCTTAGAACTGGCTATCATCAAATCAAGTCGCGCAGAGGATATTCCAAAGACTGCCTTCACCACCAGATATGGATTATACGAGTATACTGTCATGTCTTTTGGATTAACCAATGCCCCCGCTTATTTCATGGATCTCATGAATAAGATTTTTATGGACTTCCTGTGTAATTTTGTCGTTGTTTTCATCGATGACATTCTAATTTATTCCAAATCAGAAGAAGAACATGAGCTACACCTAAGGACCATTCTTGGAACCCTTAGAGAGCATCAGTTGTATGCCAAGTTTAGCAAATGTGAATTCTGGTTACAGGAGGTAGGATTCGTCGGCCATATTGTATCAGCTGGAGGAACTGCCGTTGACCCTGTAAAGGTGAAATATGTCAAACATTGGCAAGCCCCAACCACTCAAACCCAAGTTCGTGCATTTCACGGATTAGCGGGATACTACCGCAAGTTCGTAGAAGGATTCTTGAGTATTGCCAGACCCATGACTCAATTGCTTAAGAAGGACAAGAAGTTTGAATGGACGGAGAAATGTGAAGCGAGTTTTCAAGAACTCAAGAGAAGATTGATTTTAGCCCCAACTTTGATCATGCCAGATATCACGAAGCCCTTTGACGTGTATTGTGACGCATCCAAGACCGGCCTCAGATGTGTGCTAATGCAAGAAGGAAAAGTTATATCTTATCTATCCCGACAACTGAAGCAGCATGAACAGAACTACCCAACCCATGACCTCGAACTCGCAGCCATAGTTCTAGCGCTGAAGACATGGAGGCATTATCTCATGGGAAACCGTTGTGAGATTTATTCGGATCACAAGAGCCTGAAGTATATATTCACTCAGAAGGAGCTGAATATGAAATAGAGAAGATGGATTGAGCTAATCAAGGATTATGATCTGGAAATTCACTATCACCCCGGTAAAGCCAATGTGGTAGCAGATGCCCATAGCAGATTGCCGTGCCGCTTGAACTCCATGATTCTAAAGGAGCAACCAAGTTTGCACAAAGAGATGGAAGATTTCCGAATGGAATTAGTGATTGAAGGATGTTTGGCTAGCATAGAACTTCAACCCACTTTGATCAGTCAGATCAAAGAGGCGCAAAAAGCAAATGCTAGTATCGACGGAATCAAGCGTCGTATCAGTACAGGCAAAGTACCCCGATTCGCCGAAGACGAAGAAGGAGTTTTTTGGTACAAAGGACGCCTTTGTGTACCAGCAGATTCTGAATTGAAAGAATTTATTTTGAAAGAGGCCCATGATACTTCTTTATTATATCCACCCCGGAGGAACAAAGATGTATCAGGATTTGAAGGAACAATTTTGGTGGCATAAGATTAAGAGAGAAATCGGAAGGTATATCGCCAAGTGTGATATATGTCAGAGAGTCAAAGCGGGACATGAAAGACCCGCTGGACTGTTGCAGCCTCTACAGATTCCAGAATGGAAATGGGATTCAGTTGGAATGGACTTTATCACCGGATTGCCTACTTCTAGTAGGGGAAATGAATCTATCTGGGTCACAGTAGACAGATTGTCCAAAGTCGCCCATTTCTTACCAGTTAAGACCACATACCAGAGTTCAAAGCTAGTCGAGTTATACATCGCTAGAATCGTCAGTTTGCACGGAGTGCCCAAGAACATCGTATCGGATCGAGGAACCCAGTTTAGCTCGAGATTCTGGAAGAAAGTCCAAGAAGGTTTAGGAACCCGACTTGATCTCAGCACAACTTATCACCCTCAGACTGATGGACAAACGGAGCGAGTAAATCAAATACTCGAAGATATGTTGACAGCATGTGTGCTAGAGTGTGGATCTAAATGGAAAGACTATCTACCTTTCGCAGAATTTTCTTACAACAATAGTTACCAAGCTAGTTTGCAAATGGCCCCATTTGAATTCATGTGTGGAAGGAAGTGTAGCACCCCTTTGAATTGGTCGGAAATAGGAGAGAGTCAGATTTTCGGACCCGACATCCTATGAGAAGCAGAAGAGAAGGTTCCAAGATTCATGAGCACCTCAAGCCCGCCCATTCAAGACAGAAGAGTTACGCCAACAAGAGACGTCGAGACCTCGCTTTTAATATTGGAGATTTTGTGTACTTTAAAGTGTTGCCGTTGAAAGGAATGCAGCATTTCCAGCTGAAAGGAAAGTTAGCCCCCAGATATATCGGACCCTTGAAGATTTTGAATCATCAAGGATAAGTACCATATCAATTGGAACTGCCAGAAGAAATGTCAGCAGTGCACAATGTGTTCCATATATCGTTACTTCGCAAATGCCTTGAAGTTTCGGAAAAGACTGAAGTTTTCAAGAACATTGATCACCAGACCATAGAGATCAACGATGACCTGACCTATCCCGAAGTACCCATCCGTATTTTGGAAGAAGCTTTCAGGACTACCAGGACCCGAAGCATCAAGTTTCTCAAGATTCAGTGGAGCAACCACACTAAAGAAGAAGCTACCTGGGAGCGCGAAGATCACATCAGGACAGAGTTTCCCGATCTCTTTAAATCCTAGGTAATATTTTTTATTCCTTTTTCAAATCTTGGGACGAGATTTTGTTTAAGGGGGGAAGGTTTGTAACATCCCAAATCTATAACACAAGTATCATCAAACTCTAATCACTAAATTTAGGGTTAACAAAAACTTTGATTAATTTAAAATCATATGAATGCATGTGTGGATGAGATGATTTGATAAATGCATGAATGAACTTGTGTGATTAACCTAAATAGAAAGAATTAGTTTAAAGATGAAAATAACATCATATAAAACATTTCCATGCAGAAACAAAAAAAGAGAAAATCAAAAACAAATAAAATAAAGCAAATGGTCATTTTTGCCAATCTTGCTCACTAGGTCACTTTGAGTGTTTCTAGTTCAAGATTTCAAACAGAAATATTGCCAACTCTTTTCACCCCTTGCTGGAATAAGTAAAATTAAATCAAAGCCCATCTTTCAAACTTGCAGAAACATTTGGCAACCTCATTCAAATCACAATTCAAACTTGAATCTTTATCATACGTGAAGATCACCCATTTTCAAAACCCAACCAAACCAGTGCCCCTTGACTAACCCAACTAACCAGACACTCCCTAGTATGTTCTTAGAAAACCCACAAAGTTTGAATCCAAATTTCAAATTTAAAGTTCTTGCGGCCATTTCATCAAACACCTTGCAGATACAAATAAAACAAACATCAAACACTACAGTGTGCAGTAAAATTGGCCTAACTTGTTCCCTCTATAGCTCACTCTACACTCCTAGTAGATGATCAAAGTAATCTAACTAGCTTTAGCACCACTGTGAGCAAGCCTAGCCATTAATGTCAAGCAGGTCGAGCCTCACATTGCCACCCCATTGTCGACGGCAAGCTACGAGCAACACTAAGCCTAGCCAGCATGTCTAGCAAGCACCCCACCGTCCACCGCCGCCCACTGTCCCATCCCCGATCAATGCCAACCCCTGGACCACACGACACGCACATGCCAAACCTCTCTGCAACAATGCCGAGAGCGCGCCAGTGCGCCACGCTCGACCAACACCCACAGACCGCGCGCCGCCCTCGCCGCTTGCAGGGATGATCACCAGCACCCCAGTACCCCGCCAGACATGCCCGTTCGCCGCCGCGTGGATCTACGCGCGCTGTGCGACATTAAAACCGCCGTCCGAACCGCCCAGAGCATCAGCGTGTTCCGACCGATCAGCCTCGCCCCACGCCTCGCCACTGTGCCATTGAGCTTCGCCACAGAGCACAGCACCACCCCCTACCGTCGCCCATGCCAGTAGCCCTCTGTGCCGTCGACCACGACGAGCTCAGCCCACGTCCGTCGGTCCCCTTCCGCCACTATAAATAGAGACCTCCACCGCTCGTTTTCGCCACACCAGTTCACTCCCCTCTCACCCAGAACCATCCACCTCACACCCGGAGCAAGGTGAGAAGCGCATCGCCCGAATTTGGCAAGAGCCACCACTACTGGAGAAAAAGGGAGTTGTCGATTGGAGCCGCCCTAGGAGAAGTTGCCGGTACCAGGAGAACCGCCATCATCGACTTCATCGTTCGCCCCTGTCGCCGACCCTCGCCTGAGCCCCGGTGATCCTCCCACGACCCCTACTTGCCGCGTTAGGGTTCTGTCTCGTCGGCGCTGCCCGACGTGGACAATAAACCGTAGCCGTTCGATTAGAGTTAGATCGTGCGGTTCGCATTGCCCTGTACCGCTTCGCCCCTCCCCGTCTCACTACGAGTGGGGACATCCACTTAGCCAGCCCGCGTACGCGATGTGTCTAGTGGGCCGGCCCAGTAAAATATCCCGCGCGACCCAACAATTCAAATTAAGCTTTATTCATTTAATTTCAAACATAGTTCTGTACCTAGGTTCAAAAACCAACCCATCTTGATTTACTGAACCAAAATGCATGAAACCAATTTTGTTAGAAAGATACTGAAATTCTTAATCCAAGCCCGTTGGATTCAAATCATTTGGAGTTATAGATCAACCATGGTAAAAATAACAAGGCATAAGCTTTTCTGCATTCAAACTTTTTTCAAAATTCAACCATAAAAGTTTTTGAGTTGATTCCAACTCTCAAAAATCACATTTGATCATACCTTTCATAATATATAAAAACATATGTGTTTACTTGCAGAAATAATGTTCAAGTAATAAAAGAATGCCACATAGGCATTTCTAGTAACTTTATTTAATTAAAATAAAAAGGTTAAACCTTATTAAATTGTGACACCTCTTTAAATCACATTCTCATGTACTGAAATATGTGGTGATGACATGTGTCAACATGATACCATGTTTGAGTTGGATAATATTTAATCTTAAGTAGTTTTTCAATGAGTAGAAATTACTTTTCTCAAATAAAATAAATAAGACAAGTGCTTTAATCCTTGTGATAATAGTGATGATGCTAGATCATCTAGTGTGACTTTTTGTGTGATGATTAAAAAGAGTTAAGTATTGTTTGGTGATTGTGTACCTCGTATTTATTTATAGACGCTAGTAGCGACCAAGGATACAAGGAGGAAGGAGGATACTACGAGGATGAAGCCGAGGAGAACTTAAACCACTTCTCTGCTCAAGGCAAGCTAACACTTGCAAGATACCCTACTTATGCAAGCCTAATACTACTAGTTGAATTAGCAAGCTTTTAACTTAGCAAGATAACCCTTGCAAATTATGCAAGCCAATACTTGCTTGTTACTATGCCAACTATATGCCTTAAGCATATGTGATCATACCCAATTGATAACCCAATCCTACTTTTACTTGCAAGCTTAATACTTTATTTTCTTTATCAAAGCTTCTTCTTAGAGTTTACATGGTGACATGTAGATTCTAGAAAGGTAACTAAAGGTAGCATAAAGAGCATAAATTTGGCCTAAGTTAGATTATCTTGATGTCATTCTAAGGCATGAGATTTAACTTAGCAAATCCCCACTTGTTTATCACCCCTCATTAGTACTTACCACCACTTGTAGATGCTAGTGCTAAGTATAAAACTTGATAAACTTTAGATGGGAATACTTGGTGAAAATGGTTATGAAAACCTTAGAATGATGAGTCATTCTACTGAAATGTTTTGACATGTGTTTCCGAACACCAGATGATTTTGATGATGAAAATGTTGAGGCATGAGCCTTAGCCCTTTTTAAAATTGATGGTTGTCTGGATGCGATACCATTCCAATTTTATCGTACAACCACAATACCCGAAATTTGGGTAGGGCTTGACTGGAAATTTATATACCTTAGGATGGGTTCCCTCGCGGCCAAGGTCTGAGATGAGGCTACCTTCTGAAGATTGTCCACCTGTGTAGTACCCAAGATGACATTTGGTCATGGTTGGGAGGCCAAACTCACAAGAGAGGTGCCTATACTAGGGCGTGTAATTGAAAGGTTAGGATTGATTATCCGCATACTGAGTATGGTGAATTTAGGATTGTTCCTGACGGATGTATCGAATGTTGTGGTGAAAGTGTACAATCTCTACAGAGTGTCAAACTATTCGAATAGCCGCATCTGCTGTTATGGACAGTTGGAGTGGCCATACTGTTCCCCCGTCATATGTTTTCAAAATGACTTGTGAAATAAATTATGACTTTGACTTGACCACAACAGAGTTGTGATATGAAATTCAAATTCCCACTTAGGTGTTATAAAACTTTCAACTAGTTTTCTTTGCTTCTGAACTTAGTAGAGGTAAATCTGGCTTTTTGCAAAACAACTTTAGAGCTTGGTATCCTACTACAAACCCCCCCCCCCCCCCTTAACTTGTTAGTATTAGTTTGCGAGTACTTAAAGAGTACTCATGGCTTTGTCCCTATCTATTCCTGTGGCCGGACTATGAAGAGGAGTATCAGGATGATGGACCACAGGAAGGTTACGACAACAAGGATCATCTCCCATCGTCAGCATTGCCTGTGTCCCCTAAGATGGAGCTTCGCCTACGCTATCGTTACTATTACATTATTCCGCTGCTTGAGTTGTATTAAGAACTGGATCATGAGATCCTTATTTGAGTAAGACCTTATGTATGGTTTGTAATGGATGACGTACTGTGATATCCAAATCTGTTATGTCTCGCAAAAATGGTAATCCTGGGATTGCGATGTATGGCATAACAGGCATCTGGGATTAAAAAATTCCGGGTGTTGACAGAGCTTTAGCCATCTGGGTTGTGGCGCTCTCTTGTGTTGCCTGCTCGACGCCAACGGCAAACTCCGCGGAGGCGGCTGAGTCCACTTCTGTGACAGAAGGGCCAGATGCATCTTTCTCTTGAGAGCTTGTCGGAGTTGGTATGGGCTTGACGTTGGGTGTAGCAGGGGCGATGGCGGGAGATGCGTGGTGGACGTCACGGTGCAACATATCCTTGATATTTCTAGAAGCCCCGAAAGTTTTGGAGGTCTTCTTCAAACTGGTGGTGGCTTTCTTCCTGAAATGTGCAAAAAGTATAAGTACAGGAGCAAGACAAACAATGGACAATGTTGGAGAGAAAGAAGCTTACACAACAGGGGGTCCTTTGGCAAAGGGGATCCCGGTAATTCTTCTTTTCTCCGCCTCCAAGGTAGCAGTGGACTTCTTGGAGGCTCCACCCTCCGTATTCTTTCTCTTGCCTCCGTCGGCAGAGTCAGAGGTGGAGCTCTTCTGCTTCCACGCCAACGGGACCTCGTCGTCGGACACGACTGTGACTTCCTTCATCTTTGGATCGTAGATTTGGACAGCCATGCTATCCTGCTCTAGATCGCTGAGCTGTTAAGTGAAATCCGCCGTGTTAGATGAGAAGGTAAAGGCTAGACGGAAGAACTGGAGTAGGTGATGGTGAAGCCACGCTTCCTATACTTCACCTTGACGATGTCCTTGAGGCGGAGCTTGAAGGAGTCGCTCGAGAAGTTGTCCTTAGAGATTCGGAGTCTATACTTCCTCTTGTTAGTATACTCGTGCATCAACTTCAAGCGGTGCTGCAGAGGTTGGATCCGCCTGACGAACCAGCACATGGCTAGGTCTAATCCGGTCAGACTCGTCTCTACTAACCACTTTATCCTCCTTATAGCGCGGGAAGCGTCGATGTCGGAGGGAAGGGAGGCCTAGGATCTCCATGTCGAGGCTTCGGTGGTTGCTCCCTCGACGAAGTCCGGGTACGTCACTTCTCGGCCAGCCAGAGGGATATTTGGGCCGTAGAAGTATGTCCGCTGCCAGTTCTTACAGGACTCGTGGCCGACGATGTCGGGGAAGCGCCGGCCAGGCCGGATCTTAAAACTAATTGTGCCACAATTCCTGAGCTCGTGCTTGCTGGCTCCTGCTTCGCGCTTGACGGTGAAGAAACAGATGTAGAGATCTAGCCTAGGCCTAATCCCTAAACAACCCTCGCAAAGCATCGCGTAATTGCTAAGCGCTAAGATGCTATTAGAGGATCGGTTATGAGGCTGTACTCGGTACTGGTTGAGGACAGGAAGGAAAAAGTTGGAGATGGGCAGGGAGACGCCGCGTACCATTTGAGCTTTGAGGTACACCTTTTCTCCGGCTTGGGGAGAAGGTGTAACCTCGCCGTCCGGCGCCGCCCGCCAGGCGAGCCCCTCCGTCACGGGGAGGTAGCCCTCAATGATCAATTCCTTGATATCACGGTCAGTAATATCCAAACCGCGCCAGTCGCCCTTGTGGGAGTCATACTCCTCCTCCAGCAACTCCAGCGCCGCTGGGTTATGGTCGCCGCCGGTGGTCTCAACCACCGCGGACTTGGGGATCAACAGGCCCTCTAGGGCAAGACGACGGAGCTCGCCGTCTTCGCTGCAGAATCGCCTAACACCGCCATGGAAGGAGCCGAACCACTGCTGGCCATTGGGAGGTTACAGTGGTGATTGGGGAAGGTCGAAAGGGCTAGGGTTTTTCCGTAGATTGCGCGGAGAGCTCGAGGAGGCGCTCACTGGAGGAAGAAGACGATGCGGAGGAGAATGAGGTGAAAAGTAAAATTTCCATCGCCGTTATAATTTATAACCTCCGGCATCAAGATTCGTGTGGAATGATCAAACAGTTGACGCATGGACGACGTGTGCGGGCACGTGCGTGGAAATTCCTCCACGTTGCCAACCGTCGCTGCCAATGGTTCGTATCGCTCGCGCGGGAAAATCGGACATGATTGCGTTTTCTGCATGTGTGAGTTACGAGGCGTTGCTAACCTATGTCTATGTCGCCCTAGCTGACACGATCATGTGAACCATCACATCGGAAGATTCTGTCATGGACGGATCCAATCCGGCTACGGAAGAGTATGATAGAAGATTCAGCAATTCTCCGACTTACAAGTTGAAGATGGAGAAAACCTTGTAGGGTTCTCTGGGAGGACTACAAGATATTGCTTGACGATTTGCCGACATCCATCTAGACGGAGCATTCCACCTGAAGAGGCAAGACGACGCAAGGTCTCGGAGTTCTCCGGGGGCTACTGTTGGGGATATGCTATATGGGTATCCTCATAGCATGTCTCTTATGTGACTAACCCAGGTGGCCCATAGTTGGTAACCTGGCCCATGGCCTGCTGGGCGGCCTAGTTATATGGATCCAGAAGGGAGGCCCATGCCGGATAAAGGAAGGCTACGCAGGAGTCACCGACATACCCGGAGCCTTGGAGTTCAAGACACGCTAGACTAGTAGTAGGCGGTGTAGGACTCTATAACCTGTCCGGCAAGGACTTTGCCTGTAACCCTAGGACCTAGCGACTATATAAGTCGGGCCTATGGGAGCCTTTAGGGCATCAATTAACTCATACCTCGCATAGCAAACCAATCCCTGTTACTCGGCGTATTGCCATTATAGTGATTTATAGCAGCAGTAGGATTCCACCACCGTCGTGGGATCTGAACTTGGGTAAGCTGTGTTACCTCATACCCGTCAACCGTCCGCCTTCCCCCACGTCTCTAAACACGCACTGTGAGGATCCCTCCATGGCGTGCTCATCGTAAATACCACGACACTCCAATGGTGGCAAATCAAGCATTTCATAATTTTTTCTAAGCATAATAGAGACACTAGAACCAAGGTCACATAAAGCTTTGAGATCGAAATCATTCACTTTTATATTAATGATGAGTTCCCAACCATCTTCTAATTTCCTAGGAATAGAAGCTTTATGTTTTAGTTTTTCTTCCTTAATTTTCGTGAGAACATCTGTAATGTGTTTTGTAAAATCCACGTTCATAGCACTAGCATTAGGACTTCTAGAAAGCTTTTGTAGGAACATAATCACTTCAGAAATACTACAACCATCAATATCAAAATCAAAATTAGCATCCAAGGTAGTAGAATCATTGTTTCCCATATTTTGAAGAATTTCAGCATTTTTATTGGGAAAAGGAATGGGTACTTTAGGTGGTTTGGTAGCATCAACATTACTAGTAGTGGTAATAGTACATATGCTACTATTTATAGCAATTTTCTTTCCCACTTAGCATGTAATTCAGCTAACAGTCTAACATTTTCATCAATTCTAACTTGTATGGAATTAGTAGCAGCAAAGGGATTTTCCACAGTTTCAGGTTTAGAAGCCATTTTATTAATCAAAGAAGATTGTGCTTCAGACAAAGATGAAATGTTTTTTTCAGCATTTGAAATCTTTTCCTCAACAGTTTTATTTAAGGTAGTTTGTTTACTGATAAAATCCTTAAGCATGACTTCAAGTTTAGAGGGTGCACTTCTATTGTTGTTACTTCTATTGTTTTTGTAGGAATTTCCATAAGCATTACCATTATTGGGAGGATAAGGCCTATAATTATTATTACCAAAATTATTCCTATAGGCATTGTTGCTAAAATTGTTATTTCTAATGAAGTTCACATCCACTTGCTCTTAGGCAACCAAGGAGGCTAAAGGAACATTATTTGGATCAATATGAGCTTTCCCATAGTAACATCAATTTTATCACTCAAGGAGGAGGTTTCTTCAACAGAATTTACCTTCTTACCTAGTGGAGCTCTCTCGGTGTGCCATTCAGAATAGATAACCATCATATTATCATGGAGCTTTGTTGCAGCACCCAAAGTAATGGTCATAAAGGTACCTCCAGCAGCAGAATCCAACATATTTCTTGAAGAAAAATTCAATCCTGCATAAAAAGTTTGGATAATCATCCAATCAGTCAGTCCATGAGTGGGACAATTCGTTACCAAAGTTTTCATTCTTTCCCAAGCTTGAGCAACATGTTCATTATCAAAAAAATTAAATTTCAGTATTTCACTTCTCATACATATAATCTCAGAGGAGAATAATATTTTCCAATAAAAGCATCTTTGCACTTAATCCAATAATCAATACTATTTCTAGGAAAAATAGCAACCATTCTTTAGCTTTTGCTCTCAAAGAGAAAGGAAAAATATTAAACTTAATAATATCTCCATCTACATCCTTATATTTTTGCATCTCACAAAGTTCAACAAAATCATTAAGGTTAGTAGCAGCATCATTAGAACTAGCACCAGAAAATTTCTCTTTCATAAAAATATTCAGCAAAGCAGGTTTAATTTCAAAGAAAGTAGTTTCAGTAACAGGTGGAGCAATAGGTGTACACCTAAAATCATTGTTGTTTGTGCTAGTGAAGTCACACAACTTGGTGTTTTCAGGAGTGTTCATTTTTGCAAGAGTAAAGCAAGCCAACAGAAGTAGTAACTAATTTTTTTGTGTTTTTTGATAAAGAGAAACAAAACAGTACAACTAATTTTTTTGTGTTTTTGATAAAAAGAAGCAAGCAAAACAAAGCAAAAGAAACAAAACAAAACAAAAACTAAGTAAAGAGATTGGTTGTGAGAGACTCCCCTTGCAAGAATCTTATTTCTCCTTGAAAATTGATTGGCGAGGAGGAAGAGATTAAGCAGTCTTATCTCCCCGGCAACGGCGCAAGAAATTCTTGATGTGCGCTCTTGACGTGCGAGCTCGTTGGGAACCCCGAGAGGAAGGTATGATGAGCACATCGGGAAGTTTTCCCCGAGTTATGAAACCAAGGTTATCGAACCAGTAGGAGTAACGAAACAACTCCAAGGTGTTGCTAGCAACTTGTAACCTGCACAACACAAAACAAAGGATTAAACATATAGTGTGGAAGATAATAGTTGCTTGTAGAAAGTAGACGGCAAACAGTGGATGGTATATCAATGATAAAGTTTGGACCTGGGTCCACAGTTCACTAAAGGTGTCCTCCATAAGATAGATAGCATGTTGTGTGAACAAATTACAACAGGGCAATTGACAAATTGAGAAGGAATAACAATGCAAATACTAGACATCTTGAAAAATATGAGATTTGATTGGGCATTACAACATAATACATAGACCGTAATCCAACTGCATCTATGACTAATAATCCACCTTTAGGTTATCATCCGAACCCCCTCCCTTATTAAGTTGCAAGCAACGGATAATTGCATTAAGCAAAGTGTGTAAAGTAAACAATACAATTGCCCCATGGACAAAGGATTGTTGTTTTCTCCCTAGTAGCAATAGCACATATACAACCTTAGAGATCATAAATACTCCCTCTTGGAGTTACAAGCATCTACTTGGCCTAGATAGCTGCTAGCAGTGGGGAGCATTAAAGATCACCAATAACACAGACATGATAGAATCAATAATCAATCTGACATAGTATCTCAATATCCATCGGATCCCTGCAAAAACAACATGTATAATTACAAATAGATGATCTTGATCATGAACAGAGCTCACAAGATTTAAACATGCTAGCACAAATGAGGAGAAACAACCATCTAGCTACTGTATAGTCCCATAGTCCAAGGGTGAAATCCTCATGCATCATACCGGAGGCCGGCATGGTGATGAAGAAGGTATCCAGGATGATCTCTCCCCTCCGGCAGGGTGCCGGGAAGAGCTTCGGATCTCCCCCCCCTGATCTACGGACGATGGTGGCGGCTACGAAGTGTTCACGGAGATCTGATCGGGTACTTAGGGTTTCTTCATCGGGGTGCTTTTATAGGTGAAGGGGCAAGGTCGGTGGGCTCCCGAGGGGCCCACAACTAGGGATGGCGTGCCCCCTGGCCGTGCCGCCACAGGGTTTGGACACCTCGTGGCCCCACTTCGGCTGCCCTCCGTACTCTATGTTCCTTCTGGTAAAATATTGACTGGCTTTTGTCCTGTCCAATTCTGAGAATATTTCTTTACTATCTTTTCTGAAACAAAAAATAGCAGAAAACAGGCAACTGGCACTGCGACATCTTGTTAATAGGTTAGTTCCAGTAAATGTATAAAAATCCCTCAATGTATAGACAAAACATAAGAAAGTTGATACTAAACAAGCATGGAGCATAAAAAATTATAGATACGTTTATGATGTATCAGTGCCAAGGTCAACAAACTCTCGCGTCCATGCCTTGCCACGGCCGACCTTACCGCGGGGTAATCTGGGTGCACGCCATCAGTGGCAAAGACGATCCATCCTACGCACCGTCGGCGGCCACACCGCGGCGAGTGCATCCATCTACACTCAGCTTGTTGGAGTGTTCGACAGCTAGAGCCGAGGACAGGCAACAACTCAGCGCTAGAATTCAGGTTCAGATTCACAGGGAACTACGATACTTGCCACGAGAAGATGGAGTTCACCTTTGAAGATATTGTTGTGGCGGCATGGCTGTTCGGACAGAACCGGGACTGGTTCAAGCGCATCAACTAGTGCATGAACATTGCAGATCTCTTAAATTTTGGCGGGAACTAAAAAGATCAGTTGTGTTGAACGATCCCTAAACTTATGTCCTCTCTAGGCAAGTGGCTAGCCAACTTTTATGGTGGATATCGAGAGTTTCTTTAGTGTAGAACAGTTAAGTTCAGACTAACTCTATAGAATGCCTTTTGTAGAGGCAATAACCCCCTTTTGTGTATCTATCCCATACTATAATATGGAATTAGTTCGGAAGTAACCAAATACTATCAAGATGTATCTATTTATTCAATTACTACCAGCGGTTGAATTCAGTTTACTTTCATACGTATCCGAGGCAGTCAAGATTCAGACATCATTTTATGAACTGATCTTGGATGGTTTATTCAAGCAAGTTCCATACAGAATAATGCACCAGCTCGAAAAAATCTATGTAAAAATTGATCGAGGCATACAAAGGCACAACATTTCGTGCCTTCGGATTGCTCACCAGCAGCATTTTCCCAGCAATGGTGACATTGATCATTGCTAGCCCACCCTCTTTTCAGGAGACTAACCTTGGTTATTCACACAAATTAATAAGCTACACATACTACAAATTCATTAGCCACACAAACTACAAATCATTAGCTACACGCACTACGAATTTAGTAGCCACACAAACTACATATCATTAGCCACACATACTACAAATTCAGTAGCCACATATTACAAGTTCAGCAGCCACACATACTACAGCAGTTCAAACTATTACATAAGGCATACTACGTGCTCGAATCTCAAGTTAGCAATCTTTCAGATTCACTAAACCTTTATCTTCACTCGAGAGAAATCAGAACCACAAGCCTATCCAGGACCGTTCCCCCCACCAAAACCGTTCGCTCTATCGCGGAACGGTGGTGGTCCTATGCCATCTATCCTTCTAGGCCAAATCTGCAGGCGACGAGGAAGCTTTCTGGCTGCCTCGTCGAGGTCCTGAATGCCATGTACCGGATCTAGAAGCTACTGCAGGTGGATGATCACCAGGTGCTTCCAGCAAAGTTGTCCTCTTGCCCTGCATGGAAACTCCACCTCATATATCTTAGGAAGGTGTATGGATCTTTCAGCCATTCCTTTACCTCGATGATGCATCTGTCGCTCGGTGGCATAATCTCCACCAGCTCGCCGCCAAAGCTATCGACGACCTGCTTGAGGGCTTCCGGTTCCCAAGCATGCAAAGGGAGCCCGTCAAAGCCGAGTTTAGAGAAGAAACTAAGCTTCCCCAAGCGATCGTCCCACCCATTTGTGCGATGCCAACGCATGAAGCTCATTTTCTCCCCACAGCACTCTAAAGAATGGGAAGAATGCAGAACGCGCTCGCTGTCTAAGCCATGGTCGAACCGGACGAAGAAATCGAATGGCAGCGCGCATACCTCAATATTGACAACTTTTCGTCTGATGCCAAAACAAGACCTGAAAGACGACAGCAAGTCTGCCGGCGACACGGCGGGACGCGTGCCCAGCATGGTGGGACGTGTGCCCAACACGGTGGCCATGAGAGTATTGTCGTCAAAATCCTCTGCCAGGGCTACCATGCCTGGGGTGCGCGACAACACGCAACCTCCCAGGGCCGGTCGCCCGTCCGGATTTCCTGGCCGGACGCGCTCCACCGTGCGAGAAGGTCTTGGCAGCGGCGAGAGGCTAGGCTGGGGATGTGAAGCTCCGTCATGCCGACTAGGAAAACGAGGCGAGGGCGACGACCGCGATCTTCGATTAAGGGCGTGGGAGGTTGACCGTCCATGGCGGGGAAGCAAGGAGAGCAACAGCAAGCTCCAATCTAGAGACCAATAGCCGGTGCTAAGCAAGGTAATGGAGAGGGGAATAATAAGGGAGAAGAGTAGAGCATAGAAGAAGATCTAGTCCTCACAGGGGTAAACCAGTCCACGATCACAAATGATAACAGGAAATACTGACAGGGCTGGGCAAGAAGAGTTGACCTAATGGCGCGATTTGAGTTCAACCATTTATTGACTGGTTCAAATGATCGTTTGTCCGTTAGATTTGTATTTACCCATATTTGGCCCCTCTCAAGAATTGGCGAAGTTACTATAGCCCTTCCGCGAGATTACACGCAACTCGGACCCCGTGTTGCCTTGGCGTTTGAACTTCCGCGGCACATATTAAAATTATCCTTTACTCATACCGTGATATGACATCCCTTGTGACCTAGTCACATGCTTGCAAGCCAATTGCATGGCATTCCACCAAGAGGGACCAGAGTATATCTATCTTTCATTTGGATGTACAAATCCCATTCTTGATCCATGCACTTTAACTCATACTTTAAGTATACCCAATGGCACCTTTATAACCACCCTATTATGAAGTGGCATTTGATGTCATCAATGAACTCATCCGGTGTTGGTGATTAACATGATGTCATTGTTGCAGGATTAGGTTACTATGTTTTTGAAAGCATGTAGCAAAACGGAATTAATGACTTGATCTTATGCAATGCTTACTATGGATGTATGTCCATCACATCATTCCCCTAATGATATGATCTTGTTATTAATAACATCCAATGTTCATGGTCAGCAAACCACGATCATCTATTAATCAACAAGCTATCTTAACAAGAAGCTTACTATGGACCCTTTTATGTTTACAAAACATACAAGTATCAATGTTTCCTATTAAAACAATAATAGCATGAGATGCAAACATTTATCATGAACACAAATATATAATAATAACCACTTTATTATTGCCTCTTGGGTATATCTCCAACATCAGCCTAAATATTTGCCCTCCACAATATCTCTATGTACATGTCGTGCTGTAGCCAGCAGGCTACTCCCCGAACGGTCCTCCTCGCGAAAGTGAGCCACTTGATACGGAATGAGGAGGCGGTTAGAGCCGGTTACATCCGGAACAAGGGATTTGCTTCCCCCCATAGGAGCCCGGCGATACAGCCTCATCGAGGTAGCAGATGGGAGCCACGATGGAAAAGAGCCCTGGGTGCGGATGGCACCTAGGGGCTTCTAATTATCCTCAATCCCCCACTCATTGCATTCCAGGAGAGACGCTATTAGGGCATCTCAGTCAGTATTCACCGAGAGCGATAGTACCCCGGGAGGATGCCTGTTTGACCCTCCTCCCCCGCAAATGAGCCTTGTCTTCTTGTTTGTTAGATGTATATATATGTATATTGAATTTCCTCCATATGTTAGGGGGCTTCCTGCATATTTGCCCTGTACCTGTACTATATATTGTGGCCTTTGGCCCCCAGAGGAATATAACTTGTCTATTCGTAACATGGTATCGGAGCAACTGATGAAGATCCAGAAGGAGCCGACTGCCCACGAGTCTGGTGCTGCTGACTTAAACTGTGATCCCGTGTATAACAAGTGGCCCAAGTGTGGCCATCCTTGTTACAGTAAGAGCAGTGACGAAGAGAACCACGGCGACCCTGACCATGAGCCTGCTGGTGCTGACTTTGTCCCTAAAGCTGCTGATGCTGACTCTAACCCTAAAACTGCTGCTGCTGACTCTGACCCTGGCCTGGAGTAGTGGGTAGTATCGGCGGCGGCACAGAGGACCGCGGCTGAGTCAAGGGAGCAGACGGCATAGGACGGCCACGAGTAGCAAGCACAGATGGAACCGCAATAAGACCAGCACCACGGAGACGGGTCTCCTCAGCCCGAAGCTCAGACAACACCTCAGAGAGGGGAACACGACCACGAGCATTCAGCTGAGCACGCCGGGGCTCAAACTCCTGGCGGAGCCGAGAGAAAAACTCATAGATGCGGTGAAACTCCAAATCCGAGCGCACAATCTGGCAGCACGAGCATGTGCCACAAACAGCAGTACGAAGATAATCAAGCTGACGCCAGATAGCAGCACTCTGAGTATAGAACTCATCAATAGTAGAATCACTCTGCTGGAGAGCATGATCCTGGCGAACCACAAACACGTAAAGAGCATCCCTAGACGGCTGATAGTGCTGACAAAGATGGGCCCACTGAGCGGCAACAGTAGGAAGACTCATGAACTCAACAGCATACTGGGGAAAAACACTAGAGGTGAGAATAGCAGCAGCACGAGCATCCTCATCGACCCACTGAGTGTAAGCAGTCAGAGCGTGTCGATAGGCCTCGAGATCAGAAGAGTATTGCTTGAACTTTAGATCATAAGCAGCAACAATGCTATCATCAGCACTCTGAGCAACATCCTTGGCCTCCTGAGAAGCATCAGCACCGAGAACAATCGGTGTCGGCGAAAGAGGAGCCACAGGAGCAGGGGGGCACGGCGGACACGAGACCTCGTCGGAGAGCACACCCCAAAGACGGAGACCGCGCATGTGAACGCGCATAAAGGCAGCAAAATCAGGATAATTCGCACCATCAAAGATCACCGGGCAGCGAGGAATCGCAACATAACCCGATGAAGACGACATAGCTCTCTCTCTCTCTCTCTCTTTTTTTCTCTCTCTTTTTTTTGGAACAGATTAGATCAGATCTGGAACCGATCGGTGCTGATGCAGGCTGACGTCAGCAGGCAGAAGCACGGGCGGGCGCGTGGAGAGAAGCCTGCGCGTGGGCGTCCGCGCGTGGACCGAGGCGGGCACAGGAGAATCACGGGCGAGGCGGGCCAGACGCGCCAACGCGTGCAGAGAAAGTGGCGGGGCCGTCGGTTGGTGGCTGGCAGACGCGTGTCCGCGCGCGTGCGGATGGTACTGCGGTGAGTGGCGGGGCCCGATCAACACGACCAGCCAGCAGATGGCGATTGCAGGAGGGCCCGGCCAATCAGTGATGGCGGGCGGCAGGGGTCAATGACCGCGTGTGGACGGGCGGGCGGTGTAGGCGTGTATGTGTGTAGATCCAGAGGACGGCTGGGATCTGGGAGGAGTACCACGGCGAGAGAACTTCGATGCAAGCGTGGCCAGAACGGGAACCGGCGGTGGCCGGGGCGAGCTGACGGTGGCGGCGATTACGAGCAGAGTACCGGTGGCCACAGGAACCCTAAAACCGGCTCTGATACCATGTCAGGGCTGTAGGTTGGGTAAACAGATTCAGCTTCCCTATCCTACTAGCGCGTTTGTATCTCAGCGACCTTTTGATTTAGTTCATTCAGATGTATGGGGTCCGGCTCCTTTCGCTTCGAAAGGAGGCCATCGCTACTATATTTTATTCATTGATGATTTTTCTCGGTACACTTGGTTGTATTTTAAGCGCTCTCGTAGTGAGGTGCCATCCATATATCAGCGTTTTGCGGCCATGGTACGTACTCAATATTCTACTCCCATTTGTGTGTTTCGTGCTGATTCTGCTGCTGAGTATATCTTCCAGATGTTGCGAGGTGTTCTTGCTGAGCAGGGCACTCTTGCTCAGTTCTCCTGTCCTGGCGCCCATGCCCATATTGGCGTTGCCGAGCGTAAGCATCGTCATCTTCTTGATACCACTCGTGCCATGATGATTGCTTCTTCTCTTCCGCCGCATTTCTGGGTTGAGGCTGTTGCTACGTCCGTTTACCTCATCAATATTCAGCCCTCTGCCGCTCTGCAGGGTGGTATCCGTTTTGAGCGCCTATCTGGACAGTCTCTAGACTACTCCAAGCTTCGCTTGTTTGGTTGTGTTTGCTATGTTCTTCTTGTTCCTCGCGAACGCACCAAACTGACCGCTCAATCTGTTGAGTGTGTTTTTCTTGGATACAGTAATGAGCAAAAGGGCTATCGCTGTTGGGACCCCGTTGATCGTCGGATGCGTATCTCTCATGATGTTACTTTTGATGAGACGCGCCCTTTCTATCCTCGTCCCAGCGCTGGTACCTACCCGGTGGAAGATATCTCTTTTCTTCTCTTTCCTGACACACCTCCTTCTCCTCCTAATGTGTCTTCTTCAGGATCTCCTCCCCCGGGTGTCTCTTTCTCGTCACTGTCCTCCTTTGCTCCGTCTAGTTCTCCTCGTTCTCCGGAGTCTTCTTCTGCTATTCCTTCTTCTTCATTGTCGTCTCCTGAGTCATCTTCCGCTGATGAGCTTCCCTCTACTCGTCCTGTTCCTCAGCGTCGTGCCCCCAACCGTTACTCTCCTAGTCAGTATGGTCTTTTTGTTTCCTCCGAGCCGACTTCTTATCGGGATGCTAAGCATCATCCTGAATGACAGCTGGCCATGGCTGAGGAGCTTGCTGCGCTTGAGCGCACTGGCACCTGGGATCTTGTTTCTCCCCCTCCTGGTGTTCGTCCTATCACGTGTAAGTGGGTCTATAAGATTAAGACCCGCTCTGATGGATCTCTTGAGCGCTATAAAACGCGTCTTGTGGCTCGTGGTTTTCAGCAGGAGCATGGTCGTGACTATGATGAGACCTTTGCTCCTGTGGCTCATATGACCACTACGCTTCTGTTCGTCACTGGTCTGTGTCCCAGCTTGATGTTCAGAATGACTTTCTCAATGGTGAGTTGCATGAGGAGGTTTATATGCAGCCTCCTCCTGGGTATTCTTTGCCCGAGGGGATGGTTTGTCGTCTTCGCTGTTCTCTCTATGGCCTCAAACAGGCCCCTCGTGCCTGTTTTGAGTGCATTGCTTCTGTAGTGACTGCTGCTGGTTTCTCTCCTAGTGCTCATGATCCAGCGCTGTTTGTTCACATTTCGCCTCGTGGACGCACTCTTCTTCTTCTCTATGTTGATGATATGATCATTACTGGTGATGATTCTGAGTATATTGCCTTTGTTAAGGCTCGTCTTCATGATTAGTTTCTTATGACCGATCTTGGTCCTCTTCGATACTTCCTTGGGATTGAGGTTTCCTCCACTTCCGATGGCTTTTACATCTCCCAGGAAAAGTATATTCAGGATCTTCTTGCTCGTGCTGCTCTTGGGGATGAGTGCATTGTTGAGACTCCTATGGAGCTTAATGTTAAGCTTCAACCTAATGATGGTGATCCTCTTCCTGATCCGACGCGTTATCGACATCTTGTTGGGAGTCTTGTTTATCTTGCTGTCACTCGTCCTGGCATCTCTTATCCTGTTCATATTGCGAGTCTATTTGTTTCTGCTCCTACCACTGTTCACTATAGTCATCTTCTATGTGTTCTTCGTTATCTTCGTGGTACGATCACTCGTCGCCTTTTCTTTCCTCGTTCCAGCTCCCTCCAGCTCCAGTGCTATTCGGACGCTACGTGGGCGAGTGATCCTTCGGATCGTCGTTCACTTTCTGCTTACTTTGTGTTTCTTGGTGGTTCGCTCATTGCTTCGAAGACGAAGAAACAGACAACGGTTTCCCGTTCCTGTGTTGAGGCTGAGTTGCGTGCTATGGCCATGTTGACTGCTGAGGTGACCTGGTTACGGTGGTTACTTGAGGATTTTGGGGTCTCTATTACCACACCCAGTCTGGTTTTGTCTAACAGTACAAGTACTATTAGTGTTGCACGTGATCCGGTCAAGCATGAGTTTACCAAGCATGTTGGTGTTGATTCTTTCTATACACGTGCTCAGGTGCAGGCTCAGGTTGTTGCACTTCAGTATGTGCCTTCAGATTTACAGTTGGCAGAGTTCTTCACGAAGGCATAGACCAGAGCGCATGATTTCTTACTCTACAAACTCAGTGTTGTGGATCCACCATGAGTTTGAGGGGGGGTGTTAGATGTATATATCTGTATATTGTATTTCCCCCATATGTTAGGGACTTCCTGCATATTTTCCATGTACCTGTACTATATATTGTGGCCTTTGGGCCTAAAGGAATATAACTTATCTATTCCTAACAGTGTTCAGCATGACAGGGTCCATCGGCCGTCAGGACAAAGAAAAGTCTCGTCTCCAGGACCTTCCTACACACACATCGCATGGAGAAGAAGGTTTAGTGGAGCTATGTGCTCTAGAAGATAGTTTGTCACTACTTGGCAAACTATTACCCCTAGCCGCAGAGGAGCTCGATCAGATTGAGAATCAGAGCTAGGTCGTTGTCACGGGAGTCGAGCGCCTCCTAGGTGGAGTTTGCTATAGCAGGAGCCGCCGAATATTCTTGTTGGTATAGTAGCTTGGGGAAACAAACGAAGCACCAGTTGCGGCGCCAGTCCTCCCAGCTGTCCTAGAATTCATCGAGGAGGTACTCGTCGGCAAGCCCTTGCCGCAAGTGGAACTACACTTCACTGGAGACAACCGTGGCGGCCACCACCCTTGGCACGAACAAATGACAGAACAATTCGAGCGATGGCATGACTCAGAAAAACTCTCCCAGGAAAAGTATATTCAAGATCTTCTTGCTCGTGCTGCTCTTGGGGATGAGTGCATTGTTGAGACTCCTATGGATCTTAATGTTAAGCTTCAACCTAATGATGGTGATCCTCTTCCTGATCCGACGCGTTATCGACATCTTGTTGGGAGTCTTGTTTATCTTGATGTCACTCGTCCTGACATCTCTTATCATGTTCATATTGCGAGTCAGTTTGTTTCTGCTCCTACCACTGTTCACTATAGTCATCTTCTCTGTGTTCTTCGTTATCTTCGTGGTACGATCACTCGTCGCCTTTTCTTTCCTCGTTCCAGCTCCCTCCAGTTCCAGTGCTATTCGGATGCTACGTGGGCTAGTGATCCTTCAGATCGTCGTTCACTTTCTGCTTACTCTGTGTTTCTTGGTGGTTCGCTCATTGCGTGGAAGACGAAGAAACAGACAGCGGTTTCCCGTTCGAGTGTTGAGGCTGAGTTGCGTGCTATGGCCATGTTGACTGCTGAGGTGACCTGGTTACGGTGGTTACTTGAGGATTTTGGGGTCTCTAATACCAGACCCAGTCTGGTTTTGTCTAACAGTACAAGTACTATTAGTGTTGCACGTGATCCGGTCAAGCATGAGTTTACCAAGCATATTGGTGTTGATGTTTTCTATACACGTGCTCAGGTGCAGGCTCAGGTTGTTGCGCTTCAGTATGTGCCTTCAGATTTACAGTTGGCGGATTTCTTCACGAAGGCATAGACCAGAGCGCATGATTTCTTACTCTCCAAACTCAGTGTTGTGGATCCACCATGAGTTTGAGTTTGAGGGGGGGGGGGGGGGGGGGGGTGTTAGATGTATATATCTATATATTGTATTTCCCCCATATGTTAGGGGCTTCTTGCATATTTGCCATGTATCTGTACTATATATTGTGGCCTTTGGGCTTAAAGGAATATAACTTATCTATTCCTAACAGTGTTCAGCATGACAGGGTCCATCGGCCCGTCAGGACAAAGACAAGTCTCGTCTCCAGGACCTTCCTACACACACATCGCATGGAGAAGAATGTTTAGTGGAGCTATGTGCTCTAGAAGATAGTTTGTCACTACTTGGAAAACTATTTCCCCTAGCCGCAGAGGAGCTCGATCAGATTGAGAACCAGAGCTAGGTCGTTGTCACGGGAGTCGAGCGCCTCCTAGGTGGAGTTTGCTATAGCAGGAGCCGCCGAATCTTCTTGTTGGTATAGTAGCTTGGGGAAACAAACGAAGCACCAGTTGCGGCGCCAGTCCTCCCAGCTGTCCTAGAATTCATCGAGGAGGTACTCGTCGGCAAGCCCTTGCCGCAAGTGGAACTACACTTCACTGGAGACAACCGTGGCGGCCACCACCCTTGGCACGAACAAATGACGGAACAATTCGAGCGATGGCATGACTCTGAAAAACTCTCGCGCAGATGCTGGAATGCCGCCAAGATGACCATAGCCCGAGGGTGGATCTAAGCCATGAACGTCCCGTACGCTGCCATCATTGTATGAAAGAACAGTGATAGAAGCGGGATGACACCAGGAGAAGATCTCGCCATTTGATAAGGAGCGAAGGAAGAGAGCAGAATGAAGGGAACCAATCGCTGCTTCCCTAATCCTTTCTATATAGGGATCATGGGGCGGCATGATGCAGCGATGATGCAATAACTTCTGTGTCACCTTGGGATGCGCCCATGACCGGCACGGCAGTTGAGTACACCATCGCCCATCAGTCAGAAGGCGAGGGCACGCTACGTCGAAGCGGGCCCGCTCTTGAATATAGAGCGTACACCCGGTTCAGTTGGGAACCGCGCACCTATGCCTA
Organism: Avena atlantica; assembly: GCA_910589765.1. Taxonomy (NCBI): domain Eukaryota; kingdom Viridiplantae; phylum Streptophyta; class Magnoliopsida; order Poales; family Poaceae; genus Avena; species Avena atlantica. The sequence goes on along the minus strand of OU342736.1, from coordinate 8,225,668 downwards.
TGGGCTAATTTCTGCACCATGGAGAAGGCGCGTTCACCACAGAAGCTCCAGGCAGACTCCACCGCATTCCACGAACTCACTCGTAAGATGCACGATCTCGTCACGCGGGAAGCAAGCCGCCCCTACGACCAGGAACAAGGAACCCTGGGTAGTGGAGCACAGAATAGAGCTGACAAGTGGCATTTGGTGCCCAACCTGCACGGAAAACTATGATTACTGCAGGAGCAACCCTACGCTCCTAGGGCGCAGCATTCTCAAGCCATGTAGAATCCATGCACGCCGCGCTCGGCCACATGGCGTCACGTCCCCTTGATCAAATAAACGAGGCCTTGGTCACCGGACCTGGAGGAGCATTCTTAGCATAGATCCTTACCAGGGAAGGAAGCATTGTAACTCTGGTTATCCACCAGATAGTCGATAGTTGCGGGGCGTAGGGATCCTCATATCGAGGACCTAAACCTGGGTAAAAAACATGTGTATCTCTCTATGAGTGTGTTTGTCTAGCCCTCCAATCGATCTTGTCGGACATTGCGCCCCTGGCCAAATTAACAAAGGTGATCTCCATCCCGGTGTGAAAATTTGATACACGACAACTATCACACAGTAACATGCTAATCATAAAGATTTATGTCATTTATAACAAAGGGATAAGTTGAGGCGTATGTGTCAAGATCGGGATTTGTTCTTCTGCATGACCGGAAGATGCACTGGACCCACTCGGTGAATTTTCATCCAATAAGCTACAGCGCATGACTAAGTCATGAGCATAAGATATCATGGGAACATATTAAGTAGACTTGTCGGTAACGATATTGAACAAGGTGTGTAGATACCGATGATCAGATCTTGAACAGGTTATGTATCGAAGTAACAAAAGGAATTGGACTCAATGTTTATGGTTCAAACGACAATAACATCATGAAATGCACATGGGTCATGATGGGTATATAGATCCCCCTGATGATCATTGATTAGAAAAGTGGCTCGGTCATGTCTATGATGTTTCCAAACAATACGGTAACACACTTAAGGTTCTACGATGCATTGAGATCGTTTTGGAATGATCGGGATCACCTAAAGAAAGAAGATAGAAAACCAGAAAAGTTCAAGGTAAAGTCTGAAGTAGTTTGAACTGGTCGAAAAGGACTTTTTTATTATAAAGAAATGTTAAATGTGATAAGCATATTAATTATTGTAATTAATAATAAAAATCTATTTAAAAAATTATTTGTGGGCAAATCCTCCTTTATGGGCCACTTCCCGAAGGCCCGTCGCCCTAGGAAAGGGGCCGACCAGCTTTGGCCGTGCGTGCGGGTAGGGTAGGGCCCACCCGTAAGGCACCTTCCCCCTTGGCCGCCTCCTCCTCATTTAGTCCCACCTTGCCAGCTGGCAGGTCGGAGTCCCTCCCCTCCCCTTATATAGAGGGTCCAAGGGAGATGGAAAATAACAATTAATAATTGGGAGATTCCTAAGCCATTATTCCTTAGGGATTTTCTCTCTCTCTATATCTCTCTCTGTCATTGACTCTCGTGCTTGCAATTCCAAGAACTACATACGTGGGAGAGGACACTACTTTGGCATGCCGTCGCGCAACTGGTTCCCAGTTCCAGAAGGTATACTTCCGCAATCCCGGCTGGACCTTGAATAATGGGAATCGTTGTTGAGCACAAGAAGTGTGCGGAACCACCAGGGTACTGCCACTTGTGGTGCCCGGAATGCCGTGCGAGGAGAAACCCACCTTAAGGTCCGCTACGAATACGACTATATCATTCATGTTCAATAAAAGTTAAACACTTCTTCTCTACAAGGGTATGTCGTCATCTTGTTACTGCATTAACTCATAGATAGATCTTGTCATATTGGTGTTATGCTAGCTAGGAAATTTTTGTTTTATGATGTGAACCCCTTCATATAGTCGATTAAGCCCCTGTGTTTACATTTGCGACACATACATCTTATCTGGGTCCTATTGTTCTGAATCATGCCGGTCGTTGCGCCTTTCAAATATATATCCGCGAGGCTTTCGCTCATCTTGATGACCATGATCTTCATCCCGGTATAGAGCAACATAATATTTTAGAACCAACATGCACACAGATGCATGGTCGCCTGGTTTTTTTGGCATGACCTTTGCTAAAAAAGGATATATGTCTGTGCAATAAAATTTAGTGAAACATAAATGAATCAACATTTCGAAGAACATACATACACCACTCCGGAGCAACCACAAGCTCCATCACATATACAAATATGCATACAACACTTAATAACATGCTCCCACGCAACAACAAGCTTCACATACACAAACATGCATACACCATGCCCGACGAAACCACAAGCTTCATCGCATACACAAACATGCATATGCATGTACTTCCACCAACTCACCTAGTAAATGATGGACGACGAGAAAAGCAAAGTGGCGGTTAGTAGATCTACAAGTTGGAGAGGCTTTCCTTTAGAAATGTACCAACCAAAATAGCTTTAGCAACCTAAAATGGATGAAATCATGGGCTAAATGACGTGGGGAAGAGGAGGAAGACGACCATATCTGGTCTTGTGGTAGGAGGGAGAGGGGCAAAGTGGATGGAGGTAGGTGAGCAAAGTGCACTAAATGGATGCAACTAGAATACTAGTGGCGCACCGCCATCCCATATGCCACAGGTACTCTACTTACCTATGGCACATCTCACAGAAATGCGCCAATGATAACTGAAGCCATTTCTATAAAGTTGGGCCCTCATATCCATGGCGCACCACTGAGTAATGTGCCACTAGCAGTTCACTTATCCGTGGCGCACTATAAATGGTAGTTATATATGGTGTCATTTTATCACTGGTGCACCAGCTAAGTGATGCACCACAGATAAGTAAACTACGAGTAGCTTATCTTTTGGAGGTGCACCATAGGTACTTTGAAATTTGTTAAATAAAGACTAAACCCTCTCCTCACCCCCATATCCAAATAAAAAAAGTGGTTAGTAAAAATAAGCTTTAATTAAAGAGAAGAATCATTGGATTCATGATTAAACCCCTCCTATTTCTTGTATTGTTTTTACAATTTTGGTTACATATATGTGGCACATCACCTAGTTGTTGCGCCACTAGGTGTCCGACACATGGATGGCTGTATTCCTAGCGCTGGGGGCGTCTTCTAGAAGGTATCTCCATGAGTGCTAGCTCGCCCGTGCGCCGAGGCAGGAGACCGTGTCCTCCATGCACCTGTCATATTGTTGTAACTGCATAGAGCATTTTCTTGTGTATTATTGTCAGATATTCGGGTGTTTTCATTCAGTGTACTGGTTTTGATGCCTAAACGCTGCATTGTGAGTAGTGATGTCTTCCTTGTTTTCAAGTGTGTGATACTTCGGGCTGTGGGCAAGGCCTAGGACAGCCAAAACCCCTCTTCCACAGCCCATTTTCTCATTTGTGTTTGGTTTTTGTTCAGAACGTATGTACTATGTTGAAAACTATATGTATATCAAAGAAATCCATGTATATATCCAATTTTTTGCAAAAATTCAAGGTAGGGTAGATGGCATACCATGCCAAAAGGGAAGATGCCATACCTTGCAAAAATTCCATGCATCTCAGTAAAACATGGAAACTGGGGCGGAGCATGGAATTTTTGCAAAATGGAGACAAGGTAAGACATGGAAAAAAGGAATTTTTCAAAGATAGATAGAGCAGATGCCATACCTTGTCCAAAGTTCGCCCCCGGTTATTAGTCATACATAATACTCTCTCTGTCTTAAAATAGATGTCGTGGATTTATTAAAATTTAAATGAATCTATATACTAAATAGTATCAAGATTCATCCAAATTTTCATAAATCTGCGACATCTATTTTAAGAGAGAGGGAGTAAGAGATTACAGACTCAACTAACTGAGCCACATTCCGCCTCCGTCGTGCCATCCCACGACAGCGTAGTGCTAACTAATATATTGTCGGGCGCAACTACGGCTACTACATTACATAAAGCCCAATCAGAGCAGAGCTAGGCCTAAAGATGAGCAATACTAGCTACGCTACACTACACCACATAGCATACAGGATTACAGATACAGTTGTGCGAACATACGTATACAGAGGTTGCAGAGAGACATGGACACACGTGCGGCAGCTTCTGATCATGTGCAAGCCCCATATGGATAAAAGTCACACCAAAGATCATCGTTGGAGGCAGCGTCGCCATTATCCTGTGTAAGGAAACGACATTGGTGTCAGATAAGTTGATTCAACTTAGTTGCTTACCACGAGATAATGATAAACATATATGGTCCACGAATATGAACTAAAAATCAGGCTAATGGTTCTGTTCCTTACGATGCATGATAGTACGGTAAAATGTATTCCCTCCGTCTCAAAATAGATGTCTTAAGTTTCTCAAAATTTGAATAAATCTATATGCTAAATAGTGTCTAGATTCATTCAAATTTTGACAAAACTAGACATCTATTTTAGGGCGGAGGGAGTATTAGATTGGAAGAAAACTAGCTTCCTTACCACTTTGAATTTGATCATGGAATCCAAAAGACTGTCTAAAGTACAGGTGCTAGATCTGAGGTCGCTCGGTAGTCTTGGAATGCTGGGTTCCAAGGCAATCCTTAGCGTCGAAGTATCTCCTGCGATCTTGGTGTGTGGAACAACTGGTGAGGCACCTGCACTTGTGTGCCCAAACATGCTGTAATTGGTGGACCTTTGATTGATGGAATGCTGGGCATCAAATGTGCTTGGAAGTTGAGAGGAACTCTTTGCAATCCTAGTACCGATTAAACTATTTGCACTACTTTCATTGGCCTTCAGTGTAAAACTGTTTCCACTTGCGTCGAATGTAGCACCCAATCTGGTTGCACCATAACTGTTGAATGGACCATGCACCGGAAACCTGAGAGCACTCTGCTGGGACTCCAACGGGCCAAAAGAAGAACCAACGACAGCTTCAAGTAGTTCTAGACTTGCAGAGGAAACTCTTATTGATGGCTGGATGACCATATTTGCTTGTGTGCACTCCACCACTTGATCTTGAGGCAGTAATGGGCAGCCAGTAGCCAGGCTGTTGTTCCCAGAAACGATGGTGGACAGGTCACCGCTGTCATCTGCACTCATGAACTTGTGTTGTAGTTGGACCTGCCCGAGCGATGGCACTAAACCTTGTGCTAGGTTTCCATGCTGGTTTCCCGGTAGGCTGAGACGATGATACGTATTCGCATCAGTCTGAACAGACACCGCATGTGACACAACTGCTGATTGATTCTCGTTTCTAACACTATTTAGCAATCCTTTTGCACTGAATGATGATAGAGCTGGAGGAGAGGTGATAGCTTTGTAATAACCTTGGAGTCTCAGAAATTCATTCATGCACAAAAACGGGTCTCTACCTCCCAAAGCAGCATAGATGCCAGATTGTCGTGATTTCAAAGTATCTAACCGTCGTAGGTGGAGCCTATACTTCTGGCATGTACACCAAAGCAAATGGTCAGTATTTAACCTTTCTACGCACATCAAGCACTTTGTTTATTTCAAAACGAGATATATAAATTAATGTAGAGCTGATTTTCCAGTTTAGCAAACACATTCTTGTTGAATCTAGTTAATAGCTGTAGGGAGAGCTCCTACAGAAAAAAGAAAGAAGGCCCTTTAATTCATCAACTTGCAGTGTTGTAGAGTGAAAACACCATGTTGTCCTTTCAACCTCCATCTTTCGATCGGAGATTGAAAGCACTATATATTTGTTCCACATTAATCCCCGTCGAGGCAATGATTTCTTTCATAACATGTTTAATAATGTTAGTCAGTCAGCATATCATATGACTCACTTTCAATATAAAAATTTCTCTTAGTTCTAACTTGTTCTATGCACGTACGCTACTCTGTTTTAGTACCTAGCTGTTGTCTGCCGTACAGATTTAGGATCAGCATTATGAAAACTAGACAGTAGTACAGATTTACGATCGGCATTATGAAAACTAGACAGTACGGACAACTACAATATAGTAAGCAAAGTGTCTTGCCTGTAGGTGACTTGCAACATTTTCCCTAGTGAGGTTCTTAACATCCATGAGCTCAAGAATCCTTCTTGGCACGGCTTCTGCATAAACAATATGAAGGATACTGTAGTGTTATCATTGTTAGCTGTAAGAAAACATAAAAGCTATCATTGATGATTACTCACTGTTAAGTCCAAGTTGGGTGACCGCGGTGACAAATTTCATATGCATTTCATCTGACCAAACAAATCGTGCCCTCTTTTGACCATTGCTATCCTCATTTTCATCTTCATCCACGCTATCATATTCCTTCCTCTTGTTGTTAGGCCTCTCACTTTGGTCATTTGTAACTCCTTCGTACATTTTCTCAGGATTGGTATTGAGTTTATGACGCCTCCTAACAACATGCTGCCATATATTTTTGAGCTCTTCGATTCGAACGGGTTTTAGGAGATAGCCACAGGCACCACTAGTTATCCCCTTCATAACAGATTTCGTCTCTCCATTCACAGATAACACTGCATAGAAAATAATTACTTTGCATTAACATTTTCCTATTCCCCAATTAGAAGTTTACATCATAGAATTCTGTTTGCAGAATTTATACTACTTTGCATGTAAAAAGAATATTCATCTTTGTTTACACTGTGCATTTCTCCTAGGCTCGTATTTGTACTTTGCATGGAAAAGAACTTACTAACGACAGGAAGATCCATTTCAGCCCCGACACGCTCAAGAAGCTGAAATCCGTCCATGTATGGCATGTGGACATCACTGATAACTAGATCAAACATGTCCCTGTTTTCCTGCAACATCTTCAATGCGACAACGGCCTGATCTGTCGTTGTCACTGGAAAACATGAAACAGATTACTCTTCCAAGTGAATAACACTACAAGAAATGGAAAATATTGTAATCTTTTACTACACACTTAGGAACTGGAAAAGGAATGAAACAGTATACTCCCTCAATAACGCTGGGCTAATAGTTGTTAACTACCGCAATTAACTCTCATGCATGGCTTATTTTCTCCTAAAAAAATTCCCAAGCAACCACGATTCTCTCTGTTGGGTGAAGTAGCCACTGCATGCGCCCCAATTAACTCTCATGCATGTACTAGTTGCTTCTCTTTCATTTTTTTAGCCAATGAGAAACCACCTAGGTTCCATCATTTTGCTAATTTAGCCCAAAAATTCGGTATGGAGGGAGTATCTGAAAATGACTACGCCCTCACAGGTAGCTCCGACCGTTTGAGATAGTCAAGTGGAGCGACGCCCCAGGACATGCATGCCACATAGATTATATCTTTTTCAAATAATCGACCATTTAAAATGTTTTCATTCTCAAACCTTTTATGATTGGTTTTCGCTGTTGATTTTGTCTCGACGAGATATTTAAAACTATAACCAGTGTTGATGTGTTTCGTCGACGGCTTTTTTTGCTTTCAAAATTTTCACCCCATGGTTTATAAAGTTATAACCATGTTGAAACTAAAATTAACATCTGATCTGAGAACTTGCTACAAATCGGGCTGCCCACTTATGTGCTAATGTTCCAACGCAATTTTTGTATCCATACGATGGGTGTTCCTGGCTTATCCTAAGGCCAAAATAGCTTCAAGATTAGTGTTGGCAAATTTACAATCACATCTTGTACGTTGTCCACCTTCTCATCCTTATGGAAACCGGAGTTATCTGGCCCCATGACTCCACCCATCGTCTCTCCCTATCCTATTCTACATATGCCTAGGCGTCCCGGGCTTATCCTGGGCGTCTATGTGCTTACATTTGCAAAAACCTCTCTAGTTTATTTTCATGTTCAGTATAAAAAACACCACTAGTCTATCAATTGTTTACAACGAGATCCCTGCACTCCTACTTTGTAGACCCGAGATCTCGTTTTCTTGTCCGGGACAATATTATAGCGCAGGGATCGCGCAGAGAATCCATGCACTGTTATTTTGTATGGACATCACGACGCCCGCCTTGAAAGGTGGACAACACTAGTGTCTCCAAGGCGCGTGACACGGTAGTGGTAATGGCATTGATCTTTGGTCACTAGGGTGACGGGAAGCAGGGGGCAGGGGATCTTGGTGTTGATGGCGCTTGGGAAATATTAGCTCCCGTATCACTTTCTGGAGGTCTAGCTTTGGGAAAATCGTCTGTCCCAACTATCGACCTTGTGCGGAGATAATTCCGAAGAAAAATCTCACTGTTTCTATGCCAACCGTGGCAATCCCTCGGGTGTTGTAACCCTCATTGGGACGCTAGTGTGGGTACCTTTTCTATGCTAGGGCTCTGGATGAATGGTTGCCCCCTTGGGGTCATGTTGGTGGAGGCTGTATTCCCCTCCGTCTCTTTCTGATGATCTTTGTGGCAAGTTTTGATTCTCTTTAGTTTTTTGTTTATTTTTTACCTGCTGGTCAGGTCTGCTCATTATCTTGTATTGGTTCAGTCATTTATGCCTTTATTTATAAATGTGATAAACGGGAGAAGTTAAAGAGTCTATCGCAATAACCTTATGAGGTCACTGTGGACTTTTCAGCTCGTACAAACAAGGAAGAAATTATTATTTAAATAATCTTAATGATTCTACCCTGATTTTGCGCTCTCTTACTAGTAAACTCGAATGCGTATGTATACAAGGAAAAAGAGTTGACATGCCATCATCCAGACGTTATTAACTCATACGGAATGTTGAATCGTACATCTTTTGCTGGAAAAAACACACATGTGTTCACGTAATTAAATTAACTAGCATGTTGGCCGTCGCAAATGCGAGGGCGTCAACTTTAGTTTTTCATTTGTGTGGAATGTCGTTTATTGTTATATTATATTTTCTATTTAAATCTCTCTGTGTGCTATATTGGTGCTCAATCAATTGTTTCTACACACTTGGACAAATGTAATTTTCTGTTATGCAACATGACTACTTGACCTGGGAAACATAGTTCAAGACTCATAGTACCCAATTTCATTGCACTATTGGAATGACATCTAAAATTATGTCGATATTTTAACATCGCAGAAAGAAATATAAGAAATTTCAAACACTTCTTTCACACAAACAAAATAATATCTGCTTGAACAATCCCTATGAATTAAGTTTGTATGCTTTTTAGGTGCTCTTAATAAAATATTGTTGCCATGATATGTGAATACTAAATACGAAACATGTGGATCAACGTGGATCAACGGACAAAGGTAAATTTTAAGGAAATCAAGAACAATCCAACATGCCTCACCCCATCCGACATGTTCGTTTGACACATATGTTGTGTCAAATATGTTACGTAACTAATAGTCTTTTATTAAATCTTAACTATAAATTTTAGATCTAACCATCTCGGTAATTAAGATGATGTGGATCGACGTAGTGTCTCGAAAAGGTAAGGTTGTATTTTTTTTGTTCGCACAAAAGTAGAGATGTATTTACACCACATGTTAACTATCTTGCCCCCCGTAAAAAAAAAAACTTTCTTGTGCTGTGTATGTATGTAGGTATATGTGCTAGGTGTCAGGTATAAACTTCAACTCGTGCGTACAGTATATTAATACATGCTACACATGCAGTTTCTTTGGAGCTGGATACACGTGAATGAGTTTGATAAAAAATGTTGAACGTGAAAATATATACTAGTGACATGCATATAATCCAGTATCCATAATTCATTCTTGTGGTACGAGTCACGTAGTACGCAGGCAATGCGTACAGGACTACAAATTAATAAAAAGGGACAAAATATAGGAAGCCGCCTCTCGGTTAGAAATCATTAGGATTAGAAAGGGAAATATCGGTTTAGAAAAAGGGTCCTAGAAGACCTATATGTTTACATTGAAAGAGAAATATTAGGCCCAATCAAACATGAAAATTGCCTTAGTGATCAGTCAATGGACAAGCCATCGGATTAGGAGCGTCAAGATTCTTGTTTTGCGATCATTACTTATACTAAAACAAATGTCAGAACCCCCTCCTCCCCCTCCTGGCATCCCGTCCAGTGTCACCCCTGTCAGGAGAAAACCAAGTGTGAGAAGTTCCGCCTCAAGCAGCAAACCATGCAGGCTGTCGCACTACTATCAGCGCCGCATCTCGCACCAACTGAGTGTCAACACTCAGGGCCGCACCCTTAACTTCGATGACGAGCATGATCCCATGCGCAAGGCAGAGCGCGATCTCTGCCACAACGCGGCGCCGGGCAGCAGCTGGCTAGTCCCTGAGGTGATTTCACACAAAGCTCCATCACCACCCTGCCGCTCGCCTCCTCCGGAGAAGCCATGGATAGTGATATCACCGCGGGAGTTCAACACTAAGGGTCTCCCACTATACTCCGCCCCGATAGACAATGTCATCGTAGGCCAAGCTGTAGTCGCCGGATTAAACCCCACGGGGGGAGCCACAATCGTGGGAATGGCCACGACAGTCGCTATCAGGGTAGCGATTGAGTCGATTGAGGCAAGGGCGACGCTAGCCATCTACGGATCGAGATTGGTAGCACGCAAGGGTTTTACCTAGGTTCAGCCTTCAGTAGCATAAAGAGCCTACTTCCTGCTGGATGTATTGATCTGTATGAGATTATAAGGGATGGCGAACTCGGCACAAAGGCGACAAGACACTTCAATGGGGTGTCTAAGAGTGAATATCTGCAGAGAGTACCCTCCCCCGCTGTCGCCCGCTGATCACATGGGGCAAAGCCCCTGCGGTGCAGGCGCGGCAGGCCCTCCTTTCCCCGACGTGGCCTAGCTTCGGCGTGAGATTTGGCCGGCGGCGATGCATCTCTGGTTGTTGGGCGAGATCGACCGACGGTGGATGGGTGTTTTGCTCAAGAAAAAAGATTCTTGTGTTGCTGCTATCGCTAGTATACGTGGACGTGCGTGTTTTCTGCAGTGGCTAGTCCTGGACGCGTGTGTGTTCTGTCGCTAGTTGTTAAGTGAGTCATGCATGAGCCTCTGGTTGCATTCTCGTTGGTCTGTGTTGAGTTGCATAGATGGGCATTTTTGTCGTGGGATGTTGTTTTTTAAATTAGATTTGGTTTATTGATTTTCTTGTCTTTTTAGTACTTCCTCCAATCCAAATTAACGTTCTTAGTTTTTTTAGATTCATCTAGACATATTTTAGTGATAGATATATCTAAAACTAGACCAACATGAGAACGTTAATTTGGATCAGAGAGAGTAATATTTTGTGTTGAAATGTTAACATTTATCCTGATCTTATTAGGCATCCTACCTATATTTTTATATTGTTGGAACCAGGGATGGGATACTTCTGAAAAGCTGAATTCCATCGTTATTTTGTGATACATGTGCGAGTTCCAAGTGAGGTTTCAAGTGAGTTTTTGGGTTAAAAGTAGGTTTAAAATGATTTTTTCATATTACAAGTGGTATTGTAACTAAGGTTTTTCAGTTACTTGGGATTTTGTATTGTTGAGAATATCGTTTAGCGTTAACTTCTCTGTCGGATAGAAAATAGCGATTTTTGAGTGTATCGGGCAATAAATTGATTAATCGGCTTATCAGTCACCCAACGATAAGTGATAAATTGGCCGATTTTTTAAACATGTTTTAAGTGAGTCTTTTTCTAGTGGCAAATAGGGTTTCAACTTAGCTTTTTGTTGTTAGAAGTTAGGTTGCATTTGAGAGTTTTTGGTAGCAACTCGTGTTGCGACCAAGATATTAATTTTCATAAGTAATTGTGTTGGAACCAAGTGTTTTTTAGTTGCAACTGAAGTTGGTTTTTTTTTTTTGGTAATCACAAGTGGTGTTGCATCTAAGATGTTTTCAGCTACAAGTCGGGTTGCAAGTAAGATTTTTTTCATTTACAAGTGAGGCTGCAACTGAGAGAAATTTCAGTTACATAACCTATTTTTTTATTCTTTTCTAATTATGTTGGCTTATAAAAAAACTATGAAAATAGGCCCGTAACATATCTGTCTTACTTTCAAAAAAAAAAGCGCACAGGCCATAGGAAAACCAGTATTCGACTGCCCACGTAATGGTTCCGAGGAGACAGGTAGACAACGCAGACACGTGACGCCCGCCAGCGCTAGCTTGTCCCGCTCATTCAGCTTCGCATGCGTATGTGCCTTTTGCTACTGGTCCAATCGTTGGAGAAATCTATAAAAGGTAAAAATAAAAAGAAATATGGCTGAGCTGACGGAGAATTAGCTGAGCCTTAGTCGCACCCTTTCCTTTCTAACACAGCTAAAATGTAATTCTCGGTGATAACCAAAACATGCCGTCCAAGGCTTGGCCTGTCTTGCCTTGCATTGTAATAAGGGGTATAAGATGGAGCATGTTAAAACTTGTAACTTTGTACATGCATACTGTAGGTGAAAGAGAGCTGTAGCCAGTGGCAAGCTTTGCATGTACAACACAATCGAATGGCGTCGAAGAGAAAAGAAGTACATCTCACCCTCATACTGGCAGCGCCGAAGGAGGGTCTCGAGCACCTTGAGGCACACCGGGTCGTCGTCAACGGCGAGCACCCGCATGCCGACGGGGAACTGATCCCTCCCCGTCGTGGTGGCCACGCCGCCCTTCCTGCTCTCCTCCGGCCTCATCATGACATCTCTTACAACTCCAAAATTTAAGCCTACCGAGAACTCGGCCAGATGGCGGAGAGTCGAGTAGAAGAGAAGAGGATTTGGTTGGTTGGATTGAGAGTGCGGGTGGTTCTTGTGGACGGAGAAGAGATGGATGGAGAGGGAAAGTCTGAGCGTCCATGGATATATATCTAGCAGCCCGGGTGAAAAGAGTGGAGGCGCTAGGCGACGATGCAACACAAGGTGCTGGGTGGGGTCCGATCGACCACCAGACTCTCGCAGATAGCTAAGCACTACAGGTGTTGGTGAATGTGATCGTCTGTAGAGTCATATGCTTGAATCGACAATCAGTCGCAAGTACACGAAACAAAAATACTCCCTCTAAACAAATGACTTAGATTTGTCTAGATTTATATATATCTACACACTAAAATGTGTCAAGACAGGGCCGACTCTATGTTTCATGTGGCCCTTGGAAAAGTCGACTGTCTGGGCACCTAAGGTTAATGTATATGTAGGTATGTATAAAAACGACATATACATATTCAGGTCATTCTTCTCTTTGGTCTCTGCCATGCTGCGGCTCTTCTCGAGAGAGTCCAGCCGACGAAGCACTATTTTGTTTTTCTCTGAAATCAAAGCAAAGGCCATTAGTCGAAGTCACCATAATAAATTCAAAACATCAACAATAATGTTAGTCACCCTGGAGCTGCTGAAACTCTGCCTCTAGGCGCACATGCTGCTGGCCCAACAGAGTCATCTCTGTTGAAGGGTAGAGGGAGAGAGAGATTGCGGAATATGATGGATGTATTATTGAGCCTCTCAGGCGAGTATATATAGACGTACAGGGATCAACTTGGAGTACAAGACAAGTAACCTACTTGGAGTACAAGACAAGTAACCTAGTCTATCCCTAACAGATACGTATACTCTAACATCCCCCTGCAGTCGTAGCGGTAGCAGCGTGAACAACTGGAACGTCGCGAACGGTCAGACCGGAGAGCCGAAGTAGACCAGTGCGCTGACATCCCCCCGCAGTGGTAGCGGGAACGTCATGGACGGTGTCACGGCGCAGAAGCTTGGACCGTAGAGGATGTTGTGAGGAGCTCATGCGAGGTGGTAGCCCTTGTGCCGGTGTCGAGTGAGCCGAGAGCGGTGGGTGCTACAACCTTGGTCGAGGTAGCCGCGCGAGGGGTCGCCGTGGTCGATGTCGTGGTCGGGGTTGCCGGTGTCGAGGTAGCCGCATATTAAGCCGCGTGCGCATAGTGCAGCCAGGAGAAGGACGAAGACGCGTTAGGGCAGTCGTCGGAGAGAACGATGCCGAAGCCGATGCAGTCCGAGCCGTCGAGGACGAGGTGCGGCCATGGCTTTGCCAAAACCAGGTGCACGTCGGGGACGAAGGCATACTCTGGTTGTGCCAAAACTGAGTATGCAAAGACGAAGGCGGTATGACGCAGTCGAGGCAGACGTAGAGGAGGTAGTCGATGCCGATGAAGACCTTGTCGAAGCCGATGAAGACGAGGCACTACAAACGGGCTTGCCAGACTCGGGAATGCGTCGGGGACGAAGGCACGCACCGGTGTTGCCAGTACCGGGCATGCGAAGAACGGGACCAGTAGAAACAACTTCACACCATGTCAGAGAGGAGACTAGCAGAGGAGGACTCTACGACGGTTGCGTTGCGCAGATCGGCGAGGTGCCGATGCTGGCCGCGGTTGTCGGAGTAGACGAGTAGGTGTGGTCGAGGACGAGGCGAGGACGATGGGGACGAAGTCGTTCTGGACGAAGACGTAGAAGGAGGCGAACCAGCGACGACCAGGAGTGGTCAGACTGGATGCCTAGATGGAGGGTTAGTCGGCGGGACCTACGACAGCCAGGAGTGGCCATGCAGGCTACCTGTGGAGATGCGGCGGCGGTGCTCGAAGTAGGCGAGGAAGAACCCGGCGACGTGACGAAGACCATGCGCGGACGGCGGCGACCCGCGCCGAGGGAGGTGGCGCGGTGGAAGCCTGCGACGTCCTTGCGGGGTGACGGCGATGACCGCGTGCAACAATGCTACTGCCCGATGGGGCGGCGTAGCTGCAGGGCGCGAGTCGGTGCAGCGGTGTGAGAACCACCAGCGACGGACACGCCTGAGAAGGCGCGTGCTCGGGGACGTACTCGGCGGAGACGAGCGCCACATCGGTTGATCAGACCGACGGCGGCACTGTACGCGCCAAGTCCGTGACGACGGCAGATCGGAATCTGCGGCATCGTTGTCGGTGCAATCCCGGACGATGACGGCGAAGACAATCCGAGGGGGGGTCGGCCGCGGCAGCCTCCCAAGGAAGCCTGCAGCAGCCGGCCGCGGTGCGCGGCAGCCTGTCATGAGGCCGCGACGGCCTACCGAGGAAGGCATAGCGGCGCAGGTGACAGGCGCACGGGTGCGGTGTAGATCGTCGATGCCGATGGTCGGAGTAGAGGCGCGGCGGTGACGACGGCGGTGAGCGACGCAATCCGATCTAGGATCGGTAAACCAAAAAATAAAACCGATCAAGTGATCGGGAAAAAAAACTTGCAAGGCAGCCGATCACGGATCGGCGGACGAACCCTGCGTACGGGTCGCGCGGCCCCCGACGGAGATCATGGAGATCGACCTCCCCGGGGGCGGCGCGGCGGAAGCGGAGGCGGCGGCTAGGTCAAGGACCGTGCCGCTCTAATACCATGTTGAAGGGTAGAGGGAGAGAGAGATTGCGGAATATGATGGATGTATTATTGAGCCTCTCGGGCGATTATATATAGACGTACAGGAATCAACTTGGAGTACAAGACAAGTAACCTACTTGGAGTATAAGACAAGTAACCTAGTCTATCCCTAACAGATACGTATACTCTAACAATCTCTCCAGAAACGGCTAGACAAGGAAACATTGATTAGAAGAAAAGGACTCGAGGGCTGGTCAGTGTAGTTTGAAAGTACTTACATGTTCACCTGAAGACTCTAAAGGTCCTTTAGTGGTGTTCCAAGCAATAACACTGTGACCCCCCCAGCTTGGAGGAACATGAGGAGTTATCGTTGGAGTTGGCCGCCGTCTTGGGGAAGGGAGCCGCTGCGTCAGCACTCATGCCCTTGGAATCCATAGCACCCTTAGAACCATCCTTAACAAACTCGTCCAGAGTAGACTTCCTATTGGATGCAGACAACAAAAGCATATGTCTCAGACAAAGAGTCAAGCAGCACGCTCGAAGAGAAAACACAAGGTACTAACGTGGCGATGTTGGAAAGGTTGAACACTTCTACCTTTCTCTGTTTCTTGGTATGTGGCTCAGGATCCATAGCGCGGAGGGGCACCATCGGAATCGGGCTAGTGGCATCCATGGCCGGAGCAGGCTCCTTCGATGAGGCAGGACCTTTGGGGGACACGGGTGTCGACGCATCCGAGCCTTCGCTTCGGCTTCTCTTGCAAGAATTTCCGTCACTAGACTCGGGGGATTCGCATCCCGGTGACTGCGCAAAGGGGACAGTCGAGTCCGACTCGTCCATGTCCCCACCATCAGGAGCGGCGTTAAAATCGTTAGGCAACAAAGGCATCATGTCCTCCACTTTCAAATCCAAGGATGCAACATCAATCATAATCCCACACCCAATAATAGTACTCCCTCCGACCCATATTAGTTGACTTGGATTTATCAAAATTTTGATGAACCTATATACTAAATAGTGTCTAGATTCATCCAAATTTAGAAAAATCCAAGTCAACTAATATGGGTCGGAGGGAGTAATACAATAGAAAACTGCGTCAAGGAGCTTAGTTCTGGCACAGGTTCGGCTGTGCTGAACGGCGCGGTTGACGTTTCCGCCAAAAGAGACTCGTTAGCCGTCAATCTTATCAAGGGCCTGATCTTCCCGTCAAGATCTGTCGACGGTAACTCCTTAACTGAAACCTAGGTCGGATCACCAACGCCAGCATACAAGAACATCGAGTACGCCCTGGCTTGCAGGGACTGAACCCGATACTTGAGGCAGATCCGAATGATGTCGAGGTCGGTGACCTCGTGACCGCGTCCCAGCTGAAGGTCCTTCACTCGCTTGTACAACGCTTCAACCACTTCAGTCTCACCTGAAGGAACTTTATTCTTCTAGGATCTCTTCCTCTTGGTCTGTGCACTCGCATTGAAGGGAGGCGAGCCATAAATCTAGCCGGGACAACTTCTGGTCGAAGATGTAGAATCACTTGGTCCAGCACCCTTGGTAGCACCCCGAGTAAAACCACTACTAGAAAATCGCGTGTTGTTTTTTATTTTGTGCACCATCATGATCGCATGCTCATGTCATCATGCCACATCGCATTTGAGCATCATTATGACATCATGCATATTTTTCCTAAAACTATTTTCAAAAGGCCTATCTTTGTTTTCCAAATATCCCTCATCTTCATTTCGAATCAAAACTACGGTCCCCTCGGATCTTTATTTTGTGTAAAACAAAATTGCAAATATTTTGTTTTAAACAAAATAAAATGAATAAATAGTAATAAACCTATTTTTATAAACCCTAGGGAAGGCAGCCAAACGACAAGGCCCAAAGGCCCAGCCGCAGGCCACCTACTACCTCAGTAAGTATAAATATCCTGACCAAACCCTATCCTACCCGGTGCCTAACCCAGCCTCGACCACGCACGCACTCCCTCCCGCCACCCCTATGGTACACGCAGCAGCCACACCTCAGGCCACCACGCATCCGACCGCCGACCTGTCCCACGCGACACGCCTGCGCCAGCGGTCCCACCTGCGGCGCAACGCTATCGTGACCAACCCCGCATAACTCCACGCGCGTGATTCAGTTTCCGGCCCCAATCCCTCACTATCGTGCACCTCCCTACCACGAAGCACCTACCCTGCATTATCCTGCTCGTGCCCATTCAAGTACACTCGCTAGCTTTTGTCGCCCTCGACCCTAACCAACAACACCCCGCGCTCCCCTTGGCCCACCCCATGTCAAGATGTGTTTCTGCCCCTACCCTGCAATTCCTTCTCATATTCTTCCTCAACAACCACCTTGACCAAGTCCACTAGTGCAGCCCCCCCCTTTAACTCCGGTTGGGAGGGCCCTCTAACAGCGGTTCCCCAACCTCTGTTGAGGGTTCGGTGTTAGAGGGGGGGGGGCCTTTAACACTGGTTCTTATACGAACCGGTGTTAAAGGGTGGCGCATGTGGGGCTGCCGCAGGCCTCAGGCCCCCCCCTTTAACACCGGTTCGTATCTGGAACCGGTGTTAAAGGTTCTTCTGCCGCGGCAGAGATTTAGGCCGTTTTCCTGCCGCGGCAATTTCTGCCTCTGCCCCGTTCTGGGCGTATTTCTGCGGGAGGGGGGGGGAGCGAGGGGGAATCGATCGGGAGCGGTATACACATAAATCGTCATCGGTACATACGAGTACATGAATAATTAAGCAACTATTATTATACACAAACATCGTCATCGGCACATACATCGTCATCGGCACATACATCGTCATCGTTCATTTTGGTGGATATCTAAAGAGTTCTCCGCCAGGCATGACGACCTCATCAAGTATGAACCCCGCCAATTCCTCTTGAATGGCTCGTATGCGTTCAAATGGTAGGAGTTGGTCCCGCATCCGTTCGATCTGAATATATATGAAGAATGGGCCGTCAATATATATATAAGAATAAAACTCAACACAATTGATGGTAATAAAATAATGTTGTGGACTTTGTTTACTTACTCTAAGTTGTTATAGTGCGGCTTGGCCCGTCGCACATATCGTGTTGCGAATGAATTCGCAAACATAGTACCCACATAAGTTATTGTCGTGTCACTGATGCACGCACTTTACGAGAATAGAGAGTTCAATCAAAATAATAATCAATAAAGCATGATATAATGGAATTGGAAGCTAGCTAGTATTACTTACATTTTTGTCTACAAATTTTAGTTCTTCTGACCATTCACCCACGGCCCTTCCCGTGAACCTTTTCCAAACCTTGTCCGACAAAGAAAATGGATAAAGGAGTAATTAATTACTTATTGTCACGAAAGTTGTCGATCTAGTGCGATAATATGATTGAAATTACCTCTGGAGCATCTCTCTAAAGTTTGCCCATATCTCTTTTTCTTTTCGTAACGATTCCATGACAAGGACTTTTCCTGAGTCGGGTTGAATGACTAGCAGAATAAAGTGGAACCTACGCATGCATAACTCATCATCAGTTACACTTAACATCGAGTAAGCTGAAATAGAATGTGTACAAGAGAGAGGGTAACGGTACTCACAAGAAGTTGTAAGGCAATAGTATTTCCCTTTTGGTTTGTTGTCTCAGTAAAGACGTTACCAAGTAATCTTCTGTTTGCCCGGGTTTGGTTTCTACCACTTCTTCATGAACTCTATTTGGGTCAACGAACCCAATGTCAAAAGGGCCTCCTTTCCTGCATTCCATAACCTTTTTCCTGCATAATAGTATATACATATATGGTGAGCATATATATATAAATGCAATTAATAAAGTGAATGAGATGAGATATAAATTATAGAAATAGTACTTACACACAATAAAGGCTGATGGCAGCTTTATCGAGTTTCTTCTGATTAAATAGAAAATGCAAGTCTTGAATGTTGAAGTCGATCGCGTCATCTCCGCAGAAGAAAATATCATCTCTTATATGCGCCGTGATCCATTCTACCTTTCTCGTCTTGCAGAAATGAAGGTACCACTTGTGCAATTTTCGCATCTTTGTTGGTAGAGTCTTGAGCTCCTCTTTCTTGACGAGATTCTTCCCATACTTCCATGGCTGTATGGGGTTGGCATCGCATTTGGGCAAGTTGTCTCCCATGACGTTCAAGTATGCAATGTAAGTCATCCCCATCTCATTGGCCTTTCTTTGTAGCTCTGCCTCGTAATCATTTACGGGAGGAGCGTCTCGTGTGTCGAACATTTGGAGCGGGGCACATGATTGGTTTTCCTGCTCTCCGAGCATGGGAACTGTTTTCTGGGGTGCCTCACGACTGCTACTTTCAGTCTCCCTACGGCGCCTTGCATCCGCCTTCAAAATCTGGCGCTCGTAGTCCGGCACAAGTGGGGTTTCAGGTTTCAAAAGATTATTGTAAAACTTCTCCACCACCGCCGGATCTATTTTCTCCTTTGGCTCGGCCCATCTAGGTGCAAAGAATTTCTTGACCTGTTCTTCCGAGATCCTATTGGTCTCCTCGTCGCTGCGATTCCACGGTAAAACCAGCAATGGCTTGGCGGAAGGCTGCGGGACGTAGTTTTTTGAACTCTTTGGCGTACGGTTTCCTGCGGATTTCTTTGTGGCAGTGCTACTGATGCTCCTCGTGGCAGTGCTCTTCCGCTTACGCTGAGGAGATGGCTGAAGCACCGGAGATGGCTGACGGGCCGGAGATGGCTGCCGCGCAGGAGATGGCGGACGGGCCGGAGATGGCTGCCACGCAGGAGATGGCTGACGGGCCGGAGATGGCTGCCGCGCAGGAGATGGCTGCCGCGCCGGAGATGGCTGCCGCGCAGGAGATAGCTGAAGCGGCTCAGACTGCTGACGCTGCGGAGACGGCGGGGGTGCCAGTGACCTCCAATTTGGAAGCAAAATGTGTTCCTTCTTCCAAAGAATGGTTGTTTTCACTGCAAATTTGAGTTGAGTTTCCCCTTCACCTGTAGCATGGTCAAGCTATGCTTCCTCATATTCCTTCACAACCTCATCCACCCCGACAATAGCATAGCCATCTGGAATCGGTCGGCAGTGGTAAGTTCCACCAGCTACAGGAGGTAAGGCATAGCCGACAGCCACCTTAATGGATAAGCCCATTAATCTCACATGCAGCTCAGCGTGTTCGCTCTCCGTGATCTCATCCACGGGGTATCGAGGACCCGTCATTTCAAGCGTGGGCTGCACGTTCTCCGTGGAAGACACACTGCTTTTCCGCGCAGAATCTGGGCCGCGGGCAGCTTCCAATGAAGGCTCTTCGTGCCGCTGAGGTGGGCCGGTAGCTTGATGGCTCTGTTGTGCATTCACTTGCGCCTGCAGCGCCGCAAGTGCATGTTCTATCTGTGTCATCCGCTCTGTACGCTCTTTTTCTTTTCTGCCGCGCCATCTATAAGAGTCGCTCCAGTCACCAAACCCATCCTTCCACGTCATACCCCCTGTGCCTTGTGCATGTCCAGGGTGTTCTTTTTTACCGATGGGGCGTGTGAGCTGGTCATTCTCTCTGTCGGGATGGAAGGTCCTGGCGGATGTTTCCTCATATGCCGTGATGAGTTCAGTGACGGGTTTGGCAAGGAGGGTTGGGAAGATACACAATCCTGTTTCTGGGTCCAACCTTGCCCCGATTCCGTAGAACCAAGTCTTTGCACGTAGGTCCCACCCATCTGTCTGGGGTGTGATCCCTCTCTCGCGCAGGGCCTTCTCAGCTTTCTCCCACTTAGGCCTCTGAGATATGTAGCCACCTGACCCCGTCCTCTGGTGATATTCCTTCTTCAGGGCATTAAGCGTATTGGTTTCTGACCTCTTTTTAGCTATAGCACTTTTTTATATGTCTCAAATTCGGGCCAGTGAGGTCTTATCTTCGCATAATATGCGTCTTCGAAATTTGGAGTCTCGCCAGATTTGACAAATTTGTTCAATTTTGTCTTCCAGTTGCGGAAAGCGTCATCCATCTTCTTTAGATTCCACTCTTTGACCTTTTCCTTTATAACCGGGTTGTTTTCATCCTCCTCTGGCGGAAGGGTGAAATTTACCAACAACGAATTCCAAAGCATTTCTTTGGATCTGTCATCGACAAAGGTACCTTCGACCTTCTTTGGCTCATTCCAATTTTCAATTATGATTGGGATTTGGTCCCTAACAAGAACTCCAGCCTAACGTACAAATTTGTCTGCGGCCTTCTTGGGCTCCATCGGCCTTCCATCAACACGGACTGCTTCGATCGTGAACTTTGCACGATCTTTCAACCGCTGGCTCGCGCCTCGCTTGCTCTTTTTCGTAGAAGAAGATGGTTGCTGGCTGGTCGATCCAGAGGACTAAAAGAAGAAAGAAGCGTTAATTAATACATGTAGAAGAAGATTGTTGGTGGAAGTCAATAGAGGCTTAATCAATGCATATACCTCGCCGGACTTTGTAACCATTAAATTACGTTCACCGGAGTCTTCATCTTCTCCATGACTAGTACTTGAGCTGTCGTCATCATGTCCCTCCAAGTTCAGATATTGTGAGGTGTCCTCATCAATAATGTTCTCCATTATTTCTTCTTCTTCAAGGTTTCTACTAAGTGGATCCATAGTTTCTAAAACAATAATATTATCTAGAGTAAGAGTGTAAACATTCAAGTGGACTTGGATTCATAGACAAATATACATATTATTCATACAAAAATACACAAATGAAATTAAAACCCTAAGGATGCTTGATCATTTTAAACGAGTTCCGAGGGGTCCAAACCCTAATTCGGAGAAATCCCGGATGCATATGAGAGGGGCTAGCTACAGTGGCTGACTGGAGGCTGGCGGCGTTGGAGAGCGACCTAGGGAGCGCGAGGTAGCGTGATGCGGCCTACCTAAAACGGGCGTTGTTCGAAAGAGGAGGCCGAGGCAAACATTATAGCGACGGAAAACAACTTGGCAGAACAGATACAATGTGGAGGGGATGTCCCCAAGATAGGCCCCAGACCGAGGGGAGAAGCCACGACGCTTGCCAAAGAGCTGCCCGCGTAGTCCACCTTTTAAGGCCGCCACCGACATCCGCGAACTCTAGCCATCCCCTCCACTTCCCTGTCATTGGCCCCAATCCGTGGACGCGCTCGCGTAGCCGCTCCTGCCTGCCACACCCGATGACGCGAGCTACCACGTCAAAGCTGTCTTCGTGTCCGATTTGATCCTAGCTACTAATAATAAGTACAATGGTTTGAAATCATACTTTCTACAAAGCTTGTTCGATTTCATCTTGGTACATCTGTTCGGAGGGGTTCGAGGGATCGGTCTTCGGATGGATTCCATGAGGGAGATCTTGATGTTCCGGGTTCTACGATCGATGGGGATATTGGCATGGTTCAGTTCCTCGGTCCTCTTCCATGTTGTTATCATGAGCGAAGTTAGTCGATGTGGGCTCAGAAATCACCACACCAAAAACACAACATGCACAGAAGTTAGCATCAGCAACTGATTGAACGAACACGCGCTTGCGAGAGAGCTCGCGTGGGGAGGCCGGCTCCGGCGAGGAACTGCTCGGGGGCGAGCACGGGGAGGCAACAGCGTCTGCAGGGCTCGATGACGACCTGCAGATGCGCAAAGACGGGCAGCTGCAACGGCGGACAGAGGACCGGGTAGAGGCGGCCGGCGACGTGGCACAGCGCAGCCTGCAGAGGGGGGCACCGGCGACGACTGCGATAAGGCCGCGGCGACCTCGCTAGACCTCGTGTCAAAGAGGGGAGGACGAGACTGGCGCAGGGTCGGCGGACGCGCTAGCGGCGGCAGGAGGACGCGGGTGGTGGCGGGGACGATGCGGAAATAGAGAAGGGGAGGAAACAGAGGGGACGACTAGGCGCGGTCCGCTAGCTCACCACGGCGTCGGGGTTCTTGTAGGCGTCGGCGTCGTCGTCGGCTTCAGTGGCACGCGTGCGGTGGGGGTGGTGGTCGTCGGCTTCGATGGCGCGCGCGCGGTGGCGGTGGCGGTCGTCGGCTTCGGTGGCGCGCACGCGGTGGCGAGGGCGGCGACGGCGAGGGCTGGAGGGCTTCGGTGGCGAGGGCGCGCGGTGGCGACGGCGAGGGGTTCGATCGATCTGGCTCTAGGGGGAAGAAAGGAAGGGGATGGCGCATTTAATACCCCCCCTTTAACACCGGTTCGTGGCTGGAACCGGTGTTAAAGGGGGGGGGATTCGTTTCGCGCGCGCATTTATTACCCCCCCCTTTAACACCGGTTCCAGCCCCGAACCGGTGTTAAAGGGGGGGGGGGGGTGGTGCACGTGGGAAACGAAATAAATGCCCCCCTTTAACACCGGTTCCTGTCTGGAACCAGTGTTAAAGGGGGGCATTTATTTCATGCATTAAAGGGGCATTATGAATTTAGAAAATTCATATCTTTTCAATTTCAACTCAGAAAAATATGAATAATATATCATAATTTTTAGAAAAATAATATCTATCCATTCATGTAAATCATTTTATATTTACTTTACATGAAATTTTCAAAATAATTAAAACACTTACATATAAATTTTGATTATTCAATTCAAACAAAAATAAATTGTTAAATCCTAAAACTTTGAACATAAGAAATATTAAGCATCTAAAAAATGATTTTTATTAGATCAAATCATATTTTAATGCCGCATCTTTTGTATTAACATTTTTGAATTGATTGGATATTTAAATGTCGCATCTTTTGTATACACTTGAATCTCACCAAGCCTCGCTCAACTTGCATTGTTTTTTGATAAAATAGCATATTGTGAACCTAAAAATGATTTTTGTAAAAAATCATGAGCATCGTATCATGTACTTGTAGTTCATATCTGACCCACTTCCTGCCGATTCGGTAGGAATTTGTCTTTTTCACCAGAGGTGGACGGAAAGGTTTCAGATCCCCCTGTTGGTACATTGTGCATATAAGGTGGTCTAGTATTTTTGTAAAATGTGTTGGTGGTTTTTTGAATTAGCCATTTGGTGGTTGCTTCACAAAACCGTCTGTTTTTTATGCTCGGAAAATGGAAAATGCCTTTTTGGTGCGATAAAAAGGAAAACTTCCTCTTGCAACATTGTTTTCCATGCCATGATGCACACGTATGCACAATATGGCCATATTATCACAAACTATGCCTTGATTCTAGCCATAACATTGGTCATTTGACTCGAAAGCCAAGAAACCTCGAATGAGATAGGTCATTTTGAGACAGTTACAGAAAGCCAAACTGGAACTGAAAATTAAGATACATAAAAGAACTGAAAATTAAGATACATGGCCAGATTAAGTAACAATCGGCCGAACTGGAACTGAAAATTAAGATACATAAAAGAACTGAAAATTAAGATACATGGCCAGATTAAGTAACAATCGGCCGAACTTGTTTCGGAATATTGGAGTGATTCAGTCATGCTCCTGCCTACACCTGTAATACTCGCCACTGTAGTCATCGTACTCGCCGCCGCCGTCATCGCTGTCGTCGTCGGGGTCGCCGTAATTGAACCTCTGGAGAGTACGCGTGGGCTGGACTTGAGGGTAGCGTGTGGGCTGGACTTGAGGGTAGCGCAGACGGGGGTTAGAGTCGGCGGCAGTGTCATAGGCCATGACGCTCTGGAAAGTCCGACCGCGCCACCATAGCCGACGGCCGGCCTCGTTGAAGTTAGGAGGAGGTGGGCCGTCCTCCTCGTGCCTGGCGAGCGCCCTCTCATGCCGATCCATGAAGAAGGCTTCCCAAGTAGGGAAATAGTCGGGATGCCATCTGGGATTCCTCCGCTGCTCCGACGTGAGCTGGAAGTATTAGTGGTTCGTGATGGCCATCCAGCGCGCCACACCTAGAGGGACAGGAGGAACCGGCACGCCTCCGACGCTCAGCATCCAGCCGACGGGGACACAGTAGCCCGGCGGGCAGGGGTAGTTCGAGGCGAAATGCGCCTCCGCCTCCCTGGGGGTTAGTGCTATGGTGGAAGCCATGGGAAAGAGTGATGAGGTTGCAGATATAAGTCTAGAGATGTGCAATGACAATGGAGGCCAACCCCCTACATATATATATATAGTGAACTAGCCGGAAGAACTGGAGGGAAGAACTCGCGGGAAGAAAAATGGCGGGAAGAAAAATGGCGGGAAGAAGATCTGGCGGGAAAAAATGGCGGGATGAACCTTTAGTCCCGGTTGGAGACACCAACCGGGACTAAAGATGAACCTTTAGTCCCGGTTGGAGACACCAACCGGGACAAAACACGAGTCAGCACTAATAATAGGGGTGAGTGTCGATATTATGTCGTGCGGCGTGTACCTTGTCCCGGATGGTGTCACCAACCGGGACTAAAGATGAACCTCTAGTCCCGGTTGGAGACACCAACCGGGACTAAAGATGAACCTTTAGTCCCGGTTGGAGACACCATCTGGGACAAAACACGAGTCAGCACTAATAATAGGGGTGAGTGTCGACATTATTTCGTAAGTGTCAACACTATGTCGAGCTGCTTGTACTATAAATAGGCATCCTTGTGAGTCCAGTCCTCCAGCCAGTTTGAGGCAGGGACACCACTACGGCCAGTTTCAGGGAGATGCCGACGGAGCCCAGTCCTTCGGCATCTCCGAGAAACTGGTCATAGAGGCACTCCCTAATATGTGAAATTAGTTAGCTCCCAGGTGTATTGATCTAGTTAGAGAAGTTACAAAGCTGCAAGATGGTTTTCGAGAGCAGGGACACCACTACGGCCAGTTTCAGGGAGATGCCGACGGAGCCTAGTCCTCCGTCATCTCCAAGAAACTGGTCATAGAGGCACTCCCTAATATGTGACCGCGCGCGTTTGGAGACCAGATCTTAATGGTAAGTACGAATCGGGACAACTTCTTCTCATAGTCCCGGTCCATCCACAAAACATGACTAACACTCAAGACATGTATTAATATTAAAAACATGAACTAGAGTTACATAATATGAGCATGAACTTCTTGGCATATGTCCTTCCTTATGATCGCTTCAGACGTAACCATGGAGCATCTTCTTTACTTAACGGAATGCTTGGGTCAGTTTTCACTGTGAAGGGCGGAATTTCATCAAACTTATTATAATCTTCTGACATGTCTGTCTTGTCCTCGATTCCCACGATGTTTCTTTTCCCTGAAAGAACTATGTGACGCTTTGGCTCATCATATGATGTATTCGTTTGCATATTTTTTCTTTTTTTTGGTCTGGAGGACATGTCCTTCACATAGAAAACCTGAGCCACATCATTGGCTAGGACGAATGGTTCGTCTAAGTTCTTCATAAGATTGTTGAGATCCACCGTTGTCATTCCGTACTTCTTGTCTACCTCAACCCCTCCTCCTGTTAGCTTGACCCATTTGCATCGAAACAAGGGGACCTTAAAATTAGGTCCATAGTCAAGTTCCCATATTTCCTCTATGAACCCATAATACGTGGTCTTTTGCCCATTGTCTTCTGCTGCATCGAAGCGGACACCACTGTTTTGGTTGGTGCTCTTTTTATCTTGGCCTATCGTGTAAAATGTATTCCCATTTATCTCGTACCCTTGGAAAGTACATACAGTCGAAGATGGTGTCCTGGCCAACAAGTACAGCTGATCCTCAACAGTGGTGTTATTCGTGAGAAGTCTTTGCAGCCAGCCGCCAAAACTCTCCATGTGTTCACTTATAATCCATTCATCAGACTGCCCCGGGTGTTTGAGGCGTATTAAATTCTTGTGTTCATTGATATACGGGGCAACCAAGATAGATCTTTGTAAAACCATGTAGTGTGCTTGATTGAGAGAATGCCCGTCCCTACATATCATTGCTTTACATCCTAGGTTGCCTTTTCCACGCAGTCTCCCCTCATGTCGTGATTCTGGAACACCAATCGCCTTAAGGTCAGGAATAAAATCAACACAGAACTCAATGACCTCCTCTGTTACATAGCCCTTGGAGATGCTTCCTTCTGGCCTAGCACGGTTATGAACATATTTCTTTAAGACTCCCATGTACCTCTCAAAGGGGAACATATTGTGTAGAAATACAGGACCGAGAATGGCAAACTCTTCTACTAGGTGAACCAGGAGATGCGTCATAATATTGAAGAAGGATGGTGGGAACACCAACTCAAAGCTGACAAGAAATTGGGCCACATCTGTTTGTAACCCTGGTAGGCTTTCTGGATCGATTACCTTTTGAGATATTGCATTGAGGAATGCACATAGCTTCACAATGGGTACTCGAACATTTTCAGGTAGAAGCCCCCTCAATGCAATCGGAAGCAATTGTGTCATAATCACGTGGCAGTCATGAGACTTCAGGTTTTGGAATTTTTTCTCTGCCATATTTATTATTCCCTTTATATTCGACGAGAAGCCAGACGGGACCTTGATACTTCTCAGACTTTCAAAAAAGATTTCCTTCTCTGCTTTGGTAAGAGCGTAGCTGGCAGGAGTTAAGTGGCATCGTTTACCCTTCTCGTTCTCAGGATGCATAGGCTCTTCAGGGGCCTTCAGATGTTGCTGGTCCTGTCGTGCTTCCGGTGTATCTTTTGTCTTCCCATACACTCCTAGAAAGCCTAGCAGGTTCACGCAAACATTCTTCGTCACGTGCATCACGTCGATTGAAGAGCGGACCTCTAAGACTTTCCAATAGGGTAGGTCCCAAAATATAGATTGCTTCTTCCACATGGGCGCGTGTCCGGCATCGTCATTCGGAACAGATAGACTGCCAGGACCTTTTCCAAAGATTACTTCTAGGTCCTTGACCATACCAAATACCTCCTCACCGGTACGGAGGACATGCTTCCTCCAGGGTTCTGCCAGACGTTTGAAATGCTTGCCTTTCTTTCTTACTGGATGCAGGTTCGAAAGAAATCGGCGATACCCTAGGTACACAACCTTCATACATTTATCCAAATATACACTTTTAGTATCATCTAAACAGTGTGTGCATGCATTGTATCCCTTGTTTGTCTGCCCTGAAATGTTACTAAGAGCAGGCCAATCATTGATGGTTACGAAAAGCAATGCTCGTAGGTCAAATGGCTCCCCTTTGAGCTCATCCGACATACGTACACCTGGTTTGGCCCACAGCTGTAAAAGTTCTTCAACTAATGGCCTTAGGTAAACATCAATGTCGTTGCCGGGTTGCCTCGGGCCTTAGATGAGCACTGGCATCATAATGAACTTCCTCTTCATACATAACCAAGGTGGAAGGTTATAGATACATAGGCTCACAGGCCAGGTGATGTGACTGCAGCTCTGCTCACCAAAAGGATTCATGTCGTCTGTACTTAGACCAAACCTTAAGTTCCTTGCGTCACGTGCGAAGTCCGGATACTCTCGCTCGACTTTTCTCCACTGTGACCCATCAGCGGGGTGTCTCAACATCGCGTCTTTCTTACGGTCTTCCATGTGCCATCGCAACAACTTGGCATGCTGTTTATTTCTGAAGAGACGTTTTAACTGTGGTATTATAGGAGCATACCACATAACCTTGGCGGGAACCTTCTTCCTAGGGGCCTCGCCCTCAACATCGCCAGGATCGTCTCGTCTGATCTTATACCGCAGTGCAGTGCATACCGGGCATGCATCCAAATTCTCGTACTTCTCACCGCGGTAGAGGATGCAGTCATTAATACAGGAATGTATCTTCTGCACGTCTAATCCTAGAGGGCAGACAACCTTCTTTGCTTGGTATGTACTGTCGGGCAACTCATTATTTCTTGGAAGAAGATTCTTCATTTTTACCAACAACTTTGAAAATGCGCTGTCAGTCACACCATTCTCTGCCTTCTATTGCAGCAAATCCAGTGTGGCACCTAGCTTTTTGTGGCCATCTTCGCAAGTTGGATACAACAATGTTTTGTGATCCTTTAACATCTGCTCCAGCTTCTCCTTCTCCTTTTCAGTTTCACATTCTTCCTTTGCATCAGTAATGGCCCGAACAAGATCGTCATCAGCGGGCCCATCTGCTCCCTCTTGATCTTCATTATCTACCTCCGTTGCATTATCATCATATTCAGGATACATATTATGATAGTTTTCATCATCCTCTTCTTCTTCGTTGTCTTCCATCACAACCCCTTTTTCTCCGTGCTTGGTCCAACAATTATAGCTGGGCATGAAACCGGATCGAAGCAGGTGGGCGTGAATGGTTCTGGTATTTGAGTAGTCTTTCTTGTTCTGACAGTGAACACACGGACAGCACATAAAACCATTGTGACCACGGTTTGCATTAGTCACAACAATGAAATTTTGGAGGCCCGTAATGTACTCGGAAGTGCGGCGGTCACCGTACATCCATTGCCGATTCATCTGCATTAATATGTAGTATATATCAAAAAATAATAGGGAGATGACCATTTATATATATAGTACATCAATGACACATGAAACTATAGTTGCCGACCTCGACCGAGACGGAAAGATCAACAAGAAAGCTTATTTTGAGCTCTCGGGCATTTCACCGAACACCTCTAGTGCATATGAAAAAAACACAAACTAGCACTCTTCACACCCTCTTGCTAGGCTCCAAAATGTGAAAGAATGGAAGAGTGGGGTGTGTGTGGGCTGGGGTGGTGTCTTATATAGCCCCCCCTTTAACACCGGTTCATGCCACGTGTAGGGGTTCGTAGCATGGAAAACAAAAATTTTCTATCGCATACAAACAAACAAGCCAAGATCTATCTACTAGATTGTAGCAACGAGTCGATGGAATAACTTACCCTCGAAGATTCCAAAGCGGTTAACGAGAGCAGATTCTCGTGGGTGATGTAGTCGTACTCTTTCCGATCTCAAGATCGTGTAGACGATCCTTCCGGCGCCACGTTCCGGCAGCGCTCCCGCAGTCGGTCACACGTTCGGTACTCGACGAAGACCTTCCTCTCCCTTGTTCCAGCAGGCAGCGGAGGTTGTAGCACTCTCCTCGCGATTCCGGCAGCACAACAGCGTGGTACCGAAAGTAGAGGGGAAATCCCGCAGGGCTTCGCCTTAAGCCGGAGCGAGTATGGTGGATTATGAGAGAGGGCAATTAGAGGTCTAGAGATTAGACACACCAATTAGAAGGCTCTAAACCGCTGGCTAAAGCAATTAGAAGCTCTAAACCAAAACGGCTCTAAACCGGAGATTAGAGGTAGAAACTTGTGTATCCTTGGAGGGGAGCCCTGCCCCTCCTTATATAGATGGGAGGGGGCTTGGCGCGCCAGGGAGGGAGGGAGTCCCTCCCCAACTCGGCCTAGGGCTGGCCGCCGGCTTGGAGGAGAGAAACTCCTCCTCCAAGTCGGTTCCAACTCCTCTTGCTTGTTTCCCACAGTTTCTTGTTTTAGCCGTTTGACTTTCAAACTGGACATTTGACTTTTCTGTTTTAGGATTCAATTTAATCCTTTATTTGGGACAGCAAGAACACTTAGTACATGATGCAATCATTCAATGACACACTCATGTACCCTCCCCCTCGGAGTGCCGGACAATCCGGAACCTTCTAGAACATTCCCGATGAAAACACCGGAATCATTCCCGAACTCCGAAACGGGACTTTCCTTATATGAATCTTATTCTCCGGACCATTCCGGATCACCTCGTGATATCCCGGATCCCATCCGAGACTCCGAACAACATTCGGTCTCTTTCTCATAATACCATAACTACTCAAACAACGTCGAATCCTTAAGTGTGTCTCCCTACGGTTCGTGAATTATGCGGACATGATCGAGACACTTCTCCGAACAATAACCAATAGAGGAATCTGGAAATTCATATGGCTCCCACATATTTCTACGATTACTTTGCGATCGAATGAACCACTTACATACGATACCAATTTCCCTTTGTCTCACGATAGTTTACTTATCCGAGGTTATGATCGTCGGTATCTCTGCATACCTAGTTCAACCTCGTTACTGATAAGTACTCTTTTCTCGTTCCCGTGATATGTGATCCCTTGTGACCAAGTCACATGCTTGCAAGCTAATTGGATGACATTCCACCGAGAGGGCCCAGAGTATATCTATCCGTCATATGGATGGACAAATCCCACTCTTGATCCATGTGTCTCAACCAATACTTTCCAAACACTCAATGCCACCTTTATAACCACCCAGTTACGGTGTGGTGTTTGATGTCATCAAAACATCCATCCGGTAAAGGTGATATGCATGATCTCATGGCCGAAGGAATTAGGTTACTATGTATCAGAAAGCATATAGCAATTGAACTATTGAAATGACTTGATCTTTATGCTACGCTTATCTATAGGAGTATGTCCATCACATCATTCTCCTAACGATATGATCCTGTTGTTAATAACATCTCTATGTTCATGATCAGGAAACCATGATCATATATTAACCAACAAGCTAGTTTAACAAGAGGCTTTACTAGGGACTCTTATTTTAGTTTACAAATCACACAAGTATTAATGTTTCCGGTTAATACAATTATAGCATGGTATGTAAACATTTATCATAAGTGTGAAGATATGATAATAACCATTTTATTATTGCCTCTTGGGCATATCTCCAACAGTCTCCCACTTGCACTAGAGTCAATAATCTAGTTTCAAACCTTTGTGTATTCAACACCTATGGCTTTCCGGTGTTGTATGTACACGATTGCTAGTGGTCAACTGATCTCCGGATCTGACACTTCCAGGTCAGTGTGTAATTGCATGTATTTGCGTCTCTACGCATCACTCATTCTCTAATGAGATGGCTTTGTATAAATTTGGTCTTTCGGTGTGACCTTTAGCTCTTTGGGGTTAAAACATGTTGATAATATTGTCGCACAATATATCTTCATAGTATTATCCCACTGTGAACTACACCTAGTTTGATAACAAACTACTTGACACAAATGCCCTCTTTTGCTGCTAAAATAGCAGTCATATACTTAGCCTTTTGTTGTAGTATCTGTCACAATGTCTTAACTTTGGAACTCATCCAAATCCATTATGGAACTCACTTTCCATTTTATTGTGCCACCTTTAGTTTAGATTGAGATAAACTCAATTTGTATTTTGTGACAAAGCTAGTATCAATGTAGTACTTTTACAATGAACTAACCATCTATTTGTCACTTCTACAAATATTATACTCTTAGTTCTTCCAAAAGATCATAAGAATATCCTTACTATTGTCCAATGATCATCTTACAAATCATTCTGGTATATGCTCACAACATTTAGAGCATAGGACATATCTGGATTTGTACATATCACAGTATGATTGATATAAATACTCTTTGTGATTTCATGCATCAAGTATCAATCTATACTTAATTATTTGTTTCACTTTACCAAATGTCAATACACTTGAATATATCATCAACATTGAACTCTTTCAATCCTTTCTGTGCGACAAGAACCTTTCTTGTAGTTTCTATATTG
This sequence comes from Avena atlantica, assembly GCA_910589765.1. Taxonomy (NCBI): domain Eukaryota; kingdom Viridiplantae; phylum Streptophyta; class Magnoliopsida; order Poales; family Poaceae; genus Avena; species Avena atlantica. Next base: position 8,193,093 of record OU342736.1, on the reverse strand, counting down.
AACTCATTCAATATCTCGTCTATGCACTTCTGGCAAAACCATATTAGCGTCTATTGATGCCAAATATTTGGGTTTTGCCTAAGTTTTTCATCGGGATGAAATTCTTAATATGTGTTAATAAAAGATACATTATTTCCAATCAACAATATGTCTTCCACATAATGTATTAGAAACATGTCTTAGCGCTCCCACTTAATTTCTTGCAAATGCAAGCATCTTCATCGTCTCTAATGAACTTTTAAACTCCTTTAACAGTTTCATCACAGTGAAGATTCCAACTCCGCAATGCTCACTTTAACCATTGAAGTTTGCATATGCTTTTAGCATCCTTTGAATTAACAAAACCCTATGGACCATGTTATGCACATGTCCTAGGTAACGATTCTATTAGAAGAACTTGTTTTGTTTATTCAACTACCATATAACAAATTATATGTAGTGGTTGCTACATTAATCCGTCTAGACTAAATATCACTATGAAAGATCAGATCTTGTCATAGTCAACCTTTGAACATTGTTGTGAACCCTTTCCCAACATGTCGACTATTTCATAGATGTGCAACATCCATGTCTATTTATTTATAGATCCAAACACAAATATAAGGTCTCACACCTTTCTCGAGGGTCCTTCAAGTTCAAAACTTGATTTCTTGTGTATGGAACTATCACGGATTTTAAGGCTTCAAGCCATTTGATGGAGTCAGGGCCCATCATCGCTTCTTTGCATGTAGTCGGTTCATTATTCTCAAACAATGATTCAACCCTCAAATCTTGGTATTTGATTGTTCATCCGACCTACTTGTTTCAATAGGAACTTGGATCTCCGTGACCACAACCTTTGAGGTACGTGAGCCATGAGCATTGTTTGCTAACTCCGGAACACTTTTCGGTGCTGCGCAACTTTGCACATATAGCTAAGGTTCTTTTAACCTTATCAAAGTTCTATTGTCCTCCCACTTAACTTTTTCACGAAAAATTCCTTCTCAAAGAAACTTGACGTTTTAAGTGACAAACACTTTTGTCTCCGATGTTATGGAGGATTACTTAACAGTTATTCGAAATAACATACAAAGACAGGTTCATCCGACTTTGGTTGCAAACATCTTTCTTATGCATAGCATACCAATGTTTAAGAAAGGACAACTTGGGTTTTATCCCAAACCATAACTTTATATGGTGTCATTTCAACGGATTATGATGGAGCTCTTTTCAGTGGAAAAACTGTAATCTCTAAAGCTTTTAATCTTTAAAATATAATGGCAGTTTTATGAATTATACCTTTGATCTTACCATGTCAAACAAGGTTTAATTACATATCTCGAACGCTCCATACTCTTATGGTGTTTCGGGAAATGCAAATCCACGGAATGATTCCTTAAATCTTAGGTATTATGCTAAACTTGTAACTCAAATATCTTCCTTTATGATCCTATCATAAACTATTTATATTCTTGTTACAATGATTTTTCACTTCATCTTGAAAATCTTTGAACTTTTCAAATATTTCACACTTCATCCTTATTAAGTAAATATTCATATATTCACTCAAATTTTCAGAGAAAGCATATGAAGTTGAAATCCATCGCTCTTGACTACACATAATGGATTTCGTACAACAATATGTACAAGTTCCAACAAGCTAGTCATTCGTTCCCTTTTGGCCTATGAACGAAGTTTTAATTATCTCTAGGAAAGTTTCACAAGTGTCATTTGATCAAAAAAAAAATCAAAAGACTCCAAAATTCCATCCATATGGATTTTATTCATGTTTTCTTTCCATTATAATTTTAAACGGCGATGTCACTTCGTAAGTGATCTTTCAATCAATTTGTCTTTCGACAATTTTAGCACTAATTTTATGGATGTGATTTCTCCAACGAGATTTGTGAATCATCCATCTTTTATGGATTACGGCAATTTATTTGAACAACCCTTTTGTTCTCATAATACCTGATAAAACAAATCTTGAAGGCAAGCTTTGATGTTTAACGAGCAACATAATAACCCTTTATTTGTTCTCGATGAACATCATCACATATTCTTTTGCTAGTTATTTAGGCCATTGTAGTTCATGAATTGTGTTGTTTCGTATGATGATTCACACCAACAAATTCAGTATCAAATACTTAATAACCACATTGTTTAATAAGCAAAGAATATAGCCATAACATGTATATCATCTATATACTTAAACTGAACAATTCTAGTCTTTTCTTTTCTGCCATATATTTATGAGATTCTCTTTCAGTATTTCCTTTTCTGTTTGAAAGAATCTATCAACATCAATAGTGGAGTCATACATATGACACATAGTCCAAAACATGTATAGTTAAATACCAATATCTTTGGACTTGCACTTTAAAGTAGATCACCATCATCAAATGTTTGGTGTTCTTTCAAATTCCTTTATTTAGTAATCTCTTGGTGTAGTAAACATTTTACCTACATCAAATATTCATCCTTATCATGGAATCGTCCATGATCAAACTACCTTTAGCTTATAACGATGAATTACGAGTATAATGTTGCTATCCAAAACCTTTTGGAGGATTAGGACAACAAGTGTCTACAACCCTTTGCAAATTCTCATCAAAATATGAGAACATGAACTTTGCCATATTATACTCTATCATGTTGTAACCAAAACTTTGTTTCAGATATCACAATATCTTCCACACATCATGGTTTCTGAAACAACTCTTTCAGATCCTAGATAACCTTGATATTAAGAGAATCCTTTGAATATCAAGAATCATGGAGACAAACATGATACTTATATACTAACACTTGGAATTGTTACTCTTGATTTAATACTAATTATTAAACTTCATGGAGTAACCGGAACTTACTGAAAGTTTGCAATAGGACTTTTAAACTTTAGATTAACACTTCAAAACAATACGATACCAGTTCGTAAAGTAACAAACCAGAATTCTATAGTTCTATCACCTCAATTATAACTAAGCGCAAGGTGGTAAACGGATGCCAATGACTACAACAACTATGCAAATTCACTTTGATTTAGTTTATGATAAATTGAGTTCTAATTAATAATTAAATTAATCTAGGTGAACTCCCACTCAAAACAATATCCCTCACATTGTTTTAGTGATCACACGAACCAAATCCACCACATCAAAACCGATCATCACGAGAGTTGATATAGCTTCAATGGCGAACAATCAACATGTTCATCATATCTCCTATATGACTCATGCTTTACCTTTCGGTAATCCGTGTTCCCGAGGCCATGTCTGTACATGCTAGGCTCGTCAAGATCAAACCTTAGTTTCCGCATGAGCAAATCTGGCTTGCTCACGTTGTATACACTTGCAGAATCTAACACACCCGATCATCACGTGGTGCTTCGAAACAACAAGCTTTAGCAACGGTGCTAACTAAGGGTGAACACTTTATGACTTGAAATTCATGTGCATGAGGGATCATCTTATAATGCTACCATCGTCTACTAAGCAATATAAGATGCATAAAAGGATTAACATCACATGCAATTCATAATATGTGATATGATATGGCCTTTCTTCTTTGTGCTTCTGATCTCCATCTTCTAGCACGAACATGATCTCCATCATAACCGACATTGCATCAAGGTCAATGATGCTTCTCCATGGTTGTCGTCCACCGGCTTCAACTATTACAACTACTTTGAATAGACACACGGGTCTTAACAGAAATTAAAGACAACCATATGGCTCCTGCCGGTTGCCGACTTACAATAAGGAACATTGCATACATCATATATAATCACAATCATGGCCATATCACATCACTGCACACCCCTGCAAAACAAAGTTAGACGCCTCTACTTTCTTTGCATGTTTTACGTGGTTTGGGGCTGTTAATAAGTGTCGTTCTAACTTACGAACAAGAACCACAACATTGATACTAGTATTGTCAATCACCCGTTGTAAATTGGATCTTAACTATGTTAGGAGAAACAGGCACCCGCAGAGCCACTTATGCAATACAAGTTGCATGTCAAGCGGGGAGAAAGTCTCATGAACGATGTCATGTAAGGTTAGCCCGGGACGCTTCATCCCAACATACCGCAAGATGCAAAGTACACAAGAAGCAATCGATAATAAAAGCATCAACGCCCACAATGACCATTGTGTTCTACTCGTGCAACAGATCTACATATAGACACGGCTCTGATACCACTGTAGGGGTTCGTAGCATGGAAAACAAAAATTTTCTATCGCATACAAACAAACAAGCCAAGATCTATCTACTAGATTGTAGCAACGAGTCGATGGAATAACTTACCCTCGAAGATTCCAAAGCGGTTAACGAGAGAAGATTATCGTGGGTGATGTAGTCGTACTCTTTCCGATCTCAAGATTGTGTAGACGATCCTTCCGGCGCCACGTTCCGGCAGCGCTCCCGCAGTCGGTCACACGTTCGGTACTCGACGAAGACCTTCCTCTCCCTTGTTCCAGCAGGCAGCGGAGGTTGTAGCACTCTCCTCGCGATTCCGGCAGCACAACGGCGTGGTACCGGAAGTAGAGGGGAAATCCCGCAGGGCTTCGCCTTAAGCCGGAGCGAGTATGGTGGATTATGAGAGAGGGCAATTAGAGGTCTAGAGATTAGACACACCAATTAGAAGGCTCTAAACCGCTGGCTAAAGCAATTAGAAGCTCTAAACCAAAACGGCTCTAAACCGGAGATTAGAGGTAGAAACTTGTGTATCCTTGGAGGGGAGCCCTGCCCCTCCTTATATAGATGGGAGGGGGCTTGGCGCGCCAGGGAGGGAGGGAGTCCCTCCCCAACTCGGCCTAGGGCTGGCTGCCGGCTTGGAGGAGAGAAACTCCTCCTCCAAGTCGGTTCCAACTCCTCTTGCTTGTTTCCCACAGTTTCTTGTTTTAGCCGTTTGACTTTCAAACTGGACATTTGACTTTTCTGTTTTAGGATTCAATTTAATCCTTTATTTGGGACAGCAAGAACACTTAGTACATGATGCAATCATTCAATGACACACTCATGTACCCTCCCCCCCGGAGTGTCGGACAATCCGGAACCTTCTAGAACATTCCCGATGAAAACACCGGAATCATTCCCGAACTCCGAAACAGGACTTTCCTTATATGAATCTTATTCTCCGGACCATTCCGGATCACCTCGTGATATCCCGGATCCCATCCGAGACTCCGAACAACATTCGATCTCTTTCTCATAATACCATAACTACTCAAACAACGTCGAATCCTTAAGTGTGTCTCCCTACGGTTCGTGAATTATGCGGACATGATCGAGACACTTCTCCGAACAATAACCAATAGAGGAATCTGGAAATTCATATGGCTCCCACATATTTCTACGATTACTTTGTGATCGAATGAACCACTTACATACGATACCAATTTCCCTTTGTCTCACGATAGTTTACTTATCCGAGGTTATGATCGTCGGTATCTCTGCATACCTAGTTCAACCTCGTTACTGATAAGTACTCTTTTCTCGTTCCCGTGATATGTGATCCCTTGTGACCAAGTCACATGCTTGCAAGCTAATTGGATGACATTCCACCGAGAGGGCCCAGAGTATATCTATCCGTCATATGGATGGACAAATCCCACTCTTGATCCATGTGTCTCAACCAATACTTTCCAAACACTCAATGCCACCTTTATAACCACCCAATTACGGTGTGGTGTTTGATGTCACAAAGCATCCATCCGGTAAAGGTGATATGCATGATCTCATGGTCGAAGGAATTAGGTTACTATGTATCCGAAAGCATATAGCAATTGAACTATTGAAATGACTTGATCTTTATGCTACGCTTATCTATAGGAGTATGTCCATCACATCATTCTCCTAACGATATGATCCTGTTGTTAATAACATCTCTATGTTCATGATCAGGAAACCATGATCATATATTAACCAACAAGCTAGTTTAACAAGAGGCTTTACTAGGGACTCTTATTTTAGTTTACAAATCACACAAGTATTAATGTTTCCGGTTAATACAATTATAGCATGGTATGTAAACATTTATCATAAGTGTGAAGATATGATAATAACCATTTTATTATTGCCTCTTGGGCATATCTCCAACACCATGAACCGGTGTTAAAGGGGGGGGGGTGCGCGGGCCACTGCTGCAGGGACCTTTAACACCGGTTCGTGGCACGAACCGGTGTTAAAGGGGGGCTCCTTTTTTGCCGCAGGGGCCACGCTGGTACGGCCCCCCCTTTAACACCGGTTCGTAGAAGAACCAGTGTTAAAGCCCCTTTTCGGGATCAACAAAAGACCTCGTTTCCACTAGTGGTCCCTTCCATGCTCGATTCTCGGCGAGGCGCCATCCAGCCCGTCCTGCGTCACTGCCAAGCTCCACGGCCCGCTTCCTTGCCGCAACCTCGCCCAGGTCCAACCCTTCACCGCCACCGAGCTCCCCGCCTACCTCTTTTTTCATGCCCGCAAATGTTACCCTTGTCTCCATCGCCCCTGCTAGCGACCATGCTCGCCGCCTCTTCCCCACGATACCTTCACCAACACCCGTAGTCAGCGATGTCCCGGCTCGACACGAGCCACGCGCCTCACCTATCGCCTCCTAGAAGCCCCGTCGCTGCAGCTTTGCCTTGGTCGCGCCACCTCTGCCCCGGCCAACAACCTCGCCCTCCCCTTCGCCAAGCATGCCCCTTCCCGACCCTGCCATCCAGCGCCCTTTCGTCCACCACCATAAGAGGTGCCGCTCACCAAAGCGCTTGCCGTGATCGCTTCCGCCAGCTGTACTCGCGTGGCCCGAGCCGTGTGATACATCGTAAACGTATCTATAATTTTTGATGCTCAATGCTTATTTTATATCATTTGTCTTATATTTTGTCTACACTTTGAGGTATTTTTATACATTTTCCGGAACTAACCTATTGAAAAGATGTCGCAGTGCCAATTGCCTGTTTTCTTCTATTTTTTGTTTCAGAAAAGCCAGAAAAGAAATATTCTCGGAATTGGACGGGACAAAGTCAAAGTCAATATTTTACCGGAGAAGACATGGAGTCCAAAGGAGAGACGAGGAGGCTCAACGAGGCGGCCCCACCTAGGGGTGGCACGGGTCCCCCTGGACGCGCCAGCCCCTGGTGTGGGCCCCTCGAGGCTCCACCGACCTTGTCATTTCGCCTATATATACGTCTCCCCGAAACGTAAACCCTAACGCGGGCGGAAATCCACGAAAAGTCCCGCAGCACCGCTACCACCGAAGAGGAGATTTGGGGGACATAAGTCTCTATTCCGGCACCCTGTCGGAACGGGGAATTACCCCTGGAGCCATCTACATCGCTCTCCACCACCATATCCATCCCCGTTGCTGATTCCCATGATGAGAAGGGATTAGTTCTCCCTCGAGGCTAAGGACTCTACCGGTAGCCATGTGTTCATCTCTCTCTATGCGTGATCATATTGTGACCATGAGCTTTGTAATCAAGTAGATCTACTCTGCTACACAAGTGCTTTAATTAATTTTCGGCTATCCCCACGTGTGTGAAGGTGACAGTGTGCACACCGTGTGGCACTTAGGCTAAATATTGCAAATACTTATCATGAGTTGTATTTTGAGTTGGTTGTATCTATGAAGTTGTGGTGTTTATGGAACCATCTAGCGCTCAAGGTGACAGTGTGGGGTTATATAGATGGGCAATGCGAACTTTGAGGTGTGCTGTTATATCCCTACCATGGATTAGAGTTGTCCAACAGGAGAGTAGTTCAAAGTAGCATCATGAAGAGAAGATATTTATATGAGAGTGTCCACTAGTGAAAGTATGATCCCTAGGCCTTGTTTCTAAGCATTGAAACACCATTTACAACTAGTCCTGCTACATGTTTGCTTGTTTCCATCTTTATTTCAGATTGCCTTTAGTCTCTTCCTCCCCGTCAAGATCTTTTCTGGCACCGTTGTCTTATAATCATACATGTCTCTTGTATTTAACTATCTCTTCGCCGAACTAGTGCACATATACACCTGACAAGTGTATTGCGTGTGTTGGGGACACAAGAGACTTCTTGTATCTTGATTGCAAGGTTTTTTGAGGGGGATACCTTTGACCACTTCCTCCCTGAGTTCGATAAACCTTGGGTAATCCACTTAAGGGAAACTTGTTGTTGTTCTACAAACCTGTGCACTTAGAGGCCCAACAACTGTCTACAAGACTAGAAGCGTGCGTAGACATCAAGCTCTTTTCTGGGTGAGAGCCGCCGAAATCTAAGACTCGCCGTGTACTGGCCTTAGTACTGATCGATCTCTTTATCCTTTGTCCTTTGTTGGCACCCCTTTTGTTTTAGCAGGTTTGGGATTGATGTCATTAGCAGGGTTACCCTTCCGAATTTTCCTGGGCAGGGTTATGGATGCCATTGGGTATTCTTTAGGGCTATTAGCCCAATTTGCATCTTGTCCGTACTTTGGTGTTGTATCGTTTTCAAGGTGATTTGGATCTTTGTATAGTATATTTGTATTCTTGACTCACGAAGTCATTGTTGTATATGTATGTTCGGTGGGTTCCATCATGGACTAATGTGTAATGATATTACTTCGTTTTACACCCGCACGCAAGTGCCTGGTGGGCATCTTTGAATCGTTTTTTATGCGGGTTTGGCGGGAATCGCTAAAAGTTGCATAGGGACGATTCGAGGGTGTTACAACCTTTAGCTGACTCGATGAGGTTGAGCTTGAAGTATTTATGATTGGAGCGAATGTAGATGCGGCACCCGCCAACCTGGTAGACGGCGCCACTAGCACCTGACTGCCTCTTCATGGCGTATAGCTTCTTGAAGAGGCCGAAGTGTGGCTCTATTCCGGGCCAGCACTTGCACAAGGTAACGAAATAGTAAAGGTGGAAGACAGAATTGGGCGACAATTGATGAAGTTGAAGCCCATAGAGGAAAAGGAGGCCATGAACAAAATCATGGAGATGAAGATTGAGGCCATGAGGGACGAACGCCAAAAACATGACGCGGAACCTGGAGGAGGATCGGGAAATACCTTTGGGCCTAGGATCACGAAATCGTCCTATTTCTGCGGAATCATCCCAGCTTGGTGAACCTGCCGCAGATCCATTATCTTCATGGCGGACGACCACCACCCACCATTGGTAACATGGCCGCGAGTGACCTTCTTCTTGGCGGCCATAGCTGCACTCGATCCAGTGTCGACGGATTTCCTCGCCTTTACCATCTTAATGTAGTGCTTCTTTCACTGCACGTGAATAATGGAATTTAAAGGCTCGCGGGTTTTCTAGCGCGTGGAGACACTAGAGGAATCATGAAGCAGTGCATAGGAAGAACAGGGGCGATGGGAAATATGAGCGACAAAGAAACAGAAAGGAAATTTACCAGTACCCTTGGCGTATTAAACGGCGGAAGACGATGACGATGAGCTGTTGATCTGCCGAACGCTATGCATGGAAGTCATCACGGCAAACACATGGCAGCGGCTGCTCGAACCGTCGCTGCTCCACTTCTCTACTACACACGGAAATCGAGGTGACGCTATTAAAAAAGCATAATTTACATGTGACTAGTCAAATTCTGGTCAGACTATGGGACCCACGGTCGTCCAGTCCCATCGACGCGCTGCTCTTGCCAACGGATGTGCTCACCAGTCTTCATAAGTGACGTCATCACCACTCACACCATTCAAAAAGGTGGAACATAGCAATGACTTTCTTGTTCGACTGACTAAAAGTTTAGCTTGAGTCTATGACTCGACCTAATACTCGGGGGCTACTCCTAATAGGTGCGCTGGTCGCGCACCCAAAGAACTTTTTGGTCCCATGAATGCCCAAAGATAACAAATACTAGTGTCACATACCTTGACTCCTTCGAATCAATGATTCGACTACAGACTCGGGGTCATCTCCCATAGGGAGCGTTGGCTGGCATCCGATAAACTTCGGCTATCAACGGAGTTTAATTTGCAAGATGAGCATGAGTAAAGTCTCTTCTCGAGTCTCCGACTCGAACAAACACTCGGGGGCAACTCCCATAGGGAGCGCTCGTTGCGCACACTATGATAAAACTATCACGATCCTTTGGATCCTTTATGGCGACTGCGTCACAATAACTGGCATACAATCGAACAACATGGAGACTCTGCTTGTTCGATAAGTTGTTAAGAGATGACGAATCTCTGGCCACCCAAATCTTCTCCACGACGTCAAACATTCGGATGATGTGTCTACGACACATAGGTAAGTCCTACATATACAGTCTAATGGCCTGGCAACCCACCTGATGTGCTCTACCAGAAATATTACCGTGCCTCCAGGTGCGATGAAAAATCTTGATGGACGCGTTGGGTGCATATCTAATATCACTAGAATTCGACTTCTGCAAGGCCTTCACGACGTGAGTCGAATTACGCCAAAAGTATTTCCAAATTTGAGTTCGAGGACTCGAGTTTGAGTAAGCATTGTTTTGTCCGAATAAAGTTAACTGACCCCGATCCGTATGAACCAAACACTATGACCTGATATAACCTTCGGATGATAAGAATTCAAATACTTCGGAGTCTCCATCCGAATCTAGGATTCGACTGGACACTCGGGGGCTACTGACATGGGTATTTCCTACGAGTACCCAAGATTGGCCTATCTGGTTGGCCTAGAGGGAGCCCACGTGATATTTCGCACCTGATGATGAATCCCAGGAAGGATTCAGATGGCCTATGCCCATGAAGGATGCAATTCCTTGGAGGATACGACTAGCTTTAGATAGAAAGTTTAATAGGCAAACCTTAATCTATAAGCGACTCGGCCCTATACCAAGACCTGGCCTCCCTATATAAAGGTCAGGAGGGAACGACGAGGAGGGTCACCAAAACCCTAGCATACAAACCCGCCATATCTCATCTACGCACCCTTGTAACATTCGGTTCCTTCGATAATCAAGAGCATACAAGCATGAGTAGGGTTTTCTCTTCGGGGGTCTGAACCTAGGTAAACCTCATAACCCATGTTGCATGTATGTTACCCGAACAAAATCTCCAGTGCACCCCTGTTCCTTATACCATGTCCATCGAGTATGCAAATTTACGTGATCACCCCATGTCAGGGTGTTCTACTTCCAAAACCCAACTGATCACCTCCTGCGTCAAGCTAATCGACCTTAACTAGAAGCTCTTTATAGGAGGTAACCCATGTGAAATAAAGTTTTATGTGTGTTAGTTTCATTTAGTTTTTTTTTTTGTTTTTATTTTTAATAAGGAGTGTTCAAGAAGATCCTTTGAAGAGAGGAGAAGAAAAGAAGGTAACCCTCACCATATGATATTTCCTAACACTTGGACAAAGAAGTTACTTAATTTTTATGAAGTTTATTTGCTGTCATTCTTTTGTTAAAATAGATGTGCAAAGGAGTATGAAGTTTATACTGAAAATCTTTAGTTTTGACATTTTCAGAGGCTTTAACAACTAGCACTACGACCGGGTCTGGTGGTACCATGCACCCGTACCACATGTCCACACCGAAGGATGGATATTCAGATTTTTGTTTCGAAAGACAGAGGTTTAAACGACCTATCGTACGACTAGATGCGCCCGAACCGCGTGCATATACCGTATCCTGAAGCAAAACATCAAAAAATAAAGAAATATACTGAACACTTAGTGACATGCTCATGGTGGCTCAGACACGATTTGAGTCTTACTCGTAATAGATCAATCGTTAGCGGCTCATAGAAGAACGTGTCGACTCCTAAGCACCATAGAATCATGACGAAATACCATCTAATGCGACCTGCGTCCAAGTCCCTTTTGTAGAATAGTATGGGACAATGCACAGGCCCAATAGGGCCGGCTGCTCTCATATATATAGACACAATTACCGGTACAACCCTAAAATACATGGCGACCTATATCTATACGATATATATCTCAACACCCCCCCGCAGTTGAAGGGTCGGTACTGACACATAGACTGGAGCGAAACTCAGGAAAAGTCGTCGACGGCAATCCCTTCGTCATGATGTCTGCAAATTGCTGATAAGTCGGCATGTGAAGAACTCGAATGTGACCGAGGCAGCCTGTTCACGGACAAAGTGGATATCCAGCTCAATGTCCTTGGTGCGCCGATGATGAACGGGGTTGGCGGAGAGGTAGATAGCCGATACGTTATCAGAAAATACCACCATGGCCTTGTCGACGGGACAAGAAAGCTCGGAGAGAAGCTGACGAAGCCACGTGCACTCAGCCATGGCGCGATACTCGGCCTCGGCGCTGGAACGAGACACGGTGGGATGCCTCTTGGAGGACCAAGAGAGGAGCGACGAGCCAAGGTAGACGTAGTAGCCCGAGGTGGAGCGCCGCGTGTCGGGGCAGCCAGCCCAGTCCGCATCCGAGTAGGCGACGATGTCGGTCGAGGACGAGGCGGGCTAGGCGTGCAGCGAGAGGCCGAAGTCCATGGTGCCGCCGATATAGTGGAGTATCCGCTTCACCGCTGGCCAGTGAGCATCACGGGGAGCATGCATATGCAAGCACACCTGCTGCACGGCATACTGCAGCTCCGGACGTGTCAGTGTCAAGTACTGCAGGGCACCGACGATGGAGCGGTAGAACGGCGCGTCGGAGGCCAACGACCCATCACTAGCCAAGATCTTGGCCTTCGTGTCGACAGGAGTGGGCGCGGGATGGCAATTAAGCATCCCTGCGTGCTCAAGAAGCTCATGAGCATACTTCCGCTGATGAAGAAAGAACCCGCCCTTGCGCCGGACAACCTTGATGTCGAGGAAGTAGCGGAGCGGGCCGAGATCCTTCTGTAGGGTTTCGTAGCATGGAAAACAAAAATTTTCTACCCCATGCAAACAAACAAGCCAAGATCTATCTACTAGATTGTAGCAACGAGTCGATAGAGGAACTCACCCTCGAAGATTCCAAAGTGGTTAACGAGAGCAGATTCTCGTGGGTGATGTAGTCGTACTCTTGCCGATCTCAAGATCGCGTAGACGATCCTTCCGGCGCAGCGTTCCGGCAGCGCTTCCGCAGTCGGTCACACGTTCGGTACTCGATGAAGACCTTCCTCTCCCTTGTTCCAGTAGGCAACGGAGGTTGTAGCACTCTCCTCGCGATTCCGGCAGCACGATGGCGTGGTACCGGAAGTAGAGGGGAGATCTCGCAGGGCTTCGCCTTAAGCCGGAGCGAGTATGGTGGACTATGAGAGAGGGCTTGGTGGTCTAGGGTTTAGAGGCACCAAGGGGGAGCTTGGCCGGCGTCTAAGGCTAGGGGCGGCGGCGACTTGGAGGAGGCCAGCGGCTAGGGCTAGGGTTTTGGGGTGTGTTGGGTGTGAGGGAGAGGGGCAGCCCTGCCCCTCCTTATATAGGTGGGAGGGCGCGGCTTGGGAGGAGGGAGTCCTCCCCCAAATCGGCCACCTTGTCCGGCGGGTGGAGGGAGAGGAACTCCTCCTCAAGTAGGTTTCCTACTCTCCCTCCACCAAGCAAACTTGCCGTTTGACTTTTTCAAATTGGCGTTTGACTTTCATACTAGGATTTGATTTCTTCCTTTATTTTGCCAAGCCATGTGACCTAGTACATGATGCAACAATTCCACATTTTCATGACACATTCATGTACCCTTCCCCTCCGGAGTGCCGGACCTTCCGGACCCTTCTAGAACATTCTCGATGAAAACACCGGAATCATTCCCCAACTCTGAAACAGGACTTTCCTTATATGAATCTTATTCTCCGGACCATTCCGGCTCTCCTCGTGATATCCCGGATCCAATCCGAGACTCTGAACAACATTCGGTCTCTTACTCATCATTCCATAACTACTCAACAACATCGAATCCTTAAGTGTGTCTCCCTACGGTTCGTGAATTATGCGGACATGATCGAGACACTTCTCCGATCAATAACCAATAGAGGAATCTGGAAATTCATATGGCTCCCACATATTTCTACGATTACTTTGCGATAGATTGAACCACTTACATATGATACCAATTTCTCTTTGTCCCACGATAGTTTACTTATCCGAGGTTTTGATCGTCGGTATCTCTGCATACCTAGTTCAACCTCGTAACCGATAAGTACTCTTTTCTCGTTCCCGTGATATGTGATCCCTTGTGAGCCAGTCACATGCTTGCAAGCTAATTGGATGACATTCCACCGAGAGGGCAAAGAGTATATATATCCGTCATATGGATGGACAAATTCCACTCTTGATCCATGTGTCTCAACCCATACTTTCTGAACACTCAATGCCACCTTTATAGCCACCCAGTTACGGTGTGGTGTTTGATGTCATCAAAGCATCCTTCCGGTGATAGTGATAAGCATGATATCATGGTCGAAGGAATTAGGTTACTATGTATCAGAAAGCTTATAGCAATTGAACTATTAAAATGACTTGATCTTTATGCTACGCTTATCTATAGGAGTACGTCCATCATACCATTCTCCTAATGATATGATCTTGTTGTTAATAACATCTCAATGTTCATGATAGGGAAACCGCAACATCTATCAACCAACAAGCTAGTATTATGAAGAGGCTTTACTAGGGACTCTAATTTAGTTTACAAATCACACAAGTATTAATGTTTCCTGGTTAATACTGTTATAGCATGAATGTAAACATTTATCATAAACACAAAGATATAATAATAACTATATTTATTATTGTCTCTAGGGCATATCTCCAACAGTCTCGCACTTGCACTAGAGTCAACTAATCTAGATTACATGGTAATATACCGAACACCCATGGCAGTTTGGTGTTGGTCATGTTTTGCCCTCGGGAGAGGTTTAGTCAACGGATCCGCCACATTCAGATCTGTGTGTACTTTGCAAATCTTTATGTCACCATCTTGGATATGTTCTTGAATAGCGTGAAAACGTAGCTTGATGTGCTTCAGCTTCTTATGTGACCTTGGTTCTCACGCATTGGCTATGGTGCCCATGTTACCATAGTAGATAGACATGTGGTCCAGCGCACTTGGAACCACACCGATCTCTGTAATGAACTCCTTCATCCATATCGCTTCTTGTGAAGCCTCCGAAGCAGCTATGTATTCCGATTCAGTTGAAGATCTCGCCACAACGCTTTGCTTTGCACTCCTCCAGCTAACTGCTGCACCATTGAAAGTAAATACGTATCCAGATTGAGATTTAGAATCATCCGGATCGGTGTTTCAACTAGCATCGATGTAACCATTAACAAAGAGTTGTTCATCACCTCCATAATAAAGAACCATATCCTTAGTTTTTCTCAAGTACTTAAGGATGTTTTTGACCGCTGTCCAATGATCCACTCCTGGGTCACTTTGATATCTGCTAGTCAAACTAACAGCATATGCAATGTCAGGTCTAGTACATAGCGTGGCATACATTAGAGATCCTATGGCTGAGGCATAGGGAGTCTTACTCATCCTTTCTCTATCTTCTGCCATTGCAGGACTTTGAGTTTTACTCAAGATCGTATTGGGCAACATGGGCAAGAACCCTTTCTAGCTATCTTCCATTCCAAACCTCTTTAGAACTTTGTCCAAATATGTACTTTGTGACAATGATATTAGGCGTCTCGGTCTATCTCTATAAATCTTTATGCCTAATATGTAAGCTGCTTCGCCAAGATCTTTCATTGAAAACTATTATTCAAATATTCCTTGACACTATTAAGAAAGTCTACATCATTCCCAATCAACCATATGTCATCTACATATACTATTAAGAATGCTACAGAGCTTCCACTCACTTTCTTGTAAATACAAGCTTCTCCATAAGTTTGTATAAAACCAAAGCTTTTGATTACCTTATCAAAACGTTGATTCCATCTTCGGGATGCTTTCTTCAATCCATATATGGACCGTTGAAGTTTGCATACCTTGTTAGCATCTTCAGGATCGACAAAACCTTTGGGTTGCATCATATACAACTCTTCATCAATGTCTCCATTGAGGAACGCTATTTTGACATCCATCTGCCATATCTCATAATCATAATATGCAGCGATTGCTAACATAATCCTCACAGACTTTAGCTTCTCTACTGGTGAGAAAGTCTCATCATAGTCAACTTCTTGAATTTGTCGAAACCCTTTTGCGACAAGTCGAGCTTTATAGACAGTAACATTACCATCAGCATCTGTTTTCTTCTTGAAAATCCATTTGTTCTCGACAGCCTTCCGTCCATCCGGTAAGTCCACCAAAGTCCATACTTGGTTTTCGTACATGGATCCAATCTCGGATTTCATGGCTTCTTGCCATTTATTGGAATCTGGGCTCATCATCGCTTCCTCATATGTCGCAGGGTCATCGGTGTTGTCCACCAACATGACACTCGTAACGGGATCATACCAATCAGGAGTGGTACGAGTTCTCGTTGACCTGCGAGGCTCTGTATCAACTTCAACAGAAGTTTCATGATCATCATCATTAGCTTCCTCTCTTATTGGTGTAGACGTCACAGGAACTACTTCCGGTGCTGCGCTACTCACAAGTTCGAGAGAAGGTTCGACAACCTCGTCTAGTTCTACTTTCCTTCCAGTCACTTCTTTCGAGAGAAATTCTTTCTCTAGAAAGGATCCATTCTTAGCAACGAAGATTTTGCCCTCGGATCTATGATAGAAGGTATACCCAATAGTTTCCTTCCTGTATCCTATGAAGACGCATTTTTCCGCTTTGGGTTCAAGCTTGTCCGGCTTTAACTTCTTTACATAGGCTTCGCAACCCCAAACTTTAAGGAACGACAATCTAGGTTTCTTCCCAAACCATAATTCATATGGTGTCATTTCAACGGATTTAGATGGTGCCCTATTTAAAGTGAATGTGGTTGTTTCTAATGCATAACCCCAAAACAATAGCGGTAAATCTGTAAGTGACATCATAGAACGAACCATATCTAAGAGAGTTCGATTACAATGTTTGGACACACCATTACGCTGTGGTGTTCTCGGCGGTGTCAATTCTGAAAGTATTCCGCATTTCTTCAAATGCTCGCCAAACTCGTAACTTAGATATTCACCTCCACGATCAAAATGTAGAAATTTAATCTTCTTGTTACGTTGATTCTCTACCTCACTTTGAAATTCCTTAAACTTCTCGAAAGTTTCGGACTTATGTTTCATGAAATAGATATACCCATGTCTACTCAAGTTATCCGTGAAGGTAAGAACTTAACGATAACCACCGCGCGATGCTACACTCATTGGGCCACACACATCGGTATGTATGATTTCCAATAAGTCCGTAGCTCACTCCATCATCCCAGAAAATGAAATCTTAGTCATTTTACCCATCAGACATGCTTCGCATCTTTCAAGTGATTCGAAATCAAGTGATTCAAAAAGTCCATCGGAATGGAGTTTCTTCATACGCTTCACTCCAATGTGACCAAGACGATAGTGCCACATACAGGTCGAGTTATCGCTCAATTGAAAACGTTTAGCCTCAATGTTATTTATGTGTGTACTACTACAATCGAGATTCAATAAGAATAGACCATCTATCAAAGGTGCATGTGCATAAAACATATTACTCATATAAATCGAACAACCATTATTCTCGGACTTAAACAAGTAACCGTCTCGCAATAAACAAGATCCAGATATAATGTTCATGCTTAACGCAGGCAGCAAATAACAATTATTTAAGTATAAAACTAATCCCGATGGTAGATGAAGAGGTAGCGTGCGGACCGCGATCACATCAACCTTTGATCCATTTCCAACGCGCATCGTCACCTCGTTCTTCGCTAGCTTCCGTTTATTCTGCAGCACCTGTTTCGAGTTACAAATATGAGCAACTGAACTAGTATCAAGTACCCAGGCACTACTACGAGTACTAGTGAGATACACATCAATAACATGTATATCGGATATACCTTTCTTCTTGATGTTGTCATTCTTCAAATCCGCCAAGTACTTTGGGCAATTCCGCTTCCAGTGACCCTCTCCCTTGCAGTAAAAGCACTCAGTATCAGGCTTAGGTCCAGCCTTGGTCTTCTTCGCCGGTGCGGCAACTTTCTTACCACCCTTCTTGAAGTTTCCCTTTTGTTTAGACTTTCCTTTCTTGAATTTGGTGGTCTTATTGACTAACAACACTTGATGCTATTTCTTGATCTCCACTTCTGCAGATTTCAACATGGAGAAGAGTTCTGGCAACGTCTTGTTCATGTTTTGCATATTGTAGTTCATCACAAAGTTCTTGTAACTTGGTGGCAGTGATTGGAGGACACGGTAAATCCCCAAAGCATTAGGAATCACTATACCCAAGCTTTGGAGTTTGTTTGCGTGCCCAGACATCTTAAGCACATGCTCACTGACGGAGCTGCCCTCTTCCATCTTGCAGTTAAAGAACTTTTCAGAAGCCTCATAACTCTCAACTGTCGCGTGAGCCTCAAATATCATTTTGAGTTCACGGACAATATCATGTGGGTCATGGTTCTCAAACCTTTTCTGAAGCTCCGATTCCAAACCATACAAGATAGCACACTGAACTGTGGAGTACTGATTCTTCCGAGTGAGGTAAACATTCTTTACTTCATCAATAGCATCAGCTGCAGGCGGGTCACCCAGCGGTGCATCCAACACATAAGTAAAATTACCAGCATTGAGGACAATCCTCAAATTGCGGAACCAATCTGCGAAGTTGCTTCCATTGTTTTTCAACTTTTCTTTCTCTAGGAACGCATTAAAATTGATGGTAGGGGCCGCCATTGATCTACAACATATTTGCAATAGTTTAGACTAAGTTTATGACAAATTGAGTTTTAATTAATAGTTAAATTAATCTAGGTGAACTCCCACTCAAAAACAATATCCCTCGCATTGTTTTAGTGATCACACGAACCAAATCCACCACATCAAAACCGATCATCACAAGAGTTGATGTAGCTTCAATGGCGAACAATCAACATGTTCATCATATCTACTATATGACTCATGCTTTACCTTTCGGTGATCCGTGTTCCGAGACCATGTTTGTACATGCTAGGCTCGTCAAGATCAAACCTTAGCTTCCGCATGAGCAAATCAGGCTTGCTCACGTTGTATACACTCGCAAAATCTAACACACCAGATCATCACGTGGTGCTTCGAAACAACGAGCTTTAGCAACGGTGCTTACTAAGGATGAACACTTTAAAACTTGAAATTTATGTGCTTGAGGGATCATCTTATAAATCTACCGTCGTTAACTAAGCAATACAAGATGCATAAAGGATTAACATCACATGCAATTCATAATATGTGATATGATATGGCCTTTATTCTTGTGCTTCCAATCTCCATCATCACCTGTATAGCGTCAAGGTCAATGGCGCCGTTTCATGGTTGTTGTCCACCAGCTCCAACTATTACAATTACTTTGAATAGACACGCGGGTCTTAACAAAATTTAAAGACAACCATATGGATCCTGCCGGTTGCCAGCTTACAATAAGGAACATTGCATACATCAAATATAATCACAATCATGGCCATATCACATCACAGCACACCCCTGCAAAACAAAGTTAGACGCCTCTAAGTTTCTTTGCATATTTTACGTGGTTTTGGGGCTTTTAATAAGTGTCGTTCTAACTTACGAACAAGAACCACAACGTTGATGTTTGAACTATCAAGTGCCCGTTGTAAATTGGATCTATAATATGATGGGAGAGACAGGCACCCGCAAAGCCACTTATGCAATACAAGTTGCATGTTGAGCGTGGAGCAAGTCTCATGAAAGATGTCATGTAAGGTTAGCCCGGGCCGCTTCATCCCATCATACCGCAAGATGCAAAGTACACAAGAAGAAATTGATAATAAAAGCACCACCGCCGTGGTGTGAGAGAGCTTCATCGGCACGCGCTCGAGGATGGGGACGTCGTGGATGACGGCGATGGAGGGGCCGGCGAAGGGGTTGCTGCTCCCGGAGACGGTGTCGCTGAAGGGGTTCCCGAAGTACGGGGAGTTGAGATCGGCCATGACGGCATCGGGGGCGGAAGCTGTAGTGGTGGGGAGGGGCGGAAGCGGTGGAGGGGAGGAGGGGCCGGTGGCGTACTGGGAGGCGGCGTCTCGAGAGGAGGCTAGCGGCGCTCGGGGAGGCAGCGGGTAGGGTTTGGGGAGGAGGGGCCGGCTACGCCAGGGTGGAGGCGGAGGCTAGGGTAGGAGGACCGGAGGGACCTCTAATACCATGTAGAATAGTATGGGACAATGCAGAGGCCCAATAGGGCCGGCTGCTCTCATATATATAGACACAATTATAGGTACAACCCTGAAATACACGGGGACCTATATCTATACAATATATATCTCAACACCTTTTACCTCACGACATACCTTGTCAATCTATAGGCTAGTAATCATCATCCTTCAAGTAGCTCAACTCTCTTCTCGATCCAAGATAAGTGATTCATCTGACTAACTCTTAGTCAGACGCGGGTTGAGAGGGCCTGCCTGGGCTCTGTGGAGGTGAGGGAAAAGGTAGCGTGGTGGTGTGGTGGCTTTGTGGTGCATCTACAGTGGTGGTAGCGCTGAGGTGAGTTCGGCGCCATATCACATGGAGCCGACCACCCGGGTCTGCCTCCTAGCTGCTTCGACTTGGCGCCGACCTACACACGTTCGGCGCCATTTAAAATGGCGCCGACCATAAGGGTCAGATTCCGAATTAGTTTCTGTGAAGGGTCAGATTTGGTTAAAATTTCGCAAAAATCCAGATTTGGCAAAAAAATACACCATACAACGTGCATGAATTGCTGCCATTGCAACACAGCCACACACACACACACACACACACACACACATGTACTTTCTACACCCTAGTCGAGGCGCAGTAGTTTAGGCCTTTCACAATGGAGTGTTTCTTAGCACGCAATCATAGGCACTGACAAATTCTAAGAAACGGTTAGTGCAATGAGCTATTTCTTAAGGGTGTATCTAAAGGGTTCATGCATTTAATAATTTGGGCCTCATGCATACATAGCATTGGGCTAGCCAATTTTTCTGCCTATAGTTGCATGCAAAAGGTATAGCTTAGCTAAGATACAATACCATTCTTTTTTATGATTAACTAAGGTGCCACATAATCAAATTTCCTAAAATATAGATCTAAGATACATTCATTGTGAAAGGCCTTATAGCTTTCCGGTACGTACCTTTACTCTGTATTCTGCAACTAAACTCATGACTCCTCTCCACCAGAAAGAACAAGTCATCACCACCACACGAGGAAACAATTCATGATAATACGCATGAAGAACTAGCTGACCCAGAAGTGCCATCATCATTGTACTACCTTCATTCCGGTTTATTAAGCTAATACGTACTTAAAAATAATAATTTAACCGTAAATTTGGTTAATAATATATGAATTATATATCAGAAAAATTATATCATTGGAAGCGTATTTTAAATATGAATCTAATAGTATAATTTTTTGTTAAATATAGTTTGTATTTTATTGATCAAATTTACGGTTAAACTATTTTTTCGAAATATATACCGGAATGTGGGTAGTAGAATTTTTGTAGATGTCTGAGTAAGAGTGCAACATTTTGTACCTTCAGGTTAATGAGACCCAAACCTCCTTTATTTTTTTGGCTTACAAATCATGTCCCAAACGGCTAAAGACGTGGGCATTTCTTTATCCTTTCTTTTCCATAGTCAATGCCTTCTGGCATTATCTACTACCTCTATAAGTCCCACATGGATCATTAGAGTGAGCATGAAATTTGTTGGTAGAGGACATAGAGTTACCAGCACAAGTCTATCACCATATGAGAGGAAGGAAGAACTGGCAGACAATCTTCCTACAATCCTATCAATCCGGGGGGTGGGAGGGGGGGGGTAGGTCTTTGATTGTGGGCCTTGTTGTCCCCATCGGCGGGCCAAGGTAAGTGAAATGCATGGCCCCAAGCTGGTAGTGTAACTCTTGGTCAAACAAAACAGCTTCATTATGTGGGACATAAATTAGGATTATAGATGATTTGTGATACTAGTAGATTCTAAACCCAGTTAATGCAGCATACTGATTTAAACTCTCTTTGAGAACCTTGGGTAATCACAATGATAGTGTCAGGTGCATATTAAACAATTGGGTAATCACCACTGATAGGAATAGGCAGGGAGAGAGGTTCCTCTTGGTAAGCAAGATTCTCCAAGGCATGCAGCAGATCAGCACCATGAACAAACAAGACAGGAGACTAAAAAAAGTCTAAGTTGTAGCCCCAATTTTCAGTGTCATCGGTAAACACTAGTGGAAAACATGTCTTCGGTTCGATCTAAATAAAGCCCGTAGTCCCGGCCCGTCACGAACCGCGACTAGTTCTAGCACTAGTCCCGGGCCGTGAGGCCTCCAACGGCTAGAAATGGCCATAGACACTAGTCTCGGGCCGGACCAGAGCTCTAGTCCCGGTCCGTAATACGGCCCGGGACTAATAAGCTGGAGCGGGCCAACTGCTCTTTTCGGGGACTATTAGTCCTGGGTCGTATCACGGCCCGGGACTAGTTGTCCATCAGTATATATACAGCTTCCTATCCACCTGCCCTAAAGCATATGGTGGCCATTTTTCTCAAAGAAGCAAGAGAGTTCATGCCATTTTTTTCTCAAGATTTGTCAAGATTTAGTTTGCAACACCTAAATCCAAAGCTTTAAAAGGTTAGAACTTCATTCTTTCATCTCTTATTGCTACTTTAGCTCTATAATGCTCTAGAAGTATAGAGATATGGATCAAATGCATGCATGCTCTAGAAGTAGCTAGAAGGATTTTTATATATATGTGTAACAAATTTTGATTAGGCACATAGTTACTGAAAATTGAAATGTGTAATTTTAGAGTTTCAGAGCTTAGAATGGAATGAGGTTTTCACTGATAAAACAATAATAAAAAAACTCCACATTTATCATGTTGATTGTTTTCTCCAATTCACAAATTGGTGCATGTAAATTTTTCAAAATTCAAAATTAATGCTCTAGAAGCTCTCAATATAACTTGTAATAATTTTATCATGTTGTGTAATGGTTTTTGATATACTTTTACTATAATGCAGATGGTCCGGGAATGGATGTACGGTACTGACCGACGCTCTGGCGACTTCATTAATGGCAATGCATGAATTCATCCGTGTTGCTGATGCAAACAAGCACAATGGTTTTGTATTCTGTCCATATAATGGATGTAGGAATCAGAAGGATTACTCTGACTCAAAAACCCTTCACAGCCACCTGTTGAAGTCCGGCTTCATGCCCAGTTATAATTGTTGGACCAAGCACGGAGAGAGAGGGGTTATAATGGAAGACAATGAAGAAGAAGAGGAGGATGACAACTATCATGGTTTCCCTGAGTACGGAGATACTTCCATCGGGGATGCTGAAGGGGAGGAGGAAGAAGAGACACATGATGAACCCGCTGATGATCTTGGTCGGTCCATTGCCGATGCACGAAGAGATTGTGAAACTGAAAAGGATAGGGAGAAGTTCAATCACATGCTAGAGGATCACAAAAAGTTGTTGTACCCAAATTGCGAAAATGGTCTGAAAAGCTGGGCAGCACACTGGAATTGCTGCGATGGAAGGCTGAGTGTGCTATACCTGACTCCTCATTTGAAAAGTTGCTGGAAGTGATGAAGAATATGCTTTCAAAAGATAACGCATTGCCCGCCAGTACGTACGAAGCAAAGAAGGTTGTCTGCCCTAGGTTTAGAGGTTCAGAAGATACATGCATGCCCTAATGACTGCATCCTCTACCACGGTGAGGAGTATGAGAATTTAGATGCATGCCCGGTATGCACTTCACTTCGGTATAAGATTAGACAAGATGACCCTGGTGACGTTGAGGGCGATCCCCCCCCGGAAGAGGGTTCCTGCGAAGGTGATGTGGTATGCTCCTATAGTACCACGGTTGAAATGCTTATTCAGAAACAAAGAGCACGCCAAGTTGTTGCGATGGCATAAAGAGGAACGTAAGTCAGATGCGATGTTGAGACACCCCGCTGATGGGTCGCAATGGAGAAAAATCGATAGAAAGTACCCGGACTTTGCAGATGACGCAAGGAGTTTAAGGTTTGGTCTAAGTACAGATGGCATGAATCCCTTTGGGGAGCAGAGCTCGAGTCACATCACCTGGCCCGTGACTCTATGCATCTATAACCTTCCTCCTTGGTTGTGCATGAAGCGGAAGTTCATTATGATGCCAGTGTTGATCCAAGTTCCGAAGCAACCCAGCAACGACATTGATGTGTACCTAAGGCCATTAGTGGAAGAACTTTTACAGTTGTGGCACGAACCCGGGATACGCGTGTGGAATGAGCACAAGCAGGAAGAATTTAACCTTTGAGCATTGCTTTTCGTAACAATCAATGATTGGCCTGCTCTTAGTAACCTTTTAGGACAGTCAAACAAGGGATACAATGCATGCACACACTGTTTATATGAGACTGAAAGTATATATTTGGAACATTGTAAGAAGAATGTATACAATGAGCATCGTCGATTTCTTTTGGCCAAGCATCCCTTAAGAAAGAAAGGCAAGCATTTCCACGGTCTGGCATGTCACCAGACGAAGCCTAAGGAGCGTACTGGTGCTGATATATTTGATATGGTCAAAGATTTGGATCAACTGGTAACCTTTGGAAAGGGTCCTGGAGGAAAATCTGTTCCGAAAGACGCTGAAGGACACGCACCCATGTGGAAGAAGAAATCTATATTTTGGGAGCTACCATATTGGAAATTCTTAGAGGTACGCTCTGCAATCGATGTGATGCATCTGACGAAGAATCTTTGCGTGAACCTGCTAGGCTTCTTGGGCGTGTATGGGAAGACAAAAGATACACCGGAAGCACGAAAGGACCATCAACGTATGAAAGACCCAGATGGCCTGCATACAGAATGGTTTCAAGGTCATGCCAGCTATGCTCTTACCAAACAAGAGAAGGAAATATTTTTTGAATGCCTAAGCAGTATTAAGGTCCCGTATGGCTTCTCGTCGAACACTACTAGGAAAATGGCTATAGGTAATCAGCACATCGGTGACTCACATGGTTGAAATGCCCCACGGCTAAAACAGGCATGGCTCACCTATGGGCAGTGCCCTACTAGTAACTAGAACAACCGTGGCGCACATGACCATAGTGCGCCACAAATATGTGTGGGACAGGGCCCTGTTGGCCACACGCCAGACATCCGTAGCGCACATAGGGTAGGTGCGCTACGGTTGTTAGTGTCAACCGTGGCGCACATGGAGGGGGTGCGCTACGCCTAAGCCCATGCCCCTCTCTACTGTGAAACGGCCAGACACATCTGTGGCGCACTATGGCATGCGCGCCACGGATGTTACTAATCCCTGTGGTGCACTAGGGCCGAGTGCGCCACGGATGTGGCGATTTTTTTGGCAGCTCCACTTTATGTGCACATGTGTGATCATCCACCACCCCACACTTCACTTTCCCCTTCTTCTTCCTCCTTAGATCTAGTCGGGATCTTCTCCTTCCCACCTCAATTTCTCCACTCATTCACCATTTTTAGCATGTAGAACTTGCCTTGGATGTTACATAACTAATAGAGGAAGGTCTCCGGTCTCTCATCTCCTTCTCCGGTCTCGCGGGCACCTCTCCTTTCCATCTTTCTCGCGATTGGTCTCTCATCTCGGTAAGTTGTCCATGTAAGGATGTGTTCATGTGTATATGGATGATATGCTCATATGTATGTAGATGATCGATGCTCATGATGTGTGTATGAGAGGATCGATGGTCATATGTGTGTGTATATGGAGAGTATCGATGATGCTCATGAATGTGTGTATGGAGAGGATAATGGTATGTTCATGTGTGTATGGATCTCGTTCTCTCTCTCTCTTGTGTTTGTATGTGAACAAGTTGCCATTTGTTTTGCCGAAATTTTCTATCGACCATTGCATGCATGCATTCATTATGTGGTTCTAATAGACTTCT
Organism: Avena atlantica; assembly: GCA_910589765.1. NCBI lineage: Eukaryota > Viridiplantae > Streptophyta > Magnoliopsida > Poales > Poaceae > Avena > Avena atlantica. Next base: position 8,167,218 of record OU342736.1, on the reverse strand, counting down.
AATTGTACCGTGTACACCGTCCAGGCAAAAATGGTCCGCATAATGAGCGAAGGCATTGTGGCTAGATTTTTGAAATGTGTGACGGCCGACATGATACGAAATAACAATACGGATATAAGATGTCCGTGCAGAAGATGCAAACTCAACTGGGTGATCGACCCAGATTCCGGGAATCTGCAGGCGCACCTGCTCCGCCATGGTTTCATGGATGGATACACTCGTTGGATAAGCGATGACGAAGACGATGGAGATGGTGAAGGTGGACAACATGACGATGATCGTCATCACGGCGAGAACGGGCGAGATGATGAAGAGTCTCCTGGAGATGGTGAAGGTGCGGAAGCAGACCGGGATGATGATGATCTACATGCCCGAGGAGCAGACGACGATGTAACAACGTCAGGCTGGGTGCAGGACCCTTATGTGCAAGAGCTGCTTCTCAAGCAGACGAGTAATGCCAGGGCTGCCGCTAGAGAGAAAGCCAAGCTTGTGCAACTTGAGAAAGACGCGGTTACTCCATTGTATGAAGGATGCAGGCCCGATGATACCCGGTTGAATGTAACACTCAAGGCTATGGAGATGAAGGCAAAACACAAATTGAGAGACGCAAGCTTCGACGATATGATGGCATTCTGGCACGATCGTCTCCCGGAGGGGAACACATGTCCAACTAGTATCGAGGACGCCAAGAAAATCGTCTGTCCTCTCGATCTACCACACGTTAGATATCACGTATGCATCAACGATTGCATCATTTATCGGGGCGAGGACGCGGAGAAAACCACATGTCCGGTGTGAGGCATGAGTCGATACAAGAAAGGGAAGAAAGCACCTCGAAAAGTGGTATGGTACTTTCCTATCACTCTTCGTCTGCAGTGCTATTTCGTGGACCCTAAGGAAGTGAAGATCATGCGATGGCATGCGGAAAGGAAGAAGCCAGGAGATGATGATGATGACCCCGAAAAGGATGAGCTACTGACGCACCCTTCAGATGCTAGCCAGTGGAAAGCATTGGACCTCGAATTCCCAGAATTCGGTGGAGATTCGAGGAACATCAGGCTTGGTGCGAGCACCGATGGACTCAATCCGTTCGGTAGCCAGAGCAGCACACACAACACTTGGCCCGTGTTTGTATGGATGTACAACCTCCCTCCATGGTTGTTCATGAAGAAGAAGTACATCCAAATGAGTATTGCTAATTCAAGGGCCGAAACAACCTGGTACCGACATAAATCTGTATCTCGGGCTTTTGAAAGAGGAGCTAGCCACGTTATGGCAATCTGGAGCCAATACTTACGACGCCGTCGCACAAGATTATTTCACTATGAGAGCCGTGTTGGTCACTACGGTGCAAGACTATCCAGGTTGTGGGTATATCTGGGGCAAGTTATCCAAGGATTCTGCGCATGCGTTAGGTGCATGGATAACACAAGCTATCTCCAACTAGAGAAAGATCCAGGGTCATCGAAAACTGTGTTCATGGCGCACCGGAGGTGGCTCGGCAAGAATGATCCATGGAGAAAACATGGAGACCTGTTCGATGGCAAATCCGAGACCCGAGGAATCCCAGAGCGTAGGAGCAGCGAAGAAGTGGAAGAGTTGCTGAAAAACTGGAAAGATTGTCCTAAGCCTGGAAAGAAGCGAAAGAGGCAACAACAAGACAAGCCGCTGATGAAGGTATGGAAAACAAGGTCTGTTTTCTGGGAGTTGCCATACTGGAAGTTTCTCCGCACGCCTCATAGCCTCGACATCATGCATATCACGAAAAACGTGTGCGAGAGTCTGGTCGCCACCATAATCAACATGCCAGATAGGACGAAAGATGGTCCGAAAGCAAGGCACGACCTGATATGCTTGGGTATCCGGAAGGAGCTTCACGGAGGACGCACTACTCCTGATGATCAGGAAGATGACGATGATCATGAGTCGGAGACGACACAAGGTCGTCGGAAGGGTAAAAAGTTCAAGAAGAACGAATATTACTGCCCTCCTTCTTGCTTCACTCTAAGCCAGGATGAGATCAAACAGTTTTTCAAGTGCCTTCTAGGAGTCAAATTTCCTGACGGCTACACGGGCAAGATAAGCAGATACCTAGACGAGGCGAAGCAGAGATTCAGTGGCATGAAGTCTCACGACTGTGCCGTACTAATGACGCAGGTACTTCCGGTCGCACTAAGAGGGATAATGGACGAGCACGTCTGTGAAACGTTATTTGGCCTCTGCAAGTTTTTCGACGTCATCTCTAGGAAGTCGATTTGCGTGAATCAGCTCGGGAGGCTACAGGAGGAGATCGTGGTGATACTATGTGATCTTGAGGTCTACTTCCCACCCGCATTCTTCAACATTATGGTGCATCTGCTGGTCCATGTCGTGGAGGACATCGTACAACTCGGGCCGATGTTCCTCCGCAGCATGATGGCGTTCGAAAGGATGAACGGACACATCAAAGGATACGTTCGTAACAGGTCCCGTCCAGATGGAAGTATAGCCAAGGGATTTGTGGCCGAAGAGTGCATCTCTTTCTGCACGAATTATCTAGACATCGAGAACCCTGTCGGTCTTCCCGTCAACAGGCACCTTGGCAAGCTCGACGGATCTGGTCACGGAGAGGGTCGTCGCATACTGCATGCAGACTTCGATTTTCGACGCGCGGACTTTGATCGAGCAAACCTCGTCGCGCTACAGCATTTAGAACTGGTCGATCCTTGGGTACAGAAGCACAAAAGGTTAATCGAGAAGAAGTACAGTGACCGGGGCATACAGAGGATGCAGGGAGAAATAATCAAAGAGCACAACTCAGATTTCACGCGTTGGTTTAGGCAGACGCTCCTTGATAATCCCCCACGATCGCATTCTTCTGACACGGAAAAGATCGTATTCACCTTGTCGCAGGGACCGATGCAAAACCTGGTGACCTATCAGGCGTATGATATCAACGACTACACATTCTACACGGAGGAAAAGGACAGCAAGTGTGATTATCAGAACTCAGGCGTAACGTCGGAATTCTACACCGATTACAACGTGAAGGAAAGATTCTACGGAAGAATCGAGGAGATCTGGGAGCTCGACTACTGTGGAGAAAAGGTGCCGATGTTCCGTGTCAGATGGGCAAAGAGCGTCGAAAGAGAAGACCGGTATTTCACAACCATGGTTATACCCGAAGCAGCCAAATCCAAGGCCGCTGGTGCGAACGTGGCCGCAAAAAATGAACCGTGGGTACTGGCTACCAAAGTGGACCAATGTTTTTTCATTACCGACCTGACAAAGCCTATCCGTGTTGTCGTGAGGAGAGGAAAAAGAAACATCATCGGAATGGATGGAGTCGCCAACGAGCAAGACTTCGACCAGTACGACGATCCAAAGATTGAAGATGACGACGACTACGATGCAGCAACATACATCACCAGAAGAAAAAGGACAACCCTACCCAAAAAAGATAGCCCGTTCGAAAGAAGAAACATTAAAGTGCCGGGGCTAAATTATTCAACCGCGACAGAGAAGGGAAAAAAGATTGTAAAACGTTATCTCAAAAAATATTGTAAAACGCGTGGTCGAAAGAGATTGTAATATTCATGGACAAATTATTATGACATATTTGTATCATGGACAAATTATTATAACATATTTGAATCATATTTAATTTGTACCACTTTTATGACATATATTATCACTTTTGGGCATTTTTGGAATATTTAAAAGTATTTTAAAAACAAAACAAAACTTTTGTGGCATATATCACCACTTTTGGACATTTTTTGGAACATTTAAAAGTATTTTTAAAATAAAAATAAAAAAGGTGAGCACCAGGATTCGAACCTGGGTGCTCACAAGTTTAGAATAGAGCAGTGGGCAGAACCACTGGGATAGGGCAGTGTTAGTTGTCAATAGGGGTGGCCGCGCCGTCTTATGTGACTAGTCGTACCGAGTTAGGCGTAGCGCACCCCTAGCGCACTTGGCCAGGGTGCGCTACGCCTAACTGGGTACGACGACTCAACCGTGCCACGCCTGCGTGCCTCTCCTCGCCATCTCAAACGACACCGCCTCTCATCCCCAAGTCTAAGCCCCGCGGCCGCACTCTCAATCCACCGCTGCGCTCTCCATCCGCCGCCGCTCTAGGAGGAGGACGTGGAGGAGGAGGAGCCCGAGCCCTGCCAGCTGCCGCCGCTCGAGGAGGAGGTCGTGGAGGAGGAGGCCCGTGCGCGTCCGAGGAGGAGGAGTCCGTGGAGGAACCCGCCGTCGTCCGCCAGCCGCTCTAGGAGGAGGACGTGGAGGAGGAGGAGGCTGAGCCCTGCCAGCCGCCGTCGCTCGAGGAGGAGGCCGTGGAGGAGGAGGCCCGTGCGCATCCGAGGAGGAGGAGTCCGTGGAGGATCCCGCCATTGTCCGCCATCCCTCGTCGTCCTCATCTCAGAAGTGAGCGCCGCCCCTCCCCTCTCTCCTTCTCTCCCTCTCTCCTCGAGCAATGGTTAGGGTTAGGCTGCCTCTACAATGGTTTAGGGTTAGGCTACCTCGAGCAATGGTTAGGGTTAGGCTATTGTACTTTGGTGTTTCCAAAATGTTAGACAAAAATGTGCTAGTGCTTGCAGAATGTTAGACAAAAATGTACTTTGGTGCTTGCAGGCTGCCTCGAGAAAGCATCTGTAATTATTGACAAAGATGGCATGTATATCTTTGTATATACATACTCCTAGCGACCTGATGAGCGATGCTAGTTAAGTGAAGATGGCATGTATATCTTTGTATGTGTAGGACAGAGAAACCAAATGGACCGTTGATGTGCCAATTTGGTCATTTTTTGCGAGTAATTTGGTCATTTAGTCCATGCACAATGCAAATGCTTAGCAAAACACAATGCAATGCTGAATTGATGCCACCTCTTTTAATCTCTGTTGCACTGCTTGCTCTTCTGAACATATAGTATGTGGATTTAGTACTGTTGTGCTTGCAGTTTGCATATATACTATATGTCCACCCTATAAATCCACATACTGTTCAGCATACTATAGATCAATCACTCATAGGGTGGCATCAATTCAGCATTTAGAATCTATAGGGTTGATTCAGTATATATGTCACATGTTGATTAATGCCACATATAGTATGTTGATCTATAGGGTTTAGAATCTGTAGAATCTATACTGATTAATTCCACATATAGTATGCCACATATAGCATACTGATTCAGAATCTATAGAATCTATAGGGTTGATTCAGCATTCAGAATTAATGCCACACATAGTATGTTGATCTATAGGGTTCAGTATATATGTTTAATTGATGCCACCATAGGGTGGACATACTGTCCACCCTATATAGTTTGCTCTATATGTCCACCCTATAGTATGCTGAATTGATGCCACCTCTTTTGACCTTGCTGTGTTGTGCTTGCTCTGCTTGCTGTTGTCCTTGTTGTGCTTGCTCTGCTTGCTGTTGTCCTTGTTGTGCTTGCTCTTCTTCTTAGTCTGGAACATCCACATACTATATGTCCACCCTATCTTGTGCTGCTACTAATTCTATGCTACTTGAGCTGCTACTACTTCTATTATCTGTGCTGCTACTACTATCTGTTCCTTATATCCATCCTAGTGTTTCGCTGGCTACTACTATCTGTGGTGCTACTGTGCTTCTACTACTATCTGTGCTGGGACAACAACACCTTGAAATTATGCTTGTGATTGTATGAAGCACTTTATTATGTCGTGTATGCAGGTTCTTGTATGGAATGAGTCCCGATTTTTGCCGGAATGTTGATTAACTTCCGTTTCGGCAGAAATCAGGCACTCCTAGTTTAAGAAAATTAGCAAAGGTCATGCCGGATTTTTCCGTGCATTTAACCAATTATTAGTTTTTTATTAGTGCACAGATGTGTGACAACGACGAGGCTGGATGTTCTAAGCGCATCAGCGCTGAAGGATAACTCAGGCCTCCGAATAAACAATTGACATTCTGGGAGGCGGACCAGCGGATAGAAGACGATGAAGAATACCATCCTTCGGAGAGCAAGGATGATGAGATGGAAGACGCGGAGGAAGAATTCGAAGGAACGGCGGATGATGAAACCACTGATGGCGGCGAGGGCACAGGGAGTGGTAGAAATCCTCCTAAGAAGAAGAAGAAGAAGAAGAAGAAGAAGAAGCCGAAGGACCGGCGCCCGAACACGGTCGGCACCGTCAGGGAGGAAATTACCGAAGTGAGCCCATCAGGGGTTCCTTTGGAGCCCACCCTTGTCGTCAAAGGGTACGGTGGGCAAGTGGCGGCGATCACCCGGACAACCATCTCGAGCAACACCGAGAATCTCCGGCATAAAGATAATGGCCATTTGCGCACACTCCTCTTCGAGAAGCTGCACGCAAGATACAAGTTCCCCGCTAAGTATCAGAACACAAATTATCATGCGAACAAAGTAAACAAATCCGCCCTCACAAAGATGAGCACCGCCCTGGCCAGCTGGAGAACCCGGATAAAGAAGAAGATCTATAAAGAAGGCAAAAGTCTCGAGGAGATCTAGAAGATTGACCCGCAGATCACCGAAGATCAGTTGCGGTAGTTCAAGGAGAGGTGTGAATGCAAGAGAGCCCTGGCCAATAGTAATTGGGGAAAGGTGCTACAGGCGATGAATATAGGTCATCACCATCTCGGATCTAGTGGATACAGAACTGCGGAGGCCAAATGGAATAAGGAGGACGAAGAGTATAGATCCAAGGGGATAGAAAACCCCTTTCCGAAATTCGAACCCGGGCAGGTTTGAAACTTCATCAGGGCCCGTTACCATGTGGACCCAAAAACCAAACAACTCACCGCGGATCCTGCGGTGAAGGAATTCGAGGAAATTGTGGTAAGTATAATCTAATTACCACGGATCAACTCAATTGCAATCTAATCGATGATCTAAAATTCACTATTACTTCTTCTGCAGGAGGAGGAAATTGTTGCTAGTCATGGATCCCAGGGTTCCTCATCCCAGGGGTCGACGGAGGCCACCCGGTGGGATAACCCTTTTAACAGGGCGATGAACCGGGCCAAGAAAATAGAGTCGGTTACGAAGAAGCTGTCGTCGGCTGGCCGTCTGGCCGGCCTCGGGGATAAGAATTGGGTGGATCATTTTGGTACACCGCCGAGGACGCATGTGGCGCCGTCGGGAAGGAGTGAGGAGGAAAACCGCGAGGTTCAAGAATTTAAGGCACAAGTGGCGCGGATCCCGCAGATCGTCCAAGAAAACCTGGCAATCACCCTCACGTCCTTCCTGCCTACCTTGGTGGAGTCAATAGCGAATTGGAGTGCGGGTGGTCGAGTAGGGCCGTGCCCGATTCCAGGCATGGTCAGCAGCCACTCGAACAACGCAGCGCCAACAAATCAGGCGAACTACGTGTTCGTGACTCCGCCCGCTAGAACCGCGGCGCCGCAAGTGCTGGTGACTTCCCCTGCCATCACCGCGGCGCCGGAGTACATGTTGGTGCCCCCCTGCCATCGTCGCGGCAGCACCGGAGCTCCAAGCAGCCGTCGGTAGGGAGAATACACCGGCGGCCAGCACGGCGCCACCAACCAGCCCTTCCGTCTCTTGCATGCCCGTCGCCATATGCGGTGCGTCGACATTAGCCGATCTCGACGCCATCACGGTAAACAAATTTCTTTACTTCCTTTCACGCCATCTATTACTCTTATGGCATCTTTGACGACGTCGTACATGTTTTCCGCAGACGGATGTTCCTTGCACTCTCTTATGCTACGTGAACAACGAGCTGAGGGATGTTTCCAAGGGTACCATCATTCAACCCTTGCAGCGCACATTCCACTCAAGGCCGATGCCAGATAGCGTGCACAGGGTTAAAATTAGTCGGGTGCTAAAGGGCTGCGACGACCTGGAACCTCCCATTCAACCCCCATGAGCGGATGAAGAAGAGTCGGCTGTCCTCAGAACATGATTCGGCTTATTCTTGCTATGGCCAAAGAGCATGATCCGTTTGGGGACGGCGGGGGCCATCACGCCACAGATAATAGCACCGCCTGTCGTGCCAGCGATAAGCGGTGGCAAGGCCCCCTTACCGCCCTTGCCGTCACCTCCACGCGATGGGTCGGATGGTCATGTTGATGATATGCACATGGCGCAGGATCCGGCCGAGGACGACGAAGACTGGAATGATCACTTATTCAACACTCAGTTTAGCAACGAAGACCTAGCTGGTGGCCCCACAGAGAAAGCCACTATCACCAAGCGTCTGTTTGGTTCTCAGGAGACGCCTCCAGCTTGCGCCTTTATAGAGCCAGATGATACAACCAACCGGCCCTTTATTCTAAGCCCTGACACACTACATAGGGCATCCGGTGCTCAGATTGTGGTGCATGCCCGCTCTCCAAAAGGAAAAAAGGGCAGGAAAAGAAAATCTAGCAGCTCGAGCCAGCCGGTGGCATCAACCTGCGAATCCGATCAGGTTTTGCGACGGGGCACCAAGACTCGAGGGTATTATGTGGAGGATTCATGTGGCGGGTGAGCCGATGCTACCTAATAATTTGCAGAAGCTTGCCAGTTCGGAACTGCAGAGTGTGCATGACGGCGTGCTGACGATAGAGAGACGTCTTCTATCGGAGAAAGATCTCTCGCACCCGGTATTCGTGGTTAAGGTGCCACCAGGCTTGGGCTTCGTCGACAATGCCCCTGCGGATCTGTTCTTCCTGTGGTTCGACGACATCCTCAATATGTTCCACCTATACCCGCTGCACTATACCATGGTCCGTCTGTTTTCTCTCAGCCTGGCCATGCAGATCATTAGAGAGAACACACCGGGCATCGCTATAGTGGACCCCTACTACATGCGTGACGGCTGCTTGGGTTCCCCCGCCGAACAACGTATCGTGGCCTCGTACCTACAAAGAATCCTCGTGGTGAACAAGACAAAGGAATACATTCTCGTGCCTTACTTTCCCGAGTAATTCGTTATTCACTCGCCACCATCGATTGGCTTTATTAGATCATCATCATTCTTTTTCCAACACATTCCATCTGAATTTTTTGCGTAGAGATGAACACTGCACGCTCATATCCTTATTGCCGAAGCATTCCCACGCCACATATTTCGACTCGGGGAGTCTAGAAAAGAAGAAAAACTACGACAAGATCAAGGAAGTTCTGGATGATGCTCTCACTGGCTTTGCCTCGACGGAAGGCACCACCTTCGTGCGTACGAAGGTAAAGTTCGGCAGGCACGTCTTCAACCACGTAACGGAGTTCCCTGCGTGAAGCAGCCGGAAAATAGTAAGAAGGAAGCGTACTACGCACTCCATCACATGAGGGCGTTCCTACTTGACCAGCAGAATTCTACGCTGCCAGATCATCTCAAACAGTGGGCCAAAGCAAAGGCCAAGATCACTGATTCAGATATTAGACAAGAGATGTATCGCATCCAGCAGCAGTTTGGGGCAATCATCTTTCGTGATGTCATGACTTCGGGGGGATCTTCTATGGAGGAAATATCTCGAATAACCGTGACATAGAAGATCGCCTAGAGATGCAGGGTGACTATAGGAAGTTCATGACGAGACAAGGCGTCCTCCCGTTCCCTAAGCTGAGCCAGAAGGCTTGATGTTGGCCTAGTTGTAGTTACAAACTATAGATGACCTTTGTGTGTGTGGACAAGTGTACATGCTACTATACTTATATTATTAGGTTTATGAATCATCGCTTACTTATTTTGCTTATTATTATTATATATCAATCAATGCTTGGTTTTTTTGCTTACTCTTTGGTTCTTTGCTAACTTTGGTCCTTTTTTTCCTTACTCTTTTTTCGAGAATAATGCCGATGTTTGAAATGTCGTGGCACACTATATATGGGAATGTGCTACGATGGGATTGTGAGCCTTGTGATATGCACAAGTCCAGGTCTTTGCATCCTACTTGGCTCACGGTTCCATCGTAGCATATTCCTGTGACCAATGACCTATGTATATATATGAGGCATTCTTTTCGAGTTATTTTTGTCTTTTTCGAGAATAATGCCGATGATTGAAATGTCGTGGCACAATATATATGTGAATGTGCTACGACGGGATAGTTAGCCTTGTGATATGCACAAGTCCAGGAATTGTGCATCCTACTTGGCTAACTGTTCCGTCGTAGCATATTCCTGTGTCGAACGACCTAGGTAGTTATATATGAGGCATTCTTTTCAAGTTATTTTTGTCTTTTTCGAGAATAATGCCGATGATTGAAATGTCGTGGCACAATATATATGTGAATGTGCTACGACGGGATAGTTAGCCTTGTGATATGCACAAGTCCAGGAATTGTGCATCCTACTTGGCTAACCGTTCCGTCGTAGCATATTCCTATGTCCAACGACCTAGCTAGTTATATATGAGGCATTCTTTTCGAGTTACTTTGGTCTTTTTCGAGAATAATGTCGATGATTGAAATGTCTTGGCACAATATATATTTGAATGTGCTACGACGGGACTATAAGCCTTGTGTTATGCACAAGTCTAGATGTTGTGCATCCTACTTGGCTTACAGTTCCATCGTAGCATATTTCTGTGTCCAACAACCTAGTTATATATGAGGCATGCTTTTTGAGTTTGGTCTTTTTGATTTAGGAGTACTTTCTATAAGTGTATCTTCATATGCGACTTTAATTATATATGTTTTTTTTCAATCATCGGTTAATTATTATTGTCAACTTATAGATGACGTGGTACGTCGTGTACAAGGGACGGGTTCCCGGAGTCTACGATGATTGGGAAGACTGCCGGAGACAGGTGCACCGTTTCAGTGGCAATAGCTACAAAGGGTACAACACTATGGCGGAGGCGGAAGCTAGATACACGCGCTATCTAGCGGGAGTTAGGACAAGGAACCAGATGAAGACCTACACCTTCGTCGCGGCGGTGATCATGCTTATCTTCTTTGGTTGTTTATCCCGCGTGTGTGTCTAGCTAGTTTAGATGTCTAGGCGAGCTTCCGAGCTCTAACTTGTTCGATCGGCACATGTATTCGCATGTCACCAACTACTTTGTAACTTGATCGAAACAATGTAACTTATACTATGTATTCATGTATGAGACTTATCTATATGTATTTGTTTCAATCTTGTTTTTCAAATTGTGTATTTATATATATAATTGTATATCTTGTATCTGTGTGTATATCTGCCTGTAATATTGTATATAATCTGTATTGTATATAATCTGGCTCGGAAATTAAAAAAAACAAAAAAAACACCTGTGGCGCACATGACCTACCTTTTGTGGCGCACTACGCCTAAAGCGCACCTCAGAAGCTTAGTGGCGCACTGGGAAGTGCGCCATAGAAGATCCTACGCGTAGCGCACCTGTCCACATAGTCGTGGCGCACTGGCAGGTGCGCTACGCCTATCTCCACATAACCGTGGCGCAACAGGCAGTGCGGCACGGCTAGGAGATAGCCGTAGCGCAAGGCCCGTGGCACACCACCAGTGCGCCACAGATGGTCCTTTTAGGTGCGCCACAGACGACCATTTTCCTAGTAGTGGAATATAAAGGGAATAATAAATATGGCAGAAAAAAAGTTCCAAAACCTAAAGTCTCATGACTGCCACGTAATTATGACGCAAATGCTTCCGATTGCATTGAGGGGGCTTCTACCAGATAATGTTTGAGTACCCATTGTGAAGCTATGTGCATTTCTCAATGCAATCTCTCAGAAGATAATCAATCCTGAAGATCTACCACGGTTACAGAATGATGTGGTCCAATGTCTTGTCAGTTTTGAGTTGGTGTTCCCACCATCCTTCTTCAATATTATGACGCACCTGCTGGTTCACCTAGTCGAAGAGATTTCCATTCTCGGTCATGTATTTCTACACAATCTGTTTCCCTTTGAGAGGTTCATGGGAATCTTAAAGAAATATGTTCGTAACCGTGCTAGGCCAGAAGGAAGCATCTCCAAGGGCTATGGAACAGAGGAGGTCATTGAATTTTTTGTTGACTTTGTTCCTGACCTTAAGCCGATTGGTCTTCCTCAATCGCGGTATGAGGGGAGACTAAGTGGAAAGGGTACTCTAGGAAGGAAATCAATAATATGTAGGGATGGACATTCTTACACCGAAAAACATTACACCGTTCTACAGAATTCTATCTTGGCAGCCCCATATATCGAGGAACACAAGAAAATCTTACGCTCCAACAACCCTGGAAAGCATGACTCTTGGATTAGAGATGAACACATGAAGAGTTTCGGCGGTTGGTTGCAACATCTCATCAAAAACAACACTCTTGGAGATCAGCTATACTTGTTTTCTAGGTCACCATCCTCGACTATATCGACTTTCCAAGGGTACGAGATAAATGGGTATACATTTTACACGATAGCCCAAGATAAAAAGAGCACCAACCAGAACAATGGTGTCCGCTTTGATGCAACAGACAACAATGGGTCAAAGACCACATATTATGGTTACATAGAGGAGATATGGGAACTTGACTATGGACCTACTTTGAAGGTCCCCTAGTTTCGGTGCAAATGGGTCAAACTGACAGGAGGAGGGGTTGAGGTAGACAAGAAATACGGAATGACATCGTTGGATCTCAACAAATCTTGGGTACTTAGACGAACCATTCGTCCTAGCCAATGATGTGGCTCAGGTTTTCTATGTGAAGGACATGTCTACCAAACCTAGAAAAAGAAAAAATAATAAAAATAATACATCAGACGATGAGCCAAAGCGCCACATAGTTCTTTTAGGAAAAAGAAACATCGCGGGAGTGGAGGACAAGACAGACATGTCAGAAGATTGTGATAAGTTTCATGAAATTCCGCCCTTCGCGGTGAAGGATGACCCAAGCATCATGTTAATGAATGAAGATGCTCCATGGATACGACGGGATCAGAAAGGAACACACGCGAAGAAATGATATGTAATAATTGTAACATTTTATGAGTGAAGATGCTCCATGAATGTGTCCATTTTTATAGTGTTGTCTGCAAACAATCTTGAGTGTGTTAGTCCCATTTTGTGGCTGGATCGGGACTAAAGGAGGGCCTTTAGTACCGATTCATACTTACCATTAAGATCTGATCTCCAAACGCGTGATGTCACATATTAGGGAGTGCCTCTATGACCAGTTTCTCGGAGATGCCGGAGGACTGGGCTCCGTTGGCATCTCCCTGAAACTGGCCATAGTGCTGTCCCTGCTCTCGAAAACCATCTTGCAGCTTGTAACTTCTCTAACTAGATCAATACGCCTGGGAGCTAACTAATTTCACATATTAGGGAGTGCCTCTATGACCAATTTCTCGAAGATGACGGAGGACTGGGCTCCATCGGCATCACCCTGAAACTGGCCGTAGTGGTGTCCCTACTCTCGAAAACCATCTTGGAGATCCCTCAAACTCGCTGGAGGACTGGACTCACAAGGATGCCTATTTATAGTACAAGCAGCTCGGCATAATGTCGACACACGACATAATGTCGACACTCACCCCTATTATTAGTGTTGACTCATGTTTAGTCCCGGTTGGTGTCTCCAACCGGGACTAAAGGTTCATATTTAGTCCCGGTTGGTGACACCATCCGGGACAAGGTACAAGCCGCACGACATAATGTCGACACTCACCCCTATTATTAGTGTTGCCTGGCCCAGTCTACCGCAATCCCTTCAGTCGCGGTTGGTTTCTCCAACCGGGACTAAAGATGAACCCTCTCTTTATATAGGCATTTCCCTCTATTTATTAGGTAACACTCAAGACATTTATTAATATTAAAATATCGGACAAACCGGGACTAGCTAACACTCCGGACTAAAGCCGCTTCGGGGTCTAGCTAACACTCCCTCTATTCATAATCATGCCTAGTCCTATAGTACGCAGCTTCGGGGTCTTCTTCGCCATTGTCATCATCATCGTCATCGTCACCTGCTCTCGTAGAAAGGAAAGGGCGGGAAAACATGGCGGGAAGCGGTGGGAAATGACAGGAAATATCTTTAGTCCCGGTTTGTGACTATAATCGGGACTAAATGGATATTATATTAAGATTCTTCATATTTTTCTGATAATAATAGACATATTATTTGTGTTATTTGGATTATTACAATAAAGATATGATTTTTCAAAGTTTTTATATTTGATTTGAATTAAAAAAAATATTTACAAATGAAATAATTTATAAATGATGCAAACATATAAATGGATATTATATTAAGATTTTTTATATTTTTCTGATAATAATAGACATATTATTTGTGTTATTTGGATTATTAAAATAAAAGATATGATTTTCCAAAGTTTTTATATTTGATTTGAATTAAAAAAAGAAAATTTACAAATGAAATAATTTGTAAATGATGCAAACAGATAAATGGATATTATATTAAGATTCTTTATATTTTTCTGATAATAATAGACATATTATTTGTGTTATTTGGATTATTACAATAAAAGATATGATTTTCCAAAGTTTTTATATTGGATTTGAATTAAAAAAAGAAAATTTACAAATGAAATAATTTATAAATGATGCAAACAGATAAATGGATATTATAATAAGATTCTTTATATTTTTCTGATAATAATAGACATATTATTTGTTTTATTTGGATTATTAAATAAAAGATATGATTTTCCAAAGTTTTTATATTTGATTTGAATTAAAAAAAAGAAAATTTACAAAAAACAATTAGTCGCAGGTCGTGGCTGGACCCGGGACTAAAGGGTGCCTGCGCGCGCGAAAACGAAGCGGCCGAAAAAACCCTTTAGTCCCACGCCGTGGCTTAACCCACGACTAAAGGGGGGGTCTTTAGTCGCGGGCTAAGCCGCGGGACATGAATAAAGACCCTTTAGTCTCGTCCCGTGGCTTAGCCCGGGACTAAAGGGGGCGTCCCTATATATTCTGCGCGCCAGGGCAGGTGCTGCCCAACACTTGGCATTCTCGACGCAGCGAAGACGAAGCACACAGACGAAGACGAACACGCAGGGGAGGTGCTGTCCGCCGCCGCCGTGCCGCTCCGCCACCGCCGCTCCTCCGTGCCGTGACGTGCCGCCGCTCCGCGCCGACGCATCCTCGCCTCCGCGCGACGCCGGCCGCCTCTCCGCGCGCGTGCCGCCTCGCCGCCCCTTGTCGGTGAGCTCGATCGAGAGGCCGCGCGGGTGGGTGGTTTTTTTATAGTTTTTTGTTATAGTTTTTTGTATAGTTTGTTATAGTTTTTTTATACTTAGGTTTATTATAATTAGGATTATAATTAAGATTATTAGGATTGTTATAATTAGGTTTATAATTAGGATTATTTGGGTTTTTGTTATAGTTTTTTCTATAGTTTTTTTATAGTTAGGATTATTATAATTAAGATTTATTTATTAGTATTATTATAATTAGTTTTATTAGGGTTTTTTGTTATAGTTTGTTTCTATAGTTTTTTATATTAGGGTTTTTTGTTTTAGTATTAGGATTATTGTTTTAATAAAAATATTAGAATTAGGATTAGGATTATTGTTGATGTTATTTTTTGTTTTATTTATTAGGATTATATTGTTTTATTACTGTTATTTTTTTGTTTTAGTTATTATGATTATTGTTTTAGCACAAATAATATTAGGATTATTATAATTAGGATTATATTGTTTTAGTTATTAGGATTATTGTTTTTTCTAACCTGTTTAACTCTCTTTTTGTTATAGATAATTAAGTCATGGATCCATCCGAAGATCCTGGTCGCATTGGTGAAGGTTTTCTTCAGGGCATGATAAGAGGTGAAATTCCTCTTAATATTACTACCGGCGCCGAAGATATTTTGCTCGAGGAAGACATATCCTCATATCTGAATCCATCCAGTGATGGACTAGAGGAAAACCTAATGTACCAAGGGGAAGACCAGATGGACGAAGGGCAAACAAATAACAAGAATAATGATGGCCCCTCGACAGGATCCGGCGAGGTACATATATATATATATGAAGTCTCGTGTTACCTCTATTCATTAACTGATCTAGATATATATTAATCACTCTCTCTTCTTCTTTTAGCCCACCGGATCGAAGCAATCGACAGCTCGAACGAAACGAGGGCCGAACAAAAAGTTGGATGGTAATCAGAGGTTCACCATCGAAGAAATAGATGATGATGGTGAACCGATTGCTCCAGAGAAGCACTGGAGGATGTTTATAAATCAATGCGGGTGCTTGTTAGGGATAATCTGCCGATCACCATCCAAGAATGGAATAAGTCAAAGAAAGCCGGTGAAGAATCCAACAACTATGTCACCGATGATGCCAAAGATGACCTTTGGCAGAAGCTCATAGCGCATTTCATACTACCTCCAGAGTATGAGGAATTTGAGGTAGATGGTATTACCCCAAGGCCGGGTGGGCTTGAAAATAGAGCGAAAGTCAAGGAGTGGGCACTGAGAAAGTTGGCTGAACTGTACCGGAACACAAAGAAAAGTTTATACGCGAAATATGTCGCGAAAAAGAAAACTCCAGACTTCAAAGAAGTAAACGAGAAGTTGAGAGAACAGTGGCCCGATTTTGTACAGTACAAGCAATCCGATAAAGCAAAGGCAAAGTCGGCAAAGAACGCGTTAAATGCTGCCAACAAGAAATACCATCATAAAATGGGGACAGGTAGCTATAAGAGTGCCGTCCCTAAGTGGGAAACTATGGAGAAGGAAATGAGGACTCGAGGCGTCACTCCTGGTACAGATGGATGGCCCGAGAGGTCAAAGCACTGGTGGTACGGGCACGGGGGATCCTTGGACCCAGAAACAGGGAAGACATTATTTCATGAGAAAATTCTAAAACCCTCCCAAGACCTTATTAAAGCAATGAACGATGCTCAATTGGGATTGTTCCGTCCCGAGAGAGAGAACGACGAGCTGACACACACCCTAGGGAATCCTGAAAAGGGAGGACGAACACAAGGCAAAGGCGCCGGTGTCTCATGGAAGAAAGGTTTTCCTCAGTACGCTGCCAGTTACAGAAGCCGTCAGAGAAAGAAGGACCGGGAGGCAGACCGGATCTCCAGGGTAGAGCAGGACCTAGATGATCTGAAGAACCTCATGCATGAAATTAGCCAAAGGCCGCCATCGTCAAATCACCCGCGGTTTGATGATCCCGCATTGTATCTTAGCCAACGGAGAAGCAGCGTGGCTTCCACGGAGGTCCGTGCTGATGATCAAGCACTGCTGGATGATGCACCGGCTCCTCACTACCCCGTGGATGATGTTAGAGAGATGGCACAATGTGAGCTACATCAGCCAATGAACAACATGTTCTTCATGGTGGCGATCGACACTGCTTTACCTTGTCTACCTGGAGCACTCCACCATTCACTTCCGTTTCCACCAGGCTATGCTCGTGTCACGGTGGATGACATAGTGGAGGATTTTGCGGACCTAGAGATTGAAATCGCTACGCCTGAAGGCCTTACGAAACTAGGAGATGTCAAGCGCAACATCATTCTATGGAATAAGAAGTACATCAAGTTTCCAGGCTCGGCGCCAAGGCCACCGACTCCAAGGAATCCAAATCCACCCCGCATCGAATATCGTCAACCTCCAAGTCCACCCCAACCCGATTATTGCCAACCTCCAAGTCCACCCCAACCCGATTATCCCCAACCTCCAAGTCCACCCCAACCCGATTATCGCCAACCTCCAAGTCCACCACGCCCCGCTGACAATCGCCGCAGCAGGAGTACATCAACTCGATATCCGCCTCCGCCTCCGTGCAATACTACTACCTCGTCGAAGAAACGGAAGTTCGACGGTCCCTCGCGCCCCACATCGAAGAAAGGTCAAACGCCGAAGATAGTCGATATCCCGCCGGCTCTTCCAAAGAGACCTTATGACAAGACCGATGAGAAAACTAACGCGGATTTGGCTGCCCAAGTTAAGGCGCATTTTGCACCCAAAAAGCCTGAGCCAAGCCGGTATATAACGAAAAAAACCAAAAAGTGGGCTAAGTCCTTTCTAGAGCAACCATTCCAGATATCGATGAATCTGGAATCAGACTATGACCGGGAGATTATTAAGCAAGCACAGAAGAAAAAAATCTCAAGTGCAAAAAGCGGGAAGCAAGTTGCCCAGCTCGAAGCACAGAAGAATCAATCGGTGGCCCCGCTCAAATTCATTTCAGACCTCGACAAGGCCTTTAGAGCTAAAATGGATATGGACATGCAAATAATGGACCCTAGAGCCCGTAATAATGTTGCACTTATGGGAATCACTGTATCGCAGGCCAAAGCACTTGCTAACGAAGCAAATATGTCTCTTGGTCAATATTTAGGCTATGAAGATACGCCAGTGGGTCAGATAGTACGACAGTATGTCCAAGGGGAGCCTCTAGTCAGTAATGAGGAGCTCACGCGTTTATCCACACATATGCGAAATCTGCACGAATGGTACATGTCGCAAGCACAAAAAAAGCATCAGAAAGATTGGTTTCCGGTGGACGTTAGAATGGAGCATCACTTCAAACAATACTCGATACAGGTTCAAATGACCGAACTGTTTTAGTTATACAACCAGCGCGCCCTCAACAAATCGATCATTGATTGCTACTGTCTGTAGGTTATTTATTTCTATAATTAAGTTTGTAGCTTTAGCTCGTTCATTGCATTTAATATATTATCCTAACTATATATCTTTTGTATGATGATATTATATTCTGCAGAATGAAGATGCTTGAATGCAAAAGAGCTAGAAGATACGACGTTGGGTTCATTGACCGATATATCGTTAATGAATATGCGTTAAAGAATCACCCCAAGGACGTGGAGGAAGACCTGTGCAGGTTCTTAACCGAAAATAATTTTTTTAAGGAAATACTATTTCCTTACAACTTCAAGTGAGTATTTATATCTTGTACACATTTTATTTTTGCTTACTCGATGAGCAATATATGCATGTATGCTTATATAAACTTCCGCAGATTCCACTGGATCTTGCTAAACATTCAAGTTGACAACTCCCTAGTTGAAGTCCATGACTCATTAAGTTGGGACCAAGAGCAGTGGAGCGACATGAAAGCAATGCTCCATAAGTAATTTCAATCATTATCGCATTATATTGTCCTCTTTCATTTCCTGATATCAAGTAACTAATAACTCCTTTGTTCATTTTCTTTGCCGAGGAGGTGTTGGACACGGTTCAGACAGAAAATACCAGGTCCATTCAAAGAGGAGGTAACTTATAAAATGGCGAAGAGTTTACAGCAGCCACCGGGAACTCATTTATGTGGATACTACGTCTGCGAGTACATCCGCGAGTTGACCAGTGAGCGGAAAATTGACTCACATTATATTTATGATTTGCGGAAGAAACTAGAGCCAGACCAGCGCATAAGAGCAATTCAAGAGGAGCTGGCGGGATTTATGATAAAGGAAGTCGTTGATGTACATGGAGAGCATTATGCGGATCACGTGGAACTCGATTTGCCTTAGTCATCTCCATGTAGCTCATATGATATATATTCATCAATGACCATGTAATTTCAAAACATTTCTTCCTTTTGATATGATTGATTATATGTATGCTTGCAAGGGATCGATTAATTATATAAATGCATCGACGTGTAGTGTGTATGTAGTAGCGTATAATATGTATACTGAAATATATGTTTGAATTATAGTGAAATACAAAATGAAAAAGGAACGAAATAACAAAAAAAAGGAAATACACAATCTCTGCCGCGGCAGAGAAACACACAATTCTCTGCCGCGCCAGGAAACCTTCTAGTCCCGGGTGGTGTTACGGCCCGGGACTAGAGGGTTTCCACCCCCCGCGGGCTGAAACAGCCACGTGGCTGTTATCAGTCTCGGGCCGTAGCGAGCCGGAACTAGAGGGGGGGCTCTAGTCCCGTTTTCGCAGTCCCGGGCCCAAAATCGGGACTAGAGCCACTACGGCACACAGGCTCTTTGTCGTGTGGGCAAAAGACACGGCAAAGGCCTTTCGGAACACGGCAAAGGCTTTGCCGTGTGTATACACATGGCAAATGCCACACGGCAACGTTCGCCACGGCAAAGGCCCTTTCCCGTGTGTTTTCTAAATAAGACACGGCAAAGGCTTGGCCGTGTGTCTCATGCATAGACACGGCAAAGTAAAGTAAGATAACGGTTCCCGCGGAGATGACGGTGTCTATTCTTTGCCGTGTGTCTTCTTGAAAAGTACACGGCAAAGAAGTTGTCTTTGCCGTGTGTCTTCTTGAAAAGTACACGGCAAAGAAGCTGTCTTTGCCGAGTGTCTCGTGGAAAAAGTACACGGCAAAGAAACTGCCTTTTTTTAAAAAATAAAAATAATAATTTTGTTTCAAACTTTTTTGAATATTATTTACTTGATAATCTCATATAGAATATTTGAACCCTTTGTATGTTAAATATTATGTCAAATTGCACTCATAATCAAACTTCCCCTGTGGTCACCCATCCTAACACTACTCTAGGCCTAGAACGCTTAACTTTTTCGTTCCTTCCGAATGAGCTACCAAGAAAGAAATCATACCTTGTTGCTAATACTTCCATATCAATGATATTAACTCTTGGACCATGATGTCACACATCTCAGTTTTAGATTCCAAACAATTATTTAAGTAAACAATAATGAAAAGTAATAATAATCTTGAATCCAAATAAAAAATAAAATGGTTTTATTTTATTTCCTTTTTCTATTTTATATGGAATAATTCATATATTTAAATCCGTAAATCAGAATTCGACAAATAAAATGTCTAAATCGATCAGAAAAATGTGAGGAATCTAAATATGATATCCATATAATCTTGTGAAAATGGGGTGGTATCATTTTGAATTATCCATTTGGTGGTTGCTTCATAAAACCCCCCGTTTTATTGTGCCCGGAAAATGGAAAATGGCTTTTTGGTGCGAGGAAAAGGAAAACTTCCTCCAGCAACATTATTCGCCATTCCATAATGCACATGCATGCACGATATGGGTATATTATCACAAACTATGCCTTGATTCTAGCCATAATATTGGTCATTTGACTCGAAAGTCAGGAAACCTCGAATGAGATAGGTCATTTTGTGAAGGGTTTTTTGAGACATATTCAATATAACAAGTTTGATATTTTTACTTCCAACCATGTCACATAATATGACACCACGCGAAGGTTTCGCATTGTTTCGATCGTTTTTGAATTTTTTATGACTCTTTTAAACTATCGACAAACTTTTTCGAACGACGGGTATGAAGATTCTTAGCACGGAGCTGAGCCTCTCTAAACTTTCACTGGATCTTTGATAAAATAGCATATTGTGAACCTAAAAATTATTTTTGTAATAAATCATGCCCATCAGATCATGTACTTGTAGTTCATATCTGACCCACTTCCTACCGTTTCGGCAGGAATTTGTCTTTTTCACCTGGAGTGGACAGAAAGGTTTAAGATCCCCCCGTTGGGACATTGTCCATTTAAGGTGGTCTAGTGTTTTTGAAAAATAGGGTGGTAGCATTTTAAATTAGCCATTTGGTGGTTGCTTCATAAAATCTCTCGTTTTTTTCGCTCAGAAAATAGAAAATGGCTTTTTGGTGCGACGAAAAGAAAAACTTCCTCCTGCGACATTGTTCACCATTCCATGAGGCACATGCATGCACAATATGGGCAGATTATCATAAACTATGCCTTGATTCTAGCCATAACATTGGTCATTTGACCCGAAAGCCAGGAAACCTCGAATGAGATAGGTCATTTTGTGAAGGTTTTTTTTAGACATATTCAATATAACAAGTTTGATATTTTTCCATACAACCATGTCACATAATATGACACCACGTGCGAAGGTTTCGCATTATTTCGATCGTTTTTGAATTTTTTATGACTCTTTAAAACTATCGACAAACTTTGTCGAACGACGGGTATGAAGATTCTTAGCTCGGAGCTGAGCCTCTCTAAACTTTCACTGGATCTCTGATGAAATAGCATATTGTGAATCTAAAAATGATTTTTTTAAAAATCATGTCCATCCGGTCATGTACCTGTAGTTCATATCTAACCCACTTCCTGCTGATTCGGCAGGAATTTGTCTTTTTCACCTGGAGTGGACGGAAAGGTTTGACATCCCCCTGTTGGGACATTGTACATTTAAGGTGGTCTAGTATTTTTGAAAAATGGGGTGGTAGCATTTTAAATTATCCATTTGGTGCTTGCTTCATAAAATCTCTCGTTTTTTTCGCTCAGAAAATGGAAAATGGCTTTTTGGTGCGACGAAAAGAAAAACTTCCTCCTGCAACATTGTTCACCATTCCATGAGGCACATGCATGCACAATATGGGCACATTATCATAAACTATGCCTTGATTCTATCCATAACATTGGTCATTTGACCCGAAAGCCAGGAAACCTCGAATGAGATAGGTCATTTTGTGAAGGTTTTTTTTAGACATATTCAATATAACAAGTTTGATATTTTTCCATACAACCATATCACATAATATGACACCAAGCGAATGTTTCGCATTATTTAGATCGTTTTTGAATTTTTTATGACTCTTTAAAACTATCGACAAACTTTGTCGAACGACAGGTATGAAGATTCTTAGCTCGGAGCTGAGCCTCTCTAAACTTTCACTGGATCTCTAATAAAATAGAATATTGTGAATCTAAAAATGATTTTTTTAAAAAATCATGTCCATCCGGTCATGTACTTGTAGTTCATATCTAACCCACTTCCTACCGATTCGGCAGGAATTTGTCTTTTTCACCTGGAGTGGACGGAAAGGTTTGAGATCCCCCTGTTGGGACATTGTACATTTAAGGTGGTCTAGTATTTTTGAAAAATGGGGTGGTAGCATTTTAAATTATCCATTTGGTGGTTGCTTCATAAAATCTCTCGTTTTTTTCGCTTAGAAAATTGAAAATGGATTTTTGGTGCGACGAAAATAAAAACTTCCTCTTGCAACATTGTTCACCATTCCATGAGGCACATGCATGCACTTTTTTGGCAGATTATCACAAACTATGCCTTGATTCTAGCCATAACATTGGTCATTTGACCCGAAAGCGAGGAAACCTCGAATGAGATAGGTCATTTTATGAAGGTTTTTTTGAGACATATTCAATATAACAAGTTTGATATTTTTCCTTGCAACCATGTAACATAATATGACACCACGCGAAGGTTTCGCATTGTTTCAATCGTGTTTGAATTTTTTATGCATGTTTAAATCTATGGTCAAAACGTCGAGCATGAAGATTCTTATTCAATATAAATATCTAATTTTTGAGTGTAGATAGATAGATATTATTTTTCTGCAAATTTTGATATATTATTTGTATTTTTCTGAATTAGAATGATTTTTTTATGATTTTCCTAAAAGTAATGTGATAAAAGGCAAAAAAAAAGAAAAAAAGACTTTGCCGTGTGTACTGCGAAATACACACGGCAAAGGCCCTTTGCCGTGTGTACTACGGAATACACACGGCAAAGGGCCTTTGCCGTGTGTACTACCGAATACACACGGCAAAGGACCGGCGAGGGCACACGGCAAAGAGACCACCGTCTACGACCGTTAGCTCCTCCCGTTAAATGGACTTGTGGGGTCACGGGTCCCACCTTGTTGCCGTGATAACACCTATGCCGTGTGCCATTGTCAACCTTGCCGAATGTATTTTCTTTGCCGTGTTCCTTTATGGGTCTTTGCCGTGTATATTTCTTTGCCGTGTTCTTTTTCAGAAATTTGCCGTGTTCACATACTTTGCCGTGTATTTTTTGAGTTACACACGACAAAGACTGTCTTTGCCGTGTTCCGGTGCGTTTGACACACGGCAAAGACGTGTCTACACGGCAGCGACATTTTTTCCCGTAGTGAGCCGAGTTACGGTCCGGGACTGGAGGCCTTTTTCCACCAGTGAAAGTTGCACGACTCGTGATGCAAATTCAATGGATTAATATGTGACTGAGATCTGAGTTAATTTTCAGTCCATTAAGAATTTGGAAATCCAAAAATATAAACTTCTTGTAAGCTATATATGGGTATTCTGTTTGTTCTGAATCAAATGTCGTAAATTTTGTGTAGATTCATATCATGTATCTTAAACGCATTTTAGAGTATAGAAAAGACGAATCTATACAAATCGACGACACTGCATTTTGGAATCGTAGCTGATGCGAGGCAGTAGTATGTAGCACCTCGGTGAATCCCTACCTTATTTAGCGGCGCGCGCTCAGTGCGTGTAGTATTAACTCTGGTAGCAAGTACTAGTACTAGTACTACTTCCCCGGTTTAAAATATAAAATGTTTTAGATTTGTAAAGTAAATACAAGTTTACTGATGTTTAGAGTAAATCTAGACACTAAAACAATCTAGGTGCATTTTTTTCACAAATCTAAAACGGCGGGAGTAGCTAGTGTTTCGCGACGCGTACGATCGATATATACAACGTGCGTGCACACATGTACTGCTTGCTGCATTCGGATCGAGGCGCAGTAAATTTACTCGTTTATAGCTTGCCATGATCGCGTACGTACGTAGCTACTCTATGCGGTACTACCTGGGTGTTATATTACTGCTTCATTGGCCTGCCGGGTAGCAGATACGTAGTGAATGCTTGCAGCCTACTGTAACTGTATATGTACACACACCTGCGCGTGTGTAGACTTTCGCTGTAGATGCGATCCCTAGAGGAAGAGGATTCAGTACACAGTGCGCACCATGCCTGTACACGTAGTACTTCAGTTACGGGATCGACAACCACAGTGTGTATGCATGCATGCGACTGAAGCTACTCATTAAGACCATTGATGGATCAGCAGCATGCATGGCATTTTGCTTTTCAACGCCCGGCCCGGCCGGCAATATTTGAATGATATGTAGTATATATTCATGTGTATATGCGCCAGAAACGACATACGGTAACAGCTGTATATGCGCATGCAGGCCATAATAAGTACGTGTACCGGCCACATAAGTGTACTGATCAAAGAAGGAGACTTCATTATATTACTAGAATTATTCATACTCCTAACTAGTGTACTGATGATCACTTACGTACGTAGCCACATAGCTAGAAAACCCACGGAGCTGCGTAACACCAATGGCGGGCATGCAGGCAGGATACACGGGAACTGAACCAAGGACCAAATCAATGGTATAGCTTCCACTAGTGTCCGTGTGGGCTTGTTTGGTCTGAAGGGGCGAAAGACCCAGGGAAGGAAACCACCATGAGAGATTTCCACGTGCATGTGGGGGATCCCTCCCATCAAGAGAAAACGTACAAACCCGAGGAGGAAATCCCTCAAGAAACACGGGGAGGAAATCCCAGCCTCCAAGGCTTCGAAAAATAAGGAAATATAGACAAACAAAAAAGTAAAATAAACATTTAGAGTATCTGAGAGACAAATAAAAGTTAACAATTTCTTTTTTCCAAGGAAATCAGAATAAATACTAATCCTAGGAAATCAGAATGGTGAAAAACGTTTGCAGAAAACAAGTACACTGTAGAAGTTAAAAATTCACATTAACAACCTGCATGCATGCCAACTACTCGATCTTTACTAGACAGTGGCACCATGCATGTACTACGTATTAGCAATGTCACCATGCATGTACACGTACTTCAACTACGGGATCGTGTTCATGCATGCCAACTATATACAAGCCACGGACTCAATGTACACATTAAGACCACGGCCGGATCACAACAGTATGCATGGCATCTGTTCTTTAACGCCCGCAATATTTGAATTTGAATGATACATTCGGTGGCTTTGTAACCGTTGTTAATGTTGGAGTACGTGTATGTACACAACTAGAGATAGACTAAGACTTTAAAGATCATCTTGTATTACAAGTCATAGGCTTCGTGTCCTTCAAGTTTGTACGTATATATATACTTCCCATGAGGGTCAAATCATACACCAAAATATTAGGAATTCAATATTTTTTACATGGTACCAGAGCGGTTTGCCTCACGCGGCAGATCCTAGGTTTTTCCACCACTCACTACAGCAATAGGAAGCTACGCCGAGGGCTGGGTGCTACGCCGACGGCAAAACGTCGGGGCCGTCGGCATTGCCATCATCCAGGCCAGCTCCTCTCCGCGGACGTTGACGTAGAATTTCCCTCGGCGTATCCCACGCTATTGCGGTGACCCAGCATACCACTGCATGTGTAGTACACTATAGTCGTTGACATGACATCCACAGAACACCGTTCCGTAAATATCACATCCCTCAGAGTAGTACAACAGAAATATTGCGGGTCCATATTACACATTCACATATTATTATTATTGCAATACCAGAAGTTCAAGACTTCAAAAGGATTCAACTTACAAACCAAAATATAAAGTGTTCAGCAGAATTTAAAAGTAGCAACTCCAGCTAGGAGTTGAGCTCAGCAGATTATTCTATAGAGTTCATGCTGCTCGGCTCCATTGGTTACTACTAACTAGGGTACTTAGTTGGACTCGTTATCATCGACACCATAGCGGATTTCGTAATCCACTCCTTCAACACCTCCTGACAGGTCAGGCTCCTCGTAGAACACACCTTCTTGACATTCAACTGCATACATTGGCACGTCTTTGGAATCCTCAGAGTCTAAGCAAGGGTCAAAGGAAAGGATGAGTAACAGCGTTACCCAACAAATTCATTATGAAAAGTCCACCTCGGACTATAAGTCCTTGGCACTATGCAGTTTGATGCTCTAACTACCACCTCGGACTATAAGTCCTTGGCACTATGCAGTTTTTGTAAATATTTCTTCAAAGATTAATTTTATTAGGAAAATCTATGACCATCAGCCTTTTCAGGTTGACCAGAACTTTCATGGAGTTCCTTTCCTACCGTGTTTGTAGCTCCTTCCTGGAACAGGGAGTAGCAAGTTACAATTCTTACACTCTGCAGAGGTGCGTTACTTTACCCATGAGAGATCAACTCTTTGTTGCATAACCGGGCGTACTTTCCCGTCCACAATTTCATGATGTGGGGCCCAGTAGTTGGTGCAAGCCAATCACTGCCCCCTTCGCAACCTCGCATGTCTCCTTAGTATACACCATGCCCACATATTGAATTACGACAATGGTTAGTACAAACCGTTAGATGCCAGAACTATCGTGGGACGTTCAGGGTTCCCACCCATATGCTGCATATCCTCTATGAATTACCAATTAATATGCACGCTACGAGTGAAACAGCCACGACCTGCACATCCGGCTACATGCGAGAGGAAGAAGATACAGCTGACTTCTCTGTCCCATTCCAAATCTCATGGTTAACGCGTAATATACGGCGCTAAAATCACTGATGTCAGGGGTTATTATGTCCCTAATTAATTATCATTGTTGCAAATAGAACCCTAAGTTCTATGGCTCCATTATATCATCACTTAGGATGATATCTATGATTTCTTTATTTGTGAAAATAATATTTTCTTCTTTTGGAGTATATATGATAACATACAATTTGCAAATACTTTGATAAAGACTCTTCAAAGGACATGAGCAAGTGATAAACTTGCCTTGTGATGGCAAGGTAGTGAAGTCTGATGCTTGCACTGGACCTTGAGCTTCTATGCCTACAAAAACATCATTATTTTCATGTAAGGACAATATTTAAAGAAGCAATATGATTATGCAAAGTAATGTAATGCATAATTTATCTTTACATATATTCTCCCCCATTTATTTAAATTATAAAATTCTTTTAATAATAAAGAATTTATAAATATTAATTTTTAATGTTTATTGAATATTGTATTCTTTTATTTTATTTCAATATATTTGTATTTAATTTAATTAATAACTCCTTTAAGAATTATCATTTTAAATACCAAAAATTGATATTAAATATTTATTTAGTATTTTTCTAAAATACTACAATATTAATATATAATAAAAATGATTTTTTATTTATTTTTATCATCTTTTCAACAATTTTGTAAAATTCCATAAGGAATATATATTTTACAAAATTCTTAATAAAATTTATTTGTCTAAAATTGTATCTCTTAATTTATTTGGATAGTTTGGATTATTGTGAATCCATAAATATTTTGTTTATAATTTTTGGACTTTTATTTTATTTTATTTTCTAGAATTTATTTAAGTTTAGGGGCAGTTTGGTCTTTTTCCAATTATTAAAATAGGCTCTAAAAGATTTGGGTTGATTGTTTGGGGTTTATTGGGCCCTTGTGGCCCAATAGGGCATAGTCAAAACAACACCCCGAAGGGGTATTGGCCCAACCCAGCCCACACTCTCTGTCTCTCTCAAGCTCACCCCTCTCCTTCTCCTCTCCCGACCATGTGGTCAGCGGTGTCACCGCCGGCGATTCACGCTGCCGTGGACCTCCCTGGCCGCCTCCATGGTGCAGGATGAGGTTGTCGGCCCCGCTCTTCCATCCTGTTCAATTCAATTTGGACCAGGAGCCTTCCTGCGGCCAGATCGATGTCGTTCCGAACCCTAGGGTATGGGGTTGGCGTTGGTGCTAACGTCGCCGCTGCTGTCGTGCGTCGTGGTGATGCTCCTCGCCCCCCAACATGGCTATGGTTGCCGCTGTGGCATTGTGTGGGTCGCAGCGCCCCCTTGGGGTGCTGCCCGTGCCGCCGTGGTCGTCGGCCTCCTCTGCTTCCTCTTCTATTCTACAACCAGGAATTTTAGTAAGTTATTCCTCTCCCTCTCGTGCACTCTGTGCTACGCCATTCCATGCTAGATGTTGATAGTGGCCTTTCCTGGTTAGTGTTCTGTCTGATTCAGATGGTTTAATATGTTTAGGTTCATACCCCTCTGTGGATTAAATATCTGATGATTTGGATCAAGTTTTGCTGATCCCTCAGCATGATAAGTAATTGTTTAGCTATGGCTTTGCTGTTTATGATTAACTGTGGTGATGCTAGTGGTTTAATAGCTCACCACTATCATTACTTGGTTAATAACAGTGAGTGTTGTGTGATGAATTCATTGTCTTAGTAGTGTTGGCTTGAGAATTCATATGTAGCTTGAGATCAAATGGTTTCAAACAGTGAAGATATATATATGGATTTTTCCTGGTTATGATTCCTGTGATGTCAGGAAAATGATTTATAGTTGGTTGTATCTGTGAAGATTGGATGCTTAACCTGCTTAGTTTAGAACTATTCTTGTGACACCATCCTTGTGTGGCATACAAGATTAGATTCTATTACTTGGTTTGGTTTTGTTCAGGCTTAAGGTGAGTTTGGCATTAAAGATAAGTAGAAACTTCTTTTCTTAAATCCCTAAGACCC
Organism: Avena atlantica; assembly: GCA_910589765.1. NCBI lineage: Eukaryota > Viridiplantae > Streptophyta > Magnoliopsida > Poales > Poaceae > Avena > Avena atlantica. The sequence goes on along the minus strand of OU342736.1, from coordinate 8,138,041 downwards.
ATGATGTTGGTCTGAGGTTTAGGGATTAAGCCTTTATCTTGTTGATTCTCATGGATTGGTTCTGGTAGTGATACCAGCTACTGTTTCTTGAATCAAAGTTGGGGAAAAATGATTGTAGGCTTGATCACTTATATAGATCCATAAGGTTAAATTCTAAGGTGCTACTCCTGTCTTGGAGATGTGCCTAGAAGTTTAAATCTTGGCTATATTCATTCTTGAATTGAAATATAGCTTGATAGCTTAGATCAATGATGTTGTCCTGAGATCTGTCACATCCCAAGATTTTCCAAATCTTGTTATGTGAAAAATAAATGAATAAAATAAAACTTTGTTGATTTTCAAGGTGAGAAGAAACTTTTTGAATCCAATTGGGAACTTTCAAAACCTATTTGGATCAAATAAAATCCTAAAGGACTTTAAAAAGTTAAATAAACAATAAACTTCAAAATATTTAAAAATACTATTTTTGGATCTTTTAATAAAAGATTTGGTTTTCAAAGGAAAAGGTAGATTTATAAATAAAGATTATTTTATGGAGCCAAAATAAACCTTGGTCAAGCTTTTAAAACAAAACATTTTGTTTTGATCAAAAGAACAAAGTTTTATTTAAAGAAAATAATAGGGATTTATTATTACCCAATTTCGTTAAAGAAAAGACTTTCCTTTTTAAATAAAACACTAAAACTTATTATTTTATTTTAAATAAGTTTTCCAAGTATTTTATTTTCTCAAATAAAACCTACTGAAGTGTTTTGGTTTTATTTTAAATTTCAAAAATAAAGTTTTTAATAAAACAAATCTTATTTGATTTAATGACTAAGGTCCATTTTATTTAATTATTAATGGACCCTAAAATAAAATGTTATTTTATTTTTAACAAGTTTTCCAAGTATCTTCTATTTTCAAATAAAACCTACTGATTTGGTTTTGAAAATATTTAGATTTCAAATGGAGTTTTTAAATAAATTAAAACCCATTTAATTTATTAACTAGTGTCCATTTTATTTAATTATAAAAGGACTCTAAAATAGAAATATTATTTTATTTTGGGAATTGGTTTATGTTGTTAAACAGAACCAAATTCAATTACAAGTGTGGTGAATGTTTGAATTGATTTGAATGTTTGAATTATTTGTTTGAATTTCAAAACAGAAAAAGATTTGGGAAAAAGAAAAAGATTCAGAACTGGAAAAAAATATATGAATCTGGTCGACCCAACCCAGCAGCCCACTAGGCCCAGCGGCCCAATTCCCTCTCTCCCCCGAAGAGTTTTTCTCTCACTCACCAGACGACCCGCAGAGCCAATGACAAGTGGACCCCTCCCCCTCACTCCCTTTCTCGCTGACAAGCATGCCCCACCCCTCCAGCTCATCTTCTTCCTCCCCGCGTCGACCGTTCCTCGTCGTTTACTGCCGTGTTTAATATCCTTGAATTCGCGTTGATGGATGGTTTAAACCCGCTAGTGACCACGCCTGATTAAACGCCAGCATCTCCTCTATCTTTCCCCTCTCACGCCCGACCCTCTCTGCCTCAGGGCTGTTCCAATTCGGAGCCACACCACCTCTGACTCCGGCGAGCACCGCGGGAAATTCCGGCCACACCTCGCCGCCCTTCAACTCCCTCTGCACGCGAACTTGTTCTGCATCGCCTGGCGTACCTCCCAGCGTCAACTGCTTGGCCGCGACCACTCTATACGCTCGGCTTCGTCAACATCTGAGCACCACCGACGACGCGCCTACTCCGGCGAAGTCTCCCTGGTAAGCTAGACCGCCCCGAGCCCTCTCAATGACACTTCCTTACTCCCCATGCTCGTACGCATCTAATGCTTCCTTCCACTTGCCTCAGCGCGACCTGCAACTACGTCCCCGACAACCTCCAGAGGCACCCGCCGCTCGCAGCAACTCCGGCGAGCAATCCCTGACATCACCGTGCGCCCCTTGGACTATTACGACCACGTCGAGCTTCTCTGCACCCTTGCGAACCCGGTGAGCCTATCCGTCCACTCCCTCGCTTCCTGTAGCCGCCATAGCACCGCCAGCAGCGCGTCGCCGCCGCCAGCCACCGTTGAGCGCCGCCAGGTTTTGGCTAATGTGTCAGGAGCCGTAGGATGCGAAACATCCAGTTAGGATTAGATACAATCGAAAAGGTACGCGTCCATCTGTGCCGCATGTTTTCAGTTAGATCCAATGCAGCCCGTAGCCGATCCGAGCGAACCGTTATTGTCCAATCAGAAACAGCCACGTGGACTGGATTCGATTTAAAACAGATTTTTGATCTGATTAGAATGCAAATTTGTAATTGGTATAACTTTTGATCCACGTCCAAAAATTACAAATTTTATATCAATGGAATCAGTGGAACAAGCCCTAGCCAACCATGCCATTTGTTTAGTCAAAAGCTTCTGGAAAAATGTTTGTTTTTGCAGAAACTTATGTATGCTTGTTTAGGTTTAAAAAATATTCAAAAATGATTTTGGGGATAAAATATTTGGCAAATGGTGTGATTTGAACCTATTAACATTAGGAAACACTTTGTGGTTTCAAAAATGTATTTGGTGAAGCAAAAAATGATTCTTTGATTTAAAACCATTTCTAGACAAATAAAAATATAGTTTATTTATTAAAAATGGTTTTGGAAGAAAACATTTGGGAAATGTTTTGTTTTAAACTCTCTGACCCTAAAAACCAAGTTTTATGGTTTGAAAACATATTTGGTGAACCTTAGAGATTAATGCCTTAGTAAAAATATTTTTACACCACATAAAATGTTACTTTGTTGTGAAAATGGTTTATAAAGTGAAATCCTTTGCAAATGACTTTGCCACTTTATAAAATGACCATTAGGTGTTTTCCAATGTTTATGTCCCATTAGGAACCACTTGTCCAAATAAAACAATCCTTGGCATGCTTGCATGCATTATCTTGCTCTATGATTTTATGTGTTGTTTTGCTTGATTGGTAGATTGAGTTTGTGCCTTGCTTGATTGAATTGTAGTGACTTGAAGAGTGTGATTGTTGCAAGGACAAGGAGTGAACTTATACCCTCTACCAAAAAGGCAAGTGATGCTTCATACTTTGTCCCATTACTTTCACTATGCATTAGTGATTTTCTAAGTAAAACTTGCATGGAATTTTGCTAAGTATAAACCTTGCTATAGGAAAACCTAGTAGGTGAAACCTTAGTAGAAATTTCCTAAGTTAAAGATTCCTACTACTATCAAGCTTAGCTTAGCTAATAGAAAACAAGGGTGGAATATATATTCACGCTATGGAAAATTTCTAAGTCTGAGGACTTGTGTTTTGTTTAATAAAACAACTAAGTTAATGAATCACCTGGGTGGAGTGGTAATTGCTTGGTGGATTTTGGTTGAGTGGTTCACAAGGCCCGTGTCTATGTTTTACTTTGTGTATCTCACTTGTGGATGGCCACCCAGGAACAAAGAGATTTGAGATGTCAAATGTTGAGAAGCTTCAAGTGCAACCACTTGGCATTATGGGCTCTGCCTGGATCATATAGGTTGCAAGAACTTAGCCATATGGACAGTTGGTGGTAGAGTTTGATAGGTTGGAGTGCGTCCATTTTGGTCTAAGGGAAGGCTTCTGAAAGATCTTGTCTTGGGAAACCAAGTCTTGTGGGGAAAGTGCACCACCTCTGCAGAGTGTAAAATCTAAGTACTTACCCATGTCCCTGGTAAAGGACAATTTGAGCATCAAGACATGGAAGCAATCAAGAATCTCATCATTCAAATTTCAAACTTCAAAAACTTGTGGTTGAACAAGGGTTAAAGGATCTTCAATCTTTGATTGAGAAAAATGTTTTGTCAAAGCATAAACTTAGTATTTTCAAATGTTAAGGAAAAATCTATTTTTGAGCAATGCAAGCCTCAACTCCCCTTAGCCAAATGCATATAGATGTTAGACTCCACTATACTACCATAGTATCACTTGCCAATACAATTCAAATGTATTGACCCTTGTGGCTGTAACTTGTTATGTTGCAGGTTTGATTGATTTAGTGAAGTGTGTTGATTAGGATTACAAAGTCTACAACCAACATGTCTGCCTGTGGCACTTTGAAGATGAAGGACCCCATGCTTATAGATATTCTGCTGCAATGTAATGTAATAGAAAAATGAGCTATGTAAGATGTAATAAAATTATGTCATTCCTAGTTATAAAGTGTATTATGACCTTTGTTTCTTGATATTACATCTTAACTGTGGATGCTAGCTATTGATCCAGGGACTAGCATTGTAAACACAGGGGACTCTACCTTATTTAAAGGTTGGGACCCTGACACATGGTATCAGAGCATTGTGTTGCATGTAGGATTTGTAAACCTAGGATTAGACAAAACCCCTTAGAAAAATAGGAGTTGTTATTTGTTCCAAAAACTTATTTACAAAACAATATTGTAAACTGTTTCCTCAACCATTTTGGTTTCAACTCTACATCTCTTCTATTTTCAACTTGATGGAAAAATGGCCAAAGACTTCACCATGTGCAAAGGACTTCATCAACTCTAATGACTTCAACATCTTCAACTCTAATGACTTCAACTTCATCAACTCTAATGACTTCAACATCTTCAGCATTTTCACCACGGACTTCAACCTTAGATACCACTAAGGACAAGTGGGACAAGGAAATCTTGCTCAAGATTTGGAGACTAAGGAAACATAACTTAGAAGGAGCCATCAACACCTTTGAAGTTTTTATGACCAAGAGTTTTTCCCAAGGAAACCATGATCACATGGAAGAAGAATCAACCAAGAAAGATGGAAAGATCTCAAGTGAACCATATAGATGGACCACCATATTTAGTTAAGTCAAACACACCAACTTATGTGGTGTAACAAAAATATTTTTTTGGTTGCCTAAAAATATGATTGAAACTTGTTGTTTGAGTGAAATGTTTGGTTTGTGATTTCTTGCACATTGCTTGTGTGAATTGTGATGTGTGTGATTAGAATTATTCCCTTAGAAATATTTTTGCCTAATCTAATACCAATTCAACCCAAACAGATGACTTCTCCAAGAGACTCCAACATCAAGGTTGATGATACCAACACCAACCAAGAGGACAACATGAGAGAACTTATAGCAACCCAAAACCAGTTGAGCCAAGAGACAACTCAGCTTTTAGCCAACAACAATGGACTAGACCCAGCCATACAAAGGATTTTGAAACTTCAATCCCAATTGTTGCAAGGATTGGTTACTCAAATGATCAACATGAGAGAAAACTTTTCCCAAAGAGCTAATGACAACAAGGATGAAAAAGATGATATTCTAGAAGGAACCCAAGTTAGCAATATTTGTGGAGACAAGGATCATACATCCAAGGAGCATGAAGACCAATGCCCCAAGAAGAGAGAAAGATTTCCCACCTTTGAGGTGAGATATGAAGAGCATGAACTAGAAGAACTCCTAGCTTTGGAGAGACCCAAAAAGAAGAAGAAGGATATAAGCCAGTTGCAATGTTACAATTGCAAAGAGAAGGGACACTATGCCAGTGAATGCCCAGAAAAGAAGAAGAACCAAAGAAACAAACAAGAAGAATTGATACCAAAGGAAAAGAAAGATATTAGCTAAGTGTGGTGCAACAACTGCAAAGAGCTAGGACATTATGCAAGCAACTGTCCAGAAAAGATGAAGCACAAGATAAACAAGCCTATGAAGGATCTCTGCCTTGTCACATGTTTCGAATGCAAGGAACTAGGCCACTATGCAAACTTCTGTCCAGGAAAGTTACCTCAAGATCCCAAGCAAGTCAAGATGTAATTTAGTTTGAAAATTTTTAAGGGTGGTAGTACCCTAGTTTTTTTGAAACTACTTGTAACCCCTAGCCTCCCCAAATCTCGGGACGAGATTTATTTTAAGGGTGGTAGCCTGTCACATCCCAAGATTTTCCAAATCTTGTTATGTGAAAAATAAATGAATAAAATAAAACTTTGTTGATTTTCAGGGTGAGAAGAAACTTTTTGAATCCAATTGGGAACTTTCAAAACCTATTTGGATCAAATAAAATCCTAAAGGACTTTAAAAAGTTAAATAAACAATAAAATTCAAAATATTTAAAATTACTATTTTTGGATCTTTTAATAAAAGATTTGGTTTTCAAAGGAAAAGGTAGATTTATAAATAAAGATTATTTTATGGAGACAAAATAAACCTTGGTCAAGCTTTTAAAATAAAACATTTTGTTTTGATCAAAATAACAAAGTTTTATTTAAAGAAAATAATAGGGATTTATTATTACCCAATTTTGTTAAAGAAAAGACTTTCCTTTTTAAATAAAACATTAAAACTTATTATTTTATTTTAAATAAGTTTTCCAAGTATTTTATTTTCTCAAATAAAACCTACTGAAGTGTTTTGGTTTTATTTTAAATTTCAAAAATAAAGTTTTTAATAAAACAAATCTTATTTGATTTAATGACTAAGGTCCATTTTATTTAATTATTAATGGACCCTAAAATAAAATGTTATTTTATTTTTAACAAGTTTTCCAAGTATCTTCTATTTTCAAATAAAACCTACTGATTTGGTTTTGAAAATATTTAGATTTCAAATGGAGTTTTTAAATAAATTAAAACCCATTTAATTTATTTACTAGTGTCCATTTTATTTAATTATAAATGGACTCTAAAATAAAAATATTATTTTATTTTGGGAATTGGTTTATGTTGTTAAACAGAACCAAATTCAATTACAAGTGTGGTGAATGTTTGAATTGATTTGAATGTTTGAATTGTTTGTTTGAATTTCAAAACAGAAAAAGATTTGGGAAAAAGAAAAAGATTCAGAACTGGAAAAAAATATATGAATCTGGTCGACCCAACCCAGCAGCCCACTAGGCCCAGCGGCCCAATTCCCTCTCTCCCCCGAAGAGTTTTTCTCTCACTCACCAGACGACCCGCAGAGCCAATGACAAGTGGACCCCTCCCCCTCAATCCCTTTCTCGCTGACAAGCATGCCCCACCCCTCCAGCTCATCTTCTTCCTCCCCGCGTCGACCGTTCCTCGTCGTTTACTGCCGTGTTTAATCTCCTTGAATTCGCGTTGATGGATGGTTTAAACCCGCCAGTGACCACGCCTGATTAAACGCCAGCATCTCCTCTATCTTTCCCCTCTCCCGCCCGACCCTCTCTGCCTCAGGGCTGTTCCAATTCGGAGCCACACCACCTCTGACTCCGGCGAGCTCCGCGGGAAATTCCGGCCACACCTCGCCGCCCTTCAACTCCCTCTGCACGCGAGCTTGTTCTGCATCGCCTGGCGTACCTCCCAGCGTCAACTGCTTGGCCACGACCACTCTATACGCTGGGCTTCGTCAACATCTGAGCACCACCGACGACGCGCCTACTCCGGCGAAGTCTCCCTGGTAAGCTAGACCGCCCCGAGCCCTCTCAATGACACTTCCTTACTCCCCATGCTCGTACGCATCTAATGCTTCCTTCCACTTGCCTCAGCGCGACCTGCAACTACGTCCCCGACAACCTCCAGAGGCACCCGCCACTCGCAGCAACTCCGGCGAGCAATCCCTAACATCACCGCGCGCCCCTTGGACTATTACGACCACGTCGAGCTTCTCTGCACCCTTGCGAACCCGCTGAGCCTATCCGTCCACTCCCTCGCTTCCTGTAGCCGCCATAGCACCGCCAGCAGCGCGTCGCCGCCGCCAGCCACCGTTGAGCGCCGCCAGTTTTTGGCTAATGTGTCAGGAGCCGTAGGATGCGAAACATCCGGTTAGGATTAGATCCAATCGAAAAGGTGCGCGTCCATCTGTGCCGAACGTTTTCAGTTAGATCCAACGCAGCCCGTAGCCGATCCGAGCAAACCGTTATTGTCCAATCAGAAACAACCACGTGGACTGGATTCGATTTAAAACAGATTTTTGATCTGATTAGAATGCAAATTTGTAATTGGTATAACTTTTGATCCACACGTCCAAAAATTACAAATTTTATATCAATGGAATCAGTGGAACAATCCCTAGCCAACCATGCCATTTGTTTAGTCAAAAGCTTCTGGAAATATGTTTGTTTTTGCAGAAACTTATGTATGCTTCTTTAGGTTATAAAAATTATTCAAAAATGATTTTGGGGATAAAATCTTTGGAAAATGGTGTGATTTGAACCTACTAACATTAGGAAACACTTTGTGGTTTCAAAAATGTATTTGGTGAAGCAAAAGAATGATTCTTTGATTTAAAACCATTTCTAGACAAATAAAAATATAGTTTATTTATTAAAAATGGTTTTGGAAGAAATCTTTTGGGAAATGTTTTGTTTCAAACTCTCTGACCCTAAACACCAAGTTTTATGGTTTGAAAACATATTTGGTGCCTTAGAGATTAATGCCTTAGTAAAAATATTTTTACACCACATAAAATGTTACTTTGTTTTGAAAATGGTTTATAAAGTGAAATCCTTTGCAAATGACTTTGCCACTTTATAAAATGACCATTAGGTTTTTCCAATGTTTATGTCCCATTAGGAACCACTTGTCCAAATAAAACAATCCTTGGCATGCTTGCATTATTTTGCACTATTATTATTATTGCGAGTAATAGCGGAAGGAGTGCCAAAGCCCATTTTAGTAGAAAGCAGCTGCCCTTTTCTAGTAATGCGGAGTGACATAATCAATCGCTCTATGATTTTATGTGTTGTTTTGCTTGATTGGTAGATTGAGTTTGTGCCTTGCTTGATTGAATTGTAGTGACTTGAAGAGTGTGATTGTTGCAAGGACAAGGAGTGAACTTATACCCTCTACCAAAAAGGCAAGTGATGCTTCATACTTTGTCCCATTACTTTCACTATGCATTAGTGATTTTTCTAAGTAAAACTTGCATGGAATTTTTCTAAGTATAAACCTTGCTATAGGAAAACCTAGTAGGTGAAACCTTAGTAGAAATTTCCTAAGTTAAAGATTCCTACTACTATCAAGCTTAGCTTAGCTAATAGAAAACAAGGGTGTAATATATATTCACACTATGGAAAATTTCTAAGTCTGAGGACTTGTGTTTTGTTTAATAAAACAACTAAGTTAATGAATCACCTGGGTGGAGTGGTAATTGCTTGGTGGATTTTGGTTGAGTGGTCCACAAGGCCCGTGTCTATGGTTTACTTTGTGTATCTCACTTGTGGATGGCCACCCAGGAACATAGAGATTTGAGATGTCAAATGTTGAGAAGCTTCAAGTGCAACCACTTGGCATTATGGGCTCTGCCTGGATCATATAGGTTGCAAGAACTTAGCCATATGGACAGTTGGTGGTAGAGTTTGATAGGTTGGAGTGCGTCCATTTTGGTCTAAGGGAAGGCTTCTGAAAGATCTTGTCTTGGGAAACCAAGTCTTGTGGGGAAAGTGCACCACCTCTGCAGAGTGTAAAATCTAAGTACTTAGCCATGTCCCTGGTAAAGGACAATTTGAGCATCAAGACATGGAAGCAATCAAGAATCTCATCATTCAAATTTCAAACTTAAAAACTTGTGGTTGAACAAGGGTTAAAGGATCTTCAATCTTTGATTGAGAAAAATGTTTTGTCAAAGCATAAACTTAGTATTTTCAAATGTTAAGGAAAAATCTATTTTTGAGCAATGCAAGCCTCAACTCCCCTTAGCCAAATGCATATAGATGTTAGACTCCACTATACTACCATAGTATCACTTGCCAATACAATTCAAATGTATTGACCCTTGTGGTTGTAACTTGTTATGTTGCAGGTTTGATTGATTTAGTGAAGTGTGTTGATTAGGATTACAAAGTCTACAACCAACATGTCTGCCTGTGGCACTTTGAAGATGAAGGACCCCATGCTTATAGATATTCTGCTGCAATGTAATGTAATAGCCAAATGAGCTATGTAAGATGTAATAAAATTATGTTATTCCTAGTTATAAAGTGTATTATGACCTTTGTTTCATGATATTACATCTTAACTATGGATGCTAGCTATTGATCCAGGGACTAGCATTGTAAACACAGGGGACTCTACCTTATTTAAAGGTTGGGACCCTGACAAGATCTAAGTTGGATCCTTATACTTTTCTGACTGCTTTTTGTGTTTAAAAACTTTAGTGATGGATTCACCCAACTTTGGTGCTTTCTGAGAGTTTGAGTAAGAGACAGATCATGTATGCTTGTCTAATCTTAGAAAGATAGATCATGTGATGGTCTATTTTACTCACCACACTTATTTGATGTTGGGGTTGCTAGTGGCGTAGCTAGGGTTTTTTTCCTGGGTCCCTCTACGCCGACGGCCAGGCATATGCCGAGGGCTGCCGTCGGCGTAGCCAGGTTTTTTTTTTGAAGGATATCAAAAGGGGATCCAAAAACATTATCCCAACAAGCAACTACATTTAATAAGGAGAGTGCATCAAGAAGAGAATTATAACTACATTAGCCAGGGTTTTTTTTTGAAGGAAGTTTTTTTTATTAATATCATATTATAAAAAATTATAATATATTATTTGGTGTCTACTATTATAGAAGAAACTATAATATATTATTACTATATACTTTTTTATGCTAGGAACACATGCAAGTTTTCATCTGATTCCGTCGTTCTCGTGGTCTTCCTCCGGCAAAACCCTGATATGTGCACACTCGGATCGTCTACCCCCCTAGACGTTCCTCTGACAGGGGTAGCCCGGCGTAGCTCTCTCTTGTTTTGTGTTTGTTTAGGTCATAGGATGATGTAAAACCATGTTGGTTCACAAGTTGGGGCACTATCCTACCCGGTTTCACCTAAACTGGGAGATTCCCCCTTATATGGGTCCAGAACCTTCGCTTCTAGATTAGAGCGCATGCATGCGAGGGGGACACATGCAAGCACCTATACCAACCTTGCACCACAATCACACACATATGCTAGGGACACATGCAAGTTTTCATCTGATTCCGTCGTTCTCGTGGTCTTCCTCCAGCGAAACCCTGATCTGTGCACACTCGGATCCTCTACCCCCCTAGACGTTCCTCTGACAGGGGTAGGCCGACGTAGCTCTCCCTTGTTTTGTGTTTGCTTAGGTCATATGATGATGTAAAACCATGTTGGTTCACAATTTGGGGCACTATCCTACCCGGTTTCACCTAAACGGGGAGATTCCCCTTATACGGGTCCAGAACCTTCGCTTTTAGGTTAGAGCGCATGCATGTGAGGGGGAAAACATGCAAGCACCTATACCAACCTTGAACCACAATCACACACATATGCTAGGGACACATGCAAGTTTTCATCTGATTTTGTCGTTCTCGTGGTCTTCCTCCGGCGAAACCCTGATCTGTGCACACTCGGATCGTCTACCCCCCTAGACGTTCCTCTGACAGGGGTAGCCCGACGTAACTCTCTCTTGTTTTGTGTTTGTTTAGGTCATAGGATGATGTAAAACCATGTTGGTTCACAAGTTGGGGCACTATCCTACCCGTTTCACCTAAACTGGGAGATTCCCCCTTATATGGGTCCAGAACCTTCGCTTCTAGATTAGAGCGCATGCATGCGAGGAGGACACATGCAAGCACCTATACCAACCTTGCACCACAATCACACACATATTCTAGGGACACATGCAAGTTTTCATCTGATTCCGTCGTTCTCGTGGTCTTCCTCCAGCGAAACCCTGATCTGTGCACACTCGGATCCTCTACCCCCCTAGACGTTCCTCTGACAGGGGTAGCCCGGCGTAGCTCTCCCTTGTTTTGTGTTTGTTTAGGTCATAGGATGATGTAAAACCATGTTGGTTCACAATTTGGGGCACTATCCTACCCGGTTTCACCTAAACGGGGAGATTCCCCCTTATACGGGTCCAGAACCTTCGCTTTTAGGTTAGAGCGCATGCATGTGAGGGGGAAAACATGCAAGCACCTATACCAACCTTGAACCACAATCACACACATATGCTAGGGACACATGCAAGTTTTCATCTGATTTCGTCGTTCTCGTGGTCTTCCTCCGGCGAAACCCTGATCTGTGCACACTCGGATCATCTACCCCCCCTAGACGTTCCTCTGACAGGGGTAGCCCGGCGTAACTCTCTCTTGTTTTGTGTTTGTTTAGGTCATAGGATGATGTAAAACCATGTTGGTTCACAAGTTGGGGCACTATCCTGCCCGTTTTCACCTAAACAGGGAGATTCCCCCTTGTACGGGTCCAGAACCTTCGCTTCTAAGTTAGAGTGCATGCATGCGAGGGGGGAAACATGCAAGCACCTATACCAACCTTGCACCACAATCACACACATATGCTAGGGACACATGCAAGTTTTCATCTAATTCCGATGTTCTCGTGGGCTTCCTCCGGCGAAACCCTGATCTGTGCACACTCGGATCGTCTACCCCCCTAGACGTTCCTCTGACAGGGGTAGCCCGGCGTACCTCTCTCTTGTTGTGTTTGTTTAGGTCATAGGATGGTAAAACCATTTTGGTTCACAAGTTGGGGCACTATCCTACCCGGTTTCACCTAAACGGGGAGATTCCCCTTATACGGGTCCAGAACCTTCGCTTCTAGGTTAGAGCGCATGCATGTGAGAGGGGACACATGCAAGCACCTATACCAACCTTGCACCACAATCACACACATATGCTAGGGACACATGCAAGTTTTCATCTGATTCCGACGTTCTCGTGGTCTTCCTACGGCGAAACCCTGATCTATGCACACTCGGATCGTCTACCCCCCTAGACGTTCCTCTGACAGGGGTAGCCCGGCATAGCTCTCTCTTGTTTTGTGTTTGTCTGGGTCATAGGTTGATGTAAAACCATGTTGGTTCACAAGTTGGCGCACTATCCTTCCCGGTTTCACCTAAACAGGGAGATTCCCCTTATACACGTCGAGAGCCTTCTCTTCTAGGTTAGAGCGCAGGCATGCGAGCGGGGACACATGCAAGCACCTATACCAACCTTGCAGCACACTCACACACATATGCTAGGGACACATGCAAGTTTTCATCTGATTCCGACATTCTCGTGGCCTTCCTCCGGCGAAACCCTGATCTGTGCACACTCGATCGTCTACCCCCCTAGACGTTCCTCTGACAGGGGTAGCCCGGCATAGCTCTCTCTTGTTTTATATTTGTTTAGGTCATAGGATGATGAAAAAACCATGTTGGTTCAGAAGTTGGGCCACTATCCTACCCGGTTTCACCTAAACGGGGATATTCCCCCTTATACGGGTCCAGAACCTTCGCTTCTAGGTTAGAGTGCATGCATGCGAGGGGGGGGGACACATGCAAGCACCTATAGCAACCTTGCACCACAATCACACACATATGCTAGGGATACATGCAAGTTTTCATCTGATTCCGTTGTTCTCGTGGAATTCCTCCGGCGAAACCTGATCTATGCACACTCGGATCGTCTAACCCCCTAGACGTTCCTCTGACAGGGGTAGCCCGGTGTAGCTCTCTCTTATTTTATGTTTGTTTAGGTCACCGGATGATGTAAAACCATGTTGGTTCACAAGTTGGGGCGCTATCCTACCCTGTTTCACCTAAACGGGGAGATTCCCCTTATACGGGTGCAGAACCTCCGCTTCTAGGTTAGAGCTCTTGCATGCGAGGACGGACACATGCAAGCACCTATACCAACCTTGCACAACAATCACACACATATGCTAGGGACGCATGCAAGTTTTCATCTGATTCCGACGTTCTTGTGGCCTTCCTCCAGCGAAACCCTGATCTGTGCACACTCGGATCGTCTACCCCCCTATACGTTCCTCTGACAGGGTAGCCTGACGTAGCTCTCTCTTGTTTTTACTACCTCCGTTTCAAAGCTTAAGGCGCACACGCTTTCCAAAGCAAAGTTTGACCAAAAGAATGAGCAACAATATCTTGATTATATTGTACATAATTAGTACCATTGGATTCGTATTGAAAAATACTTTCCAGTGATACTAGTTTTATACCAAAAATCTTTACGTATTTAGTGTAATTCTTGGTCAAAGAAAAAAAACACGCAAAACGAGGATGCCTTAAGCTCTGAAACGGAGGAGATGTTTGTTTAGGTCATAGGATGATGTAAAACCATGTTGGTTCACAAGTTGGGGCACTATCCTACCCGGTTTCACCTAAATGGGGAGATTCCCCCTTATACGGATCCAGAACCTTCGCTTGTAGGTTAGAGCACATGCATGCGAGGGGGGACACATGCAAGCACATATACCAACCTTGCACCACAATCACACACATATGCTAGGGACACATGCAAGTTTTCATCTGATTCCGACGTTCTCGTGGTCTTCCTACGGCGAAACCCTGATCTATGCACACTCGGATCGTCTACCCCCTAGACGTTCCTCTGACAGGGTAGCCCGGCGTAGCTCTCTCTTGTTTTGTGTTTGTTTAGGTCATAGGATGATGTAAAACCATGTTGGTTCACAAGTTGGGGCACTATCTTACCCGGTTTCACCTAAACTTGGAGATTCCCCCTTATATGGGTCCAGAACCTTCGCTTCTAGATTAGAGCGCATGCATGCGAGAGGGGGACACATGCAAGCACCTATACCAACCTTGCACCACAATCACACACATATGCTAGGGACACATGCAAGTTTTCATCTGATTCCGTCGTTCTCGTGGTCTTCCTCCAGCGAAACCTGATCTGTGCACACTCGGATCCTCTACCCCCTAGACGTTCCTCTGACAGGGGTAGCCCGGCGTAGCTCTCCTTGTTTTGTGTTTGTTTAGGTCATAGGATGATGTGTAAAACCATGTTGGTTCACAATTTGGGGCACTATCCTACCCGGTTTCACCTAAAACGGGAGATTCCCCCTTATACGGGTCCAGAATCTTCGCTTTTAGGTTAGAGCGCATGCATGTGAGGGGGAAACATGCAAGCACCTATACCAACCTTGAACCACAATGACAGACATATGCTAGGGACACATGCAAGTTTTCATCTGATTTTGTCGTTCTCGTGGTCTTCCTCCGGCGAAACCCTGATCTGTGCACACTCGGATCGTCTACCCCCCTAGACGTTCCTCTGACAGGGGTAGCCCGACGTAACTCTCTCTTGTTTTGTGTTTGTTTAGGTCATAGGATGATGTAAAACCATGTTGGTTCACAAGTTGGGGCACTATCCTACCCGGTTTCACCTAAACTGGGAGATCCCCCTTATATGGGTCCAGAACCTTCGCTTCTAGATAAGAGCGCATGCATGCGAGGGGGACACATGCAAGCACCTATACCAACCTTGCACCACAATCACACACATATTCTAGGGACACATGCAAGTTTTCATCTGATTCCGTCGTTCTCGTGGTCTTCCTCCAGCGAAACCCTGATCTGTGCACACTCGGATCCTCTACCCCCTAGACGTTCCTCTGACAGGGGTTAGCCCGGCGTAGCTCTCCCTTGTTTTGTGTTTGTTTAGGTCATAGGATGATGTAAAACCATGTTGGTTCACAATTTGGGGCACTATCCTACCCGGTTTCACCTAAACGGGGAGATTCCCCCTTATACAGGTCCAGAACCTTCGCTTTTAGGTTAGAGCGCATGCATGTGTGAGGGGGAAAACATGCAAGCACCTATACCAACCTTGAACCACAATCACACACATATGCTAGGGGACACATGCAAGTTTTCATCTGATTTCGTCGTTCTCGTGTCTTTCCTCCGGCGAAACCCTGATCTGTGCACACTCGGATCATCTACCCCTAGACGTTCCTCTGACAGGGGTAGCCCGGCGTAACTCTCTCTTGTTTTGTGTTTGTTTAGGTCATAGGATGATGTAAAACCATGTTGGTTCACAAGTTGGGGCACTATCCTGCCCGTTTTCACCTAAACAGGGAGATTCCCCCTTGTACGGGTCCAGAACCTTCGCTTCTAAGTTAGAGGCATGCATGCGAGGGGGGAAACATTGCAAGCACCTATACCAACCTTGCACCACAATCACACACATATGCTAGGGACACATGCAAGTTTTCATCTAATTCCGATGTTCTCGTGGGCTTCCTCCGGCGAAACCCTGATCTGTGCACACTCGGATCGTCTACCCCCCTAGACGTTCCTCTGACAGGGGTAGCCCGGCGTACCTCTCTCTTGTTTTGTGTTTGTTTAGGTCATAGGATGATGTAAAACCATTTGGTTCACAAGTTGGGGCACTATCCTACCCGGTTTCACCTAAACGGGGAGATTCCCCCTTATACGGGTCCAGAACCTTCGCTTCTAGGTTAGAGCGCATGCATGTGAGAGGGGACACATGCAAGCACCTATACCAACCTTGCACCACCAATCACACACATTGCTAGGACACATGCAAGTTTTCATCTGATTCCGACGTTCTCGTGGTCTTCCACGGCGAAACCCTGATCTATGCACACTCGGATCGTCTACCCCCTAGACGTTCCTCTGACAGGGGTAGCCGGCGTAGCTCTCTCTTGTTTTGTGTTTGTCTGGGTCATAGGTTGATGTAAAAACCATGTTGGTTCACAAGTTGGCACACTATCCTTCCCGGTTTCACCTAAACAGGGAGATTCCCCCTATACACGTCGAGAGCCTTCTCTTCTAGGTTAGAGCGCAGGCATGCGAGCGGCGACACATGCAAGCACCTTACCAACCTTGCAGCACCACTCACACACATATGCTAGGGACACATGCAAGTTTTCATCTGATTCCGACATTTCGTGGCCTTCCTCCGGCGAAACCCTGATCTGTGCACACTCGGATCGTCTACCCCCTAGACGTTCCTCTGACAGGGGTAGCCCGGCATAGCTCTCTCTTGTTTTATATTTGTTTAGGTCATAGGATGATGAAAAACCATGTTGGTTCAGAAGTTGGGCCACTATCCTACCCGGTTCACCTAAACGGGGATATTCCCCTTATACGGGTCCAGAACCTTCGCTTTCTAGGTTAGAGTGCATGCATGCGAGGGGGGGGGGACACATGCAAGCACCTATTAGCAACCTTGCACCACATCACACCACATATGCTAGGGATACATGCAAGTTTTCATCTGATTCCGTCGTTCTCGTGGAATTCCTCGGCGAAACCCTGATCTATGCACACTCGGATCGTCTAACCCCCTAGACGTTCCTCTGACAGGGGTAGCCTGTTGTAGCTCTCTCTTATTTTATGTTTGTTTAGGTCACCGTGGATGATGTAAAAACCATGTTGGTTCACAAGTTGGGCGCATCCTACCCTGTTTTCACCTAAACGGGGAGATTCCCCCTTATACGGGTGCAGAACCTCCGCTTCTAGGTTAGAGCTCTTGCATGCGAGGACGGACACATGGCAAGCACCTATACCAACCTTGCACAAACAATCACACACATATGCTAGGGACGCATGCAAGTTTTCATCTGATTCCGACGTCTTGTGGCCTTCCTCCAGCGAAAACCCTGATCTGTGCACACTCGGATCGTCTACCCCCCTATACGTTCCTTGACAGGGTTAGCCTGACGTAGCTCTCTCTTGTTTTAACTACCTCCGTTTCAAAGCTTAGGCGCACACGCTTTCCAAAGCAAAGTTTGACCAAAAGAAATGGAGCAACAATAATCTTGATTATATTGTACATAATTATATACCATTGGATTCGTATTGAAAAAATACTTTCCAGTGATACTAGTTTTATACCAAAAATCTTACGTATTTAGTGTAATCTTGGTCAAAGAAAAAACACGCAAAACGAGATGCCTTAAGCTCTTGAAACGGAGGGAGTATGTTTGTTTAGGTCATAGGATGATGTAAAACCATTTTGTTCACAAGTTGGGGCACTATCCTACCCGGTTTCACCTAAATGGGGAGATTCCCCCTTATTACGGATCCAGAACCTTCGCTTGTAGGTTAGAGACATGCATGCGAGGGGGGACACATGCAAGCACATATACCAACCTTGCACCACAATCACACACATATGCTAGGACACATGCAAGTTTTCATCTGATTCCGACGTTCTCGTGGTCTTCCTACGGCGAAACCCTGATCCTATGCACACTCGGATCGTCTACCCCC